>OX439485.1:94240374-95440374 GCA_949320155.1 Melangyna quadrimaculata
ATAGGACAAACCTATTTTAAGGGACATATTCAAAAAGAAAATTTCAATTTTTTAATGAGGTCTCTTCAATTCTAATGATCATGAAAGATGAATAAAACAGATCAGTACATTTTTTTGGTAATAGTGTAAACTATTTAAATTTAACAAACTATAAACAAGAGTAAACACTAACCACGCTCCAGAACTAGTGATGGGTACCTCATACACGAGGCAATACAAATGTCGCACACACCACTTTAAAATGTCCCATCACCTCAAAGCAAAAAAATGTATTACCTCACACCTCATCAAAAACAACAACAAATATTTGTCTTTACTCTTTCGTCTCCAGAAAAAAAACTATTCTTACCCAGAGGGTAATATCGTCCCCAATGAATTTTATAGCTGAATTCTTCAATCAATACACTAGCCAAATAATAAAAGGATACGTCATGCAATGATTTAGGGAGGCAATGTGAAAGGGTTTCCTCAGTTCATAGATTTGAACCCACTTTTTGCTTTGTGTGTAGAAAACAACAAGACAACAGCAATCAATTCACTAGCCAGATAATACAAGGAAATGACATGTAATGATTTAATAAGTGAAGAGTCATGCAAGGTTTCCTCAGTTCATAGATTTGAACCCACTTTCTGCTTTGTGTTAAGAAAACAACCCTTTCTGTCGTTGAATTAAAAATTTATATGGAAAATTATAAGATAAAAAACTGTTGAAAAGTCATGTAGAAGTTCATCAGTTCATCGTCTATGTCCACTCATATGCTTTGTAAAGTGTGCACCGCCATTGTGTGTTTTGATAGAAGTTGATTTTTTTTGTGTTCTCTGTGTTGACATTGTCTACTGACAGTAAATATTATAAGAGGACTTATAAATTTCCATTAAAAAGAGGCAATCTCAGATTTTCTCAAAGTATTTCAGTTTGTTGGTTAATCACCACTTCGCATATGAAGTGGTGATTAACCAACAACCACTGGCCTAGTGATTTAACTTAGTTTTAATTCTATATTTAAGTTAACCAATCACAAATAATTCACAACACAACAGAGTTAATGAATTTACTATTTATTTAATTTTCTTCACATTTTTCATATTGAATTAACTAATTGCTGAATAAACAACTACCTACTTCTATATCTTGTGATTTGATAATTGAATTTTCATTACCATTTTCATCGAAAATATTGAACTGATGAGTAAACCACATACATTTATGCAGTGAATTCATAGATTATGCAACCACCATGTTTTTCATCATCTGGGTCGGTGAATAAACAACTTCCAACGAAGTAGTGATTTCGTTGGCGAATTTGCATCGGATTTTCAGCATGTGCTTCCCGCCTAGGACATGCCCATGTTAATTTCATCAAAGGAATCAGCTGAAAAGTGGACGGTGCAGCTGCCATTCCTTAAGAAAAAAAGCTGATTTTTCCTCAATGAATTTTTGAATTTTTCCCGCTGGGTACTTGTCACTCATAATTTTAAACGCACACAAATTCCCACTTTTTTCGCAGTATATTTTTTTGTTGGTTTAAGATAACAACAAGAAACTCAATAAACGCTGTGTGTGCACTTATTACGCATACTTTCCCAAAACTCGTTTGAGGATGTATCTATGATTTAGAAATGAGAAAATACCTCGTGCTCATTATAGTAGTACATTCTCTCTTCAACCAATGAATGCGTCAAATTTTGTATTATGAGTAGGTACCTACTAATTTCTCGAATGTCGCAATCGAACAAAATTCGTAACATTGTCCCAGGCTGTGACATACTGCAGGTTGTTACATTTGAAGTACGTTTGTTAGAGAAGAGAATGAGGACGAGGACGAGGAGAGAAAATGTGGAGGTCATTTATGAATGTTGCACAACAAAACTTCAATGAACAAATAATGAAGATATGCAGATAATCGTCCAGAGGGTTGAAAATTGAAGGAGGTTTGTTATTGTCCGTTTGAGAGAATTTTGTTTACAACTGCAACTACATTTTTTTATTTTCTTTTTTTTTGTATTAAAGAAAGATATGAGAAAAAATCATTTATTCTGGAGCGTGGTTAGTGTTTACTCTTGTTTATAGTTTGTTAAATTTAAATAGTTTACACTATTACCAAAAAAATGTACTGATCTGTTTTATTCATCTTTCATGATCATTAGAATTGAAGAGACCTCATTAAAAAATTGAAATTTTCTTATTGAATATGTCCCTTAAAATAGGTTTGTCCTATGGGACAATTGAAGTGGGACAAAGTACCACCTCATTTCAAAAAATTAATACCTCATACAAACTCATTTGAAATTCGTGTCCTACCCATCACTACCAGAACAAATGATTTTTTCTCAAATCTTTCTTTAATACAAAAAAAAAAGAAAATAAAAAAATGTAGTTGCAGTTGTAAACAAAATTCTCTCAAACGGACAATAACAAACCTTCAATTTTCAACCCTCTGGATGATTATCTGCATATCTTCATTATTTGTTCATTGAAGTTTTGTTGTGCAACATTCATAAAAACCCCCACATTTTCTCTCCTCGTCCTCGTCCTCATTCTCTTCTCTAACAAACGTACTTCAAATGTAACAACCTGCAGTATGTCACAGCCTGGGACAATGTTACGAATTTTGTTCGATTGCGACATTTGAGAAATTAGTAGGTACCTACTCATAATACAAAATTTGACGCATTCATTGGTTGAAGAGAGAATGTACTACTATAATGAGCACGAGGTATTTTCTCATTTCTAAATCATAGATACATCCTCAAACGAGTTTTGGGAAAGTATGCGTAATAAGTGCACACACAGCGTTTATTGAGTTTCTTGTTGTTATCTTAAACCAACAAAAAAATATACTGCGAAAAAAGTGGGAATTTGTGTGCGTTTAAAATTATGAGTGACAAGTACCCAGCGGGTAAAATTCAAAAATTCATTGAGGAAAAATCAGCTTTTTTTCTTAAGGAATGGCAGCTGCACCGTCCACTTTTCAGCTGATTCCTTTGATGAAATTAACATGGGCATGTCCTAGGCGGGAAGCACATGCTGAAAATCCGATGCAAATTCGCCAACGAAATCACTACTTCGTTGGAAGTTGTTTATTCACCGACCCAGATGATGAAAAACATGGTGGTTGCATAATCTATGAATTCACTGCATAAATGTATGTGGTTTACTCATCAGTTCAATATTTTCGATGAAAATGGTAATGAAAATTCAATTATCAAATCACAAGATATAGAAGTAGGTAGTTGTTTATTCAGCAATTAGTTAATTCAATATGAAAAATGTGAAGAAAATTAAATAAATAGTAAATTCATTAACTCTGTTGTGTTGTGAATTATTTGTGATTGGTTAACTTAAATATAGAATTAAAACTAAGTTAAATCACTAGGCCAGTGGTTGTTGGTTAATCACCACTTCATATGCGAAGTGGTGATTAACCAAAAAACTGAAATACTTTGAGAAAATCTGAGATTGCCTCTTTTTAATCAATTCAATTTTCAATTTTGTTTTATTGAACATTTATATATACAATTTGGCTTATAACTAATAATAATAATAAGATACAATGATTAAATTTAAATTTGTTGGCACAGAGGGGGCCTAACCTAATACAATGACTTAATTTTAAGGATTTATAGATAAATATATAAATTACATGTCAAAATTTAAAATTAAAAGTCGGTTGACTTTATCGTCCTCAGAGTGTTCATGCCCGGTTGTCAATGGGCCTCTTTTTAATGGAAATTTATAAGTCCTCTTATAATATTTACTGTCAGTAGACAATGTCAACACAGAGAACACAAAAAAAATCAACTTCTATCAAAACACACAATGGCGGTGCACACTTTACAAAGCATATGATTGCACATAGACGATGAACTGATGAACTTCTACATGACTTTTCAACAGTTTTTTATCTTATAATTTTCCATATAAATTTTTAATTCAACGACAGAAAGGGTTGTTTTCTTAACACAAAGCAGAAAGTGGGTTCAAATCTATGAACTGAGGAAACCTTGCATGACTCTTCACTTATTAAATCATTACATGTCATTTCCTTGTATTATCTGGCTAGTGAATTGATTGCTGTTGTCTTGTTGTTTTCTACACACAAAGCAAAAAATGGGTTCAAATCTATGAACTGAGGAAACCCTTTCACATTGCCTCCCTAAATCATTGCATGACGTATCCTTTTATTATTTGGCTAGTGTATTGATTGAAGAATTCAGCTATAAAATTCATTGGGGACGATATTACCCTCTGGGTAAGAATAGTTTTTTTTTCTGGAGACGAAAGAGTAAAGACAAATATTTGTTGTTGTTTTTGGTGAGGTGTGAGGTAATACATTTTTTTGCTTTGAGGTGATGGGACATTTCAAAGTGGTGTGTGCGACATTTGTATTGCCTCGTGTATGAGGTACCCATCACTAACACGCTAGTTGGCCCATATTTGGGATCCCTAACTGTTGCAAAGTATAGTTATAGTTATAGTTAGAGACATTTGCGATCTGTAATGTGGTTGGTTAAATAAAAGCTCTGTACAAAAATTCGCATAAATTCGATATATTAAATTATAAATTCAAAACTTTTTGTGAAAACTAAGAATAAGTGAATAACTTACATTTGGAACGCAAAATATCTGTAAGTCATAGCTTGTAAGACTTCTTAAATAAAAAGATAAGGTGCCGCCATATCTAACCTAACTAATGAGCAAAAGAGCACTTGAAGAAACTTCTCCCGAACATTACAACAACCCAAAAGGAGGCCCTTCAAAAACCCTAATCGAAATGGGTTCAACATCGGTAATTACCGTGGAAAACATGAGGGAAATCCTTTTAGAAAACAACCAAAAACTTTTCTCGGAGCTTGTGTCAAAATCCGACTTTCAGGTGCTCTATGCAGATTTGATTTCACTTAAGGCAACACAAGAAGAAATCACTGCGAAAGTCGTGCTCTTGGAAAACCGAAACAAGTTTCTAGAGACACAAATAGAACGAATTTTGCAAACAAATGTCGAGGTAAATGTGGTTGTGCATCTACCGCCCGAAATCAACATAGACCCAGTAGAAAAAGCCAAGTCTGTATGTGCCGGACTTTTAGATGTAAACGAAATAAACTCTAACATTGAATCTGCGCACAGAGTAAACCGTCTTGATGCGTCAACAGCTGTAGTAATTGTGAAGCTTAAATCCCGAACAACTGCTTTAAATGTCCTACGGAATGCCAAAAAGCTTAAAGGAACTAAAATAAGTGTTCACAAGGATCTGCCGTATAGTACACGTCAAAGGAGAAGCAAACTGGTGTCAGTTATGAAGGTGCTCCGCGAGGTGAAACCAAAAATGAAAATCTTCGTGAGAGATGATAGGTTGTATATAGAAGATACACTTTTTACATGGGATCCGTCTCAAGAGCTAAGAAATGAGGACAACAAGGACAGTTTAGCTGTAATTAAACATTTAATTGGAGAAATTCCGTCATCTTTGTTGATTTTACTGAACAAATTGAAATCGCAGATACCAAATAACAACAACGAAATGTCAATGTCAACAAGCGATAGAAATGTCAGGCAACGAATTGATAAAGGTGTGAACATATTAGAAGCTGGAACCGCTGTACAATCTTCAAGTGGGGATCCACACGGTACATCATCCAATTGAGTGGAAGCCGTCTGCCAGGCGAACATTAATTTCTCAATGCTTAAAATACTAAAAATACTAAGTTACAACGTCGCCGGGCTAAAAAATAAAACAATTTTTTCAGATTTTTACAATTATATTAAAAATTTCGATGTTTTTATATTATTAGAAACACATGTTATAAATTATGAATAAACTAGTTTTAAGAATGTTTTCGAGGGTTATGAAATAGAATGTTTATCAGCTGTCAAAACAAATTTGTTTGGTAGAGGAAGTGGTGGGGAACTATTTGGATACAGAAAAAAGCTCAAAGATACTGTAATTAAATTTAAAAACATAGATGAAGCGCGTTTTATAGAACTCAAAGTAGAAGAAAAAATCCTTCACATCATACCAATTTATTTGAACTGCAGTCATTGGCAGCGTGACTTTGACAAGTTACGGGATCTTGTGAACGAAATTGATTCAACAAATCTTATGTTAATCGGCGACTTTAATGGAAGAGTAGGTTTATCGCAGAACAAATTCAACTGTGGCTTGCAAACAACAAGCATTTATTATAACAGAAAGTCGAAAGATGAGATATGTGATTCAAAGGGATGCAAAATTCTAGAACTAGCAGACGCGATTGATTGTCACTTATTGAATGGAAGCTGCGAGGGTGATAGTAATGGTGAATGGACATTTATCCGTGGAACAGCGTGCTCAGTAATAGACTACTGTTTCTTATCAGGAGATTGGCTATCTATTTTTGACAACTTTGGAGTAGCAGCAAAAACTTTTTCGGACCATATGCCATTAGAGTTAGTTTTTAAAATAAAAAAATCTGGATTTGAAGAAATAGTTTCCGTACCTAGAAGACTTCTCCCAAAATTACATTGGAAAACGGCTACCTGAAATCATTCCACCAAAATTTAGACAGCGAACTTGAAAATTTGATGACTATAAATGCACCAACCAATATAGGCATAGAAACTTTAACGAACGTCATCAAAAAAGCAGCACCCCAAAAACCATCGGGGAGGAAAATAGTTTCATGCAAACAAAAATGGTTCGACGATGAATGTTTGAGAGCTAGAAACGTGTCTTTTTCTTGCTTGAAATTAGTAAGATTAACCAACAACAGCTATTTCAAAATTCTCTATGCTACAGCGAACAAAAACTTTAAAGTGCTCTGTAACAGAAAAAAGCTTGATTTGGACCTGTCAATCATAGAACTGATAAATAAAGCAAAATCCTCTTCAGAATTTTGGAAAGCAGTCAGACTTGTGAGTCAAAATAAGAATATAACCCCAACGGATCTGCGTATATAACAACTAAAATTCGTTTTACGAATCTTTTGAACGCAGCGCAACTATCTCCTGCTTTTCAGTATGCAGCAACCTTAATTATTGATGATGACTTGGACATTCCTATAACTCTAGCCGAGGTAGAAAATGTTATAAAAAATTCCAAATGTGATAAGGCACCTGGAGAAGATAGGATACCGTTTGAGTATTTTAAAAATGTTACACAAGAGTTCTTTAAGCTTCTCACCTTGGAATATAATAGAATTTTTGAGACAGGCGACGTACCTGAATGTTTTCGAAGGGCGATCATCTTCCCTCTGCACAAAAAAAGGAAACCCTGAAGAACCGGCAAATTACAGGGGAATTTCTCTTCTGAACACAGCGGCAAAGATATTCGGCACAATACTATTTAATCGGCTCAGCGTGTGGGTAGAAAACAAGCAAATTTTACACGAAGGCCAAGCGGGTTTCAGAAAAAAACTACTCGACGGTTGATCAAATTTTTTGTTTGGTGAATATCGCAGACCTATATAAAAAGAAAGGAAAAAAGCTTTATGCCTTCTTCGTAGATTTTCGTGCAGCATTTGATACAATCCCTCAAGAAGCGCTTTTTTACAAACTATATAAACTTGGTATTTCAACCAAAATAATAACTGCCATTAGAGCGAACTACGAAGAAAATGTTGCGAGTGTATGGGATGGTAAATTCCTTTCAGACGAGTTCAGTACTACGATGGGCGTTAAACAAGGATGCGTTCTAAGTACTCTTTTATTCATCTTATACATAAACGACATATTTGATACGGTTAAAGGAGGAATTGTTATAGATGGGAAAGGCATACCCGGTTTGATGTTTGCAGACGATATTGTGTTTTTGTCGGAAACCATAAATGGAATGCAGTTGATGATTAACAGACTAGAACTCTATTGTAAGACTTGGAACTTAACGGTTAACCTGTCGAAGTCAAAAATTATGATATTGAGAAACGGTGGTGGTAGATACTCGAGTACAAGTATCTAGGGATCTTAATAACCTCAACTTAAACAAACATCATCAGACCAAATTATCAGAAGCAAAAATATAAAATTTTTCGTACAGCAGTAGTTTCAATTCTCTTTTACGGAGCCCAAGTATGGGGATATATTTCCTTTGAAGCCGTTGAAAAGTTCCTTAGAATTTTTATTCGGAGTTCGTTTAAGTTGCCCAGCAGCTCACCAAACTATATCCTTTACCTCGAATCAGGGATAGCACCGCTGTTTTTAGATACTCTTAAAATACACTTCGATTACATAGCAAAAGTCATGGCGATGGGGCAATAAAGGATTCCAAAACTGGTGCTGTTGCAAATGATTAATTCTGGTGGAACTTGTGTTGAAGAGTGGACAAAATTGGCAGCTGAATGTTCGACAACTTTATCGATATCAAACAACGATAACCCTGAATCACTTAAGGTAAAATTCTACGACCTGATGCAGAAAACTGGAAATTTGACCTACGATAAATTTATGAAGGAAGCAGAATCATCTCAATACCGAGCCTACTACAGTAAACTGAATCACTTTTTAAACGGAACTACCCTTGTTGTGCGATCTATGCAATCTTAAGGAGCGAGAAGACGTTTTTGCACTTTCTTGGAATCTGTCCAATATTAAGAGAGTTTGGCAGGCGTTATTTTGGAGTTGACATTTTGGACTTATCCGAAGTAATCAACATTTTGAATGGGGACAGAGGTTGGGACCTGCTAAATAACTATATTACAAGCGCTATCAGTTATAGAACCCGTATCACACAAGAAAAGTTTTAAATTATTATTAAGAATATACCCACATAAATTATTATTAGTTTGTTTTCTTTTTTCTTGATATTGTACATAAGTTTTCTTTAATATGCATGGTTAGGTTAGGTTAGGTTAAAGTGGCTGTCAGGAAAACGGCTGACACACTTAGACCATAATTAGGTCCGTTGTGATACCACATGATAGGAATGAGGAGATTATTCTCATTACGAAAACCATTCGGAGCTTTTTATGAAGCGAGAGAGACAGTGTATGTCTGTATTAGCTAGATCGCTTGGATCATTGAAAAAGTGGTCCCCAAGAAAGAGTCTGCGCCTCTGTGAAAGAGTAGGACATGTGCAGAGGAGGTGAGGAATTGTTTCCTCCTCCTCTTTGTCCATGCAACTTCTACAGAAGTCATTTGAGAAAACGCCAAGTCTTGTGGCGTGTTTTCCTATAAGGCAGTGTCCTGTTATCACACCTATTACGGAGCACCTATTACCTACACGTAGCGATCGGTATACCTATGTTCCACCTGTAAGGCAAAACGGGCATTAGAGTTCCATTTCTGGCAAGTTCATCGGCTTTACAATTTCCCGGAATATCTCTATGGCCCGGCACCCAAAGAAGGTGAATATTAAACTGTTCCGCCATCTCTTCAAGAGACGATCGACAGTTTTGGGCCGTAACGGAGTTGGTAGAGACAGAGTTGACAGATTTAAGTGCTACTTGACTATTTGAGAAGATGCGTATATCCGATGTTGATATCACGTTTTCTCTCAGCCAAGATAGAGCTTCTTTAATTGCTAGGATTTCCGCTTGGAATACGCTACAGTGGTTAGGGAGCCGGAAGGAGAGACTTAAATTAAGTCTGTCTGAGTACACTCCGCCACCCACTCCTTCCCCAGTTTTCGACCCATCAGTATAAAAATGAACTGAATCACCTCTGAGAGGGTCCCCAACGTCCCAAGATTCTCTTGAGGGTATAGTGACCTGGAAACTTTTGTCGAAATTTAGTTTGGATGTGGTGTAGTCGGAATGACAAGGAATAGAGTCATATAAGTCTAGAATTTTAGTATGACCGATAGAGTTGTTGGTCCATTGAGAAATGGCTTTAAGGCGGACGGCTGTGTTCGTAGCCATTTGCTTGCCATATATATCGAGGGGTGTGAGGCTGAGGAGTATGTCTAGTGCAGCTGATGGTGTCGAGCGGAGAGCTCCACTTATGCACATACTTGCTGATCTCTGGACCTTGCTCAGCTGGTCACAGTACGTAACTTTATCTAGAGCAGTCCACCAAATTGTTACCCCATAAGTGAGAATCGGTCTTACGACCGCAGTGTAGAGCCAGTGAGTTATGGCAGGGGATAGACCCCATTTAGTACCTATAGCTTTTTTACAGGAGAATAAAGCAACAGTGGCTTTTTTAATTCTCTCTTGAATATTAGGTTTCCAACTTAGTTTTTTATCCAGTATGAGACCTAAATATTTGGCTTCATCTGAAAAGGAAAGTGGAACACCATTAATTGTTGGAGGATTTATCTGTGGAATTTTATATTTCCTTGTGAAGAGGACAAGTTCTGTTTTGCGGGGGTTTACACCTAGCTCACAGCGTTCTGCCCATTTTATTAGCTTGTTAAGAGCGGTTTGAAGAAGTTCTGTAAGAACCTGGGGGTGTTTCCCTGATATAGCTATTGCAACATCATCGGCATACGCAATCACTTTGAATCCTTCACCCTCCAGGATAGTCAGTAAGTCATTTATGACCAAGTTCCATAGAAGTGGTGAAAGGACCCCACCTTGTGGTGTGCCTCTAGTGACAGATCTTCTAGTGGAATAGCCTCCCAATGCAGAGTTGATGACCCTACTTCCCAACATATGGTCTATCAACTTAATCAGTAGGCCGTCCACCTTCAAATTTTCCAGTGCTCCTACTATTGCACGGCCGCTGACGTTGTTAAAGGCGCCTTCTATATCAAGGAAAGCCGCAAGCGTGTACTCTTTATGGTGCAGGGAGTATTCGATAGATCTTACTAAGTTGTGAAGAGCAATTTCCACCGATTTTCCCTTACAGTAAGCGTGTTGTGCTTTAGAGATAAGGTTAAGCTCTATAGTGTCACGCAGGTGGATATCAATCAGACGTTCGAAAGTTTTAAGAATGAATGATGATAAGCTAATTGGTCTCAGGTCTTTTGGATTAATTTGGGAGTATTTTCCAGCTTTGGGTATGAAGACAACTTTCACCCCTCTCCATACTGAAGGAATATGAATGAAATTCAGACAACCATTCAGTATAGTTTCCAGTATAGGAATTATGATATCTGAGGATCTCTGAAGTTCAGCAGGTATAATGCCGTCTGGTCCCGCGGATTTATAAGGTTGGAAGCTGTCTATAGCCCATTGGAGCTTGTCCCTTGTAATCAGACCTGGTATTTGATTGACCAAGTCATGTGACTGAGTGAATTCAGTATTTGAGACAATTTGTGAGCTACCTGGGAAGTGAGTATCAAGTAGCAAATTTAGTGATTCCTCACAGGATTTGGTCCAGGAGCCATCTGCCGTTTTAAGAGAGCTTGGCATCCCTGGATTGGTAGAGAAGACTTTCCTAAGTCTGGATGCTTCTGAAGAATCTTCTATTTTGTCACAGAAGTTCCTCCAAGAAGTTCTTTTAGTTATCCTCATTTGTTTTTTATACACTTTCAGCGAGTTCTTATATATATCCCAATCTAAACTTTCTCTGGTGTATTTAGCTCTGTTGAAAAGTTTCCTACATTCTTTTCTGAGCGGTTCGAGCCCTGGCTTCCACCAATGAGGTTTCTTTTTGCCCCTAATTTTAGTAAGAGGACAGGAAGTGATCATTGATTTGTTGAGTGCATTTGTTAGATCTTGGACTTTATTATCGAGATCAGTTTTGTTCAGGGGAGGATTAAAAAGGTCAGGTTTGATTAACTTTTTAAGAGTTTCCCTATATAGGAGCCAATTTGTTTTCCGGTAGTTCCGGAAGGAAGGAGGCTTTTCAGTTTCATCATTTAGACTGAATTGAATGTATCTATGGTCTGAGAACGAGTGCTCAGAAGATACTTTCCAATCCAATATCGATTGATGAACCATATCTGAGACAAGAGTGATATCTAAGACTTCTTGTCTATTTCTAGTTACAAAAGTTGGTACGTTTCCAACATTTCTTAGAAGTAGGTTAGTAGTAAGAATATAATCGAAAAGAGACTCACCTCTGTCGTTAATATCCGAATATCCGAAAATATGCATAAATTAAATTAAAATGTCAATCTGGTAGACGGCTTTCGGCCAAACCACTCAAGACTATGTAAAATACTTATAAGATTATAAATTGTATACATTTATGAAGTCAATAAATAATAAAATAATAATAATAAAATAGTTATAGTATTAATTTTATTTTATTTGTAACTTTGATATCAATTTTAAAAGTATGAAACCGTATGTTAAAAGGTTTATTATGCATATCTTAAAAGGTTCTAACTTAATTATATATTTTATTAATATTGATATTATTATTATTTTTTCAGAAAATGCAGAATGGCTCATCTCGAGGACCAAGGGAGGATACACTTCCGAATGCTGTGATACAGGTTTGAGTTCCTATAATATATTTAAAGCGATTATGAAAATTTGTTATAATTCCACAACTGTAATCAAAAAAAAGTGGATGCATGCAATAGTTTGGACCACAATTTTCTTTTTTCTATTGTTTTAGGGCTTCTCATGGAACTAAGTCCTTTTGTCCATTGTAACACTCCCATAATTCTTTTCAAATTTTTAAAATCATGTTTAGAGGTTCTTGCTAAAACTATTTTTTTGGGCTCAAAACTAGGTAGCTTAGCTACCTTCTTGCCATTTATAAGGTACCATTTTTTACACTACTAAACAATTTATCACTACTTTTCTAGTCCTGTGAAGTTAGCAAAAGAATTGTTTTAAATTGAATAAAAAATAAGAGTTCCCGGTAGCAAACAAAGAGTTCTAGAGTTCATCATACTTTTTTTCAATAGTTCTGTCAAATAAAGTGTTAAAAGTTTTTTTTTCTAACTTCACGCAGCAAGGACTTTTTCGAGAAAAAGAGTTCTGAGCATGTTTTTCAGCTATCGGGAACTCTAATCAGAACTCCTTTTTTTATTTTTTTGGATTTTGAAAATTGTTGGTTCTGTCAATGGTTCTGTCAAAAAAAGTTTTTAATAAAATAATGAGAACTCTTTGTTTGCTATCGGGAACTCTAATCAGAACTCCTTTTTTTATTTCTTTGGATTTTGAAAATTTTTGGTTCTAAGCCAAAAAGTTGTTAATAAAATGTTCAGAACTCTTTGTTTGTTATCGGGAACTCTAATCAGAACTCCGTTTTTTTTTTATTGTTTTTGGATTTTGAAAATTGTTGGTTCTAAGTCAATGGGCACCTTAATTTGCGCATAACTTTTGAAAAATAAGTTTTAGAAAAAAAAGTTATTAATAAAATGCATAAAATGTTCAGAACTCTTTGTTTGCTATCGGGAACTCTAATCAGAACTCCTTTTTTTTATTTCTTTGGATTTTGAAAATGTTTGGTTCTAAGCCAATGGGCACCTTAATTTGCGCATAACTTTTCAAAAATAAGTTTTAGAAAAAAGAGTTGTTAATAAAATGTTCAGAACTCTTTGTTTGTTATCGGGAACTCTAATCAGAACTCCTTTTTTTTTATTGTTTTTGGATTTTGAAAATTGTTGGTTGTAAGTCAATGGGCACCTTAATTTGCGCATAACTTTTGAAAAATAAGTTTTAGAAAAAAAAGTTATTAATAAAATGCATAAAATGTTCAGAACTCTTTGTTTGCTATCGGGAACTCTAATCAGAACTCCTTTTTTTTATTTCTTTGGATTTTGAAAATGTTTGGTTCTAAGCCAATGGGCACCTTAATTTGCGCATAACTTTTCAAAAATAAGTTTTAGAAAAAAGAGTTGTTAATAAAATGTTCAGAACTCTTTGTTTGTTATCGGGAACTCTAATCAGAACTCCTTTTTTTTTATTGTTTTTGGATTTTGAAAATTGTTGGTTGTAAGTCAATGGGCACCTTAATTTGCGCATAACTTTTGAAAAATAAGTTTTAGAAAAAAAAGTTATTAATAAAATGCATAAAATGTTCAGAACTCTTTGTTTGCTATAGGGAACTCTAATCAGACCTCCTATTTTGTATTTGTTTGGATTTTGAAAAGTTTTGGTTATAAGTCAATGGGCACCTTAATTTGTGCATAACTTTTGAAAAATAAGTTTTAGAAAAAAAAGTTAGGAATAAAATGTTCAGAACTCTTTGTTTGCTATCGGGAACTCTAATCAGAACTCATTTTTTTTATTTCTTTGGATTTTGAAAATTGTTGGTTCTAAGTCAATGGGAACCTTAATTTGCCCTAACTTTTCCAATTTTGCAGAACTCTTTCTAAAACCCATCAGGAACTCTAGAACTCTTGATTTTAAATTAAAACATGCTCAGAACTCTTTTTCTCGAAAAAGTCCTTGCTGCGTGAAGTTAGCTAAAAAAACTTTTTTTTCTATTTTTAACACTTTATTTGCCAGAAATATTTAAAAAAAATTATGAGGAACTCTAGAACTCTTTGTTTGCTACCGGGAACTCTCATTTTGTATTCAATTTTAAACAATTCTTTTGCTAACTTCACAGGACTTACTCCTTGACTTAACTTAAACTAGAATATCGATAAAACAAGTAGATTTCAATTACCTATTATATCGCCCGCTGGTCGAAATTCGACCCGCTAGAACTCATATTGACAGACTCAAGAGTCAAATAATTTGTTTGAAAATTAAATCATACAAATTTTTGTTTAGTTTTTAAATTTAATTTTTGTATGCAGAATGATCGTCAGTGCAAAAACAAAAATGACTCACAGTATGTAAATGCGCTTCTGAGGTATATTCTGCACATCTCCGCACCTATGGCTTTCCAACTATTTATAAAAAATTGATCGAAATCGGTTGGATACTTTTGGAGCAAATGGTACCACACATTTTTTTAAGGCTATTTTTTTATATATAGATTAACTATCTACTTCAACATTAATTAACTTTTCTACAGAAAATAAAATGAAAAGTTCCCATCATGTTTAAAAACTAAATTTTCAATGAACTCACTCAAATCATTTTGATCTGAGAAAACGAGCACTTAATCAAATTTATAAATGTGTACATCTAATTCAAATAATTCACTCCACTTAAAAACCAAAGTAATTTTAATATTTTAATATTTAAATTTCTTTTTCTTTATTGTGTACATCTAATTTAAAATTTTATACACCTAGAAGGTTTTTTTATTTTGCATCCACATTAGGAAGTCGTGAGCGGAATAGAAGACTGCTATAAATATGTAAACAACATAAACGTTAGGTATATGTAGAATGTTAATTAAAAACATGTTTACCGCATCCAAATTGGGCTAAGTAGTTGTAATTTATTCAGAGAAAAATTGTGTTAGCCGGAATTTTAGTGTCTGTCTGCATGTTGGCCAAAATGAGACCAGACATGGGTACGGGTAGGTATTTGGTTGATTTATAAGTTAACCACTTGTAAGAAGGAGTACATATGCATACATAATACAGACATAAATGTATGTACATGTACTAATTCTTGGCTTCTGTCATACAAACATACAATACTAAAGGAAAGGGAAAATAAATTAAAAAATATATCTTGTCCAGATGTTCCATCCAACCACCTTGGTTGCTAATATCTCAAGACTCAAAAGACAGAGAGATGGTTTGTTGTGGCTCGATCAGAAATCTAGCTACTGACTTCAATAGTAGGTACTGACTACTGAGTAACTGAGTTGCTGCTGGTCTATCTAATGGTAAGCTGAAAAAGGTGAACATCAAAAGAAGTTCGTTCAACTACAACTAGGAAGAAATATCGCGAATAGAAAATAAATGTGTGGTACGCGTGTAGTTATGCTGTTTCTACTTGAAAGGAACAACATGAAGCATCTATTTTCGTTCTTGTTAGATACCTACTGGTGGTAAAGATAAAAACATTGTTCGTAGCTTCGTATATGGTTGGAAGTGAAGACGGCGAATGATATAATGTGAGAGAAAATTAATAAAAGAGGAACTTTTCTATCGCCTCAATAATAATTTATATTAGGATGAGGAGGCTTCTTTTTTAAAACAAAAATGTTAACTGGGGCAATAAGTGTTGTTTTAAAGTTATAAAAATGGTAATGTGTTTTAAGCCTCCTAGCAAATCACTCAGCATTTTTGTTTAACATTTGGGACTGCCTCTTTGAGAATTTTCCAAAGTAGAAAAAATAAGGGAAAGGGTTGGTTCCTTTAAATAATGCAACCGTTAAGGAAAGGCTTTATTAAAATGCAAACAAATTATTCTATTTTTTCACAAAATGTTTTTTTTAAGTACCTATTTTGGAACCAGTCCGTAATCATTTTATATCTATAGTATCTATCAGTGGCGTGGCGTCCATATAACACGATTCCTCCCGTCTTCCTTTTAAAATGTCCGTCAAACACCATAAAACTGCTTCAATTTTAACTTAAATGTAGACTACTATTTTATCGTCATCTCAATCTCAATTCTGAAGATCTGACACGTAGACGTCAAGCTGTATACTTTTTACCCGACCCATAGGTAGGTAGGTAGAGATGGCGGTCACAAGCATCCTTGCTCGATGACCTAATTGACGCTGTAATGCGCCGTTTTGATACCATAACTCGTTTGACCTGTGGGTTAAAAGAATCTTTTTAAAGAAAAAGAGGGTATTTGGTGATAGATCTCCCAACGGATCATCGCCTACGCCCGAGTTCAGCTGCAGTATGCTACGCTAAGCAATTTGCTGATTTGACCGGGACGCATACGATCTGATCCCTTAGGGTGATCATCTAGTCGCACACTCGGATATGGTAATCTCTGTACACCTCCGTCTGTTTGCACAACATGACTTGTGGTTACCAGAGAAAGTACCACCCGCCTGTATGACCAGACGCTTTTATTGGATTTAGACATGAGATGAAACTTATTTAGGATTTGGACATAGGAAAAACACCCGATAGGACCAAAGTTCGCAACTAAAAACCATCTACACTGTGCCAACTAGGCAACTTGTTGACTGTTATTGAAACGAAGGTTGGCACAACCGTGTGATCCTCCGGTCCTCGTGCACCATGAGTCACCTTCAAAAACCAGTAGTCTGCTAGCTCACAGTCATAGGAGTTTGGGAAAGAAAATGGTGCAAAAGGAAACCGAAGTTAATTCTAGATCCATTGAAACATTCCTGAACTTGAAAATAGGAAAACACTCAAAAGGGTCGAAGTTCGCAACTAAGACCCATCTACACTGTGCCACCTAGGCACTTGTTGGCTGGTATTGAAGCGGAGATCGGCGCAATTGTGTGATCGTCCGGTCCTCGTGCACCATGAGCCACCTTTAAAAACCGTTAGTCTGCTAGCTCGCAGTCATAGGAGTTTGGGGAAAAAGACGGTGCAAGAGGAACCGAAGTAAATCCTAGATCCATTTCGTCGCGTTGAGGAAAGAAGTCAAATCTTTGATCTTCGTTCCGGAGAGTTCGCTTAGGTCGTTAAAAAAGGGCTTCCCAAAAGATTGTTGCCTCATTCTGGCCAAAGCGGGACATTTACAGAGGAAATGAAAGACTGTTTCCTTTTCCTGCTGGTCCCCACAACTACGACAGTAAGTATTGTAAGTTCGCAACTAAAAACCATCTACACTGTGCCAACTAGGCAACTTGTTGACTGGTATTGAAACGAAGGTTGGCACAACCGTGTGATCCTCCGATCCTCGTGCACCATGAGTCACCTTCAAAAACCAGTAGTCTGCTAGCTCACAGTCATAGGAGTTTGGGAAAGAAAATGGTGCAAAAGGAAACCGAAGTTAATTCTAGATCCATTGAAACATTCCTGAACTTGAAAATAGGAAAACACTCAAAAGGGTCGAAGTCCGCAACTAAGACCCATCTACACTGTGCCACCTAGGCACTTGTTGGCTGGTATTGAAGCGGAGATCGGCGCAATTGTGTGATCGTCCGGTCCTCGTGCACCATGAGCCACCTTTAAAAACCGTTAGTCTGCTAGCTCGCAGTCATAGGAGTTTGGGGAAAAAGACGGTGCAAGAGGAACCGAAGTAAATCCTAGATCCATTTCGTCGCGTTGAGGAAAGAAGTCAAATCTTTGATCTTCGTTCCGGAGAGTTCGCTAAGGTTGTTAAAATAGGGCTTCCCAAAAGATTGTTGCCTCATTCTGGCCAAAGCGGGACATTTACAGAGGAAATGAAAGACTGTTTCCTTTTCCTGCTGGTCCCCACAACTACGACAGTAAGTATTGTAGGGGATGCCAAGCTTCGCCGCATGTTCTCCTATTGGCCAGTGTCCAGTGCATGTTGCAACAATCCTTGCTATGTCTCGCCTGGGTCTGCGCATTAGGTTAATAGTTCGGGATTTATTATAGGTAGGCCAGATTTTTCTAGCAATAATGCAGTAAGTTAAACTTTTCCACCTACGATTAGATTCTGAGAGAAAAATTGAGAATATATTGCCCTTCATAACTCCAAGAGGAATACTGACTCTTTCCGCAAAGTGAGTTATGAAGGGCTGAACCTTGCCTGGCCAGCTCGTCAGCCCGCTCATTCCCCTCAATGCCACTGTGACCCGGAACCCAGATAAGAGTGACCCTGAGGTTAGTGTTCAGACTCAGAAGCTCTTCCTGGCATTGTCGTACAAATTTTGAGGATGATGTAGCCGAATTAATGGCTTTGACAGCCGCTTGACTGTTTGAGAAAATAGCTGTATTTCGGTTCTGGTTTGGATTTTGTTTAAGTAGCTTGCATGCTTCCCTGATCGCCAGTACTTCAGCCTGAAAGACACTAGCAAAGTCAGGTAGCCGAAAAGAACTGGATACATTTAGGGACTCTGAGAAGCACCAACACCGCACTCCATCTTTGACCCATCAGTAAAGATAGTTGTGTCGAAGTCCTTCGTCACGACGTCATCATTCCAATCCTTTCTGGATGGGAATATAACTTTAAAATCTTTATCGAGGCTCATTGAAGGGGTGCAGTAATCAGTGGGAGTCGAAAACATTTCGGTTGGAATTAAACCCGTGATGTTGCTGTGCCCGTAGGGTTTGGCAAACCAGGAGTTCGATTCTTTAAGTCTTATCGCGCTGCAAGATACTAGGTATTTAATGTGTAAATCTAGTGGTAAAAGGTGTAGAAAAACTCCTAAAGCATCTGTTGGACAAGATCGAATAGCCCCTGTGGTGCCAATGCTAGCTGTTCTTTGAACCTTCCTAAGTTTGTTGATATTATACAATTTTTTTAATGCTGGCAACCACACAATTGAACCATAAGTGAGAATAGGTCGCACAACGGCTGTGTATGTCCATAAAATTATTTTTGACTGGAAGCCCCACCTCTTACCAAAAGTTTTGCTACAGGCATAGACCGTCTTCACTCCACCCCTCTCTAACTTAGCGAGAATTTTATTCATGACTAAAAGCCAAAGAAGAGGAGACAGAACCCCACCCTGGGGTGTTCCTCTACTGACGTATTTGATTGAAATTGTATTTCCTAACGAAGATTGAATCATTCTATCCCTGAACATGGAAACTATCCACTCCCGAATGTAGAATTCTTCACCAAAGTCGATAAGGGCTTCTAGAATGGACTCAGTTAGGACGTTGTTGAAAGCCCCTTCTACATCTAAGAAGGTGGCGAGTGTATATTCTTTGAAGTTAATAGTTTTCTCAATTGTACGAACTACCTCGTGAAGGGCCGTCTCCGTGGACTTACCCATTAGGTATTCGTGTTGAGAGTTTTCAAGAGGGCATCCAACTAGGATGTCCCTAATGTGTTTGTCTAGGATGCGCTCCATCGTTTTGAGCACGAAAGAGGTCAGACTAATTGGTCGAAAATCCTTCGCGGATTCATGGCCACTTCTACAGACCTTCGGGATGAAAACTACTCTGACATGTCTCCATGTCTCGGGTACATGGTTGAGATAGAGGCAAACTTTGAAAATTATTTCCAGCCAAGGAACAACCACATCTTGCAGTTTTTGAAGCATAATAGGTAGTATGCCATCCAGGCCCGGAGATTTATATGGAGAAAAGGAATTAATTGCCCAGGCAATATTTTCTCTTGTTATGACGGTATTGATATGCTCTACATGAGCTAACGGTGTGATATGAGTTTCAAGTGGTTCCGGTTTACTGTTTTCACACCCCGGAAAGTGTGTCGTCATCAGTAGTTCCAAGGATTCAGCTGGAGAGACTGCCCACTCCCCATCGTTCTTTTTCAAAAAAGACGGGTTGCAATGCTCTTTTGACAGAACTCTACCAAGCTCGCTTGTATACTCTAAGGCTATTTTTATACGGTTGATAAAATTTGTTTTTGTGGCAGATGTTGAAAATTTTCCTTGTCGATTTTCTGAGTTAAGACAGATTTTCATTCCACCATGGAGGGCAAGAGATCTTGAACGCCGTGTTCATAGATGCTTGAAAGGTTTTCACCTTTGACTCTAGATCTGCAACCGATTCTGGGCTCAGATTGGTTATATTGCGCAGTTTAGAATTAAAAATTTTACTGAACTTCTTCCAGTCAATTCGTTTAGGATTTCTATAAGGAGGAGGGGTTTCAGACTCAAAACCTATGCTGAAGAGTATCCACCTGTGATCCGAAAACGAATTCAAAAGAGATACCCTCCAGTTTTCCACTAATAGATTAAAGTTATTGTTGACAATAGTAACATCGAGCACATCCTCCCAACCTTCAAAATTTTCAGAGCTCGGAAAAACGAAAGTGGGAGTATTACCTCTGTTACAAACAGTTAAATTATTATCGATGACAAAATTAAAAAGAGACTCACCTCGTTCGTTTATCTCGGAACTTCCGCAAAGGGTGTGTCTTGCGTTTGCATCACATCCAATCAGGAGGTTTGTTTTTTGCGCTTTCGCCTCGGCTATGAGTGCGCACACTTCTTCTGGTGGTGACTGCTGGTCATGCCCGAAGTAAGCAGATGCCAAGATTAAGCCGTCTGCATTTTTTGCTTCCAACCTGATGACTGTCAGATCAGGAGTGCTAAGATTAGGACACAGAAAAGCTTTTAAGTGTTTTTAGCTAAAATACAAGTTCTAGGCTTACCATCATTTGTGTTTGCGATCTTGTAGATCAGGTCGTATTGTTTATCTTGGAGGCCTCTCACTCTGGAGCGATTGACCCATGGTTCTTGGACGATGCCTACATCTATATTTTCCTCACTCAGGAAAACTCTCAGATTATCTGAGGCACATTTTGAGTGCTTCAGGTTAATCTGAATGACTTTTAGCAGCGCGTTTTTTAATTTTCTTTCGATTCTGCAAAGCCAGAACCCGGCGACTCGCTAGGGACCTCGACTCCAACTTTGCCGGGGTCTGCTCCCTGGCTCTGCAGAATCTTAATTTTCGCATGCCAAAACGCAGCTTGAATTCGGCCTTCTCGAGAGCCCCAATGCTTTCCTCGCTGATCATCAGAAGGTAGGATGCACTGTTCCTTTGCGGCTCCTCCGCCTTAATGACTGTCCAGTCGTGCATCGGAATCAGTGGATTTAACCTCGGAAGACCTTGGATCAGATCCTGTCCGCTCGGCTTAATGCTCATGAGGGGCAACCTCCCAGTCATTGCTAATCTTAGCGATGCAGGTCATAAGGAACTCCCTAGAGAACACGTCTGCGCAGCTGATTACCCTGTACCCCCTGAGCACCTCGTCAGAGTCAAAACTAGGGTAAGGGCCCTCGATCGCCGAAATGGTATACGAAAACACCATCTCCGAGAGCTTGGCCTCGATGGAGTTCCACACAATAAGCAGAGCTCTGCTGGTTGTGGTGAGCTCATCCACAACCGCTACTTGGAGGTCGTCTCTGACAACCTCACTTAGAGTACGCGGTTGCGCTGCTCCGGAAAATGGCGCTTTGGTAGACCCTTTCGTACCATCAAGCCTGCTTTTTTTCATAGGCTGGCTGGTCTCTTCACGAGACCTATTGCGCTTGGCGGTGTTTTTGGCTTTAGTAGCCAGAAGACAGTTGTGCTCTTCAACGATCTTCTGGCACGTAATTCTGTCAGCGAGTTCCTTCTCAAGAATAATTCCAGCCTCCTCATTCTTGGCAATTTTGTCAAGAATAAAGGTGGCCTTCTTGAACTCAAACCTGCGAAGAACACCCGATGATTGCTTTTTACCCCGGGCAGCACCGCTATGGCTGGCGTTGCTACCTGAGGGTACGTTTGGTCGGTCGAAACACAGGCGTACTGTGGCTGGTACTGCCTGTGTTTCCATTTTCTGTAGGTTGCCCTACAATGGTCTCCTGACTGGAGGCCAAAAGTTCATCCTCTGTGTCGGCGGATGGTAAAACGTCTGTCATGTCTAAATCGTCCATAGTGTGAAAAAACAAATAAAAGTCCCACGAGTAGGTCGGAAAGGAAAGGTCAGCCCCGGCAGAGCTGATATACCGGGTAAGGCAAAAAAAAAAAAAAAAAAAAGAGCTCATTAGCGACTGGTTTACCCCCCAGCCTTCCATTTCTTCGGCACGGATTATGAAAATCGCTCACACCACCACTGAAAATTAGAGACCCCGTATCTATGGTCAAAAGGCATTGCTGAGCGTTGAACTATTGAGAAGTAAAGGAACGTCTCAGCAATTCGACCTGACCTTAGCTGATCACCATCTTGACATCGCACAAGATAAAAACTGTGGTGACCATTAACCGCCCGGCACCCACTAGGAGGGTTTGAATCGACCCATATCACAGTATTTTTTTCACAGTATTTTGAACAAACTAACTAAAAATAACACGGCGACCACCGTGCACCGTGTTATTCCGTCTTATTTTTGTTCCCGGTAGTTAAACAAAGAGAGGAACTATTACAACACTAGTGAAAAAAGGGATGCAAAACAATTAAGCTTCAATTCAGTATAACGGCCTAACTATAATAGCTTTCACCCACTAAAGCTTATGTCAAAAATTTGCTTTTGCTTGAGAAAGTACTCCGCATAGCCATAATGCAATTTTGCTCGCGTATCTACCTGTCCCTCTCCATTTTGCTTTTTAAATCGTTTTGATTTTTTTTTCTTTGAGCTGTCAAATTCAATTAAGTGCCGAGCGACTGGAATCGCTCTTGCAAAATGTTAACGAAACTTAACGAATCGCCCCTGAACTGCATTATTGTTTATGAACAGGGATTGTGTTTATTCGCTCCTTGCTTATGCGTGCATAAGTGCGCCAAATTCTATAATAGTTGGGCCTTATGACGGTCGAAGGCGTGTTAAGGCCCAACTATTGGCGTTTTTCTTTTTTAACTCTGAGCAGATCACGAAACTGTCAAACAAAAATTCTATGTTTTTTTTTATCTCAGACATATCAGAGCACAAAAAGTGTGTTTTTTTTCCATCTGAGCTAGCTCAGATCTTGATCGATTAGCTCAGAATAAAATGACCGAGCAAATCGAGCGAAACGCTGAGCGAAGCCAACTTCACTTCTTTTTTAGTGATTTGACAGACGAAAGAAATACGCAAAATTAAAAATGGATTCCCAGGACAGTCTCCCGTCTATTTCAGGTAAACAAAAATGTATTTTAGTAAAACACCTATGAAATGATAGCTCAGTGCTCAAGTGTGTTTCATAATTAAATCTGAAGGCTCTCGTCATAATCTGCTCAGAGTTCTGCTCTGATCGCTCAACCTCCGCTCAGAGCTGTTTTAAGAGCCAAAAAAGAAAAACGCCATATAATACGCATAAGCTAGCATATGCGCGCATAAGTAAACGTGCGAATACAAAGAATCTCTATGCAAGTGAACATAATGGAGTCTAGCTGCGTTTCGTTCAATTTTTCTCAGTTTCGTTCACTTAAGCGTGCATAAGCAAGAGCGATCCCAGTCGCTCAGCGCATAAGTAAATTTTACAAATGCAGCAAAAATAGTTCGGGATTTATTATAGGTAGGCCAGATTTTTCTAGCAATAATGCAGTAAGTTAAACTATTCCACCTACGATTAGATTCTGAGAGAAAAATTGAGAATATATTGCCCTTCATAACTCCAAGAGGAATACTGACTCTTTCCGCAAAGTGAGTTATGAAGGGCTGAACCTTGCCTGGCCAGCTCGTCAGCCCGCTCATTCCCCTCAATGCCACTGTGACCCGGAACCCAGATAAGAGTGACCCTGAGGTTAGTGTTCAGACTCAGAAGCTCTTCCTGGCATTGTCGTACAAATTTTGAGGATGATGTAGCCGAATTAATGGCTTTGACAGCCGCTTGACTGTTTGAGAAAATAGCTGTATTTCGGTTCTGGTTTGGATTTTGTTTAAGTAGCTTGCATGCTTCCCTGATCGCCAGTACTTCAGCCTGAAAGACACTAGCAAAGTCAGGTAGCCGAAAAGAACTGGATACATTTAGGGACTCTGAGAAGCACCAACACCGCACTCCATCTTTGACCCATCAGTAAAGATAGTTGTGTCGAAGTCCTTCGTCACGACGTCATCATTCCAATCCTTTCTGGATGGGAATATAACTTTAAAATCTTTATCGAGGCTCATTGAAGGGGTGCAGTAATCAGTGGGAGTCGAAAACATTTCGGTTGGAATTAAACCCGTGATGTTGCTGTGCCCGTAGGGTTTGGCAAACCAGGAGTTCGATTCTTTAAGTCTTATCGCGCTGCAAGATACTAGGTATTTAATGTGTAAATCTAGTGGTAAAAGGTGTAGAAAAACTCCTAAAGCATCTGTTGGACAAGATCGAATAGCCCCTGTGGTGCCAATGCTAGCTGTTCTTTGAACCTTCCTAAGTTTGTTGATATTATACAATTTTTTTAATGCTGGCAACCACACAATTGAACCATAAGTGAGAATAGGTCGCACAACGGCTGTGTATGTCCATAAAATTATTTTTGACTGGAAGCCCCACCTCTTACCAAAAGTTTTGCTACAGGCATAGACCGTCTTCACTCCACCCCTCTCTAACTTAGCGAGAATTTTATTCATGACTAAAAGCCAAAGAAGAGGAGACAGAACCCCACCCTGGGGTGTTCCTCTACTGACGTATTTGATTGAAATTGTATTTCCTAACGAAGATTGAATCATTCTATCCCTGAACATGGAAACTATCCACTCCCGAATGTAGAATTCTTCACCAAAGTCGATAAGGGCTTCTAGAATGGACTCAGTTAGGACGTTGTTGAAAGCCCCTTCTACATCTAAGAAGGTGGCGAGTGTATATTCTTTGAAGTTAATAGTTTTCTCAATTGTACGAACTACCTCGTGAAGGGCCGTCTCCGTGGACTTACCCATTAGGTATTCGTGTTGAGAGTTTTCAAGAGGGCATCCAACTAGGATGTCCCTAATGTGTTTGTCTAGGATGCGCTCCATCGTTTTGAGCACGAAAGAGGTCAGACTAATTGGTCGAAAATCCTTCGCGGATTCATGGCCACTTCTACAGACCTTCGGGATGAAAACTACTCTGACATGTCTCCATGTCTCGGGTACATGGTTGAGATAGAGGCAAACTTTGAAAATTATTTCCAGCCAAGGAACAACCACATCTTGCAGTTTTTGAAGCATAATAGGTAGTATGCCATCCAGGCCCGGAGATTTATATGGAGAAAAGGAATTAATTGCCCAGGCAATATTTTCTCTTGTTATGACGGTATTGATATGCTCTACATGAGCTAACGGTGTGATATGAGTTTCAAGTGGTTCCGGTTTACTGTTTTCACACCCCGGAAAGTGTGTCGTCATCAGTAGTTCCAAGGATTCAGCTGGAGAGACTGCCCACTCCCCATCGTTCTTTTTCAAAAAAGACGGGTTGCAATGCTCTTTTGACAGAACTCTACCAAGCTCGCTTGTATACTCTAAGGCTATTTTTATACGGTTGATAAAATTTGTTTTTGTGGCAGATGTTGAAAATTTTCCTTGTCGATTTTCTGAGTTCAGACAGATTTTCATTCCACCATGGAGGGAGAGTTTTTCGGCTATATTTAACCGGGCAAGAGATCTTGAACGCCGTGTTCATAGATGCTTGAAAGGTTTTCACCTTTGACTCTAGATCTGCAACCGATTCTGGGCTCAGATTGGTTATATTGCGCAGTTTAGAATTAAAAATTTTACTGAACTTCTTCCAGTCAATTCGTTTAGGATTTCTATAAGGAGGAGGGGTTTCAGACTCAAAACCTATGCTGAAGAGTATCCACCTGTGATCCGAAAACGAATTCAAAAGAGATACCCTCCAGTTTTCCACTAATAGATTAAAGTTATTGTTGACAATAGTAACATCGAGCACATCCTCCCAACCTTCAAAATTTTCAGAGCTCGGAAAAACGAAAGTGGGAGTATTACCTCTGTTACAAACAGTTAAATTATTATCGATGACAAAATTAAAAAGAGACTCACCTCGTTCGTTTATCTCGGAACTTCCGCAAAGGGTGTGTCTTGCGTTTGCATCACATCCAATCAGGAGGTTTGTTTTTTGCGCTTTCGCCTCGGCTATGAGTGCGCACACTTCTTCTGGTGGTGACTGCTGGTCATGCCCGAAGTAAGCAGATGCCAAGATTAAGCCGTCTGCATTTTTTGCTTCCAACCTGATGACTGTCAGATCAGGAGTGCTAAGATTAGGACACAGAAAAGCTTTTAAGTGTTTTTTAGCTAAAATACAAGTTCTAGGCTTACCATCATTTGTGTTTGCGATCTTGTAGATCAGGTCGTATTGTTTATCTTGGAGGCCTCTCACTCTGGAGCGATTGACCCATGGTTCTTGGACGATGCCTACATCTATATTTTCCTCACTCAGGAAAACTCTCAGATTATCTGAGGCACATTTTGAGTGCTTCAGGTTAATCTGAATGACTTTTAGCAGCGCGTTTTTTAATTTTCTTTCGATTCTGCAAAGCCAGAACCCGGCGACTCGCTAGGGACCTCGACTCCAACTTTGCCGGGGTCTGCTCCCTGGCTCTGCAGAATCTTAATTTTCGCATGCCAAAACGCAGCTTGAATTCGGCCTTCTCGAGAGCCCCAATGCTTTCCTCGCTGATCATCAGAAGGTAGGATGCACTGTTCCTTTGCGGCTCCTCCGCCTTAATGACTGTCCAGTCGTGCATCGGAATCAGTGGATTTAACCTCGGAAGACCTTGGATCAGATCCTGTCCGCTCGGCTTAATGCTCATGAGGGGCAACCTCCCAGTCATTGCTAATCTTAGCGATGCAGGTCATAAGGAACTCCCTAGAGAACACGTCTGCGCAGCTGATTACCCTGTACCCCCTGAGCACCTCGTCAGAGTCAAAACTAGGGTAAGGGCCCTCGATCGCCGAAATGGTATACGAAAACACCATCTCCGAGAGCTTGGCCTCGATGGAGTTCCACACAATAAGCAGAGCTCTGCTGGTTGTGGTGAGCTCATCCACAACCGCTACTTGGAGGTCGTCTCTGACAACCTCACTTAGAGTACGCGGTTGCGCTGCTCCGGAAAATGGCGCTTTGGTAGACCCTTTCGTACCATCAAGCCTGCTTTTTTTCATAGGCTGGCTGGTCTCTTCACGAGACCTATTGCGCTTGGCGGTGTTTTTGGCTTTAGTAGCCAGAAGACAGTTGTGCTCTTCAACGATCTTCTGGCACGTAATTCTGTCAGCGAGTTCCTTCTCAAGAATAATTCCAGCCTCCTCATTCTTGGCAATTTTGTCAAGAATAAAGGTGGCCTTCTTGAACTCAAACCTGCGAAGAACACCCGATGATTGCTTTTTACCCCGGGCAGCACCGCTATGGCTGGCGTTGCTACCTGAGGGTACGTTTGGTCGGTCGAAACACAGGCGTACTGTGGCTGGTACTGCCTGTGTTTCCATTTTCTGTAGGTTGCCCTACAATGGTCTCCTGACTGGAGGCCAAAAGTTCATCCTCTGTGTCGGCGGATGGTAAAACGTCTGTCATGTCTAAATCGTCCATAGTGTGAAAAAACAAATAAAAGTCCCACGAGTAGGTCGGAAAGGAAAGGTCAGCCCCGGCAGAGCTGATATACCGGGTAAGGCAAAAAAAAAAAAAAAAAAAAGAGCTCATTAGCGACTGGTTTACCCCCCAGCCTTCCATTTCTTCGGCACGGATTATGAAAATCGCTCACACCACCACTGAAAATTAGAGACCCCGTATCTATGGTCAAAAGGCATTGCTGAGCGTTGAACTATTGAGAAGTAAAGGAACGTCTCAGCAATTCGACCTGACCTTAGCTGATCACCATCTTGACATCGCACAAGATAAAAACTGTGGTGACCATTAACCGCCCGGCACCCACTAGGAGGGTTTGAACCGACCCATATCACAGTATTTTTTTCACAGTATTTTGAACAAACTAACTAAAAATAACACGGCGACCACCGTGCACCGTGTTATTCCGTCTTATTTTTGTTCCCGGTAGTTAAACAAAGAGAGGAACTATTACAACACTAATGAAAAAAGGGATGCAAAACAATTAAGCTTCAATTCAGTATAACGGCCTAACTATAATAGCTTTCACCCACTAAAGCTTATGTCAAAAATTTGCTTTTGCTTGAGAAAGTACTCCGCATAGCCATAATGCAATTTTGCTCGCGTATCTACCTGTCCCTCTCCATTTTGCTTTTTAAATCGTTTTGATTTTTTTTTCTTTGAGCTGTCAAATTCAATTAAGTGCCGAGCGACTGGAATCGCTCTTGCAAAATGTTAACGAAACTTAACGAATCGCCCCTGAACTGCATTATTGTTTATGAACAGGGATTGTGTGTATTCGCTCCTTGCTTATGCGTGCATAAGTGCGCCAAATTCTATAATAGTTGGGCCTTATGACGGTCGAAGGCGTGTTAAGGCCCAACTATTGGCGTTTTTCTTTTTTAACTCTGAGCAGATCACGAAACTGTCAAACAAAAATTCTATGTTTTTTTTTATCTCAGACATATCAGAGCACAAAAAGTGTGTTTTTTTTCCATCTGAGCTAGCTCAGATCTTGATCGATTAGCTCAGAATAAAATGACCGAGCAAATCGAGCGAAACGCTGAGCGAAGCCAACTTCACTTCTTTTTTAGTGATTTGACAGACGAAAGAAATACGCAAAATTAAAAATGGATTCCCAGGACAGTCTCCCGTCTATTTCAGGTAAACAAAAATGTATTTTAGTAAAACACCTATGAAATGATAGCTCAGTGCTCAAGTGTGTTTCATAATTAAATCTGAAGGCTCTCGTCATAATCTGCTCAGAGTTCTGCTCTGATCGCTCAACCTCCGCTCAGAGCTGTTTTAAGAGCCAAAAAAGAAAAACGCCATATAATACGCATAAGCTAGCATATGCGCGCATAAGTAAACGTGCGAATACAAAGAATCTCTATGCAAGTGAACATAATGGAGTCTAGCTGCGTTTCGTTCAATTTTTCTCAGTTTCGTTCACTTAAGCGTGCATAAGCAAGAGCGATCCCAGTCGCTCAGCGCATAAGTAAATTTTACAAATGCAGCAAAAAAACAAAGCCACAGCTGTTTTGTGAATCAATTCACAAGTTGTGCACGAGTATGTGTGTAGTTTTTGTTGTATAGTTGCCGCATTTTCATTTGTATTTAAAAATGCGGAACAAAACACAAAGCTGAAAATCGAATGTGGGGCGAAAGCAGAAAGGTATTTTTTTTTTAATTTTTGCTTATGCGCACATAAGTCCATTACGGCTATACGGGGTAATTTTGCAAACATAAGCAAATTTTCGTTAGCTTTTTGACATAAGCTTATGTTTGCTTATGTCTATTATAGTTGGGCCTTTATTCATGTATCATGTCCAGTGTTCCCATTAATGCTAGATCTAGCATTATAGAGAAGAGAAAAGTATTATGAAATTTTAAAATTATGCTAAATGCTTTTCTGGCATTCTTGTTTTTATTGTTTGCATTCTTGAATGCCAAAAATGATTTCGAATCATTGATTTGATGATATCATATTTGGCTTCAAATATTTAAAAAATTACAAAGCATTGTGATTTAACACAATTCACACATACGCTCACAAAATTCATGACTTTTTCTAATAGAAATGAATTAATTAAATCATCTGTTTCATATTTGAATCTGGAAAGTCAATTATTTGGGCCTATTCAGCGAGGACTTTTGTCCTTTTATCTGCTATTCTGTTATGTATTTCAATACTAAAGTTTGAGCAGTCAAAAAATCTTTTATGAATTATTCGGCAAAACTGTTAAGAAATCTATGAGATGTCAATAGTTCGAAATTCAGAAAACACAAATGCGTTTTGGATCCAGGTACTTACTTTTAAAGATGCAGCTGGGGAAAATACGTTTAATGAATTAGGTCGATTTGTGATGGGACTGCTTTCACTTCCCATTTCAAACGCTGAGGCGCTCAGCCTTTTCAGCCAAATGAATATAATTAAAACAAAAATTCATCTGGTACTTTCATGAAGGAGCATCGTGCTAGGATTTCATTAAAAATGGGTATTGCTTTTTTCCTCACTTTATACCATCTACCCTTTATTTTACTTTGTACACAAATTCAACTGAAATCAATGCTTCCATCTCAATGTGCTATTTACTAAAATAGGTTCATGAGTTCGTGAATAAAGTTGGGTTATCTCCGTTGTTCGTTCTTCTTCCCGAGAAAGAAAAAAATAAATATCAAAAGCATTGCCTTTCTCTATACCTGTCCCGAAAGTAAGAGGATTTCAACGATGCATAGTAATGTACATTATTAAGTGTTTGTGGACCTCTTTTGAATTGCGGTGCCTGGTTTTTGGATTCGATCATAAACATTGCCCTTCCTCTACCTGCCTACAGAAATACGATGATTTTCACGATGGACAGTAATGCACAGTGTCATGAGTTTGGGATCTCAATTGGCTCTTCTACTATTACTTGGAGTGTTCGAATTTAGAATAAAAAAATTCACAGTATATTTATGCTGTGGTTTCTATAAGATTCGGTAAACATCGACCAAAATTTGAGTCTTTGACGCATGCGGGTTTCATTTTGAAAATAAATGTTTAGATCAGCCAATCTGAATATACATGTACCACATTTTTCATCTAAGGGTAACGATCGTGTGAACAAGAAACTTCTACTTACCTGTATCTAGTGATATCACTGGTAAATATTTATGGTTTTTTTCATCAAATACAATTCAGATAAGATTAAAAGAGTTACATTAACAAAGTTGCATTCATGCCATTTTTAACCTGGTGAATAAGCAACTCTAAGTTACCAAATGATTTCATAGCTTAACATTCATTATATTTTTCATCACATATAGGTATAATTCGCTTATGAATAAACTAATTACCCTTACTTCATGATTTCACTGGTAAGTATTCACCTAGAAAATCACTTGGTGACCGCCTATGGCATGCCCATATTCACCGATGTTTTCATACCAAATTCATAGGGTGTAGCTTCTACCCATTGATGAAAATGCTGGTGATTCCTTCATCAATTTTTTGAAATTTCCTACTGGGTTACTCGTATTTTTAAAACCACTTACCCAGTAGGAAATGTTCAAAAATTCGCTACTAAAAAAATAGCTTTTTCCTCAAGAAAAAGAAGTATCACCAATGAATTTTCTGGGGAATCCTATTGTGGTGAATATGCCCAGTTATGTATACAACCACACATTAGTACAACTTTCCGCGCCATCTTTGAGTGAAATAAATAATTAAATCCATCACGGTTGGTGTCCAGCCTCGTTCGTACTGGAATATTGACGAAACCTTTTTGGAAAGCACCTTGTAGTAGACCCTAGACAATTCTAGAACCCTTTATTCGGGTATAAATACAGGCACACCAGTCCGAAAGGGCAGTTTGATTTCGGAAGTGAATGAATAAATGTCAGTGTGAATAAAGAGTTGCATACTTGTGCTTGGTTATAATAAAAGAAAAAGAGAAAAAGTATTTGAAACAAAAAGCGTTTTATTTTGTGAATTAATTGCAGTTACAGTTTGAATAAAGGAAATAAGTTTTATTTGCGAACCCTTAGTAAAATATTACATTGGTGTCAGAAAAAGTGGAATTAAACTTATTTAGTCTGTGAATTCAGATAATTGATGGTGAAAAATTGATAAAGTGTGTGGATTAGTAATCAAATAAGAAAGGTGTTTTTGAAAAGTGACATACAAAAATATAACAAAAAAAAAAAAAATGGGTATTAATGCATTGAATTGTGTTGAACTTGAAGCAGAACTAAACAGACGAGGTCTTCCTACTGCTGGAACGAAAATTGACCTCATCCAGACACGTTTCTATTTGAGATTGAGATGCAAGAAGAGCAAGTAAGTACAACCTTAGACATGACCAATATGATGGCTCAGCTGCTCGCCAGTTTGAAGACCAACGAAAGGAGCAGAAGAATGAACAAAAGAATCTGCTTGTACGATTAGAAGAACAGCGAAATGAACAAAAGAATCAGTTTAAAGAACAACACGACGAGCAAAAGAATTTACTGGAAAAAACAGAAAAAAATCTTCTCGAACGATTTGAAGAACAGAAACACGTCCTCGAAGGTAAACTAGATGCCTTTCAGAACAAGTTTGTTGCCCTTGACGATCGTGTTAAAAAAAATGTTTCGTCAGTGGAAGCAAAATTCGAGAAGATCGAAGATAAAATTCAGAGCATTACCGATGAGTTAGAAAAAGTTAGAAAAATGAAGGTTCGAGAAGGTAATGCCGATTTTCCAAAGAAGAAAGAAATACAGCCACCAACAAGATCTACAAGAAGCAGTTTGAGGCAGCTGCAGCAACAAACGGCTGGGATGACGAAGACAAGTTTATTGCCCTGACGCTTGCCCTTAGAGGTTCTGTTGCTGAACTTTTGCAAACCATACTAGCAGACCAGAACGGCAACTTCAGTGTTCTTGTTCAGGCCATTGACAAACGCTTCGGCGATAGACATATGCAAGAAGTCTTTCGTGTCCAGCTCAATACCAGAGTCCAGAAAAGAGGTGAAAGTCTCCAAAAACTCCAAGCGGACATTGAACGGTTGGCACACCTAGCATACCCGACTGCAGGAGATGAAATTTCCAACCAGCTAGCAACGGAGGCTTTTGTCCGTGCAGTTTCCGACATCAACCTACAGCGATCATTTTGAACTGCTGGAAGACGCACGCTTTCTGAAGCATTAGCGTTCGCTCTGACTATGGAAGCATCAGGAGTGGAAGCTTACTTAGGAGTTCATCGGGTAAGAGAATTTGAAGCTGAGGAATGTTCTTGCTAGAGAGCTGAATTCCATAGAAGTCAGCGAGAAGGACCTGTTCGATGCTGGAATTGCAACAAAACCGGACATCTCCAGCGCCAGTGCAGATTGCCACCAAGAAGAGTCACCTGTCAACATTGTGGAAGTAAAAATAATACCCGCGACAGGTGACAGGTAAGCAATAACATCAACGCTCCTGCTCGCCCTGTTTCCCAGCCGGTAAACGAGTTAGAATCAACTTCGAGGGGCAGAAGCTGGTTTCTGGTATCGATGGCCCCAGAACCACCATCCAAGTCTCACAGACTAAACGAAACAATAAAAGTCTGCCAGTGGATGCAACATTGAATGGCAAGAAACAGTTGGCTACAATTGACACCGGTGTCACAGCCTCCGTTGTAAGAAAAGACTTGGTCAAGATGACATGGCTACATAACACCAAAAGCTACCGTCTGAAAACTGCGACAGGTGAGGCGGCAAGAGTATATGGAGAAGTTCGTCTAAAGATCTGTTTGGCAGAACTAGAGTTTTCGCACCTATTTTTGGTAGCAGACATATGTGTTGAGTGCATAATTGGAATCGACTTTATAAAAGTGCACGGAGTGATTCTGGATATCGGTAAGCAAGTGCTGAAGTACCAAAATATAGAGATTCCTATGGTTTATGGCAACGAAAACTCATCGACTCTAAGAACTGTCACCAAAGAAGACATATGCTTGCCTGCTTCTTCAGAAGTGTTTGTTTGGACGAAAATAGAGGGCGATCTAGGAAGCCATCGATACCTCATGATGGAACCAGAGTCTGAGCAATCTTCCCAAAACACCATCTTAGGGAAGACTCTTGTGGAACCAAAGAACAACATGGTACCCGTACGGATTCTGAACATCAAACCATACGAGGTCTAGCTCAAGAAAGGAGAAGTAATTGGAAATTGCGAATCTGTGACCGCAATAACTAAAATCACGGAAATGAACGCAGAAGATCCATCCAATGGACCCAGAAAAATTCAGCTCCATGAAAGCAAAAATTCTGAAGCCATCCAATCTAAGTCAACATCAGCTTAGTGTTGCTGGAAGCCTTCTTCATGAGTACGCTGATATATTTTCTTCACCGAGTGGGCAGTATGGTCGAACACAACTGGTACAGCATCGAATCGACACAGGTGATTCGAGACCGATTCGACAACCAGCAAGACGTCTCCCATTAGCCAAACAAGCCGAAGTTGAAGAAATGATATCGACAATGAGGAAAGATGGGCTTATCGAAAATTCCAAAAGCCCTTGGGCGTCACCAGTTGTTCTTGTCAAAAAGAAAGATGGAAGCACCCGATTTTGTGTGGACTACCGTAGGCTGAACGATGTGACAAAGAAAGACAGCTACCCTCTGCCCAGAATCAGCGATACATTGGATGCAATGGAAGGAGCTCAATGGTTCTCGACGTTAGACTTGAAGAGTGGCTACTGGCAGGTAGAAATCCATCCAGAAGATCGAGAGAAGACAGCTTTCTCAACCGGAAATGGTCTGTGGCAGTTTAAAGTGATGCATTCGGACTGTGCAACGCTCCGGCAACATTTGAGCGTCTGATGGAGTGTGTTCTTCAAGGCCTTACTTGGAAATCATGCCGTGTATATTTGGACGATGTCATCGTTTATGGAAAAACTTTTGACGAGCATTGTGAAAACCTTAAGGCTGTATTTCAGAGGCTTCGAGAAGCACACTTAAAATTAAATCCAGATAAATGTGCGCTTTTCAAGACCGAAGTTAAATACCTGGGACATATCATCTCATCCCAAGGAGTAAAGACTCATCCTGAGAAAGTTGACACTGTGAAAAATTGGCCAACACTACAGGATAAACATCAGCTCCGTGGCTTTCTTGGTCTAGCCACATATTATCGGCGCTTTGTGAAGGACTTTGCTGGAATCGCTAAGAGCTTGCATCAACTTACTGAAAAGGGGAAGTCGTTCAAATGGTCAGGTGAGTGCGAGAAAAGTTTTCAGGAACTCAAGCTACGTTTGTGTAATGCTCCTGTGCTGACCTATCCGACTCCTGGAAAACCTTTCATTATCGATGCCAGTAACGTCGGAATTGGAGCTGTACTGTCGCAAGTCCATGAAGGAGAAGAAAAAGATGTCGCCTACTACAGTAAGGTGCTCTCGAGGCCAAAGCGCAATTATTGCGTCACCAGAAGGGAACTTCTAGCTTTGATTTTGGCAACAAAGCACTTCCATAAGTACATCTATGGACAGAAGTTCCTCCTTCGAACAGATCATGGTGCGCTTAATTGGCTTCTGAACTTCAAAAATCCAGAAGGTCAAGTAGCAAGATAGATCGAGAGACTGCAGACATACGACTACGAAATTCAACATCGAAGAGTAAAGCTCGACGACCGTGTAAACAGGACTGTAAGCATTGCACGCGTCAAGAAGAAAAGGAAGCAGTTGCCATCCAACGAATAAGAGCCGATCCCATTTACGGTTAGAGCAATGAAGAACTGAGGACTGCCCAACAAGAAGACTCGGATATAGAACCCATTCTTGCATGGAAGGAACACGGAGAAAAACCAGAATGGGGTGACATCTGCGATAGAAGTCCAGCTCTCAAAGCATATTGGGCACAGTGGGACTCACTTCATGTGCAAGAAGGAGTACTAAGGCGCAAATGGGAATCTGCAGATGGCAAGTCTGCAGTTGATAGTGCCTAAGTCAAAGGTTAATAACGTTCTTCGAGAGATGCATGATGGAGCATCTGGAGGTCATTTGGGAGTCAAAAAACGCTGGAGAAGATACGACAACGGTTCTACTGGCTACATGCAAGAGATGATGTCGAAAAGTGGTGCCGCAAATGTGATACTTGTGCTGCTACCAAGGGACCAGGTAGAAAGCTTCAAAGTAAAATGCAACAGTACAATGTGGGCACACCTTCCGCAGAATAGCAGTAGATGTCGCAGGTCCGTTTCCGGAGACCAACAGCGGAAACCGATACATCCTTGTAGTCATGGATTACTTCAGCAAGTAGCCTGAGGCATTTGCCATCCCAAATCAAGAAACTAAAACAGTTGTTGATCACATTATCTTCAATTGGGTGAGCAGGTTCGGCGTACCTTTGGAACTGCATTCTTACCAAGGAAGGAACTTCGAATCTTGCATCTTTCAGGAGGTTTGCTCTTTCCTTGGCATCAAGAAGACCAGGACAACACCGCTTCATCCACAATCTGATGGGATGGTAGAACGATTCAACAGGACTCTTAAAGAACATCTGTCTAAGGTTGTAGGTGACTACCAACGAGACTGGGCCCGCCATATTCCATTGTTCTTGATGGAAGTGCGGTTCATAGTTCAACAGGACATACACCATCGGAGATCCTGTTTTGCACAACAATCAGCTGCCCAGTGAAGTCAAATTTGGATGCCATAACATGGAACCGGAAAGGTCAGATGAATATGTGGATAACCTCAAAGAAAGACTCATTGACATTCATCAGCGGACAAGGAAAAACATAAAAACCGCTAGTGATAGGATGAAAACACGGTACGACGCCCGTGCAACCACGATGGGATTCCAAGAAGGAGACCTGGTCTGGTTTTACAATCCTCACCGACAAAAGGGACTGTCACCAAAACTACAACAAAACTGGGAAGGCCCATATACCGGTGTGAAGCGAATCAATGATGTGGTTTACCGCATTCAGAGAGGAGTAAGGGGTAAGCTTAAAGTAGTACACTGCGACCGTTTGCATCGTTATAACGGTGGAAATAATGGATTAAATCGGGACGATCAATCCTAAGAGGGGGGCAATGTGGTGAATATGCCCAGTTATGTAAACAACCACACATTGGTACAACTTTCCGCGCCATCTTTGAGTGGAATAAATAATTAAATCCATCACGGTTGGTGTCCAGCCTCGGTCGTACTGGAATATTGACGAAACCTTTTTGGAAAGCACCTTCTAGCAGACCCTAGAAAATTCTAGAACCCTTTATTCGGGTATAAATACAGGCGCACTAGTCCGAAAGGGCAGTTTGATTTCGGAAGTGAATGAATAAATGTCAGTGTAAATAAAGAGTTACATACTTGTGCTTCGTTATAATAAAAGAAAAAGAAGAAAAAGTATTTGAAATAAAAAGCGTTTTATTTTGTGAATTAATTGCAGTTTCAGTTTGAATAAAGGAAATAAGTTTTATTTGCGAACCCTTAGTAAAACATTACACTATAACGAATTTAACATGTGCTTGGCCTAGGAGGTAAGTAGGTGCACCCATTCTCGATGAAGATTTTGTAATGTCATCACCGGTTACATGTAATCATGAAATGCATGGGTTAATTTTGTTGGTGAAAAAACTGATATTTGAGATGTGATTATTTAGTCAAAGAAAATGGATACCTACATGAAATCGCTGCGCTCATGGAATCGTCGAATTCATAAGTTTTAATTACTTGGTGCAAAATCTGGTTCTTGAGATATGATGATTTAGTCGAAGAAAAGGGATACATGCTCGTGGATTCTTCGAATTCACAACTTCTTTTTCTTGGTTATCTTTACAAAAAAGTTGTTATGGTGTGAAGCTTTCTTGAAAAAAAAAAATTGAAAAAACAGATGGATTTCATGATTCCTAAACACAGTAATTTCATTACAAAATAAAAAATATTCATCATTGTAGGATTTCCTAAAAAAGAGTCCACTACATTTTAAAAATTTAATGGAAATATTATGTTAACCTTCTCTTATAAATACCACTGCATGAATACACTGTGAATTTTATTTTTTCAGAAAAAGTTTTGTTTTATATTTTTCTCGCAATCAACCCTCATCAATGAACCAAATGGACTTATGGACTTAATGCATTACCATTCATGCGTAGATTCAACGAAAATGGAAATTACTTGTTTTCTGTTTTTTTTTTTCTTCTCGTAAGCAAAAGAGTGGGTTTACACAACGAACTCATATGAACTTATGCATTACCCACTTTTCATCACTAGAATCATCGACCATGGTTTTTTAGTTGAATAACTCATGCCACTGAAAAGATGCAGGAAAGAATTATTGCGTTCATTTAAGTTTTTTTGTTGTGGTCTATTCTCTACCTTTTTTCTTTAGCAAAGCACAACATGCTACTTAAATGGCAAACTGGTGATCGGCTGCATTACGTTTCATGAGTGAAATCAATGCATTATCTCTCCTATATGACTGTGTCATATAAGTTTCACCAAGGAATTTTTCATTGAGGAGTGAATTTCCTATTGGGTAGTCACACATATGTATCTGTACATTAGGGTGTCCGTTATTTTTCAAACATTAGAATAACTGTTATAGTTCCAGAGAAAAAAAAATTGAAGAGTGTGAAATTCCCATACAAATTTATATGGGAAAAGTATGACCTAAGAGACACGGGTTAAATTTTTTTTTGGTCAATATTTTTTTCTTTCGGCATAAACTTTCGATTGACGGGGTGTGCTAACCAACAAAATGAGTTTGGGAGATAACGGACACTAATGCATGTACATCCATAAAACTAACATTATGATACAAATGCTACTACCCAGTAGGAAATTCACTCCTCAACGAAAAATTCCTTGATGAAATCCTATATGACACAGTCATATCAGTGATGTCAGACTTTCGAAGCACGTTTTCCAAAAGTTTGATTTGATTTGAGGTTGTTTCTTTGTAATATTGCGATTCATTAACAATAATTATAAAAGTTTAAAGAAAAATAAATATATATAAATATATACATACATCATTATGTAGTATGGCCTTAATGGGCGATGTACATCCTATACATTTCAACAAAAAAAATCCATTCTGGATATGACATGAAGTATATGGCATGATTTATTAGCCGTGAAACATTTGATGTATTCCTCGTTTGTTTCATGGCATGTGTGAGTTGAGAATTGAAAAAAAGCATAGTTGACGTTTTTTTGCATGTATAAGTGTATGTTGTGATGAAATTCACCAAGTTTATATACATAAGTTATGAATCAGTGTATGAAAATGAATGAATTCAGATATAAAGAATGAGTTCTCTTTTGCAAATTTGTTGTTTAGTTGGATAAATTGTCTTTTTTTATAAAACGAGTAATGAGTATTTGAGCATTACGTAAAATCCTATTTTCTTACACTATGGGGTTAGAAAAATCCCTTTATCCCATTAAGCAATTTAAGTAGCATGTTGTGCTTTGCTCCAGAAAACATGTAGAGAATAGACCACAAAAAAAAAATGGGCATCACTGGATCGTACAAAACTTGCTCTCGTAGCTAACAACTTAAACGTAGCTTAAAATTGACAATGTGCAAAGTGGTTCTATAACATTATGATATCATTAAAAAAAAGTTATAAAAACAATTTAAAAATAAATTATTACTATAAATTAATATATTTTTTTTTTTGCAATAGCTAAAACAGGTAGAGCTAAAAAAGATATGCTATCTGATTTGTTTTATAAATATGAATTTATGAAAAAAATTTCAAAAATCGTTAAAGCGGTTTTTTTTTAATAATTGTCTATATATAAAAACTCTTGAAAATGTTACAAAAAATTAAATTCGGTATGCCAACTTTTAGTATTTAATATAACACAATTTTTCCCAAAATTTAAAAAAAAAATCATTGAGCCGTTTTCAAGATAGTGAAGAAAATTCAATATTTTTTTAAAAATCCAAAAATATTTTTTTTTGATAAAATTTATATGCAACATTGTTAGAATTGTGAAGGACCTCTTATATAAAAAAAATTGGTTGAAATCGGTGCAGCCGTTAACGAGAAATTAGGAAACTAAAAAATGGGTACTATGACAGGTACAATTATTAACCGTTATAAAAATTTTAGTTTTACCAAAATATTTACTGTAGTAATAAAAAAATTCAATTTCCCCTCTCGGGAATCCCCTAAGAACCTTAAGTCCAAAGTTTGAAGAAAATCGCTTCATTCGTTTAGGCTACAGGTCGAGCCCTACACTACGTATATCGCAAGTAAAAACTTAAATGAATACACAAATGAACGCAACAATTTTTTCCTGCATCTTTTCAGTGGCATGAGTTATTCAACTAAAAAACCTGATGAAAAGTAACGTATAAGTTCACGAGTTCATTGTGTAAATCCACTCTTTTGCTTACGAGAAGAAAAAAACAGAAAACAATTAAGTTCCACATTCGATGAATCTACGCATGAATGGTAATGCATTAAGTCCATTTGGTTCATTGATGAGGGTTGATTGCGAGAAAAATATAAAACAAAACTTTTTCTGGAAAAATTAAATTTGTATTCATGCAGTGGATTTATAAGAGAAGGTTAACATAATATTTCCATTACATTTTTAAAATGTAATGGACTGCTACCTGAGTGACATTTATTATTTTTCAGTAACTAAAGCCCAGTGTCGAAATCATCGAATCTCTGGAATCAGTATTTTATTTTCAACAAAGAAAAAGAAGTTATGAATTCGACGATTCTACGAGCGCAGCGATTCCATGTATCCATTTTCCTTGACGAAATCATCACATCACAGGAATCAGTATTTTCAACATAGAAAAAGAAGTTATGAGTTCGACGATTCCCCGAGCGCAGCGATTTCATGTATCCTTTTTCTTTGACAAAATCATCACATCTCAGGAATCAATATTTTCAACCAAGAAAAAGAAGTTATGAATTATCCGATTCCACAAGCGCAGCGATTTCATATATCCTTTTTCATTGAATAAATCATCACATCTCAAGTATCAGTTTTTTCACCAAGAAACTGAACTCATGAATTTCACGATTCCATGTAATCGGTGATTTCATTACAAAATCTTCATCGAGAATGGGTACATCTACTTACCTCCTAGGCCAAGCCCATGTTAAATTCATTATAGGAATCACCAGAAAATTCATTGATGATACTTCTTTTCCTTGAAGAAAAAGCTACTTTTTCAGTAACGAATTTTTGAACATCTAGTATTAGCTCTCGGCGCGTTTTTTCAACTAGTATGATATTTCATACAGAACAAAATATGGAAACAAAACAAAAAATGAAAATAAATACTCTTCACTAGCAGGGACCTCATCACGTGAAACAAAAACGATAGAACGATATCGTCTTGGATATAGATGTCTTTATTTTTCTCTACAGAAGTGATGGAGATATCAATATTGAAAACGATATCGTCCTATTGTTTTTGTATTACGTGATGAGGCCCCAGGATAACTGGCAGGCAACTCGCAGGCAAAAATATTATACTATTTGCTCTACTAGTCGGCTCTCTCGTCTTTAGATACAATAACACACATAAACGCTACTAGTTCTACTTGCTTGTCTAAACACCGGCTAACTAAATTTTATTTTAGCTCTGCGAAAATGTGAAATCAATTGTCAAAAATTTCTTATAAATAATTTAGATGGCTCGATGTGGGAGATTATGATTGAAATGATAGTTTTTGATGTTTTGTTTTACATCTCGTAGAAATTTGATCTTGAAAATATCGTCCAATATGGGAAAACAAAAACCGCGTAGAATTTAATCCTTAAAAACTCACTGCTGTCTCCTGTAGCTACAACGGAACGTGCACGTGAATTGCGTGCTCTTTATGACCAATAAGCTGTTAACTATGGGGTTCAAATTATATTTGAAAGAAAGAATAGAGCAATAATGCATTTTCCGCGTTTTTTTCCAAATATTTTTTGAACACCATGGTTTACAGCTTGTTGGTTGTTTTATAAAATGAAGAACACGTATGAAATATTTAAAAAAAATCATACTAGTTGACAAAACGCGCAGAGAGCTACTAGTCACACATACATCCATAAAACTAACACTATGACACAAATGCTACTAGTTCTACTCGCTTGTCTAGACCACGGGTTAGAGCTCATCGGCCATATAACAAAATGATGCACATGAAATTACCTTTTCAAAACGTATGACACGTTACTGTTGAGTTGGTAGTCCATACCCATACATTTTTACCAATTCTCCTTTGATGATGAGAAATTATTTTCCACAGCCAAATCTATAAAAAAAAAATTCTTTCTGAGTGGTAGTTTTCGAACAACTTATTTTGGTCGATAAATTGATCGGTTGAAAATTGCAAAAATCTTACTTTAGTTGTCCGTTGAAATGCGCAAATTTTTCCACAAATTTTTTCGATGGCACAGGTTTTCACTTGGCAATTTTTGTGTGCCACTTGAATAGATCGTTATCTTTGGCACGCGGACTCGTATTTTTCGTTGATCGATTTTTTTGTTGTTAATTTCGACTGTTTAATTAAAAAAAAACTTAAAATGGGTCGAGGAAAAGTATTGACCGAGGCGGAAAAAGGTCAAATCAAAGCTTATAAGGACGCTGGCTTATCTATTGCCAAATAAGCTAAAAAATCGAGAGAAGCCGACACGTTGTAACCAAATGTTTAAGTAATGAGTGCGAATATGGGAAAGACATGAAAGTCCGCACACACAGTACCAGTGTGTTTATTAATGGGGAAAGGCGACTTATATTAAGAAAAGCTTCTAGTTCTCATGACTCTTTGGCAAAAATCAGGCAAAAATTTGGTATCAATGCTGCTCTAACAACACCCCTTAACACGGTTCGAAAAGATCAACGCCTCAGTTTTTGTCGCGTAAAAAAAATTTATTTGGAAGGCCCCGATGGCTAAGCTATACTATTTCCATGACATCCGCAAAGAAACTCATTATTTGGACGGGCTGCATAGCAGAGTTGGAGGTGTGATAGTGTGGGGAGCTATTTCTTATTATGGCACCTGCAAACCACATTTTGTGTCAACCACAATGAATGCGTTGCCTTACAATGGTATATTGAAAGAGGCATTTACATACTTTCAAACCCGTTTTGGACCTCTGCCGTGAATTTATCAACATAACAATGCGCCAGTACACACATCCCGAGTAGTTAAAACATATACAGATCCAAAATGTGGAGGTATTAAGCTGGCCGCCCTATACTCACCGGATTTGAATATCATAGAAAATGTTTGGGGATGGGTGACACGTCAAGTATCGGATCAGGAAAACAATATTCGAGTATACCAGAACTAACCCAAGCCATAGAGCTTTGGAGCTCGATTTCGCTAAATTATTTGGAAAATTTGTATACATCCTTTCCAAACCGGATGTGTGAAGTTTTGGAGCAGAAAGGTGCTCAACACACTATTAAAAAAATTTTGTTAGCTAAAATACTCCAGTTACATTAAATTTAAGTAATGTTCGTAATTAAAAGAATCATGATACTCTTAAATGCAAAAGACGTCAGAAAATAAAAATTAGTGATAAGGGGTGTCCTATTCAAGTGGCGAGGAGTGCATGTAACTTCAAATATAACCAAAAAACGGTTATTTGCATGTTTTGATTACTTATAGAAGTTCATATTCGAAATAAGCGTATAGGTACAAAATATTCCGAAAATTATAAGATTTAGTCTCTGCACTAAACGAAATTAAGATTTTGTGGATCTGTGTAATTAGTGACTCTATATAATAAAAATGCTTTCCACGCTGAGACTCTGAAGCAGAAAGTACCTTTGAGTCACTTGCGAATAGCGTGCACAACTAAGCAATGCAGATTAAAAACTTGACACCTACTAACAAACATTTTTGTTTAAATTACAGCAATTAACAATGTTTTCGGCATTTTGAGTCTTTAAATGTAATAAAAAGTTTGTCTGATATAACCTAAAAATTCTGTGGCCTGACAGGGCTTTCGTTTCACTTTTAGATCTTGCAGTACTTTTCAAAAAATATGGCAGTACGGGGCAATACAGCGAATTCAACAGGAAATTTGTTAATATTTTTTGTATTAAACAATAACAGCCATAGTAATAAAAATAGCGCTTAACTCATCTTTAACTTTCGAGATCTCGTGTAGGCATGAATTAAGAGATAACTCGTGAACTAAAACGTATATTTACTTTTCTTAGTTAACCCTTCGCTAAACCTCCTTCCTTGTGAGTTTAGCTAGCTCGTAAGTGGCTGAAATCTAACTCATAATCTACGTTTATTAATATGGGGGTAAAAGATTAACACAAAATTACCAAAGAATTCAGTTTTTTTATTCAATGAGTTCATTTGAGTACATACATAATGTGTGGATATTTCAATTTTAAAACTTTAAATAAAAAAAGCTTAGAATTTAAATTTTAATATAAGGAACTAAGTTTTGAAAAGGGTTTTTAAATGTTTTAGATTTTTTTTAAGTTAAGCCCGCTCCTTATTGTTCAAAAAATAAATATAAAGTCGACTCCCTCTAAGTCGAACTCCATCTAAGTCGAATTACCCTCTAATTCGAATTTTTTCGCCATATTTTTGCATTCCCCTCAATTTTCTATACAAAAACCATCCTCTAAGTCGTAATCCCTCTAAATCGAAACTCCCTCTAACTCGAATAAATTCTTTAGATTCTTGGACTATTTTCAATCCCTTTAAGTCGAATTTGCAATTGAAATATTAATCTCTCTAACTCGAATTTTTCAAAAACTCCCTCTAACTCGAACTAATTTTGACATCCCGTGAAAATTCGACATAGAGGGAGTCGACTGTATTTGATTTATTTGATATTAGTAGGTACTTCACGCTTTGCTTTGATTTTTGTATTTTATGGACAGATAAATAAAATTGTACTGCGAAATTCAGTAAATTATTAAAGGTATTCATGCAACGAGATAATTTTCCGATTTGCAGAAAAATATTACTTTCCGCGAGATGTTTAAACGAACACCCCTTTAAAAATACTTGTGTAAACATAAGAAATAATCAAATTAAACGTCACAAATGACTTATCCCAGTGAATCAGGTTCTTTTCTACGCTTTCTGCATCAAATTCATGTGATAAAATTATCTGTTTTGTAGAATATTGTTCCCATACAAATTTTGACAGTTCATTTTTACCGAGATAAAATTATGTGTACAACCAGGATTATCTGGGGCTTACTTTTACTTCTTCTTTACTTCATTAAGTTTATACTTAAAACGTAAGATTTTTTTGGTGCGTTTTGTTGACAGAACAAAAATATTGGGAATTTAACATAACAGATGCGTTAGCAATCAAATCAATTTATTAAATTTAAAAAAGCAGTACTTTTGACATTTGAGCAGTACGGCAGTACGCAGAAACAAATTGTAGTACAAATACTTCGACAGCCCTGGGCCTGGTTAGGGAATACGAAGCGAATCGTTTTAGGTGGCGAAAATCGGATTTGGTATTACTGCTCTCGCTTTCATCGCTGTCGTTTTACATCCGCCCTATTTTTGAAATCGAAAGCGAATGCGAAAAGTCATTTCAATTTTTAACGCGTGAACTTCCGATGTTTTTTTTCTGGCGGATTGGTGTATCGACACGGTCGAAAATGGTTTTTTATTATTTTCATTAAAATAAATTAAATGCGAGTTTAACTAATTTTTTTTATTTAAACAAACTAAAAAAATAAACAATGTTTTCTTTAAACAAATTTGTGGGAGTCCAAACAGCAACACACGAACCAGTAACGAACCAGGTTAAAGGAAATGAAGGGATAGCCAAAGGAGCACTCAATGCGCTTGAATACAAATCCCATACATCGCTACTTTGAGGAAGTAGGTATCACTGCGGTCTTAAATGATCCCGAAAATGTATGAAATGTTTTTTTTTTTTGTTAAATAAAGAAAGCCAAAAGAACTAAGTGAAAGAATTGACCAACAAAATAAACACACACAAAAAACACACGCGTTGAAGAACTTTGCAATAATTTTCTTTTAACTCGCAGTTTTAAGGATTTTTATATTTTCTTTAAGCTTAGCGTTTTGTACAAAAAATTAAAATACACTATTCCGAATTCAATGTTATATTTATATTTAATTCCAAAGCCAAACATAAGAAAAGAAGTTGAATTCTCACAATGGAAATAGCTGTCAGCTTTCTGGAAATCTTGGAAGTAAAATTTACGACTCGCTTCGAAGTCGATAATTTATCAATACGAAGCGAGTCGAAAAGGAGATATCGAATTGAAAACGATTCGTTTCGTATTCCCTAATCAGGCCACTGTTCTTACAACCAATATTTTAAATAAGAAATTGAATAATTAGAATTGCACTGTTTTATCGTCTGAAATTTGCTGTTGTATATTTAAGCCACCAATCTTTATTGCAAACAACGTTTTTATTTTTAAAATGTAAAGTGTGAAAATATCATCGGAAATAAAAGATGTAGAAAAAAAGATAGAGGAATAATTTCATTTTTAATCATTTTATTGTTGGGTCTATTAATAATGATAATAATAATTTTTATTTGTATGCTTTTAAGACCTAAGGTATTTTAAATGAAACCTGCTGCTCTTACTAGTTCTTTTTTACAGTTAATCAAGTTCCAAGAATTTAATCGTGTATTTTTTGTTCATATATATTCTAGAAGGAAGACGCACACTGGACTCCCCTTCACGAAGCGGCTGCCATTGGAGATGATAAAAGGCTTCAAGCACTTCTTATTGCAAATGCCGATCGCACTGCCAAAGAATCAAAACACGGAAACACTCCGCTCCACGAGACTGCATGGCGTGGCTTTAGTCGATGTGTTAAAATTTTATGTGCCCCACCAAATCCAAAGAAACATCAAAAAGATAAAAAGTTAAAGGGGGTCCTGCAAGAAACTCGGGGTGCTCTGCATAGTGCTCTGTTAGGAATAAAAAACGATGGTGGTTTCTCAGCACTACATCTAGCTGCCCAAAATGGTCATAATCAAAGTTGTAGAGAAATCCTATTGGCGGGAGGGGATCCTGACATTCAAAACAATGTAAGTATAGGAGTTAAACCTATTGGAAAACTTAAGTTCCTTAATTAGTATGTATTTAGATTTACTGTTCCTACCTTCCTTTTTTTACAGTACGGAGACACCGCTCTGCACACAGCCTGTCGTTATGGGCATGCTGGAGCAACACGTATTCTCTTATCTGCCAATTGTGACTCAAACAAAGCCAATCTCAATGGCGATACTCCGCTTCACATCGCTTGTGCAATGGGTCGAAGAAAGCTGACTAGAATCCTATTAGAGGCTGGCAGCAACACCGCCTTACAGAATTCCCAGGAAGAAACACCGCGTGATATTTCAACCCGAAAGAACTACAATGAGATCCTTCACATTCTCGATAATCCCAATAAACCTCGCAGAGACAAAGATAAAGCAAGTGGAAGTGGTGGAGACAGACATTCCGGGCACCTAAAAGGACGCTCCAAAGGTGATCTCGTGGATGGGGTAGCCAATCCCGTCAGTTGGTCACCATATGGCTGTCATTATTTTCCTGATCCCAGCTCATTCCCTTCACCCAAACTCGATACACTACCAAAGGAACCTTTGAAAAAAGGTGAACAATACTTCCTTGACCTGGCTGGCAATATTTGTAAGGGTCCAGTAGGGGTTAGCAATACTTGCTACTGCGGACCATTCTTTAGGCACATAGAAGACAAGATCAACAAAAATCGTAAGAGTCTGCGGATGTATGTCTTTAAGGCAACTGAGAGGCTAGATAGCAAAGTTCAAGCTCTGGCTATCCGAACTGATGACCAAATAGAGCAGTTGACACGTTCGATGATAGCTGACCGCATCCGCTGTGAAAGTAGACGCCTACACTTAGAGCACTGGTTGAAGCGTGGTGAACCTTGTCGCGTCACGACAACAGGTCACCAATCGCGGCCGCGAAATAAGAGTCACACTCTTAGCAGATGCAAGAGCCTTGAGTTTCTTGACGATGAGAGCATACATGGAAGTAAGATGCAAAACTCAAAGAGCTTTGATGCGCTAGAAGAAGCCCAGGTTACGGTCCATCGTGGAGCGGAGCTTAGTGATGATGGTCATAACTCTGTGACAAGCCTTGGTCAAGCAGATAGAGATGAAGAAAGATGGGGTCGCCTAGAAACAGATTATTTTAATGTGTCTGAGCGTCTGGAAGAACTTCTAGCAAAAACCAATGAAATCCTAGAAATGGAGAAGGAAGCAAGTAAAAAAAGAAAAGAAGAGCTTCTTGTCTTTGCAGAGCCGACCGTCAAACGAAGATCTCAGAACGTGTTGTCAATGGGAAATGATATTATTAAACAGCTGCAACAAGTCTCAATTGAAGAAGTGCCAGATGCAGATCTTAATCAGATAACTGTTTTACCGTTGGAAGAAGATAATCCGAAACCAGAACAGGCCGTTTCAAATTTAACTGATGCTACAAACGACTATGCATCATACCTATCAGCAATGCAGTCACAGCAGTCGATCAATCATCCACTCCAAGAAAAGTATCAGTCGTTTTCGCAAATCCACAGCAACGAAAATATGCTGCATGACGTCATCTCTGCCATTCGCAAGGATCATCAAATGGTTAGAGAACTCATTGAATCTGAGACACTCAATGAAATGGAGAACACCCATGAAGACAAACTCAGCTACAAAGACGACCAAACTCTTCTCAATGTGAACGGATTCTTCCAAAATACTTGCTTTGAAGATGGCATAGCAGATTCTCCAAGCAATAGCGTAAAAGCTGAGAACAAGGTGACGATGACATCGATGAAACACATTTCTGAGTTATGTGAAAAGCCGTTTGAAATTCCCACCTATGCTGAGTTAAATAAATTAAAGCCTCGCGTCGAACCAACTTCAAATCAATCAAAAGATTGGCGTCGCAAAGCAATCAAAAATTCGAACAAAGATTTGGAAGACTCGCCAGAGAGAGTTAATGGAACCATTAAAAAGGTGGAAATAAAAAGCAGTGAGATCAAAACTCTGAAAAAGCCATCAATCCTCAAGCGAAACAAGGTTCAGGAGCTCGTTGCGCGATTACAGGGCAAGCTTAGCAGTTCGGCTGCAGTAAAGGTCATCGAGCATGATTCGTCTGAAAGTAGTGAAGATGAGCAAAATGATCAAAACGAGGTAAACCAGTTGGAGAATAATCAAATGAAAATGGGTGCTTATACCTCCTATCGACAACCACAGATGAATTCGCCAAACAATAGTGCTGCTGTAGGGTCTGCCAACAACATGGTACAAACAAATTCGACATTAAATTTATACTCGACAATTGTTCCAAACAACAACTATCCTTTTCGCTTCATCCCCAAAGATGCATATTTCCATGAGTTGCCGAATAGGGGCCGACCAAATCTGCAGCCTCATCGTTTCTCCAACCAATCAGAACAACAAATTCAGCTACCCATAACGATTCCTAATAACTTCTACCATCACCAACAGCATCTCCAGAATCAACAACAGCAGAATCCGCACCAAACGTGGAGTCGCATTCCTGGTGAAAGGCAAATCCCAATACACCAACAGCAACAGCACCAGGAGCACCAGCAAAATCCTTCATTAATAAATCATTCATACCCGTCGCCTTATAACAACATGCCACCCCTGATGGTACATACTCCTCCACAACCTTTGCGCCCACCGGCTACAGAGCGTCTCCTCACCAATAGAAAATTTATGCCACCAAATAGCAGTTCTCCGGATTATGAGTTAGTCACTTCGCCAGTTAACATTAAGAACTGCAACCAGGTGCAAAATGCAAACATTCTTATTCAACAACAATCAACCACCGCCGGTTTGATGACTTCGATGGATCATAATCACCAGCAAATGGTGGAACGTGATGTCAGTAATGATTCCGGATTTAGTACTCGCATCTATGGGGGAGGCAATGAATCACATCGACCCAGTCCCAGTCTCTCAGGACACACTGATTACGGAGGAATGCAGTCACCATCACATGGTCTTATTTATCCCAATGGACATGTTCAAACAGAAGTTGGAGATGTTACTTATTACATGACAAATGTCTCTAGTTTAGTTTAAATATTGTTTTGTTTATTTTAATTTTGAATTAAGAAATAATTTAACTACATATATTAATTAATATTAAAAAAGAATAACAAAATTTCCTTATTTAATTTTCTCTTATATTAGTATTAATTGACATACATATTATTTACTGAATTATTTTTAAGTCTTTTTTACAAAGAAAAAAAAATTGAATTGTTAAGAAATAAGAAAGTTGTAGTTTGTGTTTATTATTTTTTGTTTTCAGAGGGAGAAATATTTCAATATTTTTGGACGAAACGAATATGTACTTAAAACTTTATTTTTCCACCAGCAGGCTTCGGAACGTAACACAATGTAACACAATGGAATGAAAACAAAATTATTAAAAAAAAAACAGGTTTTCACATTATTATACAAACAAGCAATTACGCTTGCCACTGTATTCCTGAATTTATGACACTTGGGCATATGATAAGAACGGCACAATATTAAAAAATGTTTCTGTCATGAAATTAATTAATGCTCATTTTGTTTAAAAATGTCTATTCAAAATTATTGTTCTTCTTTATTCATCTTCAGATCTAAGCCTAGGTCGCTTCTGATGCCAAACGAAATTTGTCGGTGTCTCTAACAAGACAAAGAAATGCTAACAAAAATCCAGAAGACAAATATGTTCGGAGAGTAGCCCCGAGTTTAAGAAATGCAAGAATTCGTCAAGACTGCAAAATTTACTTAACATTTCTGCAGACAAATATTGTCCACTAGAAAACATATGTATCAACTGAAGAATTATTGTTCCCTCTTTAAGAATGACATCAAATTTTACTAAAAACTTTCATAAATAATGAAACATTTTAAAATAATGGCATTTTAATGAAATTTGGTATAAATGTTTCATTTGGTATGTTTACCAAGAATCAAAAGAGTACTCAAAAATATCTGTGGTTAAAAGGTGTTTTTTTGACGGAGATATGCAAGTGAGTGACCAGTCCATGCTGAATATATGTATTACAATTAAATAAAGGAATAATTTAAGGAAGAATTTTTTTGTGATGTCACAGAACGGGTCGTGAAAATTGGGATTCTTGGAAGTTTGCGGTCAAAGCTTACCACGAATTGGAAGACCTTTGGGACTGTGTCGAATATGAAGAAGGCGCAACACCCGATTGGAAGAAAGTGAAGAAAGCCTGAGCGAAAATAATTCTACTGATCAAACTAGTAAATTTTGTCCATGTTAAGTCTGCGAAGACTGTTAAAGAAGCATGGAATAATTTGGAGCGAGCTTTTGAGGACTCAGGATTGACGCGCAAGGGTTGGTCTTTTAAGGACTCTGATCACTACTCGTTTGGACAATAGTGATTCTGTGGAGTCATATGTAACCAAGATAGTACGCACAGCACATAAGCTGAGATTTGCCAAGGAGGTTAGTGACGAATGGGTTGGGACTTTGCTGCTTGCTGGTTTATCAGACTAGTATCACCATTGAATAATAACCCTTGTATATGAAAACTATAGTACTATCATGGACAAAAAAATTTTGTGCAACAATGCTTCGTTGGTGGCGCCACTTTAGCTCGGCGGAGACTTCCATTTTTGGGAGACAATTGTCGGCGGAGACTTCAATTTTTGGGAGACTTCCATTTATAAGAGAATCGAAACTAGGTAGTTAGAGCAAGAGGAGTGTATTTCTTTCGATTCTGATAAGAATCAAATGGAGTAAGCGAGATTACCAATCGAAGGTTTTGTTAAACGTCAATGATGAGAAAAAGGTGAAGAGAATGGCAAAAAAATGTTCGTATCCTCTTTTATTGAATGTGCAATGCAAGGTTATTTTGTTTGCTTAATTTACTGATTATGCTTTTTGCGTCGGCGTCGTCGTTGTCATCAACCTTGAAGCAAGGAATATAGTTTTTTTTTTTGCGGGAAAGAATAATGCGTGGAGGTATACATTCTTATATTATCAAGGGTAGGTTAATTTTAATGCGGGAAAGAAAAATAGGTATGTTCATGTATATATATATTTTTTTATATTAAATTATCTTGCAAAGATTTCTTATTTGCCGTGAAATTTGTTGCAAGTGCAAGATTTTGAGCATATAGGTATATATAGGTATGTACCTACATAGGTTGATATGATTTAATTGTTTGTGACTAGAGTCTGTCAATGTGGTGGTTGAATTTCAGCCAGTGTTATTTATTTTCTTCAAATCAACCAATTGCAAAACGTGCCAACAGGTAGGTACCTACCTACTTACCTATTTTAATTTTTATTTCCGATTTTTTGATTCCAGGTAGTTTACAAAATAAATGTTTTAATGTAGACAGGTAGGTAGGTACCTACCTGTAGATACCTACCAATAACTTTTCGTTAGAAATTTTTTCCTTTTTGTGAAATTTAAGTGTAAAATAAATTTGAAAAACTTAAATATGAATTTTTAAATACCTAACACAATAATAATAATTATAAATTGTTCCTATTTTCGTGACCTTTTTTTTATAAATTTCTAAAAGGAATACAATTTTAGAAATGTATAATAATTTTAATTAGTTAGTGTTTTTTTTAATGTTTAAAGCTTAAAACTTCTATCTCCCTCCGTTTGTGGGGGAGGGGCAATTTTATAAAACATTTGCTTTAAATGGATGAATAGTTTTTAAAACAAAATTTTTCAAAGTTAAAATTTAGAAAAAAAAAATTGAAAAACAAAATTTATTTGCATTTTTTACTTCAGAATTTTACGTAATATTCTTTGTTTCAACAACGATTGCTGTAATTAGTTTTTAGTCAAACGCTAAGAACCAGGAGCTGGTTGATAGTTTAGTTTTAGAGAAAATCGAAACTTATGAAAGTACTTTTTTCTTCCAAAATTATTTTTTTGAGTAGGTATTTAGTACGTGTATACAGGGTGATTTGCATAAGGTGTCATAAAAGGCTAGAGCGTGTGTTGGACTTAGACAAGACAAAATTCGTATGGGAGGGGGGTCTATTTTCCTCCGTTTAGGCGGGAGGGGCAATATCAAAAAGAAAATCACTTAAAACAAAAAAAAAATATTAAAAAATAACGGTAACACTTACAGAGTGACGCTATAGCATATTGAAAAGCCAAAAGACTATTTTTTAATATAATTTTTAAATTAAGTTGTTCGAGTGAATAGTTTTTGAAAAATAAATTTTCAAAGTCAAAATTTTGAAAAAAAAATTTCAAGCTAATTTTTTCAAAATTTTATGTTATTAAGCATAATTTTTGTTTCCAAAACTTAATGCTCTTGTCAATTTTTAGTCAAACGCTGGAAACCGTATGGATCTAGGACTTTTACTTTTCAAGATATGAACAAATTAACGAAGCAACTTTCACATTAAACTAAGAAGAATCCGGCTAAATGATCACTTCAGCAACCAGTTGATTGTCGTTAAGACTAAGTTGTGAAAATTGGCAGAAAAATAGTTATAATATTAACTATAATTTAGCCCAAATAAAGCTACTTTATCTGTCCAGGCGTATTGTATAATCATCTAAATATTTTATATGTACATATTTGTTTAAATGCTGAGGAAATAACCTTTCTATAAACATCTAAATTTTTAAATTCGGATAAGTACTTTTCGATTTATAACCAATTTTATGCCGACAAATTGACAATTGACAAAATTCTGGATTTGATCTTTTTTATTAGATTTATTAGATTTTAAAAATTTATAATTTTTAAATTTGAAAATATTTGATGGGCGTGTTGACAATATAAAAATAGAATTCCTTGAAAAAGCATGATCCACTTTGCATTTTTTTTGGTAAATAAATCAATAAAACTAACTTTAGAGTGTCTTTTGTTGAAATAATCACTTAAAATTTATAAGCAATATTTTAGAAGACGATTAGAGCAATGTTAGTGTTGGTTTTGTTTTTCAAAATTTATCAATTTTTTATTAAAAAAAAAATAAATAAATCGGGTGGCAGAACGGCTCATAAAGAACCAGGCCTAGTGACTAACAACTCGCAACCATTCCTGTGTGCGCCTCGACAGGAATGGAAGGGACCTACAATTTTATGCCGAATCCGAACGGCTAGACGAGAAGCACTTATTCGTGGCAAGTGATACTCTTTGAAGATTTGTCAACTCCTCGCAATAGGCAGTAGCCCTGAAAAAAACTTTTTAGTTTTTAGGTGGACAAGGCTGGGAAGCGAACCCAGACCTCCAGCGTGACAGTTGAACGCACTAACCATTACGCTACGCGCTACTACAATTTTTTATTAACGTTTGCATTTAAAGTACCAAAAATCGAATTGAATTTTTAACTAAATCACATTTTTAGTATACATTTTTTAAGATTATGCAAACATTTTAACACAGAAATTTAGATTATAAATTTCTATCTTTAATTCATGTATCATTTGTTATGAACTATTAAGTATTACTCAATTTTTAAGCCTCTAAAGTTGTCTAAATGTATATTTTTTGTAATATATGATTTGTATATGGTTATGATTTTTTATATTAACAAAATAAAAAAAATAGATTTGAGATAACGTTGCTTTGCACTGGTTGGCGATTGTTGATAATGAACAAAGCAAAGCATTTCTATGGATTTTATTTGAATTTTTATGAATTTTAAAAAATAAATTGTGACACTAATATAGGTGATACAGATTAAAAAATGAGGTATCAAATTAATGGTTATTTTATTGAAATTAAATATAAGAAAAAACTAAATCAATCCATGTCTACACTCACATGGTATTAAGTAATATGTGTAAAAATTATATATTGTTAATTTATCAGCCAATGGTACAATAGAAATATAATTTTTTTTATACAAATTCCTGGAACATATAGCTATAATTCATTAGTATATTGGAAACCTCTACCACTGTTTATTGAAAAGATATTAATAAAAAACCAAACAAAATCAAAATGTTTACCCTTTCTTAAATAAATCTGTCAAATGATAAGTTAGAAAGATAACATTTTTACCATTTAGTTGCTATCAAATATATCTATAAGATATTAAAATTTTAGATTTTTCCAACTACCCGTTAAAAATCAAAAAAAAAAAGTACACAACAACTAATTACTTTTCGAAACAACTATTTATCAATTTTCAGTTTTAAAACCGGGTATATCTCGGTTTGTAGATTTTTAATAAAAAAAAGTAGTGCATATTTGTTTGCCTAATTTTTCAATATCTTTCAAATAAAAAAATGAAATTTCTACGACGTCGCGTATAGAAGTTAGTTTTTTTTAATTTGATTCAGTTTTATCCTATTTTACCCTATTAAATGTGCGAATTTCAAAAATTCCGTTCTTAGTGCAACCCTGAATAAAATTTGCTATCATATAAATTTTAGTATATAGATACCTACCTATTTTTAATACTTCTAGTTTAAGCTGTAGCGTGATTAGTAAAAGTGGTTGTAATTAGGACAATTTTTATTCTTTCATTTATATAATATAAATAAATAAATAATACAAATAATAATAATTTTTTGTCATTAATTTTTTGAAATTTTAAAATTTGTCATCAAGTTTTCAATAACTTAATAAGAGATCAAATATAAATTTGACGGGACATTTACACACCCTTTTAGTGTGAAATTTGTCGATCCACCTCAATAAGTTTTATACAAAAATTATGCCACATTTAAAGGCTAAATTTTAATATCTTAACTTCAATATTCTTCCCAGTAGAAATGAAGTTATGATTTTTAAAAAATCCAATTAGAAAATTGGTAGGCGATTGTCGACCATGAACAAAACAGAGAATTTCGAAGGAATTTCGCCGATTGTTAACTATCAAGAGTAACAATTTAATACCTAGATGCCCTTTAGACTGTCCCTAACACCACATGGTTAAATAGTGGTTAGTTAGAAGTTCAAATTTCTCACTGAAAACCCTTAACATTGATAGCCACCCGTAATAATTTCAAACTTCTAAACTAACCCTTTAAAAAGACAAAAACTAACGAAAATTGGGTAGGTACCTACCTACTTACATGAACTTAGTACCTACCTAGATATTAATACAAATTATATACATATGTACAAACATACCTACATTTCTAGGTTAAAATAAAAAACTACCTACCATGAACCATACTCATCAAAAAACATCATCGCCATCAAACTCATAAATTATTGCATCACTCATATTCTTACCAACAGACCTAAATAGGCATCTAGAAAGCAAAAAAAAAAAACAATCTACCAATATGCCTTGACCTTCATGCCGCCGACGCCGACGTCACCATTGTCTTCTTGCACACAAGAAAAAAACCACCCCTTCCTCTTTAACCGCACAAAACCCATCAAACCAAGGAGAATTCCCAAATTTTGTTCAAACTTTTTAAGTCTCTGCACCTTTGCATAGCAAAGTAACCGACAAAAAAATGCTATCCCTTAACAAAAAACATTCATTGTACCTATTTCACTCTAACTATTATAAATTAGAGTATTCCTTTCCTATTCTTACTTGAAATTCTCCACAAAACTCAATTATCTCCACTGTGAAATTCGATGAGATTCTTTCACAACTTTGTATATATAAACTATAGTAGTATCATGGTGAATGTCGAATGGACTGCCATCTTCAGATCGATTGTGAAAGAATCTCATCGAATTTCACAGTGGAGAGAATTGAGTTTTGTGGAGAATTTCAAGTAAGAAAAGGAAAGGAATACTCCTTGTATATGAATTCCATAGTACTATCATGGTGAATGTCGAATGGACTGACATCTTCATTTAGTGGGCAAAAGAATTTCATTAAATTCCACAACCCTATCTCACGGAGACATTTGGATTTTGTGGAGAATTATTTGCAGGAATAGGAAAAGAATAGCCTAATTTATAACAGTTAGAGTGAAATAGGTAGAAGGGATGTTTTTTTGTTGGTTTACATTTTTTTGTCGGTTACTTTTCTACGCAAAGGTGCAGAGAATTAAAATTTTGGGTATTCTCCTTGGTTTGTTGGGTTTTGTGCGGTTAAAGAGGAAGGGGTGGTTTTTTCATACAGCTTTGGGTGTCTTGTGTGCAAGAAGACAACGGTGACGGCGGCGCGGCCGGCGCGCGGCGCGTGAAGGTCAAGGCATAATAGGTAGGTAGATTGTTTTTTTTTGCTTTCTAGATATTTAGGTCTGTTGGTAAGAATATGAGTGATGCAATAATTTATGAGTTTGATGGCGATGATGTTTTTTGATGAGTATGGCTCGTGGTAGGTAGTTAGCTATGTATGTCGCTTTTTTATTTTAACCTAGAAAAGTAGGTATGGTTGTATATAATTTGTATTAAAATCTAGGTAGGAACCTGTAGGTAGGTAGGTACCTAGACCCACCCAAATTTTAATTGAATGTTTATGATTATTTTTCGCTGATTTTTGTCTTTTTAAGGTGTTAGTTTAGAAATTTGAAATTAATAGGAATGATGGCTACCATTATTAGGATTTTCAGGAGAAATTTGAACTTATAACTTACCACTATGTGACCATGTTGTTGAGTCTTAAGGGCATCTAAGTATTTCCTAAATCGTTACTTTTGGTAATTAAAAATTGGTGAAATTTCTTTGAAATTCTCTGTTTGGTTCATGGTCGACAATCGCCTACCAATTTTCTTATTGGAGGTTTAAAAAATCCTAACTTCATTTCTGCTGGAAAGAATTTTCAAATTAAGATACCTTTTAAAATAAGCCTTTAAATGTGGCTTTACTTTTTGTTTTAAATTTATTGAGGAAAAAAATTAATTTTTATACAAAAAAAATTAACTTTTTTACAAAAAAAATTAACTTTTTTACAAAAAAAATAACTTTTTTACAAACAAAAATTAACTTTTTTACAAAAAAAAAATAACTTTTTACAAAAAAAAAACTTTTACAAAAAAAAAATTAACGTTATTAATTTGTACAAGGAAAAAAAAACTAACTTTAATAAGCCTAAATTGAGCAAAATTTTAAGGATTGCCACATCTTTAAAATAACTTCTTTTTTTAAGTGAAGCGTGAGGTAGTCAACTAATTTATATACATATATAGGTATTTACGCTCAGCCCTGACTCAGATTAAATAACATAGCGCCTTTGGCGACCTGCTACCTACTAGTAAGTATGTAAATAATTTTCTATTTGTTAATCTAACAGGAACAAAGTGCCCCCACTTTGTTCCCGTTAGATTAACAAGTAGAAATAAAAAAATCAAAATTTGATTTTTATCGCTTTAAAAAAATTTAAAAAAAACTAGTGATACACAATTATATACCTATACATAAAATGATCGTAAATGGCCATAACTTGGGCAATTATTTTTTGATATTTATAAAGGAAGTATCAAATGAAAGGTTATAAAATACAAAAATTATATACAGGGTTTTTGTTTTTGAATCAGCTTTTTTATGGTGTTATGAATTTTTGAGTAGAAGCCCTCATCGATCCTAGCTCCGCGTCTATTAAAAACAGGGCGTCAAAGGTCACGAAGCATGGTATTTTGCTGATCTTGATCAAAAAAAATCGTCGACTAATGAAACATGACGTAAATATTTCAGTTTATAATTGAAATATAGGATCAACAGCGTGCTTACAAATATCTGGGGTGAAAGGTGTTTTTATAGTAGGGACGGGAGGGGGGCGGGGGTTGTAGATTGAAGAATGGGGTGTGGACTTATAATGAAAAAGTATATAAAATAGTGTCAGTGAAATTGTGCAAAAAAGTGGACAAACGATGTGCCATATGCGTAGGTTACCTCAAAATATTTTTTGTGGTTTGAATACCCCCTGACCCCTCCTCAAAAACCACCCGTCTACCCTCTTCATGACTTCGTTATCATGACAGATATCACATTTTTTCACAATTTCATTGACACTATTTTATAAACTTTTTACAATATAAATCCCCACCCCATTATTCATTCTGCAACCCCCCCCCCCCTACCTTTAAAACACCCTTTCACCCCAGATATTTGTAGGCACGCTTTTGATCCTAATTTTCAATGATAAATTGAAATATTAACGTCATGTTTCATTGGTCGACGATTTTTGTTTGATCAAAATCAGCGAAATACCATGCTTCGTGACATTTTACGCCCTCTTTTTAATAGACGCGGAACTAGGATCCATGGAGACTCTTACTCAAAAATTCATAACACCATAAAAAAGCTGATTCAAAAAAAAAACCCTGTATATAATTTTTCCGAACTTTGTAGGAATTTAAGTCTAATTTTCCGGGATTATAATGTTTAAATGATCTTCAAGTTTTAAGTGTTTGACTAAAAATAAATTGAAGCAATTTCTAAAGAAAAAAAAATAGTATTTAGTCAAGTATAGCACACGAATTACCGGACACCCTGTATACATATAACATAAGTATGTGCATACATACCTATAGCTGTGTATAATTCAATTTTCAGTGCACTGGCCGTCTTGCAATTTACATTCATTTTCGCCTCCTGGTTGATTTGAAAAATAAAAATGTTAGCTACATACCTATGTATGTACATACCTATAGGTAGTTGTCAGAGTTACGCTTTGTTAAAAGAATTAAAAGGACTTTTATAGAACAAAAAGAAAGAATTAAATTTATTAAGAATATAAATAAATGATGTTTATAGTTTAACGTTACAAATAAGAATGAAAATTTCAATCGAAAATATTTTATAAAAAAGCTATGCAATTCAAATAGAGTTACTTGATTATTATTTGTATTTTCATGAAGAGTGTTTTATATCGTAAGGTGCAAAGTGTTTATATTCAACATCCCCTCTCAATTTGTGGCCTGAAGATTATAAAGCCCAAGTCCGAACAAACATCTCTCATGATTCAGCCTAGGAATAGATTTGGTGAGAATATCTGCAACCATCTTTTCTGTTGGTAAATATTTTAGCGATATTGGCCAGCTCTTAAGTACTTCTCGGATGTAATGGTACCTGATATCAATGTGCTTGGAACGAGCGTGATAAACAGGGTTCTCAGCCAGCTTTCCTGCACCTTGATTGTCGTTGAACATTTTTACCTCGCAAAGGTTTTCAAAGCCTAGTTCCTTGAGAAACTTCAGTAGAAAAACTGCTTCTCTACTTGCATCACTGACCGCCATATATTCAGCTTCTGTCGAAGACAATGCGACCGTTCTCTGCTTGCGAGATTCCCAGGAAATGGCTGCTCCACTCATAACATATTGTGCAATTTCCCCAATCTGCGTCTACAAAGCACGTCAACGTTCCAGTTTCATTTTTATTGAATTGAAGACCATAATGGGACGTGCCTTTCAGGTAACGCAACACTCGTTTAGCTGCAATCCAGTACTCTTGGTTAAAACAATTATTAAATTGACTTAATGCGCTTGCTGCATAAGCTATGTCGGGACGGGTTGCTGCAGCTATGTACATTAGTGCGCCTGTAAGTTCACGATAAGGAATGTTACAGTGTTGATCCTTGGACTCGGCGCATCCTTTTGAGAGTTTGCAATCTGATGATATAGGAGTTGCTACAGGCTTGCAATCTTCCATACCAAACCTCTTCAATATGTCTTCGATGTATCCACTTTGCGACAGTTGAATTTTGTCTTGGAATCTTTTAATTTGTATGCCCAAACAGTAATTGGCTTCTCCAAGGTATCTCGTATTAAATTCTTTAGCTATTGCACTTTTAATGACATTTACCATAACTTGAAGATTAAAATATCATCGACATAAATGAGTACGAAGATCTTTTTACACTGGCTAGTATAGATGCACGGGTCGGAAACAGTTGGTGCTTGTCCGATTTTCTTCAATGTTCTGTCAATTTCTATGTTCCATTGACGCCCAGCTTGTCTTAACCCATACAACGCCTTTTTAAGCTTGCATACCTTATCGCCATTTTCTTGAAGTTTCTGCAACATTTTGGTAGCCTTCTGTCGTAACTGTATATCGCTCTCGCTATCCGACATCTTCTTTAACATTTCGTCGAGCAGCACAGGTTTTTCCATGTAAAGGTCTTCGTTGATTGTTCCGTTTAGGTATGCTGACGTGATGTCCATTTGATAGATCTTCAATTGGTATTTTGCAGCTAGAGCTACCATGAGTCTTAACGAGCTAAGTCTGGCCACAGGAGAAAATGTCTCATGAAAATCTATTCCAGGTTTTTGTGTGAAACCCTTAGCCACAAGTCTTGCTTTACGCCTTTCAAGTGATCCATCAGCAGTCCATTTGTTTCGCAACACCATTCTACAGCCGACTGTTCTTGAATTTTCAGGCTTGTCTACGATCGTCCAGGTGTCATTGCTAATCAGGTTTCGAATTTCTGTGTAGATAGCGTCTTCCCAGTCTGATTTTTCATCTCCGGATAATACCGTTTTAAGTGGTACTTCAGAAGCATTCATTGCGAATTGTTGCTCCTCTTCTGTCGTCTCAAGGTCACTGTTGAGTTCATCATTAATGTTTTTCGTATCAATGGTTTCAATTTCTCTTTGAAGTTTCTTCGGACGTCCTGGTTTTCCGGTTCTTAATTTAGCTGGTCTTCCTGGCCCGTACTTAGGTTTTATCTGGGTTGTTTGAATTTCTTGAACAATTGGTTCACTATTCTCTACTGGGTCAATTTCGATTCCTGCCTCTGGATTTTTGTCATTCCTTGAACTATTATCAATAATGATGGCATATTTAGGATCTTCAATTTTGAAACGCCCGTTCACGGTAGCCTCATCGATGAAATCTTCAAAGTTTGATTCATTATACCGATTATCGAGAAACTTGACTTCTCTTGAAACGTGAACTTTCATTTGGGACGGAACCCAAAACTCTGTAGCCTATTTGCGCATCTGGATAACCAACAAAGATGCCTTCTATTGCCCTGTCGTCAAACTTGCCTTTTCCTGGGGTCTTGTCCAATATGTATACCTTACAGCCGAATGGTTGAAGATAATCCAATTTCGGTAGTCTTCCAGTCCATTTCTTGAATGGAATATCCCCCTCCAAGCTTTTTGTGACACAGCGATTACGAAGATGATTGGCAGCAGCAATAGCCTCAGCCCAGAAAGAAGGTGGAAGACCTGATTCCTTTAACATACATCGGGCTGATTCGACTAAAGTTCGGTTCTTCCTCTCAGCTATGCCGTTTTGTTCTGGAGTATAAACTGTTGTTAGCCGACGCTGTATTCCAGATTCTTTCAGCATTTTGTCCATTCCCGAATTGCAATATTCGGTTCCATTGTCCGATTGAAGAGCTTTGATTTTCTTTCCAGTTCGTGTTTCTGCAAAATTCTAAAATTCGTTAAATTTTGAAACTACTTCATTTTTACCATGAATGAAATAGGTCATGCAGTTTCGGCTATAATCGTCTATAAACGTTACAAAATAACGTGAGCCACCCTTTGATTCGATCCTCATTGGTCCGCAAACGTCAGTGTGCACTATATCGAGTAATCTGTTGGAACGTTCGATTCGGTCACGAAAAGGTGCACGAGCTAATTTCGCTGCAATGCAGGTTTCACATGGTTTCAAAGATCCTTTCAGTGCTGGTATTAATCCCTTCTTCAACATAAGTGTCATGTCTTGCTCATTCAAATGGCCAAGTTTACGGTGCCACAAATCTGTATCTTCAGCTCTACTAGTTGATACAAGTTGGCTTTCATGATGTCCGGCACGCAGGTAAAACAAATCTCCACTGCGATCTGCTTCTATCTTCATCCTTCCGTGTTGGTCTTGTACTATAGCTTTGCTTTTAGTGAATAGCACTTGATCACCTTTATCCACAATTTTGAAACTACTTCATTTTTACCATGAATGAAATAGGTCATGCAGTTTCGGCTATAATCGTCTATAAACGTTACAAAATAACGTGAGCCACCCTTTGATTCGATCCTCATTGGTCCGCAAACGTCAGTGTGCACTATATCGAGTAATCCGTTGGAACGTTCGATTCGGTCACGAAAAGGTGCACGAGCTAATTTCGCTGCAATGCAGGTTTCACATGGTTTCAAAGATCCTTTCAGTGCTGGTATTAATCCCTTCTTCAACATAAGTGTCATGTCTTGCTCATTCAAATGGCCAAGTTTACGGTGCCACAAATCTGTATCTTCAGCTCTACTAGTTGATACAAGTTGGCTTTCATGATGTCCGGCACGCAGGTAAAACAAATCTCCACTGCGATCTGCTTCTATCTTCATCCTTCCGTGTTGGTCTTGTACTATAGCTTTGCTTTTAGTGAATAGCACTTGATCACCTTTATCCACAATTTTGAAACTACTTCATTTTTACCATGAATGAAATAGGTCATGCAGTTTCGGCTATAATCGTCTATAAACGTTACAAAATAACGTGAGCCACCCTTTGATTCGATCCTCATTGGTCCGCAAACGTCAGTGTGCACTATATCGAGTAATCCGTTGGAACGTTCGATTCGGTCACGAAAAGGTGCACGAGCTAATTTCGCTGCAATGCAGGTTTCACATGGTTTCAAAGATCCTTTCAGTGCTGGTATTAATCCCTTCTTCAACATAAGTGTCATGTCTTGCTCATTCAAATGGCCAAGTTTACGGTGCCACAAATCTGTATCTTCAGCTCTACTAGTTGATACAAGTTGGCTTTCATGATGTCCGGCACGCAGGTAAAACAAATCTCCACTGCGATCTGCTTCTATCTTCATCCTTCCGTGTTGGTCTTGTACTATAGCTTTGCTTTTAGTGAATAGCACTTGATCACCTTTATCCACAATTTTAGCGATGGACAGCAGATTTGTGCGAAGATCTGGAACATGAAGTGTATTGCTGAGCTTCACTGCCATATTTTCTTTGCCATTCCAGGTTGACAGATTGACGTCTCCCTTTGCGGTCACACCAGAAGATACATTTGTAGCTAGCTTTAGACTTGATTGTGTTGGTTGTACATTTTCTAGCAAAGTTCTATTTTTGTCTGTAACGTCGTTAACCGAGGGGTCTGCATAATATGTTGTGTCTGAATGTTTCGGTGTGGATCCCTTCTTCTTGAAACAATCAACAGCCTTATGTCCCTTCTTTCCGCAAAAATTACAATTATACTTGAAGGCTGCATTTACTGGCTTGTGGGAGTTATCCCTGCTTCTTCCTGGATTTTCATCGAACTTATTTCTTGATGTGCTTGTATTATGTTTGGCAAACATTGCTCCAGATGATTGATCTGTGGACTTCCGAATTCTCGCGTCATGTTCCTCTATGATCTTGATTTTAAGAGTTTCGATGTCTGGAAGATTATCACGAGATTCAATAGCACATCTGAAATTTTCGAATGAATTAGGAAGACTATACAATAACATCACAGCTAATAAATCGTCATTTATATTGACTTCCATATTTTGCAATTTATCGACCGTATCGAAAAATTTGGAAAGATACTCCCTTATGTCTTCTCCATCAGCCATCTTGTTTTGAATCAACCTTTTCAGCAATGTAGCTTTTCGAGCAGGACCCTTAGATGCGTAGATAGTTTCCAGCTTCAGCCAAATATCCCTTGAAGTCGAGCATCCTCGTATTTGGCTTAATTCCGTTGGGTTAATTGCCAAGATAAGATCTGATTTAGCCTTTCGATCCTCCAACATCCATGCGTCCATAGCTTTTTCTTCCTTTGGCTTCTCTCCGGTTACATATCCCCACGTATCGTTTTTCACCATCACAGCTTCCATTTGGATTTTCCAGGTTTCATAATTTTGTTTTGATAAATTTTCGATGCGAATGGAATTAGCTTGAGCCATTATTTTGTAGGGACTCTTCGATTCAAAATATGAAGTACGTAATTCTTCCTTATCCTTATTGTCCTCTGGGCCCATAACCTGTCAGAGTTACGCTTTGTTAAAAGAATTAAAAGGACTTTTATAGAACAAAAAGAAAGAATTAAATTTATTAAGAATATAAATAAATGATGTTTATAGTTTAACGTTACAAATAAGAATGAAAATTTCAATCGAAAATATTTTATAAAAAAAGCTATGCAATTCAAATAGAATTACTTGATTATTATTTGTATTTTCATGAAGAGTGTTTTATATCGTAAGGTGCAAAGTGTTTATATTCAACAGTAGTTTTAATTAAACGAACAATGTTGTAGGTACAATAAGTGTAGGTAGGTATATATGTATTTCAAAAATTGTTAGGTAGGTAGGTACCTACCTACACTAAAATAAAAAAAATTAGTTGACAACTAAAACTTATAAAACTTACCTACCCACTAGAATATCGCCCACTGGCTGAAATTCAACCACCACATTGACAGACTCTAGTGTAAGACAATTAAAAGTTAGCTAGATAGGTACTTACATACCTACTTACATTCTACTCGTATGATAAATTGTGAATGAAAAGTCAAAGCCAATAAACCTACCTACCTCCTACCTACCCTGAAAATCAAACAAACAAATTTCAAGCCAAAAACAGGGAATTTGTTTTTATTTTCTGTACCTAGGTATACAACCTACCTGACACCAAGAACCTACCTGTCTCAACATTGCATAGAAATTCTCACTTTTTTCATTAATTTATATAGGTACTCGGCGGCATAATAAATTGTAAATTTCTTATAAAAAAATTTCAGGTCAAACTCAAAATCATGCAATAATTTAGTTATTAATAAATCCTACCATTCATTATTTATACGAATATATCTACCTATTTAGTTATATTTTCCTTTCCCGCAAACAAAATATGCTCAAAATCTTGCACTTGCCACAAATTTCACGGCAAATAAGAAATCTTTTCCAGCCAATTGAATATAAAAACTACCCTCAATAATACCTATACGATGGCATACCTATACAAACATACTTACGCAACATCCCAGCGGGAAATATCGTCCCCAATGAATTTTATAGCTGAATTCTTCAATCAATTCACTATCCAAATAATAAAAGGAAACGTCATGCAATGATTTAGTCAGTGAAGAGTCATGCGAGGTTTCCTCAGTTCATAGATTTGAACCCACTATTCGCTTTATGTGTAGAAAACAACAAGACAACAGCAATCAATTCACTAGGCAGATAATAAAAGGAAACGACATGTAATGATTTAGTAAGTGAAGAGTCATGCAATGTTTCCTCAGTTCATATATTTGAACCCACTTTCTGCTTTGTGTGAAAACAACCCTTTCTTTCGTTGAATTAAAAATTGCTTCTGATATGGAAAATTATAAGATGAAAAAACTGTTGAAAAGTCATGTAGAAGTTCATCAGTTCATCGTCTATGTCCACTCATATGCTTTGTAAAGTGTGCACCGCCATTGTGTGTTTTGATAGAAGTTGATTTTTTTTGTGTTCTCTGTGTTGACATTGTCTACTGACAGTAAATATTATAAGAGGACTTGTGAATTTTTATTAAAATGAGGAAATCTCGGATTGTCTCAAAGTATTTCAGGTTGTTGGTTAATCACCACTTCGCATATGAAGTGGTGATTAACCAACGACCACTGACCTAGTGATTTCACTTTAATTAAATTTAAAGTTTTAATTCTATATTTTATTTTAATTGACCAATAACAAATTCACAACACATACACAACAGAGTAATGAATTCACTATTTATTTAATTTTCTTTACATTTTTCATATTGAATTAACTATAATTGCTGAATAAACAACAACCACTAAACTTGTGATTTGATAATTGAATTTTCATTACCATTTTCATCGAAAACATTGAACTGATGAATAAACCACATACATATATGTAGTGAATTCACAGATCATGCAACCATCATGTTTTTCATCATCTGGGTCGGTGAATAAACAACTTCCAACGAAGTAGTGATTTCGTTGGCGAATTTTCATCGGTTTTTCAGCATGTGCTTCCCGCCTCGGACATGCCCATGTTAATTTCATCACAGGAATCAGCTGAAAAGTGGACGGCGCAGCTGCCATTCCTCAAGGAAAAAGCTGATCTTTCCTCAATGAATTTTTCAATTTTTCCCGCTGGGATGAACATATTTTTCTTTCCCGCATTAAAATCAACGTACCCTTGATAATATACGAATGTAGGTAACTTTTAATTGTTTGACACTAGAGTCTGTCAATGTGGTGGTTGAATTTCAGCCAGTGGGCTATATCATAGTGGGAAGGTAGGTTTTATAAGTTTTAGTTGTCAAATCATTTTTTTTTATTTGAGTGTAGGTTAGGTACCTACCTAGCAATTTTTGAAATATATACCTAGCTACGCATATGTACCTACAACATTGTTCGTTTAATTAAAACTACCTATAGGTATGTATACTACATAGGTATGTAGCTAACATTTTTATTTTTCAAATCAACTAGAAGGCGAAAATGATTGTAAATTGCAAGACGGATAGTGCACTGAAAATTGAATTATACACAGCTATAGGTAGGTATGCACATACTTATATGTATACAGGGTGTCCGGTAATTCATAACCCATACTTTGGCATGTGATTTTTGGTCATATTCTAAGGAAAAAATAGTTTTATAGTAAAGTCTGATTTTCAACTTTGACATCATTTTTTGAGGATTTAAGAAAAGGCAAACTTTGGTGTACCCTGACCCCTGTTAAGGTTAATTTCTCTGTCAGTGCTAATGGTAGGGACCTTATTTTGGACTTTTTTTTAGTTAGAAATAACAAGCATTTAAAAATACGTTTAAGTTAAGCCGATATGTGTTTAGGGTTGCTAGATATTTAATTTTAAATGGTGTTCAATTTTTCTTGCCCGAGCAAAATTTTGACTTTGAGGTCAATTTTTTATTAAAAAAATGCCTAATAACATAAAGTTTTATTATTTTTACCTGATGAACAAAACAATAATAAAAAAAATCATTAATAAGTGCACCCAAAAACCCATACATTTAATGATACTTGGGAAAATCTAAACCAGGTAAAAATCAAATTTTGGGTTTTTTACATACTTTTATTGAAACATGACGTTAATATTTCAATTTATCATTGAAAATTAGGATCAAAAGCGTGCCTACAAATATCTGGGGTGAAAGGGTGTTTTAAAGGTAGGGGGGGGGGGGTTGCAGAATGAATAATGGGGTGGGGATTTATATTGTAAAAAGTTTATAAAATAGTGTCAATGAAATTGTGAAAAAATGTGATATCTGTCATGATAACGAAGTCATGAAGAGGGTAGACGGGTGGTTTTTGAGGAGGGGTCAGGGGGTATTCAAACATCGTTTTTTCCACTTTTTCGCACAATTTCACTGATACTATTTATATACTTTTTCATTATAAGTCCACACCCCATTCTTCAATCTACAACCCCCGCCTCCCTCCCGTCCCAACTATAACAACACCTTTCACCCCAGATATTTGTAAGCACGCTGTTGATCCTATATTTCAATGATAAACTGAAATATTTACGTCATGTTTCATTAGTCGACGATTTTTGTTTGATCAAAATCAGCAAAATACCATGCTTCGTGACCTTTGACGCCCTCTTTTTAATAGACGCGGAGCTAGGATCGATGGGGACTTCTACTCAAAAATTCATAACACCATAAAAAAGCTGATTCAAAAACAAAAACCCTGCATATAATTTTTGTATTTTATAACCTTTCATTTGATACTTCCTTTATAAATATCAAAAAATAATTGCCCAAGTTATGGCCATTTATGATTATTTTATGTATAGGTATATATATAATTGTATATATATAATTCTGTATCACTTGTTTTTTTTTTAATTTTTTTAAAGCGATAAAAATCAAATTTTGATTTTTTTATTCAAACACCCCCACTTTGTACCCGTTAGATTATCAAATAGAAAATTATTTACATACTTACTAGAAGGTAGCAGGTCGCCAAAGGCGCTATGTTATTTAATCTGAGTCAGGGCTGAGCGTAAATACCTATATATGTATATAAATTAGTTGACTACCTCACGCTTCACTTAAAAAATGAAGTTATTTAAAATTTTACTCAATTCAGGCTTATTAAAGTTAGTTTTTTTTTTTTGTAAAAAGTTAATTTTTTCCTTGTACAAAATTTAATTATTTTAATTACGTTAATTTTTTTTTTGTATAAAAGTTTTTTTTTTTTGTAAAAAGTAATTTTTTTTTTTTGTAAAAAAGTTAATTTTTGTTTGTAAAAAAGTTAATTTTTTTTGTAAAAAAGTTTATTTTTTTTTGTAAAAAAGTTAATTTTTTTTGGACAAAAGTTAATTTTTTTCCTCAATAAATTTTAAACAAAACGTAAGCCACATTTAAAGGCTTATTTTAAAAGGTATCTTAATTTGAAAATTCTTTCCAGCAGAAATGAAGTTAGGATTTTTTAAAACTCCAATTAGAAAATTGGTAGGCGATTGTCGACCATGAACCAAACAGAGAATTTCAAAGAAGTTTCACCAATTTTTAATTACCAAGAGTAACGATTTAGGAAATACCTAGATGCCCTTAAGACTCAACAACATGGTCACATGGTGGTAAGTTATAAGTTCAAATTTCTCCTGAAAATTCTAATAATGGTAGCCATCATTCCTATTAATTCCAAATTTCTAAACTAACACCTTAAAAAGACAAAAATCAGCGAAAAATAATCATAAACATTCAATTAAAATTTGGGTAGGTCTAGGTACCTACCTACCTACAGGTTCCTACCTAGATTTTAATACAAATTATATACAACCATACCTACTTTTCTAGGTTAAAATAAAAAAGCGACAACCACGAGCCATACTCATCAAAAAACATCATCGCCATCAAACTCATAAATTATTGCATCACTCATATTCTTACCAACAGACCTAAATATCTAGAAAGCAAAAAAAAAAACAATCTACCTACCTAATATGCCTTGACCTTCACGCGCCGCGCGCCGGCCGCGCCGCCGTCACCGTTGTCTTCTTGCACACAAGACACCCAAAGCTGTAAGAAAAAACCACCCCTTCCTCTTTAAACGCACAAAACCCAACAAACCAAGGAGAATACCCAAAATTTTATTTCACACTTTTTAATTCTCTGCACCTTTGCAAAGAAAAGTAACCGACAAAAAAATGTAAACCAACAAATAACATCCCTTCTACCTATTTCACTCTAACTGTTATAAATTAGGCTATTCCTTTCCTATTCTTGCAAATAATTCTCCACAGAATTCAAATGTCTCCGTGAGATAGGGTTGTGGAATTTAATGAAATTCTTTTGCCCACTGAATGAAGATGTCAGTCCATTCGACATTCACCATGATAGTACTATGGATTTCATATACAAGGCATTGTATATAGAATCCATAGTACTATCATGGACAAACATTTTTAGGACGACCCACTGCCTGTGGTGGCGCCACTTTAGCTCGCGGTGAAATCCATTTTTGGGAGACAATTTTCGGCGGAGACTTCCATTTTTGGGAGACTTGCATTTATCGGAGAATCGAAACTTATGTAGTTAGAGCAAGAGAAGTGTATTTTTTTCGATTCTGATAAGAATCAAATGGAGTAAGTGAGATTACTAATTCAAGTTCTTTTTAAACATCAAGGATGAGAAAAAGGTGAAGAGAATAACAAAAAAAAAATTTCGTATCCCCTTTGAATGGGCATGGTTTTTTGTGCTGAAGCTATATGCGAGAAGAGAAGTTGAAAAAAATGTGTCATTGATCTTGAATAAACGAAAGTGTACATAAGCTCAGCTGTTTGGGTTGTCGTAATCGTTGTAGCAAGGGGATATGGTAGATTTTTTTTGCGGAGATTCACATTAAAAAGCCATTGTAAAGGCTTATGATCAGATCGAATTACAAAATTTCTACCATATACATATGTTCTAAGAACCTTTACTGCCCATACGATTGCCAAGCATTCCTTTTCCGTTGTGGAATAGTTTTTCTCCGATTTACTTAATGATCTGCTTATAAATTGCAATGGCAGATCTTTTCCATTACTTTCTTGGCTCAATACTGCCCCTAAACAGTAATTGCTTGCATCAGTTGTAATAACGAATTTCTTATTATAATCTGGGTATTGTAAAATTACGACATTTCTTAACGCTTCTTTTAGTTCTAAAAATGAGTTTTGTTGCTCCACAGTCCACTTAAAATCAGAATTCTTTTTCAATAATTTGTTTAAAGGAAACGCCTTCTTACTGAAATCCTTGATGAATTTTCTGTAGTAACCTATCATTCCGAGGAATGATTTTATTTCTTTTTGGTTGTTTGGTGGCTTAAATTTATCGAGTGCTTCTACCTTTTGCGGATCTGGCTTAACGCCTTTTTCTGTAAAAACATGACCTAAGTACGCAACATCTTTTTTGAGAAATTCGCATTTATTCATTTGGAGTTTTAAATTTGATCTACGCAGTTGTTCAAAAACCTCTGTTAATTTTTGATTATGCTCGTGAAGAGTTTTTCCATAGATAACTATGTCATCTAAATAAACGAAGCACTTTACACCCTGTAGTCCACTCAGAACAGTGTTTATAAGCCTCTGAAAACACGCCGGTGCGTTTTTCAATCCAAAAGGCATTTTCGTGAACTCATAATGCCCATATGACGCAGAAAAGGAAGTCTTCTACATCTTCCTCAGCGACTGGAATCTGATGAAAACCAGATGTAAGATCTAAAACAGAGAAATATTTACTATTACCTAACTGGTCTAATATCTCACTTATATTCGGGAGTGGATAATTGTCGCAATAGTAATTTCATTTAACCGCCTGTAATCGATTACTATCCTCCACTTCATTTCTTTACTTGCATCCCTTTTCTTAGGGACCACCCACAAAGGTGAATTCCATGGCGATTTACTATCTCTTATAATCCCTTCTTCTTTTAAATTCTTAATTTGGTTATCTACCTCCTTTTCATGAATTTTCGGATAACGGTACGATTTAGTGTAAATAGGATCACTATTTTCTTAAACTCTAATTTTATGTTCTACCAAACTCGTTGTAGTTAATTTATCTCCTTTTAAACTAAAAATATCACAATATTCTTTAGCTATAGCAAATATACTATCGGCTTCTTCTTCATTCATATGGTCAGTTCTTAAATTACTCAGTATTTCCTCAATTCTACCACCATTCATTTCGAATGTATTGATTTCGAATAAGTCGGCATCTTCACAATCTGACTCATTTGTATTGAAATCCTCTAAAGGGTATCCAATAGCTTTGAGCTCAATGTAATGTATATCTTCATCAAAATTTATTACTTTAACTAAACCTTTTCCATCACTGCGCACCAAAGTAAGCAATCTGGGAACAATATACCATTTATCTTCGCACTGAGTATTACCACTTCACTATTTTCTGGAAATTGATTTCCCTGACCATCAGTTATATTCACTAACCTAAAAACTTCGCACCTGGGGGGTATTTCTTCTAAGTACTGCCCCTCAAAATTGATATTTTCATTAAAACTTTTCTTATTTCTAGGAGATTTTTCTTTGGCAAGTTCTACACTTTTTCCGAAATTTAAAGTGATATTCTCGTTCTTCCTCCTAGGAGTTTTACGATCATAATCTACAATGAAAGCATTGTCTTTCAAAACATCATTGCCAATAATACCGTCATAATTACTTAAATACTCCTTATTTATGACGTGGAATTCTATTAAGTAGTCAGAATTCCCAAAATCCACAGATAAATTACATGTACCTAAACTTTTTATGTTTCTGTTCCCTATACCTTTAAAATTAAGAAATTTATTTTGTGCTAAGTCCTTTTCAAAAATGTTATCAACTTTTATTAAGCTTACAGCTGCTCCTGTATCTATTATTATTCTACAGCTTTTATTTTTGTAATTCATGATAATATGAGGACTTTCTATTATATTAAATAGCGAAATGTTAACCTCTCCAACTATTCGCTTTTGCGAAAACCCAGACCATTTTGGTTGGATACATTTCTTGCCGCAAATGGCTTGGTCGTCTCCAATGAGTATGAGTATTGCTTTGGTTATGTTGTCTATTCTGCTGGATATTAGTGTAATTATTTTGCCTGTTATGTCTGTTGCGACAGACATTAGCCTTGTGTCCAACTTTGCCGCATGCAAAGCAGGTAATTGTATTAATTCTAACTGTATTTTTGTTTGTATAGTCCTTACTACTAGAAAGTTTTAATAAATTAACATGTAGCCCTAACCTTGATTCTTCTTCTATAGCATATCTGCTAGCCTCATTCAAATCCCCTGGCTTTCTATTGTTGACATTTGAACTTATTTTTTCTTTTAATCCGTTAACAAAAGCATTTAAAATATTTAGTTTTATATATTCACTTTTCCCCTTCCAATCGGAAGTTTCAGTATCAACTATTTCAGTTTGCAGCATTCTGCGTTGTAATGTTTCGCATTTTTGCGTATATTGTACAACAGTTTCATAATACTGTTGTTTTAACTGTATCAACTCTCTATGGAGTTGTAAGTTTGAATATTTTTCTTTATATACTTTGTTAAGCTCTGCTTTTAATTGACTCCAAGAGTCTAAGGTTTTGTTCATTAAAATTGACGAAGCGTTGCCGCTAATGCATGATTTGGCAAAAGCCAATAAAGGTTTATGCTGAGGCTCTTGGGCGAGCTAAAGGCATTTTCACAATTTTGTATAAACGAAAAAGCTTCGGAAGCTTCGGAAGCTTCTCCACGGAATTTAGGGATAAATTGGATTAGAATACTTAGTGGAATATCCATTTTTTCATCAGGCATACTTCACTGTTAAAATATACCAAAATCACCTAAGTAAAACTATTGTTAATCTACAATATTAATACAATCGTATGTGTTTTGCAATGATTTTATTTTCAACAATTATTATTAAGGATGTCTTCTTGACCTTCCTTAATTACTTTTTTAATCCTTCACGCTTTTCCGCGCGAGGTATTTATAATGTTCTTCTAATTTTTCTTTACTATATGACTTTGCTGGCAACATTATACATTAAACATTATACTATTCTTATACTTATACTTTTACTTATTCATCTTAATAAAAACTTTGACTGCTTAATATATTTTTTTTTTTTTTAACTTACAATAATTCAATCATTATGATGTTTAATTTGATGATTCGGCTGGCTGGTAAACTACACCTTCGTTCTTAATCTTCCTTGGAATTCTGGTTCTCTTTTTATTTAATAATATATTGTTCGAGTTGTTTTTTTTTTGTTCTTTTGTTTTTAAACTTTAATACTGAGGTTTTTTTTTTTATTCACTTTCAGTTGCAAACTCTTTTATAAGTTTTAATAATTTTTTTTTTAATATGGATAACTTTGTACGTGCACTCATATTCGGTTCAATTCCTTCTTTTCTTTCAATCACTTTGATATGGATTCAATTGTATTCGCAGAAGATGCTAAATTCAATACGCACTTAGAAGGTATTATAGGGATTATTAATTTTGTTCCCCATTACCTAAAAAGCAGAATACGTACTTTTAACTTAAAATATTACCGGAATAAAATGTATTTACATTATGTACAAAGATTTACAACACCGGAATGCAGTGCATATCGCACCGCTGGCACCAATTTGTTATGCGTGGTTTAATAAAAAGACGAAGTTCTTTTCTTTGCGTCTGAATTAAGACTACTCATTTATTCTTATGAAATTTTATTTACAGTGTCACCACGTTGAAGTCAGCCGGCGCACTTTCGATTTTCGGAAAAATAAAAATGCCAATCGATGTATCTCTTATTGTACACTTGATTTAGCAAAAAAAAAAAAAAAATGTATGTACACCCCCTCGTTTTTTTTTTAAATAAAAAAAAAAATAACTTTGTATGGAACTTTGAAACGCCCATATCTCCTTCACTATATCGGATATTTTTATGTACACGGGCTTAAATCATTCTCCTATTTCAAACCATTATTGTACCACATTTTTTTTTTAACCTCCCCCAATCAATAAATCGATAATAAAAATTTGCAAGCTTAACTGTGAAAATCTTTATATTACCAAGCTATCCGATGATATTTAATATTAACCGCAGTCTGTTGGCAGAGTTCCCGCCCATGGCTCCAACAGTCGTGAGTTCGAATCCTACCCGGGAAAAAACTTTTTTTTTTAATTCAATTATTTTATTTACTTTTCAAAAAAAAAAAATAACTTTTTTAGAAAAAAAAAAAAAATAACTTTTACAAAAAAAAATAAACTTTTTTACAAAAAAAAATAAACTTTTTTACAAAAAAAAATTAACTTTTTTAAAAAAAAAAAATAAATTTTTTTACAAAAAAAATTAAAATTTGTACAAAAAAAAAATAAACTTTTTTACAAAAAAAAAATAAGTTTTTTAGAAAAATAATTAATTTTTTTACAGAAAAAAATTAACTTTTTTACAAGAAAAAAATAAACTTTTTACAAAAAAATGTTTTTTTACAAAAAAAGAAAATAACTTTCATTCAACAAAAATTTAAAAAAAAAGTTAATTATTCAATCATTTTGTTATTTTGGTTATTTTATCTTAACTAAAGCGAATTTTGAATTCTGCATAATTTAAAAATATATATATACTTTTAAATCAAAAATCTGTTTTTTAAATAAATTTTCAAAAAACTTAAAAAACTGAATTTTTCATTCATTTAATTATTCTGGTATTTATTTCTTAACTAAAGCGAATTTTGATGTCTGCATAATTTTTAAATATAACCAACTATAGTATTAAGCTTTTAAATAATTAAAAAAAAAATCTGTTTTTGTACACCCCTAGTTAATTTTTAACTAGGGGTGTACAATAACAGATTTTTGATTTAAAAGTTTAAGATTGAAATAGATAATATTTTAAAATTATGCAGAAAGCAAAATTCGCTTTAGTTAAGAAATAATAACCAAAATAACAAAATTAATGAAAAATTCAGTTTTTTAAGTTTTTTGAAAATTTATTTAAAAATTAACTAGGGGTGTACAATTTCAGATTTTTGATTTAAGTGTTTAAGATTGAAGTAAGTAATATTTTAAAATTATGCAAAGTTCAAAATTCGCTTTAGTTAAGAAACAATCACCAAAATAACAAAATTAATGAAAAATTTCATTCTTTTAAGTTTTTTGATTTTTTTTTTAAATTAACTAGGGGTGAACAATAACAGATTTTTGATTTAAAAGCTTAATACTATAGTAGATTATATTTAAAAATTATGCAGACATCAAAATTCGCTTTAGTTAAGAAATAAATACCAGAGTAATTAAATGAATGAAAAATTCAGTTTTTTAAGTTTTTTGAAAATTTATTTAAAAACTAACTAGGGGTGTACGAAAACAGAGTTTTGATTTAAAAGTTTAAGATATTTAAGAAATTATGCAGAATTCAAAATTCGCTTTAATTAAGATAAAATAACCAAAATAACAAAATGATTGAATAATTCATTTTTAAAAATTTTTTAAACTAAAATTTTAAAAAGTTAATTTTGTTTGTAAAATGTTTATTTTTTTTGTAAGAAAGTTAATTTTTTTTGTCAAAAAGTTAATGTTTTTTATAAAAATTTTTATTTTTTTTAATTTATTTTTCTAAAAAACTTATTTTTTTTTTGTAAAAAAGTTTATTTTTGTAAAAAAATTAATTAAAAAAGTTTATTTTTGTAAAAAAATTAATTTTTCTTTGTAAAAAAGTTAATTTTTTTACAAAAAAAAATTAACTTTTTTACAAAAAAAAAATTAACTTTTTAAAAAAAAAAAAAAATTAACTTTTTTACAAAGAAAAATTAATTTGTTAATTTAAAAAAAAAAATCAAAAAACTTAAAAGAATGAATTTTTTCATTAATTTTGTTATTTTGGTGATTGTTTCTTAACTAAAGCGAATTTTGAACTTTGCATAATTTTAAAATATTACTTACTTCAATCTTAAACACTTAAATCAAAAATCTGAAATTGTACACCCCTAGTTAATTTTTAAATAAATTTTCAAAAAACTTAAAAAACTGAATTTTTCATTAATTTTGTTATTTTGGTTATTATTTCTTAACTAAAGCGAATTTTGCTTTCTGCATAATTTTAAAATATTATCTATTTCAATCTTAAACTTTTAAATCAAAAATCTGTTATTGTACACCCCTAGTTAAAAATTAACTAGGGGTGTACAAAAACAGATTTTTTTTTTTAATTATTTAAAAGCTTAATACTATAGTAGGTTATATTTAAAAATTATGCAGACATCAAAATTCGCTTTAGTTAAGAAATAAATACCAGAATAATTAAATGAATGAAAAATTCAGTTTTTTAAGTTTTTTGAAAATTTATTTAAAAAACAGATTTTTGATTTAAAAGTATATATATATTTTCTAAAAAAGTTATTTTTTTTTTGAAAAGTAAATAAAATAAGTGAATTCAAAAAAAAGTTTTTTCCCGGGTAGGATTCGAACTCACGACTGTTGGAGCCATGGGCGGGAACTCTGCCAACAGACTGCGGTTAATATTAAATATCATGGGATAGCTTGGTAATATAAAGATTTTCACAGTTAAGCTTGCAAATTTTTATTATCGATTTATTGATTGGGGGAGGTTAAAAAAAAATGTGCTATGTACAATAATGGTTTGAAATAGGAGAATGATTTAAGCCCGTGTACATAAAAATATCCGATATAGTGAAGGAGATATGGGCGTTTCAAAGTTCCATACAAAGTTATTTTTTTTTTTTATTTAAAAAAAAAAACGAGGGGGTGTACATACATTTTTTTTTTTTGTTGCTAAATCAAGTGTACAATAAGATATACATCGATTGGCATTTTTATTTTTCCGAAAATCGAAAGTGCGCCGGCTGACTTCGACGTGGTGACACTGTAAATAAAATTTCATAAGAATAAATGAGTAGTCTTAATTCAGACGCAAAGAAAAGAACTTCGTCTTTTTATTAAACCACGCATAACAAATTGGTGCCAGCGGTGCGATATGCACTGCATTCCGGTGTTGTAAATCTTTGTACATAATGTAAATACATTTTATTCCGGTAATATTTTAAGTTAAAAGTACGTATTCTGCTTTTTGGTAATGGGGAACAAAATTAATAATCCCTATAATACATTCTAAGTGCGTATTGAATTTAGCATCTTCTGCGAATACAATTGAATCCATATCAAAGTGATTGAAAGAAAAGAAGGAATTGAACCGAATATGAGTGCACGTACAAAGTTTAAGATATTTAAGAAATTATGCAGAATTCAAAATTCGCTTTAATTAAGATAAAATAACCAAAATAACAAAATGATTGAATAATTCACTTTTTAAAATTTTTTAAACTAAAATTTTTCAACAAAAGTTGAATGAAAGTTATTTTTTTTTTGTACAATTTTTTTTTTTTTTTTTGTAAAAAAGTTATTTTTTTTTGTAAAAAAGTTTATTTTTTTCTTGTAAAAAAGTTAATTTTTTTTTGTAAAAAAATTAATTTTTCTTTGTAAAAAAGTTAATTTTTTTTGTAAAATGTTTATTTTTTTTGTAAGAAAGTTAATTTTTTTTGTCAAAAAGTTAATGTTTTTTATAAAAATTTTTATTTTTTTTAATTTATTTTTCTAAAAAACTTATTTTTTTTTGTAAAAAAATTAATTAAAAAAGTTTATTTTTGTAAAAAAATTAATTTTTCTTTGTAAAAAAGTTAATTTTTTTTTGTAAAAAAGTTAATTTTTTTTTTTGTTAAATAGTTTTTTTTAAAAGTTATTTGTAAGAATTTTGTTTTGTAAAAAAGTTAATATTTTTTTTGTCAAAAAGTTAATTTTTTTTTATTTTTTTTTAATTTATTTTTCTAAAAAACTTATTTTTTTTTTTGTAAAAAAGTTTATTTTTTTTTTGTACAAATTTTAATTTTTTTTTGTAAAAAAATTAATTTTTCTTTGTAAAAAAATTAATTTTTCTTTGTAAAAAAGTGATTTTTTTTTCGTAAAAAAGTTTATTTTTTTTTGTAAAAAGTTATTTTTTTTCTAAAAGTTATTTTTTTTTTTTTGAAAAGTAAATAAAATAAGTGAATTCAAAAAAAAAGTTTTTCCCGGGTAGGATTCGAACTCACGACTGTTGGAGCCATGGGCGGGAACTCTGCCAACAGACTGCGGTTAATATTAAATATCATGGGATAGTTTGGTAATATAAAGATTTTCACAGTAAAGCTTTGCAAATTTTCATTATCAATTTATTGATTGGGGGAGGTCTAAAAAAAATGTGCTATGTACAATAATGGTTTGAAATAGGAGAAAGATTTAAGCCCGTGTACATAAAAATATCCGATGTAGTGAAGGAGATATGGGCGTTTCAAAGTTCCATACAAAGTTATTTTTTTTTTTATTTAAAAATAAAATCGAGGGGGTGTACATACATTTTTTTTGCTAAATCAAGTGTACAATAAGAGATACATCGATTGGCATTTTTATTTTTCCGAAAATCGAAAGTGCGCAGGCTGACTTCGTCGTGGTCTAAAGTGGTTGTTATTGTTGTTGTCCTCCTTTTATGGCAGACGAAAATATCCCTTTTAATCTGCACGTGTTCAATAAAATACAATAGGACTTTTTTGATCCCTAATGGGTTTGGAAATTGAATGATGAAAAAAGCCTTGTATATAAAAAAGCCTTCAATTGGTAATCTCGCTTACTCCATTAGATTCTTATTAGAATCGAAAAAAATACATTTCTCTTGCTCTAACTACATAAGTCTCGATTCACCGATTAATGCAATCCTCCCAAAAATGGAAGTCTCCCCAGAAAATTGTCTCCCAAAAATGGATTTCTCGTCGAGCTAAAATATTGTCCATAATAGTACTATGGATTTTATATACAAGGAAAAAAGTAAATATTTTCTTTGTATTGTCACCACCGAGTTACAGCAGCGCTTTGTAGATTGAGTAATGTTCGGTGTCCACTTCTATGTTATTATTCAATGGTATCACCCGATGCTATAAAGACTAAACTGCTCCAAGATATGAAAGGTGGTGAGACGAAATCTGCTGTGTTCTTTGGTAAAAGAAATCGAGCGAAAAAATCCCGTGGACCAGGGTGCTATGAATGTCAGGATTTTTGTCATATTTCTCAAAATTGCCCAACAAAGAAGACAAGTAATACACATTCTAGGGCAAGAACGTATTCGAAGACACATGGTTTGTACACTGCACTTTCGGCTAACTCAGAAAATGATATGACTGGTATGTAGACTCAGGGGCCTCTCTGCTCACATTTCTTTGAAGCGAGACTGTCTCACAAATGTTGCACAACCTGCTAGAAGAGATAATCTGTGGTGCAAATAACTCTCGTCTGTCTGTCAAAGGGCATAGGAAATTTGAGTCTTCGTGTAGCTGTTCAGAAGGATGTCCGAGGAGTTTCTGTTAACGAAGTTAGCGTCACTGAACCAAGACGCAGTCAATGTACACGAAACCTGTCCAAATGGATGATTATGTTTGCGAAGCGAAATCAATTGAGCTTTACGATCCATTAACATTTGATAAGGCATTGAACCGAAGCGAATCAAATCTTTGGAAAGATGTAATGAAAGAAGAGTACGACTCCGATATTCCACCAAAGAAGAGACCAATCGATTGCAAGTGGATTTTAAAAACAAAGAAGGATGCAAATGATAAAATCTATCGCTACAAAGCCCGGCTAGTAATAATTAAAGGGTGTACGCAAAGAAAGGGGATAGATTACGAATAAACTTACTCCCCTGTAGTACGATATACCTCGATTCGATTCTTACTTGCAAGAGCCGCAAAATAATACCTCGTCATCGATCAGATGGATGCAGTGAGCGCATTCCTACAAGGCGAGCTGAACGAAGAGATTTTTATGGTGCAGCCAGAGGGTTTTAGCGACAAGAACCCGAAAGTTTGCAAGTTGAAAAAATCCTTCTATGGATTTGGAACCATAAATTGGATGCCGCACTGCAGATGTTCGGTCTATCGAAATCCGAAGTAGATTCCTGTATCTATTTTATATGCCGTTTTCATTGGGCCAAATGAGATCCGAAATTACCTAATTTCCCATACAAAATCACATTTCGAAATGAGGTAATTTCAACCTCATTTGCACGAAATTAGGTTGAAAATTAGGTGAATGCATCCAGCGGGAATCAGTTCCAAAAGCTCTTAAAAGCTTTTGTATGAAAATATCAATATACTATACTCAACAACATAAAACAGAAAGAGAAAACAACAAAAATAAACGGCTAACTGCCATTCCAAATTCAAAATGAAATGAGATGTCAAATGAAAATAACAAATTTGATAATGAAAACACTTTTTTGTCAAATTTCGAAATTAACTCAATTCAGCTCTAATGAAAACGTACCCTGCAAACCAAAACTCAGTAGTTTGCCTTGAAACACAACCACAAATAAAACGCATTCTATAAATGTGTGTGTTTCTTTATTTACCAAAAACTCTCCCCTCAAAAAAAGGACTTTTGTTTCTCCTAAAAAAAAATAAAACTCTTCTATAGTAAAAGGGAAGAAAGAGTGCGATGTATACGATGCACAAAGTTTTGTCTCATTTCGTATGTGCAAAACATGACAATCAAAAATAGTTATTATATTGGCGAGTGCGAGTTATACTTCGTTTCCACCAACCACTAAACCGAGATTTAGGTAATGAGATTTGTTTGGTGTTTCCACTGCACAAAAAGAGGATTATGGGAAAACATTCAAATGGTGTTTCATTTTTTTGATATGAAGTGGAAGTGAGATAGATAGTTTTTGTTTACATTTCCATCTGTCAATAAACGAAAATAGGTCGGTTCCACAATTATTCTTCGAAAAAAAAGTTTGTTTGATTTGACAAACTAATGTTTCCAAGTAGATTTGAATGAGTTTTATTTGAAATCTTCATTTGAGGAGATTAAAATTTGTATGGTAAATCTTGTAGATTTCAAGGAGATTTGTGATAATCTTGCTAAATCTCGGTTTAGTGTTTGGTGGAAACGTAGTATTATACTACGTTTCCACCAACCACTAAACCGAGATTTAGGTAATGAGATTTGTTTGGTGTTTCCACTGCCTAAAAAGAGGATTATGGCAAAACATTCAAATGTTGTTTGGTTTTTTTGATATGAGGTGGAAGTGAGATAGATAGTTTTTGTTTACATTTCCATCTGTCAATAAACGAAAATAGGTCGGTTCCACAATTATTCTTCGAAAAAAAAGTTTGTTTGATTTGACAAACTCATGTTTCCAAGTAGATTTGAATGAGTTTTATTTGAAATCTTCATTTGAGGAGATTAAAATTTGTATGGTAAATCTGGTAGATTTCAAGGAGGTTGGTGATAATCTTGCTAAATCTCGGTTTAGTGTCTGGTGGAAACGTAGTATAATAAATGAAAAGAAATTATATTTAAGTATTGTGATTTAATTTAAATAAATTATACAAATGTTTTTTAAGTGTTTTATACTTTATTGTTATTACTGCATTTCAGATTCATCAGGCTCAAGGAAACCATTTTCGACGATCGTCGTGTATTTTGAGATTGTTATACACCAAATTGTTCAATTATTGGAACGGCTCTTATCTGAACAAATTTTAACTTCCCATTGGAAGTTATTTTATTTATTTTGATAAAACTCGCAATAAACTGGTGGATTTGTCCTTTATGAAACTAAATAAAAAGGTTCAGTTTCAGAAGAAACAAACTACTTCTTTTACGTACAAGTTTCACCAGTTATATCCGTACATCTAGATTCGAGAACTCAGAAATTGTAGTAGTACGGATATAACCGGTGAAATGTATACCCATAAGAAGAACTTTTAAAGGACAAGTTTCAGTGATTTGCTATGGTTTAAGAAACTACTGGCGAATTAACATTAGAAGTACTTCCAGTAGTGCTTCGCTGATATACATTTGAAGTACCTTTGTCAGTACTTTAATAGAGGGGAAATTCACTACATTTTGCATGATAGAAAGAGATAGCTGCTTCATGCATTCTCATGTATAGGAGGTATATAACTGAGTTTTTTCCCGAGCTCGCTTGGCAATTTTAACAAAAACGTTATTTTATTTATTATTTTACAATATTCAAAATTCATGTTTTTTTTTTTTTTTTTTTTTTTTTTTTTAAGAAATGTAATTTAGTTTAGATAGGTATCGCATAACTATTCAAACTCACTAATTAATAACAATCGATAATTATACGCACTTTTTTAAAAATAGTAAAGTTTTTTCCAGTTTTGGCCATTAAGAAAATCGATAGTTTCCTGCATCGTCAATGTTTTCTTACCAAGGTATGTTTGTCTTTGCACTTTGTAAATTGGACAGATTGCGATGATGTGGAAGCAATCCTCTCTCTCTTTCAAATAACAAAGAGAACAAAATTGGTCAAAGCTTCCGTAATACGGTGTTCCATTAAGTCCAAGAACTTCGCACCTGGCTTTAAAAATCAGTGAAATTTCTTTGTAGTTAAAAGAGTCTCGGAAGTAATTGTCATCCATTAAATTGTGCTTGAGTTGCGAATACAATATTCTACTCTCCGATTGTTGGGCTTCCACTTCAAAAAGTATTCTTTGAGTATCCTCAAACTTTTGAATCGTGATATATAAGCTTTCTTTTAGGAGGTTAAGATCACTAGGCATTTCATTTAGATCCACACCGTACACTTGACCAAGATTCTGCCATTTTGCCATCCACCAGTCCTTGTTTCTGATTTCATAGATCAGCATTTTCTTTGTTAACCGTGTATCAGGTAGATCGAGTACTTTTAAAATAAAGTCAGCTTGCATTTTAAATGTGCTTACATGAAATTTCGCCAACCCTGTTTCAAGATAAATTGCATAGTTGGGCGTTTTTATAGGCAAATTAAACAATTTCTTGACGAAGTTTCTATTGAACTTTTCCAAGTCTTCGAATTCTTCTGAGCCCCATACTTGTGCAGCATAGAACAAGGTTGATTTTACCACTGCATCAAAGACCTTATACCTTGTGGAGAGCAGTATGTTTTCATTATAAAAAATATTTCTCCAGGTGGAGTTAATAAGTCTTTGCGAAACCTTCAATTTCTCCATGATGTGCTTCTTGATATCCAACTTTGAGTTAAGCACCACGCCCAAATATTTATATTCATTTACGACATCTAGACGATTTTGGTTGATGTTCCAATTATATCTTTGTGATTCTGCACCTCGATGAGATGAAGAGAAGATCATTACTTTTGATTTGTCCGTGTTTATTATAAGCCGCCATTTCGAACAAAATGAAGAAAGACGATTTATCATAAGTTGCAAATGTTGAGGAGTTTCAGCTAAAATCACTAAATCGTCGGCATACATCAACACATTAATAGTTAAGTTTTCAATTCTTAGACCTCCAGGAGGTTCAGGTACAATGTCATTAATGAAGAGGGCAAACAATAGTCCGCTGAGAGGGCAACCCTGTCTGACACCACTATCTGTTTTAAAATACTCTGAAAGATTCGAGCCATCCCAAACAGCTGCCTCTGTTCCAGAATACATACTCCGCAATATCTGTAAAAATTTGGTAGATACTCCTAACTGTGATAGTTTGTAAAAAAGTGCATTTCTGTTTACAAGGTCAAAAGCTGCCTTAAAGTCGACGAATAGTGCATATACTTTCTTCTTTCTAGCTTGGAAACTTCTTATTATTGATGTGAGACTGAAAATGTGATCGATAGTTGAGTAATTTTTTCGAAATCCTGCTTGCAGATCGGTAAGGATATTTTTTTCCTTCACCCACTTTTCAAGTCTTTTGGCAAGAATCGTGCAAAATATTTTGGCAATAATGTTCATGAATGATATGCCACGATAGTTTTCAACACTTTCGAGTGAGCCTTTTTTGTGGATTGGAAAAATTATTGACTTTTTGAACGATTCTGGTACGATTGCACTTTGTAAAATATTATTGTAGAGTCTTAGCAATTGCAATATAAGAGTTGTAGATGCGTTTTTGAAGAACTCATATGGTATTCTATCCTCCCCCGGTGCTTTGCCATCTTTGGATTGTTCAAGGGTTTGCTCTATTTCCGACACAACTATTTCTTGATCCAAAATTTCGTCGATTATATATGGGTCTACAGTGGTATACGAAACAATCGCCTGAGATGAAAGCATGTTACGAAAATGAATAGCCAGATCTCCTGAAGAAACACTCGTCCCTATTGAAAATCCTGAGGGATACTCTTGCGATTTTCCAGAACTCTTTGGAGGATTTAATATCTATAAGTTGAGCAGCTTGGTTGTTTTTAAACTGGATCTTCTTGGTGTTGCATAGACTTTTATAATAAACATTATAATCAACGTACCACTTCCTTAATATTTCTGATTCCGTATCCCTCCATGCGTTTAAAAGTGCAAACGATTTTTTTCGAGCATTCATACATTCATTGTCAAACCAAGTTTGTTCGAATACTTTATTTCTAGATGATGGCCTGATTATTGCAGAGTTTCTTATACAATTCGTTATCTGTGATGCAAGTACTTCAACAGAATCCACATTTGACACGTTTGTAAAGTAACTATCAATAGACCGGTTATAATTGTTAATGTTTTGAATTTTCCAGTTAAATTTTGGCAGAAGTTTCAGATTTGTTCGCCCAGTCGGGTTAGAATTTTTCCATTCAACAACTATGGGCATGTGGTCAGAGTGAGTTTTTGGCTGCACTTCAAACCTTGTGATTAGGTCGACCCATTCATTGTTAACAGCGCAGTAACCTATGACAGACTTTCCTTGACCTCCAACAAAATTATAATCACCATCTGTGTCACCATCAGCGCACCCGTTCAAAACGGCTTGAAAAATTTCCAGCATTTGGATACCATTTTGGTTGCATACGGTATCTTTGGATGTTCGGTTGTTAAAGCGATTGGTAAGATACCCTTCTTGGAAATAAGTTGAGGTTTGCAAGCTGCTCATCCTAGCGTTTAAATCGCCAATTATAATAACACACTTTTATTCGATAGTAGAAACAATAAGTTGTTCAATATTTCAGCATCTTCAATCCATTTGTTGCAGTTGACATAAACGGGTACAATATACATATTATTATGAAGTAATTGCTTTACAATAATACATCCAGATATTTCAACAAAGTCGAAGTTTTCTAAAATTTTAGTTTTGATACCAAATACAGTTCCACCGCTGGCTCGTCCCTTTTTTGATATACGTGATGCTGCCTTCCATTTTAATTTAAATCCATTGAAGTGCTTGGTATATTAATTAAAATTTTCTTGGGTTACATGGGTTTCAAACAGAAAAAATATTTCAAAACTTTGTACATAGGTAAAAAAATCGACAAATAATAATTTATTAATTAAACCAGAAATATTATATGCTAATATATTTTGTAAACTAAAACTATTTGAGCTGACGACATTATTATCTCGATTTTGCCTAGTACTTTTTACTCCGATATTGGAGTTAGAAGCCATCCCTGAACATGATGCGCCATCTGGACTTGAATTTGTGCGAAAGTCTATGCTCTGTGTCTGTTTGACAGATTCAAAGTCTAGTTCACCAAACATTGTGCTTAACACCTGTTCGCCATCTTCATTTTTATGTTGTAATTTGTTATTATTTGATAAATAAAATTCTTTGGTTCCAATAACAAGCATGTTGTTTTTAATCTTAATAGATTCGTTGGGTTGTTTTGATTTTATTAATCTTCTGTATCCCAATAAAATTCGTCGTTTAAGCTGCATATGCTTGGTTTAATCTCGCTGAATGTAAAAGCCCGTCCCTTTGAGCTTTGGTGCATTTTTCAACATCTTTGATGCTATCATACTCGATCCCGTGTTGACTTTCATTTTAATTACCGATGGGTGTGAATTCAATTTTATAGCTGGTGACATTTGGTGTTTTTCATCAGCCCCAAGTAACATCCCAGTTATGCTTTCTTATGTTTTCTGAGGATCATTTTCAGAATTCGGGATTGTTAAAATGATATTTGCACCCTTAAGTTCGCGATTCTGTGCTTCCAATTCATATTCAAGCATATTGCAACGAAACTCAAACTGCTCCACTTTGGTAGCTAGTCTCTCAATTTTCGTTGTTATCTTAAAATCAATCGCGCTATCGATAATTTGTTTTATTTTAATAAGATCCGCCTCGGAAATAGACATATTTGCACGAGATTTAAATAATTTGGCGGCTTGTTCCGGGAAATCCGAACAACAATCTTTAGGTGGAGTTTGACAGTTTTTTCTTTTTTTGACATTCATAAGTTAAGCCAGGTAAAGTGTAGCTCATAAACGCTGTTGTTTGAGACTTATTATATATGATTACCTGGTGTTATCAATGTTGCAGATTCGGCCTCACAATAAAAACTTTCTAAAGTCACTTTTGTATTTTTTATATTAATTTTCTGCTATAAATATCCGATTTAATACAGAGCAAAAAATAATTCCAACAGTTCACTTACGAGTAGAGTTGCCAATCACACTTCTATTTACTTCTATTACGTACATATTTCACTGGTTATTGATGTAGTTCTACGTTTGCTGGGTAGTATTAAGGCTCTCCCAAACCAATGCGAAACATTCGTTGCGGCGAAGAAACATTCGTCAGTCAGAATTAATTCATATGTTTCTCCGCCGCATTGGTGTGGGCACTCTCATATATCACCATGTAAATAAATTTGATTAAATTCGTGCACCCAGAAAATAGATACCCGTGGTCAGGTTTCTTATAATAAGAAGATGAAGAAATTTAAATATTAAAATATTGAAATTGATTCTGTTTTAAGTGGAGTGAATGAATAAAATTCATTTATTTTCTGGGTGCACGAATTTAAACAAATTCCCCTAGAATAATAAAATTCACAGTATCTTTTTGCTGTGATTTTTATAAGAGTCGGTAAACATCGACCAAAATTTGTGTCTTAGTAGGGTATAACAGACTGACTGAAGAGCCCAATGTTATACCTTGGGCGAAACACAATTATTTCTGGAGTTGAGGTCACTTGTACTATTTAATTGAATTTTATTCATTCACTCCACTTAAAACAGAAGCAATTTCAATATTTTAATATTTAAATTTCTTCATCTTCTTATTATAAATTCTTAAACTTAAAGGAGACATAAATTCTTAAACTTAAACGAGACATATGTCGTTAAAAAGGTATTTTTGTATACATAATACTTACTATGGCAGCTCATTCCAAATCGCTGTGCGAAAAAAGTTATTGGTCAACAAAAATTGTAATATTATTTAAATAAATATAATGTAAGTATGTAGTATAGGCAACAATGTGCTGGCCTTACCAATAACAACAAGACACATGTTTCTGAAAAGGTCTTTTTATGCACTACAATAATAGTTACCTCGACAGCTTAGTTTTAATCCCTGTGTGAAAAAAGTTAATCCATAATTAAAATGTACATTTTGTAGGTATGTATAGCAAAAATGTGTTGGTCCAACCAATAAGGACACAACATACGTCGCGTCGTTGGAAAGGTGTTTTCATGTACACACTACAATATTTACCTAGACCGCACATTTCAAGTTGTTGTATGAAAGAAGTCATTCGATAATTAAAATTGTGATTGGGCACATTTTAGTATGAAATAAAAGACTGCCTATGCTGTATACATTTTCTATACTTAACCACACCACAATCTTAATTATCGAACAACTTTTTTTACACAGCGGTTTGAAATGAACTGCACTATTATAGTTACTGTTACTATTATAGTACATGAAAATACCTGTACAACAATGTACGTCGCGTCCTTATTGGTTGGACCAGCACATTTTTCCCTATACTTTATACCTACAAAATATACATTTTCTATATTAAAATTCACTACATCGCAACCTTAAATAGCGAACACTTTTTTCACATAGGAATTTAAAGTACACTGTCAAAGTAGCAATTGTAGTACATAAAAAGACCTTTTCAGAAACATTTGTCTTTTGTTGCCTATACTAAATTACATACTTACATTATATGTTTAAATTATATGTACCAAATTCCAATATTTGTTGAGTAGTGAAGCTAGGTGATAAATATTCTGCCACTGAAGTGAATTTCAGCGAAAAATCGGTTGTAAAAGCAGTACTTTGGACGTAAGAAACCCCAACATATCACCTTACCTCTGCCGCCGCTCCGGCCGCCAACACTTGAACGTCAAGGAACTTTTGTTCAAGATGAACCGACAATAACCTATGTTCCAGTACCTGTTGTGGTTTCGCCTACATGCGTTTCTACTCAATTCTGTTGTTTGTTATCTGTATAGGTGAATAGTAAAATAGCAATTATTTGCTACCACACAAAAAATGAAGTGTTAACCACGAGTGTATTTCTTAATTTGTTTATTAAAGTTTACCAAAAACTTTGATTTTGGATGGAAATTAAATAAAAATGGAAAGTCTTGCTATTGCCCACAAATGAGATGTATGCAGTGTTGCCGAAAGTACTCCCATAGGAGTATTGTACTACTTTCAACACCTCCGTACTCCCGTACTCCTCCTTTCACATTCGTACTCCTATTTTTTTAAAAGACCCAAAATATCTTACACTTGGAGCAAAGTGTAATTTCAACCTAAACAAATTTAATTTACTTTTAATTAAATGCAAATTTGGCAGAACTTTTAGCTTCCAAACTTTTTGTTTTTCGTTGGTTTCATTTAATGTTCATCTATCAATTCGGTATTTATTTAAGTGCCTGATTGCATAATTCGTTTTTTCGGTTGGTTCGTCTTGAGTCGAAATGTAGAAGGAAGGAAGTAACGAAAGCAGGAATGAAAATTTCAAGACTTTTTCTGGTTAAATTTTGACGTATCTGATTTGGCAACCACAATACTCCTCCTTGTAAGCAAAAAACGATTTTAACAAAAATGAATGATTTGGAAAATTGTTTTTAGTGATTCAGTCGACTCCGCTTAACTGAAACACCATAAATGCAGACCATTTGTTTCAGATAACCGATGTTTTCAGTTAAGCGGAGTGCAGTTAAGCAGAGTTGACTGTACCTAATATACGAGTTTGTTTGAGAAAGAAGTGATTACAAAATATTTTAATATATTACTACTGATTATTTTCACACAAAACAACCCCAAATTCCATTAACGTCAAAATAACGAAAGGAAGTACGTCCGTTTTTTCGTTTTTTCGCGAACCATGTAATCATTAACATTCGTGCCTGTCAAAAACACGAAAGACGAAAGAACGAGAAACGAACCGTATAATCGGGCTCTTATTGGTACTTGAGATTGTGGTTCGGTGGTTCTGTTTTTTTTTTTTTGTTTGAACTCCGTGAATTTTTATGTGTACCAGTAAATAAAAGATGTTTTGTCTTTCTTGTTGAGTTTATGACTGATTCATTTTATTCAATAATTTGAACTTAATTCTATTTTCGCTTGCAAAGCAAATAATTGATTTGCTTGCATATTTATAATTGAACAATTTAAACTTAATGCTATATTTGCTTGGAAAGCAAATAATGGATTTGTTGGAAGGTTATACAAATTACTAGCTTAATAATATTATGCTGACTTATTATAAAAGAAAGTGTGCAGGAAATAGAGTGTAAAGTGCTGGGTATAGGAATGTGGTGGTTTAGGAACATGAATGTGGGAATGGGAAATTAGGTATGTGGATAGCTAATATAATTGTTATTAACTCCTCTCATCCTTAAGACTGGACGTCCTCGATCATAATGTTCATAACTCGCAGTTTTAAAACGTCTTTATCTAACGTTGATAAACCATTATCTGCTTTTGTTGTGATTTTTACTGTCCTCGGCCTTATTTTCATGTAAAGAAGCACAAGAATCACAAGTGCCAGTATACCTATGGTGCCATACAACATCCATCTGCTTGTCTCGAGCGTAATTGAAAATTCTTTTATTTTCTGATTGTTGATGATGTGCAGCTTGCGTAAGTGTGGCAGCGTAATTTTTTCATTGAAGGCGACTTCATTTAAAATGGTTCGTTTTGGTGCTGGTAGGTGATTTACTTCGATAGGCTTCTCTGTGATAAATTCTCTGCCATTGATTTTGATTTTAGCATCGTAAGTTATAAGGAAGGTTCCATTCAGAACAATACGCTGGCCGTTTTCTTCTATAGTTATGTTTTCGTCCCTCGCGACGATTAGTCCGCTTTTAACGACTTCGATCTTTTTTATGTCATTAGCATGAGTTGTTGGGAATCTATTTCACAATAAGAATATAAGGGAGCTTTCTTGCAAGCATTTAAGGGATAATGAACTCTTTTACAAATTTCTGAAATGTTGGATCTTAAATCTATAATTTTGTTGTCATCAATTACAGGAATAATTTGAAAAAGTTTACAGATTTCTTGAACTTTTGGAATCTTAATTAAGTAAACTAAAGAATTATATTGGTAATACATTTTTACATCGGCAATATTTAACAAATCGCTTAAGTTAGTTAAAACATTTTCTTTTATCATAATCATTTCTATTTCTTCTGTGCTAAGAATCAATGGATTTACAATATTATTTTTAGCAAGAATGAGAGAATAAATGTTATTGCTTAAGTTATTTATTATTATCCTATTTCTTTTTGACATAATTGCACTAAGTTTTTCAAAGTTATCAGTCCGTTGGAATTTGTCAATTTCATTTATATTTGTTTTATTTATTATGTCAGTTATTTGGTCTATTTTTTCCTGGAATTGCGTGTTTATTTCAATTTGTCTGTTGTTAGCCCTAGTTAGTTCGTTTTCTTGAGTTTTTAACAGTTCCATGTCTGCATGGTCAGGCGTACCCGCAACAAATTTAATTGCGGAGCCTAAAACATCTATTAATCGTCTATTTCTCGTGGAAGGTCTTAGTAACATTAACAAGTGTTCAATTTCATTTATGTCCTGAAGCAGTATTTCTTTGCATCTTTCGTCTTTGATTTCATTTAATATATTTCTATTTTCTGACATGATTGTATCAATATCCGAAAAATTTGTAGTGTGTTTCAGGTAGAAATGGTCTTCGTAAATGGCAACTTCTCCTGCAGGAATAGGAATGAACAACGCCGAAGAGAAGTCAACAATTTTTGCAGTGCTTAGCCATATTTCCATAAATCTAGAAATAAAGTTTTATCTTAAATTATTTTTATGAGCCTGTCTTCCATCAATTATAACAGCTGTGCCTAAATCTGCCTGAATAGTTTTTTGATTATATAGTATAGATAATTTATTTCCAATTCCCTTATTAGTTTTTAAATAAACATTTTCACCTGGCCTGAATTCTTTGGGCGTGGTATTATTATTGTGAAATTCAAGGTCTTTATTTTGAGTTTCGAAGTTATTTCATTTGTCATTGCCTTAGATATATCGTGAAAAATTTCTGCGGGCTTATAACCTGTTACTGAGTGTATTGAGTTATCATATTTGTAGGTTGATAGTAGCATTAATTCAACAAAATCTGCTGTACTATCTTTTGTACATCTTGCTATTTCAGCAAGAGTCGAATGAAATCGTTCGACCTGTCCATTGCTTTGACTGTGGAGTGCTGGTACAGAATGTGTAGAAATATTAAATTCATTTTTTAATAATGCTTGTGTTGCAATCGATGTAAATGCACCTTCATTATCTATAACTATTATTTTCGTGTTTCGAAATTGGGAGATAATTTCAATCAATGGGTTTTTTTATGTCAACAGAGTTTCTAGAGGGAATATGTTTTATAATGGCAAATTTGGAAAATTTGTCTATACATGTTATGAAATATATTTGACCAGTATTGTAAATATCTAAGTGCAGAATCTCTCCTACAAATGTGGGAATTGGTGTTGCACCGATTGGATGTTGCGCTGGTCTACGCTGATATTTATTTTCTTTACAAATTTTACATTTAGATGCGTATGTTATACATAGCTTCATAAGATTTGGGAAATAGTATTCTGAAATTATTTGTTTGAAGTTTTCCTGTGATCCTCTATGTGCTCTATTATGCTCGTTTATGATAAGTTCCTCTTGATCGTGTGTGTTAAACACATCTTGAACAAGTTTTTTTGCATATTTAATTTTAACTTTAGGGAAAGCAATCATGAGATCATTTTGTACTTTTCCTAAAGTTTCAAGATCACAATAGATTCCATTGACTACGTCCGTATGAAGGATATCGCGCATTATTTCGATAAGTTCTCCAGTGGAACTGAATGTTATCATATGTCTAACCTGTTTTTGGAAAATAATTTTAACTTTCTTGCTTTTCTCAGAACCTTGATTAATGAAGATTTGATTTTTGAAGCAATTTATGGGATTTTCTACAGTAGGTATTACTTTCGTTAAGGATTCCTCGCTATGAACGGTTTCTCCGGAGGTAGAGTGGGTGTTAATATGCTGACGAGATAATGCGTCTGCTACTTTGTTTTCTTTACCAGGTTTATAATGAAAGGTTGGAGAATATTCCTCAATAAATGCTCTCCATCTTTTAAGTTTTTTATTAGGATTTTTTTTCGGAAATTGCAAACGTGAGTGGTTGGTGATCTGTATAAATATGAATATCAGGAGCACCATATAAATAATTTCTCAAAGATTGCAATGCCCAGACTATCGCTAACATTTCTCGTTCATTCGTAGCGAAATTCTCTTCGGATTTACTCAGAGTTCGAGATATTATTGTGATAGGTCTACCACCTTGAGAGAGAACTGCACCTATTGCTTGTGATGAAGCATCGGTAGTCAAATCTAAGGGCTTACGAAAGTTGGGATAGAATAACAACACATCTTCTGAGGCTGAAATGCTCTTTATTCTATTAAAGGCACATATAGCCTCAGCATTAAGAATAATTTTGATGTTCTTAGACTTGTTCGTTCCTACATTTCCGTTTTCTCCTCTGAGATATTTTGTTAACGGTTTGGTTATCTGAGCATAATCTTTTACAAATCGACGGTAATAACCAGAAAGACCAAGAAAAGATCTAAGTGCTCGAAGTGTTTTTGGCACTTCAAAGTCAATTATATCTTTGACTTTATTGGGACAGGTTTTAATACCGTCTCCAGATACAAGAGATCCTAGAAATTCAAGCTCATGCTTAAAAAATTTACATTTTTCTGGAGATATGCGCATGTTGGCGTTGAAAGGTTAAATAAATCTTATTTTTATATCTTCCAAATGTTCTTTTTCTGTTTGTGAAAAAATAATTACGTCATCTATATAAACATGACACCTTTTGCCTATATCGCTTCGTAGTATGTTATCAATTGTTCGCTGAAATATACTTGGAGCGTTTTTCAAACCGAAAGGCAGTCTGCAAAATTCGAACTTTCCATTATTTATGGAGAACGCCGTTTTTTCCTCCTTTTCTTCTAGGAGAATTTGATGGAAGCCGGATTTTAAATCAATCGTTATGTAATATTTAGCTTGTCCTAAATTGGATAAAATAACGGAAGCTTCAGGAATCGGATACCGATCTGGAATAGTGCGTTCATTTAATTTCCTATAATCAAACACTAATCTAGATTTCGGAGTACCGTCTTCATTAGTTCCTTTTATCCCTACCATTAATATTGGGGTGTTATAAGGGTCATGTGATGGCCGAATTATACCATCATTAAGTAATCTCTTAATTTCTTTGTTTACAAAAGGAATTGCTGCCATATTGTATGGTCTTGGCTTAGAATAGATTGGTTCGGAATCTAATGTTCTTATGGTAGCTTTTATGTCTGTATTGAAAGGTAATCTTTCATCTGGTTGAGCGAACACTTCTGAAAAGTCTTCTTCGGTGTCAGGAATTGTTTTTATATCGATTTCTAAATTATTAACCTGTTCGCATTCTAAAAATTTGATTTCCATTTCCCCATTTTCATAAATTAATAAAGAGCGTTTAGTATCGATTTGTGCTTTTATTTGCGCGAGAAAATCATACCCTATAATCGCATCGAAGGTTTCTAATTGGGGAAGTATAAAAAAATCTGTAATTTTACCACAAAATTGTACTCTACATTTGTGGGTTACTTTATTTTCACCGTGAAGAGACTTGACCTTAAAATTTTTACTATTTGGAATTACTTTTAATTGAGGAATTTGTGTGATATAATTTTTGGCTGTACCAATGTCTACTCGGATTCTCATTATAGTTTTACCATTGAGTTTCTTTTCAACAAATGGTAAAGCGGACTTTATTCTAAAAAATCGAGGTTTTCATATTCGTCTTCGTCTTCTTGATCTTGTTTTACATTTTTGGATTTTACGAAATTAGTTCGCTGAGCTTTCGGTAATGGTCCCCTGTCAGACTCGCGTGCGCGCTTCGATGTCCTGTTTTCATAGGTTTGCGGCTGTTGCCTGATGGTTGTTTATTACTGCCCTCTGGCACCGCTGGTCGAACTTGTGACCTTCTACTGCGTCGGTATATTGACGAGTTATCAACGCTCATATGATCGTGTGGTTCTGATTGTTGGTTGTATTTCTGCTGGTTATCTATGGGGGATGCATGGGTTTGGGGTTGAGCTTGGGCTTGGGGTTGGGGTTGGGGTTGAGCTTGAACAACTCGTTTATAGTGGGGGTTGCTCTTTGGAAGAGCACTAATACTAGTATTTTTAGTAAATGCTCTTGCGAAGTTATACCTATGTTGATTGGCCTCAAGCTCCTGTGCCTTAGCTAATGCAGATGGCAGATCTTTACAACCAGAAGAAAATAATATATTGCAGATAGGCTTATTAAGGCCTGAAATGAATACCCGCAACGCATCTGCTCTGTATTTTGATGCTAATGAATTAATTAATTCATTATTTCCCGAATATTCCATAGATATTTTATTCGTAATAGAAGTTAAATGTTTTTATATCTCGTCGTAGTACTCAGAGATGGATAAATGTCCTTGACATAAAATACTCATTTGATTTTCGAGTACGTGCAACGGGCGTTTGTCCGAATAGGAATTATCAAGGCGAGAAATTATTGCTTTGAAATTAAGAACCGTATTGAAAGATGATAAAATTAAATCGGCAGTTCCGACAACTTTGTTCCTAATTATAGCGATGGCTTGATAATACCGTTCAGATCCTTTATATGGATCAAATAGTTGAATAGCGGTCTTAGCCGCTTGACGCCACGAAATATACTTCGATCGTTCACCATTAAAGTCTGGTACGGATTTTACCACATCGAGTGATATTTGGCACGGTATTTCGGGTGCCGAGACATAAATGGGCTCATAAGCAACAAATGCTTGAGGTAATTGAACGGAATTTAATTTTTTTGAGAGCTCGGAAATTCTCTCGTTGGTTTTCTACTGTTAAATCTCCCATTCTTCTAACGATTGTTTCACAAGCTGTTTCGACAGCTACCCGCACGGCTGACGCTATAGTTTCAGCGATTTCGGACATTTTTAAGATTTTAAACAAATATTCTAAGCACAGTCACAAAATTTATACTTAATGTATTTTTTATAGGTAAATTAATAATATTAATAAAATATAACACAAAGATTCTCTTTATATTTTGAAAATTTTAAATAAATAAAAATTTATAATCTTACACTATGAAGATTTGTAACTGCATCTTTTCCTTTGGTGGGTGACTAATGGATTATTTGCGTCTTTTTTATAATTAAATAACTCTATTCTTTTTCTACGAAGATATTTGGAACTTTAATTCCGCTACAATTCTTTTAGTCGTTTCCTTTATTGGTTATTTGGATTCTTTATCGAGGTTTTTGCGTTTTAACTTGCTCTATTCTCTTAATACTAAGATTTTAGGAGCACACAACACTATTCTAATTGAAGTTGGGCGCCAGTAAATAAAAGATGTTTTGTCTTTCTTGTTCAGTTTATGACTGATTCATTTTATTCAATAATTGGAACTTAATTCTATTTTCGCTTGCAAAAGCAAATAATTGATTTGCTTGCATATTTATAATTGAACAATTTTAACTTAATGCTATATTTGTTTGGAAAGCAAATAATGGATTTGTTGGAAGGTTATACAAATTACTAGCTTAATAATATTATGCTGACTTATTATAAAAGGAAGTGTGCAGGAAATAGAGTGTAAGGTGCTGGGTATAGGAATGTGGTGGTTTAGGAATATGAATGTGGGAATGGGAAATTAGGTATGTGGATAGCTACTATAATTGTTATTAACTTACCTACTTCAGTAAAATAAAAAAAAAAAATAAAAATAAATTGTGTGGCACAACGGCTCGTAAAGAACCAGGGCCTAGTGACTAACAACTCGCAACCATTCCTGTGTGCGCCTGTTGACAGGAATGGAAGGGACCTACAATTTTATGCCGAATCCGAACGGCTAAACGAGAAGCACTTATTCGTGACAAGTGATACTCTTGAAGGATTTGTCAATTCCTCGCAAGAGGCAGTAGCCCTGAAAAAAAAACTTTTTAGTTTTTAGGTGGACGATACTGGGAAGCGAACCCAGACCTCCAGCGTGACATTCGAACGCACTAACCATTACGCATTACGCTACGGGCTACTACTCAGTAAAATGAAAAGGTTTGTTAAATTAATGCTTGAAAGTGTTATTCTTTATAAGAATAATTCAGAGTAAACTTGCGTTATACTACTTTTGTTTTTAGAAATTATTAATTATTTTTTGTTTCTTATGTTTTTTTTTTTTTCTGAATTTATTTTTTGATGATTTTTTTTTAAAGAAAGTTTAAAAAAATGTGTTCACACATTTATTTTTGAAGACTACAAAATGTCTGTACTACTATTTTTTTCAAAATACTCCCCTTTTTTGGCTGCAGTACTACCTTCTAAAATTTTAGTCCGACAACACTGGATGTATGTATGTCGTTGGAAAGCTTAGCGCTAGTACATAATTTTTTTGTATCGACACAAAGCTGTAAGCCAGCAGTATATGGCAACACAGATTGCAATCAGACCAAAAACGAATTGCAATAGTGTTCTATTGAAATGACAGTATTGGTCGCTTTCGATGTAAATAGAAACCAAAATAAAGGAACTTTTATACCAATGGCCGATATCATGGTTGGTTCGCTTAACAGTAAGAAAATTCTACTTTTTTTTATTTGATTTATTTGGTATGCAAAGAGTACATGAACTTTTGTAAATTTCTGGGGTGTAAGAGATCAGCCAGTTTTATCTTAATGGCGTCTCTACGAAATTTACGTTCCTCTGCATTGTCAGCCGTTTCACACTCAAAAAGAACCACGTTGAGATTTTGAAATGATTCCAGGATATTGGGATTGGTGGGTAGTATTGCCAAGATGTCCCATACACGACGCGATTACAATTGTGCTTTTGTGTGAGTCTGAATATTGTTGTTTCCTTGGATTTCCATATCGCCAAGTTAGTGTTTGCATCAATCGAAACAGCTTTTCAAAATACCTTGGCTGTAGTAGAAGAACTGTGGGCAGGCATTCCTTAGGTGGAGGTGGTTGTAATGGTTCCTCGCGGCGGGCACCTCGTCCAGATTTCCAGTATGACATTGAAGTACATGCACGAAATGTACAGACCTGATTATCTTTAAAACCAACGTCACCCAAGCTCCGCTCGTCATACTCAGATGTCAGTTCTTGTCCCTGGGTTATAATTCTAAGAGGACCTTCGCTCAACAATAGCTCTAGCACAGGAGCTGTTACCCCAGATGCACGTGCACCACCTTGTAGATTCTCCCACCTTTAAATACAACACACACAAAATTGGTTACGTTTAAATCAAATGCTGACAAACATACGATTTTGAAATCTCAGCCTTAAGTTCTGCTATTAAGTCACAGGAATGCATATGCAAAAGTGATTTTTCCGACAGTCCGGCTGGTTGTAAAACTTTTCGGATGGACGGTCCCGCACCTTCGTTTTTAAGATTACTATGTGACCCGATACCTTCGATAGCCCAGAGCCTTAGATGAAAATCGTATCTCCGTCGAAAGGTCTCCAGGTGTGTGTTTAAAAGCATAAGACCACGTTGAACACACATTTAGGCGTACTCTTTTTCACAACTAAAATGGTTAAAAAAAAGAATAAATAAAACGCAATAATCATAGAATCACAAAGAAGCCTGAACCAAATGATCCATGCACTGCGATACAAATTCTTTCTCTAGTCTTAACTGCTGACCCATGTAGTACATGTTTATATACTGGATAACTGCTAGAGATACTTCAGTGTTGTGGGCTGGCAAGGCAATTTTCCAAAGATGAAACATTCCAACAATATTGGATGAAGTGGTTGATACCAATTCCATTTGCAATAACACCAAATTTACCACGACGCGACGGACACGTTTTTTCGGTTGATCGGTTTTTATTTTGTTAAAATATATTTTATTAAATTGAAAACTACTGCAAACATTTTTCAGAAAAACACAAACGGAAACAAATTTTTGACTGTGTGACTGACAGTAGTGACACTTTGGGCGCATTCAATACAAAATTTGACAACTGCTGAAAATAAAGTACTTAATTTTTTGTCGTTGAACGTAAAATTATATGAAATGTCAGTTTTGTATGGAGAGCCATTTTTTTTTGTATAAAAAAGCTGTCAGCTGAATTTTCAGTTGGGAATTTCTTGCTGGAAATTCAGATGAAACGTAACTAAACTTCACTAAACGTAACTGAATGTCAGCTAACTTTTTATGAACCCTGGCCAATCAGAAGCCCCATCTGAAAATAAAGTACTGAAAATTTTGATGCGTTGAATCCGGCCTTTGAGAGAAGTGAAGTTTTATTGCGAAATTTTTCGATCAACTTTTCGAAGAGAGCGCTCGTAACTTAGGAGTGCTCCAGACCACTCATAACTTTTGCGAGCGCTCGTAAATGCTCACTAATATTGCTTGGTGAATAGGTTTATGAGGCTCTTAAGTTATGAGCGCTCGGTGAATACCAGCCTTAGGCTGGTATTCACCGATCGCTCGTAAACTGCTCTTAACTTTATGAGCTTCTTAACTTGAAAATTATTTGTGCTATTCACCAACCACTCATAAGTACTTTTCGATGTCCGAAAAAGAGAGAGGTTCTCTCTCTATCAGGCATACCCAAACTGTGAAATCAAACTGTTTTCGAAAATGAGTGACAGCTGGTGCTGACAAAATGTCAACAATTTAAAGAATCAAACAAAAAATTCTAAAATCTGAAAATTCTATTTAAATATTAAAAGTATACTCATTATACTCTTGTTTTTTGTTTTGGATCAAATCATCGTGCAAAACACGGATCCAAGTTGGTCTTTTGTTTGTAGTTTCATTTACGTTTCATAAAAATTAACCTACCTGTCTGTGATGCTAAGGATAATTCGCATCGCGAGAAAGGCAAACGAAGAAGATCATCAGATTCTCCCGCGTCGGGTTGCAAAGATCACAACTCCTCAAGCAGTCGTAATCGCAATCGTTCGAGATCCCGTTCTCCATCCAAAGAGCAAAGAATAGTTCCATCAATTCCTGCCGCTATTGGAAGACAACAAAAAGATGAATCAACTGCTTCAACTTCGGTATCTCAAAATAAGAGCGCAATTAATTTGCAAGCAGTTCTGCGCTGTGCCCACCGCTTAGTGATGAAGCTCCGAAAACACCAATCGTTATAAGCAAAACAGACGGCACTCCGATTTCACTCCCTACATATTATAACCCCAATATTATCAGTACTACAAAATATGCAGAACTACAGTTAGACCTGGGCAACATTCGCCCGCCATCAGGCATGGAATCATCGAGAGTGTCTGGTTGCTATAAAGTTCCGCAGAGTCCGCAATTATATAGAATACGCAAAAAATCGATACCTGCTAGACTCAATTATACTGCTAGATGAACTGCTAGACTCAAGCATTAAATCCGAGATTTTAGATCACAGCCTGAACAACACAACAATTAGTAATTATGAAACGGCTATGATTTTGATGATAGCACAATTACACTGCAAATCTGTTCGGAGATACTTCCTCGTGATGGTTACGATTCAAATAAAACGACGCCACTACAATCTGATTTTAGTTTTGCCGAATCAACTCCAAGAAAATATCGCAATGTCAACGGTGTTAAGAGGACATTAATTCCAAAACAAAATGGGAAACTTGTTAAGGACCGTTTTTAAACATACACAATTGCAGCAGATTTAGCTCTGGACAGAAACTTAAGCGGTGAGATGCAGGAACAAGATTTTAAAGGAGACAAAGATGAAGTTTTGCCAACAAATATTGGGGAAACTGTAGATGTATGTATGCGTTTTTTTTTTTTTTAATATTTCTATTTCTGAAAGGCAACCAAAATTTAAGTCCAAAAGGTCTTAAATAACCTGTTTATTGAACCTTCCGCTATTGGTTTGAAACTTTTGTGGTTTTTGAATAAAAATCCATCAAAAGATCGATGTTCTTGTTAGGGTTATCATTTCGTTGAGCCTAGCACGTTGCTGCAATGCTCTATAAGTTGAAATAAGTTTGACATTCCAACGCACTAACAATTACAGGATACCCACGGACTACTAAAACAAAAATACACAACATTTTTTATTTGCAATTCCCAGTATGTTTTTGTTAGTGGATTTAACTCTTAATCATCATTTTGTTCGCTCTTTTAAAACAAGCAAATCTAAAAAACAAAAATAATAGTACTGCAACTGTATACATTCAAGTATGCGTCAAATCTGGTATTTCTGATTTTTTTCTGAGATGGTCAGGATATTAGCCTAGTAAATCACCTAAGTTTTCGACCTCGAGCGGCGACCGCTTCATGTTCAAAAATAAAAAAAAACCGATTTTTTCGCGGTTTTTTCAGTTATTGGCGATTTAGGTCCTAAAAAAGTAATTTTAAATAAAAACATTGTTCTACGATTTTAATGTAACTTACTTTTCTCCAAGATGTTCAAAAGGGTAGTTATGTGCATTCAAGAGGACACAAGCGTCCACAGGTTTTTCTCAAAACCCACCTCTGTCAACCAACTCCTACTCTCACCTCCTAGTGGTGAACATCGGGTGTCTAGTACCTCAGCTGGAGACGGGGTTTAAATTGGGGACAGCCAACGAGAGAGGGGAGGAGGAGTGTTCCCACTAAGGCACTTCTCCTTTCATCGAGGCGGCAGCGGACGAATTCTCTAGATGGAATCAACGGTGGCGTCTACAGTTCCAGTGAGGTTGAAATACTTAGCTACTACGACATATTTGTAGCTCAGGCCTATAAGAAGCGGTTTATCCGGCTCCCTACCCTTAGAGTAATACGAAAGGTCTGGTCCTACGGGTCGGGGGTTGTGCGTCGGGGTAACTTTCCTACCACGTAAAAAAAAGTTGTTCCGAAACAACAACAAGCCTCGGATATGGGTGATTTTAAAGTTGACGACCCCAGCAAACGAAACAAGGACAATGCACTTCGGATCTGCACGTGGAACGTCCTGTCCTTATACAGAACACGTGCAGCCGAACAATTAGTGGAGAACCTGGACAGGCTAAAGGCTGACGTAACAGCCATCCAGGAAGTGCGATGGGATGGAGAGGGCATACGGAGACTGAAAACGTGTGACATCTACTACGGCGGGTGCTTGAAGGAACAGGGTCAGCGGCTCTCTGGTTGCGGTTTTGTGATAAGGGGAAGACTAAGGCAAGAAGTCTTGGGCTTCCGAAGTGTAAGCGAGCGCCTGGTCACAATCCGCATCAAAGGCAAATTTAAGAACATTTCGCTGATCTGTATTCACGCCCCCCATGAAGGGAGAGAGGACTCAACCAAAGAAGCATTCTACGATGTCCTGGAGACAACGTATGATATGTGCCCGAAGTACGACGTGAAGATCATTCTTGGTGACTTCAACGCAAGATTCGGAAAGGAGGGCATCTTTGGTTCGATAGTCGGAGGACACAGCCTACACGACGAAACTTCCGGCAACGGACACAGGCTGGCAGACTTTGCGGCGGGACGAAATGTCATCATCTCAAGCACCTACTTCCCACACCTCAATATACACAAGGGGACTTGGTGGTCACGTGATCAACTAACCGTCAACCAAATCAACCACGTTGCGATAGACGCGAGAAATGCTTCCAGTATCTTGGACGTCCGAACGTTCCGAGGGGCCAACATTGACTCGGATCACTACCTGGTGGTAGCTAGACTACGTATGCGGATATCCATGACGCGACAACGCAGAGCAGATGCTGTGGAAAGATTCGATGTCGAGAAGCTTAAATCGCAAGAGACCGCCAGAACTTTTGCAGACCACGTAACTCTTAATCTCTCAGGAGGTCCGCCACCAGCATCAAGTGCAGAGGACCAGTGGGAACACTGTTAACAAGCCATCAGAAGTGCCGCCTCTGATGTGCTGGGTTTCACTAGGCGAATACAACGAAACCCCTGGTTCGATGAAGAGTGCCGGCTAGCGCATGCAGCTAAGGACGAGGCCTCCCAGGCAATGCTGCAGACTCGAACAAGAGCTGCTGAGAGAGTGGCGAAAAAGGAACGCCGACTTCTCAGGAGGAAAAAGAGAGAGCACGAGAAGCGGGCGGTAGAGTCTATTGAGGGTTGTAGCGGTAGGGGAGATGTTCGAAAATTTTATCAGAGGGTGAAGCGATCCACCCAAGGATTCAAGGCTAGAACGGAAGCCTGCTGAGATGAGAGTGGGAATATGGTAGTAGACACACAGTCAGTGCTGAGGATCTGGAAAGAACACTTCTCTAGACTGCTTAATGGCGAAGACAGCCAAGATGCCGCTAATAGACAGAACGCTCCATTCAACTTGGACGATGATGGCCAAGAGTTCCGTCCACCTGACCTAACGAAGTGCGGCTGGCGATATCCAAACTTAAGTCGTACAAGGCTGCTGGTGCGGATGACTTACAAGCCGAACTATTTAAATCAGCAGGAGGCGAATTGGCTAGGAGCATACACCAGCTCATCTGCAAAATTTGTCCGGAGGAAAGTATGCCCGATGAATGGAACCTCGGTATAGTGTGCCCCATCCATGAAAAGGGAGATGTTCTGAAATGTACCAACTACAGAGGAATTAGTTTCCTAAACGTCGCTTATAAAATCTTGTCGGCCATCCTGTGCGACCGCTTAAAACCTTTTGTCAACGAGCTGATCGGCCCCTATCAGTGCGGTTTTAGGCCAGGCAAGTCAACCGTCGATCAAATGTTCACACTCCGACAGATTTAAGAAAAACCCCGGGAATTCCAGATCGGTACACACCACCTTTTTATCGATTTTAAAGTCGCGTATGATAGCGTGAAAAGGGAAGAATTATACAGAGCCATGTCGAGTCTCGGCATCCCTGCCAAACTCGTCCGCTTGTGCAGGATGACGATGGAGAAATCTCGCTGCTCCGTCAAAATTGGTAAGAACACCACCGATTCCTTTGATGTTGAGAAAGGATTGAGGCAAGGCGACGCGTTATCATGCAACCTATTCTATAACAACAGCGGTACAATCTATCAAAAGTCCGTTCAATTGCTTGCATATGCGGATGACATAGACATTGTCGGCAGAACGAAGCGAGCTGTGGCAGGGGCATTTGCGAGCATTGAATCGGAGGCGGCTAGAATGGGATTGGCGGTTAATGAGGACAAGACGAAGTATATGCTGTCATCGAGAAAGGAATCTCAACATCGTCGACTCGGGCAAAATATCACGATCGACACATATAACTTCGAAGTTGTCAAGGACTTTGTCTAACTGGGCTCCACTATTACATCGCAGAATGACATCAGTGCAGAGATCAAGCGAAGAATTACTCTTGCCAACCGCTGTTTCTTCGGTCTAAGAACGCATTTAAGTAGTAAGGCCCTCTCTCAGAGAACCAAGGAGACTTTATACAAAACCCTAATCATCCCGGTCCTGCTTTATGGGTCAGAAGCATGGACACTGAAAGATTCGGATAAAAATCTGCCAGGGTGCTTTGAGAGGAAGAATCTTCGTGTGATTTTCGGTCCGGTGTGTATCGAAGGAGTATGGAGGAGAAATTTTCAACGACGAGCTATACGGGTTATACAGCGACGTTGACCTAGTCAAAAAGCTGAAAATACAGCGGCTGAGGTGGCTGGGGCACGTGGAGCGTATGGACAGCAACGCACCTGCCCGACGAGTCTTCGAATCCAACCCCGATGGGGTACGCAGCAGAGGAAGAACCCGTAACAGATGGCGCAATCAAGTGAATGACGACATCAAAGCACTCGGTGTGCGCAACTGGAAGCGGCTAGCTAGGGACAGAGCTGGCTGGAGGGGCTTGTTAGTTGAGGCCGAAGCCCATCCTGGGCTGTGAGCGCCATCAAAAGTAAGTAAGTACTTTTCTCCGATTGCAGCCCAAAACCATCTCCGTAGACCGAATCTGCATATTTTTGGTTGCCTTAACTCAATCAAAAACAGAACAATAATGCAAGTCCGTCGAGCTTAAATCAAGTAAACAATAAAATCATACTTTCTGACTGCAGTTCAGCTAAGCGTGGCGGTGATCTTGGAATGTTTGGAGGATGTAAGATTAATAAAATACATTTCGAATAATAACATAATATTTATATATTTTTTGTTTGTTTTATAGGACAAATGCAAAAACCATTCGAAGATGCTTCCTTTAATTTAAAAGTCGGAAAAATGTCCAAAATTATTGAAACTGATTCCGGCCTACATTTGCTTCTTCGTACACATTAAAACAAAACACTCAAAATTATTTGCGTAGATTAAAACAAAAAAAAACCTCTTTAATTTAATCTCAACAACAAAAAGTTAAAAGAAACAAAAAATCTATCAAATATAAAACTTAATATCTATTTTTCAATTTTTTTTAACAAAAGTTTGCTTCCTGCGAAATTTTGCTCCTTTAGAATTTTTGTATTTGTTCTACTAAGTTATTTTATTTTTGGCGACCTGCATCGTGCCTGATCGGGAAACTATTGATTGCTCAGAACTTGGTCTGGGCCAGTAGCGCAACAATCAGTCACGATGAAGTGCTTGTTTTACCTCCTCGTGGTGGTCCCCGGGCAACTATTTATGTATCCCAATATACATAAATAGGCCAAAATTACAAGTACGAAAAGGCCTAGCTTTCTAGGATAGGTTACGGAGGTTAGCATTCTCCGTAACTGAAATCAACCCGCTACCGAAACCAACACTACGCCTCGGATAATTAATGATAACTCGTTGACGACTTTTGGCTATTGTACCCGGACAAAGATTGGTTTCTGGAATGTGAAGACGCTTCTTGACAATGGAAAAGAAGGTCCTCAGAATGCCAGATTCCTGCAACTAGAGAAGGAATTCATGCGGTATAGGATGGACATCTTAGGGATAAGTGAAGTTAGATGGCTGGGTTCGGGGAAGTTCAAGTCACCAACCCGTAACACTGTACTATTCTATACCGGAAAAACACCTGGAAGCGCTTGAGAATCTGGCGTTGGATTGCTGCTTTCCAAAACAGCTCTCAAAAGCCTAATTTCCTGGGAGCCTTTAGGTGCCAGGATCCTGAAAGCCAGGTTCCGGACTAAAGTACGTCGCGTCACCGTCATACAGTGTTACGCCCCAACTTTGCTCTCTTCTGACGAGGAGAAGGAGGCCTTTTATAATCGGCTGAGTGCTGCTTATGATAGCGTTCCACGAGGTGATATAGTTATGGTGATGGGAGACTTAAATGCCAAGGTTGGCAATGACAACACTGGGCTAAGGCATGTCATGGGAAAACATGGTGTTGGTAACCGAAACGACAATGGCGAACGATTTGTCGATTTCTGCAACGCCAACGGCCTTGTTATTGGAGGGACCATGTTCGAGCATAAGACGTGCCACAAAGTCAGTTGGGTGTCGACTGACAGACAAGCAACTTCCAACCAAATTGACCACTTCGCGATCAGCCGGCGTTTTAGAAGCAGTCTCCAGGACGTCCGTAACAGAAGAGGTGCTGACATGGGAATGGCCCGGGACCACCATCTGATGGTTGCTACCGTAAGATTGCGTACAGCTGCAGTTCGGAGATCCCAAGGAAACACTCGAATGCCCAAGTTTAATACAGATAGACTAAAGGATCCTGCAGTGCGCCAACAACTAGGGGACCACCTTTCACAAGGATTGAACGCAATCAGCAGCACGGAAACCACATCCATCGAAAATCATTGGTGTGCTGTGAAAAATGTGTTCATATCCGGTGCTGAAAGTATAGTCGGCCGGGCGCAAGGAAGAAATAGTGCTTGGCTTTCCGACGAAACTTGGGCAAGGATCGAAGAAAGGAAACACCTTAAAGCTCGCATCGCAGCTACCCCAGCAGCAGGGAGAAACGAGCTTGAGTCTACGTACCGCATGAAGATGAGGGAAGTTCACCGTAGTGTGCGACGTGATAAGCGTAACTACATCAACGCACTGGCCACAGAAGCAGAAGAAGCCGCTAGTAGGTGTGACAGTAGGACCGTCTACAGAATTACCAAAGAGCTCACTGGTGTCCAGAGCTCTAAACAACACCTGGGTTAAGACACAAACGGATCCCTGCTAATTTCGGATGAGGACCAGCTCATAAGGTGGAGGGAACACTTTTCTGCGGTTTTAAACCGCGTTTTCGCAAGTGAAGTGAACCCTATTCCCACTGAGCTACCCGAAGTAACAATTTCCCGAATACGCACCGTACCCCCCAGTAAAGAAGAAATTATCACCGCCATCAAAGCACTGAAGAACAACAAAGCGGTTGGACTTGACGGTATTCCTGCAGAGCTCTTAGGAGCAGCCCCAACGACATCGAGCGAGCTACTGCACCCACTTATTAAGAGAGCTTGGGAAACAGAGAGCTTTCCTGAAGAGTGGACAAAAGGAATGATTGTCAAGCTCCCAAAGAAAGGAGATCTCACACAGTGCGAAAACTGGAGAGGAATATGCGTTCTGCCTGCAGTAGCCAAGATAATAGCAAGGATAATATTGGACCGAATTAAAGACCACCTCGAAGACACACTCGACGCCGAACAAGCAGGTTTCCGCACTGGATCTTCCTGTGTGGATCACATCAACACCTTGCGGATCATCATCGAACAGTGCGTTGAATATCGATCACCACTTCACCTGCTGTTGATCGATTTTGAAAAGGCGTTCGACAGTGTCAATAGAGAATTTATTTGGCTTGCTTTGCGCAGGAGGGGCATCCCAGATAAATTGATTGCTATTATCAAGGCTACATATGATGGATCCAAGTGTCACGTTTTGCACAAAGGTAGGCTGTCAGAGGAGTTTGAAATCCAAAGTGGAGTTAGGCAAGGCTGTATACTGTCACCAATACTGTTCCTGTTGGTGATAAGTGACGTACTGCACGCAGCTTTGTCAAATGGAAATGGAGGAATTCAGTGGACTCTGCAATCTCACCTCAAACATCTGGACTACGCGGACGACGTATGCTTACTCTCTCATAGGATCATGGATCTCCATCAAATGACAACAAGGGTGGAGAGAGAAGCAGAAATCGTAGGGCTTAAGATCAACTCGGCAAAAACTAAAAGGATCAGCCTTGGAACTTCCTCATCAATCCAAGTAAATATTTCTGGACAACCGGTAGAGATGGTAGAGGATTTCCAATATCTTGGGAGTATTGTCTCTACGGGTGGCGGAACTGAACTGGACGTAAACAGCCGAATCAGAAAAGCAAAGGCTGCGTTCGGAATGCTGTCCAAAATATGGAGAAACAACTCTTTTAGCTTAAAGACCAAGCTACGACTGTTCCGCTCCAATGTTGAATCCGTTCTGCTTTACGGCTGCAGCACTTGGAAAGTCACTGAAATTGTCACTAGAAAGCTGCAAACCTTCGTTAATAGATGTCTACGAAACATCTTGAGGATTTTCTGGCCCAACCGTATCTCCAATGCCGAACTTCATGCGAGAACGGGTCAGGAGCCCATAGACTCCATTATACGAAGAAGAAAGTGGCAGTGGATTGGCCATACGCTTCGAAAAGGCGATCGGTGCATTGCATCTCAAGCAATGCAGTGGAACCCGCTCACACAGGAGGGAAGACAAGTGGGCCGGCCTAGAAGTACATGGCGAAGAACGGTCGAACAGGAATCGGCACGACTGGGGAAAAGTTGGAGAGAGCTGAAATATATTTCAAGAAATCGTACACGATGGCGCGTAGGTGTAGTGGAGGCCCTATGTCCCGTAAGGGAAACATCACGGACGTAATAGGTCCGAGGACCTAAGTAAGTAAGTAAGTAAGTTATTTTAGTTGTGTTGTTGCATCTTCTGGGTTGTTTTCGATGACATTTAGAAGAATGAAGCAACGTCGATTATGGGTTAACCAACATTTTACCTGAAAAATACAAGAAAATCACGAATGTTAAGGTTGTATACCTTTTTATAGATTTCAACAAAGTTACTGTATACTTACGATTTCATCGGTGATGGTATTTGACAAAATTCTTCCAAATGTCTTATCTTGATTTTCCTTGGTTCTTTCTGAATCATGTTTGATAATTTTCTTGAGATCAACATGCAACCCGACATGTATAATTCCATCAACAGTTTCGGGCTCCTTAAAAATATTAAATTTAAAATTTCGATTTCAGAGGAAAATAAAATTAAACATACAGCATTGGGTTCTTTCCTAGTTCTCAGAAGCGGTCCAATCAGGTTTGCAAATTAAATTGGCCAGAGACTGGGCAGTATTTGTAAGGTAAGTAGAAGTCACTGTAAAACAAAATAAAATATCAGCCATAAAGGCTCTCCCAAACCAATGCGAAACATTCGTAGCGGCGAATAAACATTCGTTAGTCAAAATTAATTCATAAATTCATATGTTTCTCCGCCGCGTTGGTGTGGGCACTCTCATATATCACAATCAATGTAAATAAATTTTGACATGCGAATGTTGCTTCGCCGCAACGAATGTTTCGCATTGGTTTGGGAGAGCCTTAGAAAATACTTTAACTTATGTTTGCATGAAATACAAGTAATCACTACATTGATAAATAGTTAACTCTTACACTTACATTTATTTAGCAAATTTGCAGTCACTAGTCCAATATAACCATCAGCAAACCAAAATTCAGTTGCATCAGCTATTGCCTTGGGAATTGGCTCCTCAATTTGTTCAAATATCTCCTTTCGCCTCAATTCGTTGTCTTTCTTTCCATATTTCAAGCCTTCTTCAATGCACGATGTAAAATAAGAATGGAAACTTTTTGTAATGCCAGGCGTAATTGTTTGCAATTGAGCTAGAATTGGATAGAAGAGGGCTTTTTTGTTGCCTTGGTTTCGTCTAGCGCATTTACTATTGCAATTACAAACAGATGCCAGTTATGTATATGACACATTCCTCACCATCAATGCTAGATATCCGGTTAGCAGATACCTTTAAATCTTTGCATGGGAATATTCTCTAAGCAATTGTATGTTCCCATACAAAATGGTACAGTATGCACATTCTTTCACGGAGCAGACTGGAACATGAATCTGAATTAAATGCAACATATTCATAGACAGAGCCTTTGGGAAGATCTCTATAGTTATTAAGTTGAGTTGATTTGTATCCGTTGCAACGTTAAGACGTGTTTAATAATAAAAACAGTTTCCGCTTAATAAATTGAATTTTTGTTTTGATATTTTTTTTTTTTAAACCTTTCGGATCACGAAAATAAATAAATGGCGCAGTCGGTAGGATAATAATAATATAAATATTATCCAGTGATACGAACCTAACAACAAGTGACACTAATCAAAAAGATTGAATTGTGTAGTGAAAATTAAAAAGTGAAGCAGTGAACTCAATTATTATAAAATCGTGTAAGATTAAATTGAGGCTGCTAACTTAACATTGATAAACGCGAAAAGTGTACATCGATTAATAACTACACTTAATGTTGACACGGAGTCAAAAAAAAAATAAAGTATTTGATATTAACAGAAAAATTATTAAAGTGGAAATGGAACAGATCCAGGAGCAATTACGAGTAAGGGAGCAGCAGTTGGAACAATTGAATGCAGCATTCCAAAACCGGCAGACCAGGGAGGCAGCCCGTCTAGATAGAGAACGGGTATTCAGAGAAGTTAAGAACATGAATACATTCACCGGGACGGTAGATATAACTATAAATGGATTCATAAAAACAATTGAGTACTACATTGGAGAAGTGCAACATGAAGCCTTAAAAAAGTTCATGGTGAGAACCATATACAATGAGAAGATCCAGGGAAGAGCCAAGGAGATTCTAATTAACATACAGGATCCAGAAAACTGGGAAGAAATTCGCAGACAATTAAAGCTGCACTATCGACCAGACGTAGAACCGAACGAGATATACACATCAATAAACAACATAAAATGTAACACTGTAAGTGAACTAGTATCACAAACACAAAAAATAAAATATAAAATTGATGAGTTTAAAGAATATTATAAAGGCGATAGCGCCATAAATTTAGACATGGTTAGTACAATGCTAGTAAATACAATAAAAAATATGTGCCAAGGGGTACTACTAGATACAATTTATGAGGAAAAAGAATTAGATCGAATATTTGAAATAATGATTAGAAGGAGATATGACGATAGTTGTATTAGGGAAGAATTTAGAAAAAATAGTACTCATAAAATAGCAAATCGCTCACAAAATAATAATTTCAATAATAGAAATTCAGGTAATTTCAACAATTTAAATTATAAAAATTCAAATAACTCAAATAATTTCAATAATAGAAACTCAGGTAGATTTAATAATTTCAATAATAGAAATTCAGGTAACTTTACTAATTTCAATAATAGAAATTCAGGTAACTCAAATAATTTTAATAATAGTGATTCAGGTTATTTTAATGGTCAAAACTATAGAAATGCAAGTAATAATTATAATTCAAACCCCAGAAATTCGGGAAATTATAATGCAAATAATAATGGAAATTCGGGTCAATATCAACCACAAAATCAGAATGCTCAAAAGAATGAAACACCAATGTCTATAGGAAATATAGGAACAAATAATCTAGAGAATAATAATGCAGAGTTTTTTATCAACTAGCCTCGGAAGAACTACCAACTATAGAAATTACTATAAATAAGAAGAAATATTTAGCTTAAATAGATACAGGGCCTACCCTAAGTATTATTGACGAAAAAATTAAAGACTTTAAGACAGTTAAAATAAAACCAATACATTTTACCACAATAAATGGTAGGGATGCTATTGAATACGAAGTACATACACCAGCATCTGATCAGCTCAAGTACCCTAAAGGGTCAGATGGAAAGTTAAAAACATACCCAACAGACACTATCAATTTATAATTATTATTGACATACTTAACAAACTAAACACCCTTATTGACTTAGAATCAGGAACTATATGTCTCAATGAACAAACTATACAATTATTAGGGAAACCATACACATATGACGAAACATGTACATTAGAAACAATAAATGACAGTGACATAATTAATCGACTTCAACTTGACTATTTAAATAAAGAAGAGTATGTAGCTATAACCAAAATAATACAAAGATTTAAAAACTTATTTTTTAAAGAAGGAGATAAGCTAACTAGCACTCCAGTAATAAAACATGAGATAAGGACAACTACCGATTCTCAGGTAAACGCCAAATTATATAGATATCCTCCTAAACATGAAGAAGAAGTAAGGCGACAGATATCAGAAATGGAAGAGCAGGGAATTATTAGAAAAAGCTAATCGAAATATTCTAGCCCTCTAATTGTCGTTCCGAAAAAGAATGATAATTCAGGAATTTAAAAGTTTCGTATAGTTATAGACTATAGGAAATTAAATGAAATTACTATAGACGACAAACAACCACTTCCTAATATGGACGCCATATTAGACAAGATGGGAAGGTCAAATTATTTCACAACGTTAGATTTAGCGAAAGGCTATTATCAAATTTTAGTTAAAGAAGAGGACATCGAAAAAACAGCCTTTGTAACACCCAGAGGAAGACGGTTTCAAACCAAACCCTGATAAGATTAAAGTAATTGAAAATTTAGAATTACCTCAAACACAAAAACAAATTAAAAGTTTCTTAGGTCTCAGTGGATTTTATAGAAAATTCATTAAAGACTACGCAAAAATTGCGCAAAAATGACCAAATATCTTAAAAAAGATACTAAACTTAAAACAACTGATCCAAATTATATAATGGCTTTTGAGAAACTCAAAAGTCTTATAAGTTGTCATCCTATTTTAAGATTCCCAGATTTAAAAAAACAGTTTCAATTAACAACCGATGCATCCAAATATGCGTTAGGGACAGTTTTGTCTCAAGAGGGACATCCGGTTTGTTTCGCTTCGAGAACACTTAATAAACATGAAATTAGTTATTCTGCAACAGACAAAGAATTTTTGGCTATAATGTGGTCAGTCAGTTATTTTCGACCGTATCTGTACAGCAATAAATTTATAATTTATACGGATACATGCAAAATACAAGGGTAAAGATATGTCGACAAGGCATCAAAGATGGCTTTTAAAGTAAGGCGAATATAACTTCGAAATTGAATACTTAAAAGGCAAAGATAACAAAGTGGCTGATTTTCTCAGCAGAATAGAAATTAACGGGGACGTTAAGTCTGAAGAAGGAGGGAATAGTATGTACAATAACTTTTCAAAAATACATGAAGACGATGTTTCAGAAATGGGTTTATTATTTAATTTAGAAGATGATGAAAATGAAACCACTATGGTTACAGTACACTCCGCAAAAGAAGAATTGTTAGATCATATTCCGATTATGGAAGAAATCGTAAACAAGTATAAGACTCAAATAATTTTGACGAATAATAAAGTCCAAGAAATAGAAATAATTCATGGTAAGAGAATAATATACATTGCCGAATACGATTTTGAAAATTTAAACGATATTTTTAGAAGATTTATTAAGAAAGGATTGACAGGTATATATTCAGAACTAACTGATAGCAAATATAATGTAGTGCAAGAAAAGTTGAGAGAACTATTTTCTAATGATAATCAAATAAAATTTATAAAGTGTTCATACATTGCACAAGACGTTAAAACAGAAACAGATGCAGTGAAACAAATTTCATTTTATCATGTTAAGGAAAGTATGTACTCAGGAATACAAGAGACATTTAATGGTATCAAAAATAAAATTTACACCCGAATCTTCTTGAATTGATACAAATCATAATTAATCAATGTGAAGTTTTACAGCAGGTTAAATACGATAGAAAACCCCTAAAACCAAAATTAACTTTACAGAAACACCTTCAGATTTAAATGAAATTATACATATAGACACATTTGTAATTCTTAAATGCAGTTTTTTGACTATAATAGACAAATTTTCCAAATTTGGATTTGCCTATTATCTATCATATAGAAATCATTTAACAATAGTAGAGGAACTAGAGAGTCATTTTGCTAAAGCAGGAAATTCAAAGAAGATAGTTGCAGACAATGAATTTTACTCAATTCACATAAAAGAAATTCTACAAAATGAAAGCATTGATATTCATTTTACTAAACCAAATTCGCATACCGGAATTTCTGATATAGAGATGTTTCACCTTGCACCTTGCTACAAAAGTGTAGGATTTTAAAATTAAATGCAGTAAATGTATCAGTTAAAAGACTAATGCAACAAGCAATTAGAAATTATAATGACAGAATTCATTCAACAATAAAAACAAGTCCAACTATAGTACAATTTCATAAAATAGAGTTCGATTAAATCAGAAATAATCTACAGATGGTTAAGAGAAATAGCATTGAAGAGGCAAATTAAAGAAGAGAAAATTATAACGAAACAAGATCTATAGGATTTCTAAAAAATTACAAGGCTTTTAGGCATAAACATCAACCTAGATTTAGAAAAAGTAAACTTTCAAAAATTCATTTAACAAATTTAAAAGAGCACCAAAATTTTCAGTTTTTCATGAGAATATTATTGACACTACTGGTAATACCAATACCAATCAATGGACGACTGATAATTGAAGAAATAAACAGACAAACAGGTTACACCGAAATAAATATTGATGAAGCTGACATAGTTAAAAAGACGGACATTAAACCACAAGAAATTATAGACATTTTGATCGATATTTCAAAAAACGTGGACAAATTAGACGCAGACCATAAAGAACTACTCAAAATAGAACTAAACCATTTAAAAAATAAAGTAAAAACTATTATACCCAGGGAAAGCAGACAGAAACGAGGACTAGTAATTTTAGTAGGTAGTGCATCTAAATGGTTGTTTGGTACTATGGATGAAGAAGATAGAGTTAATATTGAAGAACATTTAAGAAATATAGAAATAAATAATCATAATGTTATAACAAATTTGAACCAACAAATTTTAATTAACGATAATTTAAGTAAATCCTTTAAGCAAATCAAGGATATTATAGAAAAAGATAGAACAGTAATATTAGGACATACAAGAAAATTTAGCATCAGCCAGATACAGTTTTTTACATCCAAATTTACTTACATATGAAGAAATACAAATGTATAATATAGATTTAAACAAAATGAAATGTATAAAATTAGGTATAACTAAATTAAAAGAAAATGAATTAATATTTGCCATTAAGATTCCAAAACAAATTGTAAAAATACAACTAAGAATAATTGTTCAAATACCAAATAAAGATCACAAAGAAATAGATTATTCAAATGAAATTGTATATAAAAATAATAATCTAACGTATCAATATAAAGAATTTAAATCTTTAAATGAATTAAATTTAAGTAAACATTGTATTTTTCAACAAAATTACAAGCTTATAAAAAACAACAAAACCGAAATACTTACATTAGATGACGAACAATTGTTATAAAAAATGCAAATCAATTAAATATATACAAAAATTGTGATGAAAGAAATTTATATATAACTGGAAATGTATTAATCCATTTTAATAATTGTGAATTAAAAACTTTAGATCATTATTTTTCAAATGTGAAAGAGATTTTCCAAGAGAGATTTTATTATCCAATAAATGAAAATTTTAAGAATTTTAGCGACAAGATAACCTTAGATGATGTTATCTTTGAAAATGAAAATAATATTCAAAAAATTGAAGAGTTGCAATATCATAAAAAACATTTCGTATGGCATTAACTTAACGTTAATAATTTGTTTAATAATTTTAATTGTTTTCAGTGTATTCATCAAAAATAAAATTAAATTAAAAATAGAAAATAAAATTCAGGAGAATTTTAAACTAAAGGGGAGAGAAGTTATGTATATGACACATTCCTCACCATCAATGCTAGATATCCGGTTAGCAGATACCTTTAAATCTTTGCATGATAATATTCTCTAAGCAATTGTATGTTCCTATACAAAATGCTAAAGTATGCACATTCCTTCAGACTGTAACATGAATCTGAATTAAATGCAACATATTTATAGACAAAGTCTTTTGGAAGATCTCTATAGTTATTAAGTTGAGTTGATTTGTATCCGTTGCAACGTTAAGACGTGTTTAATAATAAAAACAGTTGACGCTTAATAAATTGAATTTTTGTTTTGATATTTTTTTTTAAAAAACCTTTCGGATCACGAAAATAAATAAATTGCCCTTGTTCGTGGGTACAAATTTTGACCAAATGTTCTTTAGTCGTCTTTATGATAGCCTAAATGATAAACAAAAGTATCTACAGTTTGAATATACAACACAAATATTTATTATTATTTGCTGCTTACTCGTCTGTTTTTCGGAGTTGAATCGAGTTGTGCCGCCTGGGAATAGTGACGTCGACTTCAACTCAATCTCTTCTTTTTTTAATTTTCTGCAGCATTAATTAATGGCACTATTTCTAGCTGAACTGTTTAATAAATTTTCTTACTACTATTTATTAATGGCTTGTCTTTTAATAGTTTTTTGGTGGACCAATCAATCAAGGTTCTGGCGAATACTTCTGTGTTGTGTTTGATTTCATGACGTAGGTCTTCGGTCACTGTTTGTGGCAAAAGACTCTTTGCCTAAATTATAAAAAAATTTTAACATATTTCTAAAAATACTCAAGATTATTACTTGTGTTGGAAAATTCTGAGCTGTAAACTGAAGTATTTGAAGCGCCTCTTCACCTTGTATATCAGCAACTCGCTGTGTGTTACTTTTTTCAAGCTAGTTCTGCTTCGCTTTGGCCACCGTCAATTGCTGATGCTGAAGATTTGTTGGGTCTTTTTTACCGTTTGGATACTCTTTCATCCCTACGTCTGGAGCTGTGTTGGGGGCACTTGGATATATGTATATTAATTTCCCGACGATGAGACTGTTCCTACACAGCTGCAGAAGTAGTTTTCGACATTATCTGCGTCAATGACAGGACCGTAGTTGTGATTACTGCCGGCGCTGGCAACTACTGGTACACGTTGATGCTTGTTCGACTCGAGATTTTTTTTATTTTTCCTTGGATCCATTCTATACACAGATTAATTGTGTTGTTTAGAGCAATAACACCTAATTTACCACGACGCGACGGTAAAGTTTTTTCGGTTGATCGGTGTTTATTTTGTTTAAATATATTTTATTAAATTGAAAACTAATGCAAATATTTTTCGGAAAAACACAAACGAAAAACAAATTTTTGACTGTGTGACTGACAGTAGTGACAGTTTGAGAGAAGTGAAGTTTTATTGGGAAATTTTTCGAACAACTTTTCGAAGAGAGCGCTCGTAACAGGAGTGCTCCAGACCACTCATAACTTTTGCGAGTGCTCGTAAATGTTCACTAATATTGCTTGGTGAATAGGTTTATGAGGCTCTTAAGTTATGAGCGCTCGGATTCTTTAAATTGTTGACATTTTGTCAGCACCAGCTGTCACTCATTTTCGAAAACAGTTTGATTTCACTGTTTGAGTATGCCTGATAGAGAGAGTACCTCTCTCTTTTTCGGACATCGAAAAGTACTTATGAGTGGTTGGTGAATAGCACAAATAATTTTCAAGTTAAGAAGCTCATAAGGTTAAGAGCAGTTTACGAGCGATCGGTGAATACCAGCCTTAGTTGGCGATAAAAGTTGTGAATAGTACAAGAAAGAATAATTCGGACGTCAAAATTTACTCAACGATTAGGAAAGCTTCTTTTCGTAAGCTATTAAGGTAGAATTATAAAGGTTCTCCCCAACCAATGCAAACCATTCATGGACGACAACGAAACTACATCAACAACGTGTTTTTATTGTTGTTTTTTTCGTAGTTCAACGAATGATTGACATTGGTTTCTTTTTTCTTTCCTGCCTCAACAAACGTCAGTTTCACTTTCATGAGGTGCACTCGGAGTGCTCTTCACTAGCGAAAGCAATAGCTGACGCACATCAAGAAACCGAAATTATGGGCGCATTTGGTGTTCACTCATTTTCATCTGACCACTACCGTGAGCCTACGACTTTTGTAGTTTCATCGTGTAACTTAGGTACATTTTTTATCGTTCCGAGACATTCGGCTCCGATTTCGCGTTGGTTCGGGGGAGGTTCTTTATTGAAAAATAACTTCGAAATCTTAACACGTCTAATGTGTCACACACCAAATCTATCAAACAAACGAACAGCTGATTCAAATTACACAGCATTTAACCAAATGAATAAAAAGGTCGTTCATGCAAACTTTTGTGTAAACTTATCATTTTACACAATTTGTAAACTTACGACGTTGCATGAATACCCTTAGTAATTTTGTAAAAAATAAATATACCACAACGTCAGGTGTGGGGTAATACACAAAAGAAGACAATTATCGTGTGGATTACCTTTTATTTGCGGATTTAAAACCAGCCATGACAAAACTCACCAAAGCGCAATTGGCTGAAGCACTTCAGAGCGCTGGAGTAAATGTGCCAGACATGGCTTCTCTAGCTCAACTTCGGTCATTGTATGAGAATACAATGGACACTTCTGCAACACCCCAACAAACTTCTGCTGAGTTAACTGACGAAACTCCACCTTGTGGACCTCCGAATGAAGAAAATACTTCTGCAGCACCGGCCCCTTCCGATAACAGGCATGGTGCTACAACTTCTGATGATGGCCAAGACATGGAGGAAGAACGATAGCTGGCCAGACTTGAGCGTCACAAAAAACTTCTTGATTTGAGGAAAGAGTTGGACCAGATGGAGGCGTCCACAACATCTTCGGTTGCACCATGGCGTGCAGTGGACTTCTCAGACATCGAAAATGCTGTTCCTGCATTCAACGGTGACGATCCATATAGCATTACTAAATGGATAGTTGACTACGAGGATATACCGACTCGCTGGGATGCGATGACCGATGCAAGTATTTGTCTGCACGTCGTCTCATGCAGGGAACTGCGAAAATGTTGTTACGCACGGTCTACGTTGGGATTCCTAGAAGCAAACACTCATTAAAGAATTCGACCATAAGATGAGCAGACAGCAGGTCTATCGTCAACTGAGTGAGAGAGTGCGTCGTCAGGGCGAGCCGCTTCTTCGATATGTCATATGTATGCAAGAACTTGGGTCACATGCTGAAATTGATGAGGCAGAGTTGATTGAGTTCATTATCAATGGCTTGAGGGATTCACCAGCAAATGTTTCCATTCTATTTGCTGCCAAAACAATAGTAAAGCTTAAAAAATTTTTGCCACGATATGAAAAGAGAAGAGTTCCGAGGACTACGGTTGTTAGGTCAACAAATTCTGGAGGAAATATGGTTCCCTCAACTTCAGCGTCAGACAACGAACAGCCCAACAGATGTTTTAATTGTTCAAATTTGGTATGGGCACATCGCAGTAAAATGCCCAAAGGAGGAATGATCAGCTGCCAGCTGCCAGCTGCCAGCTGGATCCTGTTTTAAATGTGCTGACGAGGGGCACACTTACAAAAATTGCCCTTATGTTATGAAGACCAGAGTTGGAGCTGTGAACCGAGATGCCCTACATGATGATACCAAGGAGCTGACTCAGATTTTGGATGCTGTTCAGATGGTAAGTATCGCCTTTATGACAAATAAGAATAAGTGCACAAAATTTATCGATTGTTGTTCTCTTTTGGATACCGGTAGTCCGGTAAGTTTCATTCAAAAGTCTATCCTGCCTGAAGAAATTTACGTTCAAGAATCATTAACTTATTCAAGATTTAAAGGATTAGGAGACATTAAACTCTTTACGTACGGTACGATTAATTGTTATATTAATATAAAAGATACTTTAAAACTTGTTTCCCTTATGGTTATTCCAAAAGAAGTAACTCCTATACCTTTACTTATTGGTCGTGATCTCCTTGAAATCTTTAATATAACCCTTAACATGAACTATAATAACGTTAATATAACTTCTGAGCAGTGTCAAAATTAAATTTGTTCGAATAAAACTTTTGTTTCTAACCAATTGTATATGTGCACTAATTCTGATGAAAAAACCGAACCTTCAGAGTGTAGTAATTGTAAGAACAATATAAATGATGTTTCTGTAAGCAGTGTATTGGCCGCTGAATTTAAGATACAATCTAATGAACTTAGTGATTGCTTCAAAGACGAGTTCAATACATTTGATTATAATCAAATTAAGCTTAATGACAATCTTGATGTTAACAGAGAATATAATAATGTTGAGATAGATAGTGATTTTTTGGTTTCCATGCTTTTGAGATTATATGGGATAAAGAAGATTATATAGATATTGATCCATTAATGATATAGTATCTCACAATTATTTGAATTTTGATAAATCTTTAGTTTCACCAAAGGATTTTGAAATGCGCATTAGACACATCTGATATTCCTGTTTTTTTTGCTCCACGAAGGCTATCAATCTCAGAGAAAGATACTGTGAGTGAAATAATAAAAGATCTATTGGAAAAACGAATTATTCAGCCAAGTAGTTGCCGTATGCTGCACCAATAGTTTTGATTAAGAAAAAATCTGGTGAAACCAGAATGTGTATAGACTATCGAGCATTAAACAAACATACAGTAAGAGATCCTCATCCAATACCTGGAGGGGAGGAAGGTCATGACCTTATTAGATCTTAAGAGTGGGTTTTATCAGGTTAAGGTAGCAGCAGATTCAAAACAATTAACTTCTTTTGCAACCCCGAACGGTCAATGGGAATTTCTTAAAATGCCTTTCGGCCTTAAGAATGCGCATAGTGTTTTTCAGACATTCATAATTCAAATTTTTCGCGAATATATAGACAGAGGAGATATAGTTGTCTACCTAGATGATATATTAATTGCTAGTAAACCTATTACAGCCGTATTAATAAAAAACGCTTATTCCACCTTTATTTCATGAGCTTACAAAACCATGGAATAAGAGTTAGTCCATGGAATAAAATTTCCTATTAATAAAAACAAAACGAAAATCTACTACAATAAGTAGATCACGTTACCGAACAAACCTAATAATTATGTCAAAGTTATTATCATTTTGTTTGACACGTCTGATTTTTATTCCTTCGCTAAACCACCATGTTCGGTGGTTTAACTACGTGACGTTAAAGAAATTTTGTTTTTTAAATAACATTTTGTACTTAGTCCATGGAATAAGGTTAACTGTTAAATGTTTATAAATTTGGCTGTTACTGAACATTTTGAAATACTTACTAAGATTTTATATTGTGTAGCAAAATATGGGTTAGAGCTTAACTTATTAAAATGTCGTTTTGCATATTCGAAACTTGATTACTTGAGATTTAAAGTAACGGAACACGGCATCCAACCTAGTGATTCCCATATTCGAGCGATTACTCAATATCCTGTGCCTAAAGACAAAAAAAACTGCATTCATTCCTAGGACTTTGCTCATACTTTCGTAGGTTTGTTGAATCGTTTTCACGAATAGCAAGACCTCTTTATGATTTATTAAAAGCTGAAACTACTTTTAGATTTACTCCCCAATGCGAAGATGTTTTTCGGACTCTATAGGAACGATTAACATCTCCACCTGTGTTAGCAATCTATAGCATGCTGTCCGCTAAACTGGAAAGTCAGGGAACAAAATTTGGTCAGGGAAAGTCAGGGAATTCGGGAAGCGGTCAGGGAATTTGTTCTATATCAATTTTTAAAAAATTCACTCTCATAAGAAACTTTTTTCTGATCAAACATTTCGTTTTGATTACATCTATGTTTAAAATTATTCAATTCGTATCTTTTGCCATACCTGTGAATGTGTCAAAAAAATGAGTGAAACACAACTAACTTCACTTCATTGTATTGTGGTATTCCGTACAGTAATGGCCTTGATCGGAAACCTATGTAGAGCTATTCAGATAGGTACGTGTTGGAATCCCGTGTAAAAACAGCTGATGACAAAACAGCTTTTGCTGTTGGATAGCTATCCATGTTATCTGAATTGTATCCCAAGCGAAGTCAAAAATAACCAAATCGTTCGAAAACCTATGGATATGAAACTATCTTAAGATCGATTCACAATGCGACGAAAAAACGCAACGTGACGAGAGCTCGTCGTAGTTGGAAAACCGATTTCAAACCATGTAAGAATACGAGGGAACGCCAGGGTATGCACAATGAAACGTTTCTCGTCGTCACGTCACGCCAAAGTTGGGAAAATTGAAAAAAAGACGCTCTCGTCGACGATTTTTTTATTTGACTGTTGGTGAATTTTGTGAAATTGTAGAAAAGAATAAAGAAAACAAGAGATAAGCGGAAATTAAAAAAAAAAAATGAATTTTGTTGACAATGAAATTATGTTTATAGATCTATTTATGTTGACAATATTGTAATGTCGTATTGTTTTAATTTATTAGGATTTTTAGCCGAAAATCTTTCCCCAGCCAGCTATGGACAAACGCAGTTATAATATTTATGCCGTTTTCGATTGGTCATCCGGAGCTACTCCATTTTCACTGTTTCTGTTCCATTCCTATCAAATATGGAAAATCTGGAGTAGAAGGAGTAACTCCGAACCGTCCACTCGAAACCGACATTAAATAATAAAAGTATTTTTTTTCATTATTTTTAACGCACACTGCACAGCAAGAACAAAAACAATAAATAATTTAACGCTGTCAAAAAACTCGTCGTCAAGAAACTCGTCCATTGTAAATTGGGCAACGATTTTATGACAAGAAAAAATGACAGCGAATCACGTCACGCTCTCGTCGCGTTTACTCCTTGCATTGTGAATCGACCTTTAAATAGGCTATCGCATAGGCTTTCGATCGCGGCCAATAAAAGAAAAAATAAAAACTGTTAAATTTGACTGAGATTCAACCAACGACGCGTCCAAGTTTATATATTTTAAGTACGATTATTTCTTCATACTGTTTCTGCATACCTGAATTAATACATTTTGATTTATTTAAAAAAAATAAACTATTAAATTTTAATATCGCAAAGATGTTTGATTTAAAAGGTGACGTGAAATAAGGCCCAACGAAATAAAACCAAATATCAAAAATTTGGCCTTATTTCGTTTTTAATAGGTTAATAACGCCAAATTTTAGTTTTGGCTTTATTTCGCTTTAGAAAACGAAATAAGGCCAATTTGGCTTTATTTCGTTTTCATGTTTTTTCCGTTTCAAAAAACAGCAAAACAAATCACCGTTGTTCTTTTAATTCGGTTTAGTGCATTAACGCCCACGGAACTAACCCCCGCGGGGGTTAAAGACTTTTACCGAAATCACTGTTTAGTACAAACACTTTGAAAGCAGACCGACTGAAAGCATAGGCGCTTGCTAGCCGACTGAGCGTACCCTTAGCGGAGTGACGGAGTCACTTGAGCGGTAGAGAGGACCCAAAAAGGGAGTTAAAATCCTTGAACCCTTGAACCCAAAGTACTGTTTAGTTCAAAAACTTTGAAACATAGGTGCCTGCCAGTTGGGGGATTAATGGTGGATTTACATGTATCTGCATTTGGTTTCTGCACAAAAAAAGGGATGCCAAATACAAAATGTATATTTGTTAGATAGAGAGGAAAGATCAAAATGCAGAAGAACTTCGTTTTTGCATTATAGGAAAGTCCCATCATACAGAAATCTTCTTGATGGTTCTCCTTCACTCGCTCGGATATTTTGTATACATCTGTCCTGCTCTACTTTCCTGCATTTTGCAGATGAAGATACATGTAAATCCACCATAATTCCTTTTTTTTTTTGGGAGCTAACCCCCACGTGTGCTAGTTCCCATAAAAATGGAATTAAATCCGATCTGGGAGGCACCTATGTTATGGTGCCGTTACATTTGGCCATGTGTCATATGGCCGTATTTTGAAATATGGCGATGTGAAAGCGTCAAATGTCCATATTCCAACATTTGGCTATTTATCGTTTTTACAAAGCGTCATACGGCTATTATGGACAAATGTCACTTGCCAAAAAAAAGGAATTAATCCCCCAACTGGCAGGCACCTAAGTTTCAAAGTTTTTGAACTAAACAGTACTTCGGGTGGCCTGCTTCGCGGGTTCAATGATCTTAACTCCCTTTTTGGGTCCTATCTTCCGCTCACGTGACTCCTTTTTTTCGCTTAGGGTACGCTCAGTCGCCTGGAAAGCGCATTGCTTTCAATCGGTCTGCTTTCAAAACTTCTGTTATCACTGAATTTTTTCGAAAAAAAAAATTTGTTTTTTTTTCCAAATGAAGTTTGCCCTTATTTCATTTTGGAAATAGAAATTTGGCCTTATTTCCATTTTCAAAACGAAATTAGGCCAAATTTGAGATTTGGTTTTATTTCGTTGGGCTTTATTTCACGTCACCATTTAAAAGGATTTTATTATGTTATGAATTTGACCAATTTTTTTGTGTCACTTTTCCACTGTGATTATTTAGGCTATTTTGGTCTATTTGTAAAAAATGCGAATAAAAACAATATTATTCCATTATTTTCCCAACGTTTCGTGAGTATTCCTCACTTTTTCAGGGGTTATACCTATATTTTTTTTGTTCAATTTGATTGTTAAAACCTACATAGGTATTCTGCTTCTTGTATCCTACTATTGCATCATTCCCGGAGACGGCACTGACACAAAATTGAACATAAAAGCAAATAAATAATAACTTAAGAACAATCTGGCAAAAAATAATCAAATACAAAATTAACAATGACACTTATATCACAGTAGAGCTTAGGTACTTTCATTAAATTTAATAAAAGTACCTGCTAGATTGTTCTTAATATATTATTTATTTTTTTTAATGTTCAATTTTGTGTCAGTGCCGTCTTCGGTAATGATGCAATAGAAGGACATAAGAAGCATAGTATGTAGTTTTTTTAACAATCAAATTGAAAAAAATATATAACCCCTGAAGAAGTGAGGAATACTCACGAAACGTTGGGAAAATAATGGAATAATATTGTTTTTATTCGCATTTTTTACAAATAGACCAAAAGAGCCTAAATAATCGCAATGTAAAAGGATTTTATTTAAATGTTCATTTATCATTACTATTAATTTCAATGCAAAACAATTTTTTTTAAATTCATGCAGTTATTATTTTTCACTTTCAATACAATCGGTAATGTATAGCTTCAGATAGATCTTTGAAAAATGCAATTTGAGTTCTTTTTGCCTAAGGTTTAATTAACTCCATTCAAATATGTACATTTTCTACCGCTTTGTGCAATATTTATTTAATACGTACCTACTCATAAAAAAATATTTTTTTTAAATTTTTTGATCAGGGAAAATTTTGAAATTGTTCACGGAAAGTCAGGGAAATTTATTTTGAAAAATAGTGGACACCATGTATAGTTCAAGGAAGGAAACGGAACTGCATTGCGATGCAAGTTCATTGGGGTATGGTGCAGTTCTACCTCAACGACAAGAGGATGATAAATTGCATCCGGTAGCATTCTTCTCTAAAAGCACTACTGAACAAGAGGGCAAATACCATAGTTTTGAATTGGAAACTTTAGCAATAATTTCAGCTTTACGTCGGTTCCGTGTTTATTTGCAAGGCATAACTTTTACAATCGTAACTGATTGCAGTTCTTTAACAATGCCACTGAACAAAAATAATGTTAATCATAGAATTGCTCGATGGGCCTTGGAACTGGAGGATTATGACTATAAAGTCAAACATCGTAGTGGTGCCAATATGAATCATGTTGATGCTTTAAGCAGATGTAATGTTATATCTGTTATCCCAACTAACAATTTAGCTTGTAGTAGGTTCAATACAAGCTATTTCCTGGCTTGTATAGTAACCATAACAGGTCTTATGCAAATCATTTTGGCGTAAGTTATACAAGCTAATTAACTCCACAAGAACTTCCATCACAAGCACTATGCAAATCAATACCTTTCCACAAACATCTTAATTAGGTCTTAAAGAAGCTATTTACTGGCTTGTATAGTAACCAAAACAGGTCTTATGCAAATCATTTTGGCGCAGGTTGTACAAGCTATCTTACTCCCATAAGAACTTCCATCACAAGTGCTACGCAAATCAATTCCTTTTCACGAACATCTTATTAAGGCCTTAAAGAATCTATTTACTGGCTTGTATAGTAACCAAAACAGGTCTTATGCAAATCATTTTGGCGCACGTTATACAAGCTATTTAACTGCCATAAGAACTTCCATTACAAGTGCTATGCAAATCAATACCTTTCCACGAACATTATAATAAGAAAACCCAACAAAATGTATTTAACAGCTGAACAAGCAAAAATCATCTACTACTACAAAAACTCAAAACTCAAACTAACAAAAGCCAACTTGAACTTAAAATTTAGCAAAACATGCCTCAAAACAAAAATCATACCTAAATACGCACAAATAAAAATAAAAAACACTTCGATAGCAGCACAAAAAACAGGAGAAATAGCCCAAATAATTCGAATTAAAGAAGATATTAAATTTCTCTATACCAAAAAAGTAAAAATAAATTATACGTTATATCAAATTCACTTACAAATATACAAAAACATACATCACATTGCCACGGATCTTTACATATAAGAAATAAACTAATACTTACAAAAAACTGCAATAGAAATTACAAAAACACAAAACAATAAATTACAAAAATTAATAAATAAACAGAATATTAATACAACACCCATAAAAACACACACATTTTACCCCAGAATAGTTTATAAAACAAATATCACAATCACCAACACAGAAATAAAAACACTCAACAAAAGCCTCAAGTACAACATCCCCAAAATAAACAAAAATAGCATCGAACAAGAAGTCATCAACGCAGAAGCAGCAATAAAAACAATACCTACCAACGACATACAAAACGAAACAAGAGTCATCATAAACAAAAAACTAAAACAACTCATAAAAAACAACGAAATAAATGATAAATTACAAATAAAATATAAAGACAGACAAAACTTAAAAACCATACAACAAAAATTAAAATGACAATAAAGCTATAATTACAAAAGCCGATAAAGGTAATACAATAGTCATCATCGATGAACAAGAATACATTACAAAAACTGAAACGTTCTTCCACGACAACAACATACAAGAATTACAAACCGACCCTACAAAAACATTCACCCAAGAAATTAACAACGCTATCAACAAGTGCAATAATTTATTCTCTCATATAAATAAACTTATACTCAAACAACCAAACGCTACAGCACCACAACTCACCGGCCTTCCCAAAATCCACAAACAAGGAACACCTATACGCCCCCTCATCAACTACACAACAGCACCAGGTTACAAAGTAGCCAAAACGTTACAAAAAATAATAAAAAACAATATTAACCTAATAGCCTTTCCACACCAAACCCAAAACCGGGTTTTCGGCAATTGGTTTACGAAAACTTGAAATGCGTTCACACCGAAAATTTACAAGTTTTCATTTGACATTTCATTTGTTTTGCTTGAACACAATGGTTTGGAGGAAGGGCAACGCCGCTTTGTCCCGGTCTACATTGAACGATTTTTCCAGTGCCGATCTTTTGTTCGAAGGTGAAGGGAGTAAAAAGTGAGGGGTAGGGATCAAATCGTTTGTACCAGAAAACTCGAACGATTTTTCCAGTCTGTTTATGTTCTCTTTCGCCCTTTTTCCAGTTTTTTGTGTGTGTTCGGTGTCAGTGTGCCATTGGGTGGATGGTGTGAGTGAATATCAATGCAAAATGAAGAGCACAGAAATAAAAAAATGAAGAGGACAAGGAAAAAATCTCATGGAAAAAATCGTTCTGTGTGTACATTTCACACGATTTCTGGAAAAATCTTCGTGGAAATATCGGGCAATGTAGATCGGGACTTTGAAAATTTTCAGTGCCACAGAAAAGGGCAAAAATCAAATGTTTTATGCGCAATTAAAGACAATTTATAAATATTGTAATTTAATAATGGAAATACAACGAATCCTGATTCGTTATAATTAAATTATTTCTTAACCGATCAATTTTACGTAGTAGTTAGGATGCGCGACACTGCGTCGCGCTCTCTTGTGTTCCAGCAGAAAAATTATTTTTTACTGGCAGCAACCCGTCAGCTATTTATATGACATTTAATTGAGCGCTGAATGTTTCACAAGGTATGTTTGTTTAGTTCATCCTGCAAATCCAACATGTTTTGGACAGGTTTTATTTAAAACTTGTGGTTTATCAAAACTTCTGGTTTAGCAAAAATGTATGGGAAAACTTGTGTTTTCGATCTAGGTTTTCAGCCAAAACCGATATTTTCGCGAAAACCGGGTTTTGGGTTTGGTGTGAAAAGGCTATAAGAAACAACCACAGCATAAACAACAACACACATTTAATAGAAAAATTAAAAAATATCAACATGTCAACAAACTATAAAATGATTTCTTTCGATATAACAAACATGTATATACCATAATAATACTTAAAGACAATCTTAATACTACAGCAAACCTTAACCAACAACAAATCAATGAATTAATATCCATATTAAAAATCACACTAAATCAAAATTATTTTACATTCAACAATAAATTTTACACCCAAACAGGAGGTCTAGCTATGGGATCACCTCTAAGCGGACTACTTGCAAACTTATATGTGAACCATTTTAAATAAATATATATTATCAACAAATAATCCACAAAAATAAAAAATAATTACATATTCGAGATATGTCGATGATACTTTCATAATATTTGACGGTACTCAAAGACAAATCGACATACTTTCAAAATATATCAACAATATAAACACAAAATTAAAAGTAACAACGGAAATCGAAAGCAATAACTCAATAAACTTCTTAGACCTCACCATCGTTAAAAACAACAACAATAAACTCCAATTTAAAATATACAGAAAACAAACAACAACTGATATCACTATACATAAAGATTCCCACCCCCCACAAAATGGCAGCATTTAATGCTTTTATTGACAGATTAATCAAAATTCCAATGAATAAAAAAGACTATGAAAATGAACTCAGTACCATTAAATATATTGCATATTCAAACTATAACAACAATAATTGACAAATTACTCACAAAAAAGAAAAAGAAAATAAACAACAACAAAAACATGTTGCGAGGCAAGAGGAATCGTTGGGAGAGTGGTAATGTGGTAAGGTAGGAAAAATAAGGAAAGGTTAGGAAATTGAAAAAGGAAGCGATCAGAAAAGGGGTGAGAGTGGTAAGTTCCGGGGAACGCGGCCTGCTTGCGATGCTCGACATTAGCTCGCCGGAATGGGGGGGATCTTGCCCCCGAAACTTTAACCTAGCCAGCAAACAAATAAACACAAATCAGGCCTGAAAAAAAATCAAACAAAATAATAAGACTGCGGACCGACGATCACCACTTCAAGGTACTGCTGGTGTTAACGCAGTATGGCCTAACCCATCCAACCTAGGAATCCAGTGGCCTTATTTAGGATTCCCCCTTTTTGGCGATGACTACTTTCCGGTCATACCATCTTCACTGCAGTTGCTTTGCTACTATCCACACCCCCTAGTAATTAACTTTAGCACCTCATAATTTCTCTTAAGAAATCAAGAAAAGACATCATTAATTCATCAAAGAGACGTTAAGTGAAGTTTTATTAAGTTTTACATATAAGATTAACATAAGATTGTTTTAAGTTGAAAATTCACTAAAAATAAATTATCCAATTTCATGAATGAACAGTAATTTTAAAAATCGTAAATCTTTTGATTGTTGTACAGCTAACGAAACAAAATGAAACCTGAAAGATAATGAAGCTACAACAACGTGAGATATATTTGTTTCTCGAAAGGACTATCATCAAACTCTGAAAAAAAACATATACACTACAATAATTCCCTACCTTCTAAAAGCTCTATGGAGGTGTTTTTTATGGAAAAACGAATCAATGAAAAAAAAGAAGAGTAAACCCTATGATAGACCCTGAAAAATAATCCCATTCACTTATAAAGGGAATTTTATAAAGATAAAGATTCAAATTTTAGAAAACAATATAATATATAATATAATAAAAGTAAAAGTAAATATAAGAAAATTGATTATATACCAATATAAAAATGAAACAAGATAATATGAAAAAGAATATAACAATAAAGCAAAAAGATTATAATTGATAACAAAAAAAAAACTTCACGTCTCGAAAAGTTAACAAAAAAAAAGTACGTTAATCCGGAACAAAACAGGAACCAGGAACAAATTTTGAAAGAATAATCTGGACTTCAGGACGATACGGTAAGTTAGTTACTTAAATTGGAAACTTAACTTGTCATCGCTTTGTTTCTTTTTTTTTTAATTTTAACATAAAATCGAAAAAAAAATATTTCTTCACCACTGGCTTACATAAATTTTTCTTTTAAATTTCTTTAGAGGTCACCTGGATACCCTAGCGGAGAGGGTGTTCTGAAAACGTAATCCTCAATCCCAAATCTGCTTGGTGCAGGATTTTAACACTGCTCCTTTAAGATACCAAACAATCTGTTCAGTATAACAGTTTTCCGAGGTAGCAAAGACCACTACGCCAACAGAAGTGAGGAATAGATACACATTGGCCACCAAAGAACAGGATCTACGCCAAAAACGGGCAACTGTACATAAAGATTATGCCTGCCAGTCGGTTCTTTTCAGTCAGTATCCTCCAGAAAAAGCACTAGTTATGTATATATATATATATAGCCAATAGTATATATAAAATAAAATTTGTGTGGCGGTCCAGCGCTCCACTGGCCAGCTGGAACCGCCAGAGATTCAGTAAAGTGGAGATGGAAGATTGCCTGTATAAAATTTCCTATGTTAGCACTTATTCTTTATTAAAAATGTTCGTTTTAAAAAACCTAACTCACCTCACACTAGTTTTTTTTATTGTTAAGAAAAAAATTATTTAAAGTTTCTTCGGATGCGATCATGAACTTATGTTTTTTTTTTAGACGTGCACTTTCTACAATTTCAAAAAAAAAAAACAATAAGAATTGGATTTGACTTTTCACAGAAAAATTAACTTTTAATTCGACACTTGTTTCTTACATTTAAACGAAATGCGTTCCATCAAAAAAAAACTAATTTTAATTGTAAGCCGAACTCAAAAAAAATGACTACGTCTGTTCGTGTTCACTGATCACCCTTGAATATGTTCATTCCTATTCCATAATGACGTTTGACTTTACTCAACCAAATTCGGAATTTTGAACATGCCACTTTTTTCTATGAAATTTCCCCTCACCCAGATAAGGTCATACGGTTAATTTTTTTTTCCGCTAGTTTGGTTTTAGTTTTAAAGTTTAATATTTTTTTCTTCTGGATATGTCAGTGTAGTGGGGTATCCCAATTCGCCGCAAGAATTGACACTCCAAAAAAAAATGAAGCCTCTCCTCCATTTTCCAAAAGTCATTTCATAGTACTACTACCCTTGGATAGATGGCAGTACTCATGACTTAATCACACGTGCACATATGGTTTAAGGTTTGTAGCACCCAGTTTGCTTACCGGCAAATTATTCTGTACTTATATTCCATAAAACGACCAACCTCAAACAAGCAACTCCCTTGAAACCGATCCATTCCACCATACCAAAACTCACCACAGCAAACCATAGGTGAAAACATCACAACTGAAAACCTTTGTTCGCACCATTTTATAACCGAACGTCAATTTCGTTCTAAATAAACTTGGAAATGTTTGTGGACAAGAGAGTGAGACTTGTACTGGGTGGTAAGTTGGAATCACCTCGTTTTATTTTTACTTTTCAGAGATTATTTTAATTAATTGTAATCAGCAACCTATGTAAAGTGATTAAGACTTCGTGGTTCGTCTTGTCATGATACAATCTAAAAACATAGCTGAAAACAAAAATGTTGATATACGTTTGTTTCCCCTATGGGAAATGTCAAAAATAACTACGCTGTTCGAAAACCTACCTATTTGGATACTAATTTATATTAAATTGGCTATCTCATAGGTTTCCGAACGCGACCAATTTTTGATCTCCTTCTCTATCGCATAATCTTTGGGTTGACATCAGGCATTATTGAACCACCGGAGGCCATCAACAACACAACATCATTAGCAGCACAAATCTTCAGCAACCATTAAATGGTGGTAAGTATTTTAATTTATTGTGTATTACTTTTATTAGATTAGTAATTTTTCATTTATTTATAGCATCCAATTCAATGGAAGGAACCGGAAGGCCGGCCGCAACAAATTTTGCTCGTTTGTTGGATACATTCCGACAAAACGAGTAAAAAAAGGACGCCAGTGATTCCTCTTGCCCGTCTCAGATAAGAGAGGGTGGGGAGCATAAACACATAATATAAAGATGCCAAAACTTCGTACGTCTTACCCCCCAAAACCCATTTGTTTACATTGTTGTATTTGTAATTTTATTTTGTGTCGAAGAATAGATGTAAATTACAGCAACAATTTAACGCGGTGGCTTTGATTGGTCGGACAGTTCTATTTTTTTTATGAATTTGTTGTGACTTTTGCTTTTATGTCGATATCGGTCCGTGCGTCTCAATTGCTGTCGTGTTTTTAACAATATTTCGCGGTTTTTTATTAAATATTAATAAAAAAACATTAATTCAATCTGTCTTCAACATTGCTAGATATTTTTATAAAGTGTTTTTGATAATTTCGATGAACAAATGAGCAAAGCCTTGCTAAATCGATGGCGATGGCTCTAAGAAGATATCACCAGAATATCTATTTTTGGTTATTAAAAAAGTAGTTCCTCAATATCGTCGTCAACATAAATTCCATGAATTTGAACAGATAACGCACCGAGCTCCAGCACACCACGATTGGCGTGATACATTTACTGGCTGCTGAATGTAAAGCTGACACAAAACAACAACCATTGGAATCTTATGTTTTTCCGAGCAGTTCCAGAGACTGATGTCGAAGAGGACAAATTGAATTTTCTTGATAATCTCAAATTTGCAATACAACAACACACGTAATCCTATTTCAGAACAGAATCTTAGTGCTTAAAAAAAGTGCTTTAGTGCTTTTGAAAAAGAACTTGCAATTTTGTGTATTGGTTGTTCAAATAAGAAATTGGTTAATAAATAAAAAATTTAGATAGAATATTGGTGTGATTACCTTCTTTTTGCTAAGATTTTTTTATCGGATGAAAGTGGGTGGAACAATTAAAGCTGTCCCTATAAGGAATATTAAGTTCTCAATTTCCTTTTTTAATTTCATTATCCTAAGTAAATGGGCGAATGTCACGGCCCATAAGTGAAAATCTTCAAATTTTCCACAAACAAGACCTAACGTGCGTAAATATACATAACTACACGCCTATTCATAGGTAGTTGTAATAATTTGTAAATTTCAATTAAAATACCTAAATATATCTTGCCAGCTAATTTTAAAGCAAATCTAATTTTTGTAACCACCCACCACTAACATACCTCAACATTGCATACATATTCTTTCCTACGTTACAGCCACTGAAAAGTAAAAAATATATCTATGTATCTACATAAACCTACCCACTCGTAGAATAAATTTTGCATTTCAACGCAAATAATACTCTCAAAATCTTGCAAACAAATGTAACACTAAACTGAAATCTTGCTAGAAAATTTAATACATACCTTCCTAATAACCTACCCTCGATAATACACAAATATATTCCTTTATGTTTATACTTACGTATGCACATATTTTTCATTCCCACATAAACCATCAAGGAAAAAATCTGTCTCATTGCTTCGACGCGAACAGATGTTTTCTTCTACTATTCTATCGTTGAGGCTGCTACAAAATGAAATACCAATTTAAACAATACAATCCAACATACAACACCAACATCCATAGGTCACGAAAAGCAAACATCCACCAGCCCAAAAACAGAAGACACAATTGTTTTTGTTTTTTTTTTTCAGCTTTGTTTTATTTAGGTACTTATTTTCTAATGAGCAGCAGGTAAAGTAAAGCGATTATGATTATAGATTAATAGTACGGATTCACGGAATAATAAATCAACATTCATACAAAAAACAAAGTTACTATTATTCTATAACTAAGCTAGTCATTTGATTTGGAAAAAAGAATTGAACTACAGTTTAAAAATTGTGTGTTTGTTAAAAAAAACATTAATCCAAGTCATCTGATGGCTTATCATCGGCCATAGTCCCACGAAGAGCTCCCTCACCACCATGATCCTTAATATTATACAATACATATTCAGCTTTGCAATGGATAGTTTTCTTCCAAATTCCATGAAGGGCTAAGAACCTATAAAAAAAACATGAGATAAGAATTTACTCAAATTAACTATAATGAGACATTCATAAATAGTTACGCTTTATAGAAATTCTGATTGTGTCACCGCTTCACATCAATTCGTCTGCCAAATCACCCAAACCAAAAATATAATGTGTAAGGTCCACATGGCGAACTATAGGTACGTTCTTTCTATTTTTCAATAGGTTATTCTTTGGCTTCATCATTTTTTTAAGTTCGTAAATGAAAATTAATTTCAATTCAATGGAATAGGTTCCATTCATTGAGATATTCTTAAAAGGTGTATCTATGCTTTTATGGCTTCTTGCAATCCTCGCATATACTGATAAGAGTCACGATTTTCCAACTCTTTGACCACTTCGAGGAAATTAGTAGACAAAGATTATAGTATGCTTGATTTCGCTTCAAGTAGAATCTTTTCTTTGTTTTTTTTTTTTTAAACTAAAATCATTAAATTCTAAAACTACATATTTTATTTATATTTTTATTAACAGAAAAAAAGAAAACGCGATAAAATTGACCGAATTAATTTGTTTTTTTTTTCAATAATTTTTTGACATTTCACCATTCACCTCAAAGGGCGTATTCGAAAAATACAAAAACTAAGGGCGCATACAGACTACAGCCGTATTATCAGAAATGATCCATATACAATTATGGATCACCAAAACACATACATTACAACGAAAATAGGAAATAATGATCTGGATCTCGTGTGTTTTTTGCGAACTATATGGATTATTTCTGAAAATAATGTAAGATTATTTAACGGAATAAATAAATATATAACCATTATCATTTTCATGGAATTATCTATATGGATCATGAGCGATAGATACATTTATTTTGTTGGTGTTTTTCTTTGCACAACACAACAATGTTTCTTCGCCGCGCCGAATGTTTTCTCGCTGGCTTGGAAGACCCTTTAAAAGTAAAACCGCACTCGACTTCAGCGGAAATACACCTCACGATGCGACAAAACATTATTTGTATGAAAATGTATGAGCCTTAATACTGAACTGCGATTCACAAGAATTTGTATGAAATTTTATGAAGTTTAGTTGCCGCGTAGTAGGCTATTAAATATACCGGAATATGTGAGGCAGAAAGGAACAATTGCATTCACGGGTTTTTATTAACTCCCCATTGGAAGTTATTGTAATTGGTGCGATTTGTCGAATTGAAAATTTTGACATATCTTCACGTTTTGAGGTCTCTAGAATCAGAATCCATCGTTTTTAGCAAGATGTCTGTATGTATTTATGTACGTACGTTCGGGGTACATTTTTCGTCTACCAAATCTTGAGAACGCATAAAGATATCGACCTCGGCTACATTTTATTTTACAGATAATATTGTCATAACGTGCTGAAAAGGTTTTCTAACAAATTCAATTAACCGTTTTTTTTACTACAGCAATTTAAAAAGGGGCTTTAAAATGACATTTATCTGGAATATCTCGAGAACGGAATAAGATATTCACTTCAGACTAATTTTATTTTACACATAATTACAAAATACCAAATATTAAAAAAAAAAAAAATCCAACAGACACTGTTTTTTTTTTTAAATAAGAAAAACAGATGAAAAAACTTGACAAAAAACTATTTAAAATAAAGTTATTACAATATAAAATATATAATTATATAATATGTATATTGTATATACTCTACCACCCACCACTTAGGTAAATATGTACATATCCCAACTAACAAAATTGCTTCCGGTTTCAGACATTAAAGTGTCATTCGTTTCTTTAGTGACCCAGAAATCCTTCTGACGGGAAGCCAAATCGGTATAGGAGTCAAAGGTGATATAACTGATCCATTAGACTTTCAATTAGCAATAACATCAGCATCACATTGCGATGAACTGATGTTTCTTTAATCATATCCAATAGTGATCCAAAGAAATATTAATGCAATCCTTAAAGTTAGTATCTTGCTCGGATTGCTATAATGTTTATATAAGTAAATATGGAAAGGCTTATATTGCAAACACCATGACTCCATTTTGCTACCATTTGCAATTCAAGTAAAACGTGTTATGTGATTGTAATAATTAATTTGTAATAATGCGGATGGGCGCACGCTTTTTTAGTTTTTCAAAAATGTGGGCATATTTATTATTTGCTTAAATCATAATGTGCATTGAAAACATTAGGCTCTTATATTTATTCATGTGCGGCAGGCTAAATCGAGTTATAAAATTCTTTGAGAAAGTCAATCGATTTTAGTGCTAATTATTTCACATAAGAGATTGGCCGAGCGGTAAGCGAGCTCTACAAGTATTGCGAGGCATCCAGAGTTCGATACCTAGGCTTACCTACTTGATTTTTTTTTTTTATTTTTCTTCACACTCTATACTTTACTCCTTTAGCACTTCTTTCGAACTCTCTTAGAATGTTCTTCATTTTCTTCTTTAAGGTGCTATAGGAGTTAAAAAGTTCTCCTTTTGAAAGAGAGATTAAATGAGTGCAATAAACGAGTATAAATAGCTTCTATGGATAATTATTGGAGTAAAATTGTTAGTTGGGATGTACATGGTTTTCAAGTGCACCAATGGCAAGTTACTAGTGTGGGTCGACCCCAGACTCATTTTTTTTGAATGTTTGTCTGGAACTTAAGCCTGATCGACATCGGTGTCGTGTGTTATGTTGTGGAGTCATGTGTCGCTGTCATTCCATATATTTTATGCGCCACACTGCAACACAACACACGAGACAAATATAGTTCTACGCATATTAATTTCGAGTTTATTCCATACAAAAAATCAAATCTAACCTATATTCGACCCAAAATTCGTTTATTACTTAGGGCCATTGATTTTTATTTTTTTTACTAAAATGCTCATAACTTTTGTTTGGCTTTCAATTAAAAATGTTCAAGTTCAAGTCTCCCATAGTTTGGGGAGACTTGATCCTGTTGACTACTTTCAATTTTTTTAAATCATTGCTTTAAATATTTAGAACTTAGTGCTTTTTTTTATGCAAAACTGGAAGCTAATAAATGTGTCTTTATTTTAACATAGGAAAGGGGCTTCTAAAAAACCTAAATAAAAAGTAATTATACAAAAACTGCAAATAGGATCAAGTCTCCCTCTTCTCCCCTATATGTATATTATATTGAATTTTCAGTAATCTGTAAGATTTTTTTAAATCCGTAGATGAATAAATAAATAAATATTTTATTACCAAAAATGATCCATATAGATTATCAATGAGATATGAGAGATTTACACCAACCCTGAAAGGTACAAACAAATTCAAGAAAGAATAGGAGAATCAAATAGAAATTTGTAAACCATCCAAATATTCTATGCTTCACGTTCTAAATCTAGAATAATAAATCTTAACAAAAACATTCTCACATAAGGTCGGGTAAGCACTTCATAAATCATTCATCCATACTTTATACTTTTTGAACACTCTCATGATATTTTCAAAAAACCCGCCATTTCGGTGGTGAAATAATGCCAACTGTCTATGTGTGCAAAACTCGCATGGTGAATTTGGCCCAGCTTTCTATGTGTGCGTGTTTTAGCTTGTAGGCAAACCGGATGACAACCGAGGTTTGGCATCTTTATATTATGTGTTTATGGTGGGGAGTCAACCCACGCCTTAGAAGCCGGGCGAAAAACAAACAGTAAATTATACTGTGGAATCAAAATTGTAAAACGACTTATTATCTGCTATGTGTTTTTAACTAATTTATTATTGTTTTTAATTTTTCTAATTTTAGGTATCTACCATACACATCTGTACCATCTTACTCCCTGGCCTAATTGGATACCCATTTACTAGGTTTGAGATGATGGGTGTGGATTACCATCTCCCATTTTCGCCCTATTAACACTCTGGACGCGACAATGGGCGTTTATATAAAACAAAAACTATTGTCATAGATAAACAATACATTATTTATCTATGCTATTGCATTATGACAAAATTTGTTTTATTCAGACATCAAAGGCAGAGCCCAGTAAAGAGTTGGCCCACCGTCGACGGCGTCGCTTCAGTGAAACGAAAACCACGATAAGGGTGTTCGCCTGGTTAAGATGTGGGTTGGTATATTTAGTTTTTTATCAATATTTTATTTACTTAGACGGGTCAGCGTATTTCCGTGGAGGAAGTTTTGAACGAGCTCCACCAAACTGGTAAGCTGCTAATTGTTCGTCAGAGTGCCGAAACGTCTCATCGTATTCTATTTCATTAGCTGAATATTTGACGATTGGCTTAAAAAACGATTTTTGAAAATCTTTTTCCTTCTTTGAAAAGGCGGATTCAACATCTTTGCACGCGTTCCTCAGTTGATCCAAGGAATAAATTGGCATAGGATATACAAGTTGAACCAATCTGTCATTCAGGCTTTTCTTCAGGATTTTCACCAATTCCACTTCCGGAATTGGTATCCTCAGTTGGGATTTTATTTTGCTGACCGCGGCCAAGAAGTCGTCAATGTCTTCCGAGGAACCCTGTTTACGCTCCATTATCTCACGCATTATATCATAATCGGAGCGAGTGTTTTTGAACTGGCGCATCAGTGCTTCTCGAAGAGTGGACCAGTCGGGCTTATAATGCGTTCTAAGGAATTGCCAGTACCAATCGTTGGCGTTTCCCTTCATTAAAAGGTGAAAGTCCCGCAATATTATGGACCACGGACACCTATGGTCGGCCTGGAGGGTCTCTATTCGCAAAACGAAATTTTCCACCGATAACGTACCGGGTTTTCCACCAAAAGGAATATTCCAGTGATCGATCTTGATCGGAGCCTTAAACCCAGAAGTCCACCAGGGTGGTGGATAACCAACTTGGTAATCTTGGGAGTCAGGATTCATTGGAGCTCTCTCAGGTCCAAAACAAGCATCTTGCCGATAGTCAGGCTGGTTTAACCCATCCTGGCTTTGACGAAAGGGTTCTTGTGTTCTTTGTCGCTGTGGAGGATGTTGCACAAAATCATTCCTCCTTGGATCTGGCTGAGGAGGCTGCTGTGGAGGTGGATAGTTTGGTGGTGGAAGAATTGGTGGTGGAAAGTTATACACCGGAGCGGGTGGTTTTGGTACTTGCCCGGTGGAAATCGGAGACGGCCTACCTAATTTCAACTCCCTCAAAAATCCCCTAAGTTGACTTTGGATCTCTTCTTTTAAGGTAGTTGACAGTTCCCTTTGAATAACTTGCCGGGTGGTAGACAAACCGTCACCTCAGTATTGGAGTGATCTAAACGACAAAAACCTAGTTTCGAGAAAACGACGTTTTAAGTTTGAATGCGAATAAAACTTAAACCTAAAACTTAACTATTGGAAAAAATTTATTAATTTAGTTGGTATTAAGATCTACTTTACGCATTAATTCTTGTTTCAATCGGTCAACTAGTTTTTTTGTTACCTGAAGTTGAAAAAAAGGAAATTGCATATGTGGCATGAATTTTTTTTTCAAATAATGTGTATTTGTATCATATGAGGCACTTTTTGACCAACCTATGTGGCATTTAAATACGGAACGAGATTGTGATTTTTCGATGCGTATGTGGCATATTTCCATACAAAAGTTTAAAAACAAGCTTTTTTTAAAACTACTGTTATTTTATTTTTCTTATTGTTTTCTTTTGTTAAACTTATTTTTTATGTAAAAAAAAGGGTTAGTTATCGTTTCAATGAAAAATAATTCCATAAAATAATTACCTTCTCTCATAACTGAGATCTAAAAATCCAATATTTCAGCTTTTTGGAATATTATAATAAATTAATTTAGTGCCTTCCGATGATAAGAATGAAAACAAATAAAACAATAATGAGTAGGTATTGTATCCAACTTTTAATTCATATCATTTTTAAAAAATAACAACAACATAAAACAATAACATAAAAACTACGTCAACTAAAACACACTTCAATGTGTAACATTTTGTTCATTAAATTAATAAATAAAAATAAATAAATAGATACTTTTGGTACATTTTGTCTTTTTGATTACTGTTTTTTTTTAATTTTACGGGTTGTTCTCCTTGGAGTGACTTCTTTGACTTTTTCAGTCTCAGGTGTAATTGCAATGGCATCTTTTAAGGCTTGATGCTTCCCAAAAATGGCATTATAATATGCCACATCAACTGCACCCATGTACTTGAGCATTGACTTCAAATCTTTTTTTTTTTCTTCCGTTAACATCCATTGGGATAAGAGCGGCTTTAAAGCAAAAATAGAAGGAGCTGGGCCGTTCTTAGGCTTTTTAAATAAAATATTTTTCTCAAAAGGAACGTCATTTGCTAAACTATTTTTGTGCTCTATTACACAAAGGTCTTTTGCGCTGTACCTCAAAATTTTTAATTTGCAGAATGGTGGCATGACCAAGTTTTTAGATGCTGCAGCAAAGTTAAAAAAGTGATGATCTTGCATTTGCATGATCCGCAAATGCACTTTTTCATACCTTATTTTAAGCAGTTGTTGAACCAATGAAAGGGGGCTGTAGAGTGACACACCTCGCAGATGCCTTTCAATGGCACTGTGGACACTATCAACTTCTTGCAGCTGAGAGTGGCCCGGCTCCGAGTACTTTTGGATTATATTTAAAATTTGAGGGTTCCTGTGCAAAAAATTCAAGAGCATAGTACTGTTGACTCGGTTTTTGTTTTGTGCAACGCAACTGTCAGACCACAAAATAATTTTGGTGACGTCTGGAATATCGTCTACGACGCTTTGTAATATTTTATTAAGTGCGCTTGCGAGGTCGTTTCCAGACCTACCACTCTGCGCTTCGGTCCAAATGCAGCAGTATGTGACTTTGTTCAGATTGCAGTGGCCGGTTAAATTGTAGACTGCAAACTTCCTTTTATAATAAAAGCTGGAAACCTCAGCTTTGGGTAAGGCAAACACATTTTCCAGGTCATACGTTACTATCGCAGTAGAATCAACTTTGCTTTGTCTATCTGAATCTCTTTCATTTTTAGCCAAAAGTTTATTCTGTTCATGCACCTGGAGTTTTTCCGTTTCTATTTCTGTTAAATCACCTTTATTTTTTAGTTCCGAGCACAAATCACATTGATCCTTTTTTGGCATATGAAAGGCTAAGTTAAGACTTTCGTTGAAAATTTTAAAGTACACATGCTTCTTAACAGGTATTCCTTCACAACTTTCCTTGTATAGGTTATACATTTTCGAAATATTTAAATTAGAACCCAGATATCCCTTTTTTGTGGCTGCTCTGCAATAGTGAGATTCGACACGGGGAAAGCTCTCTATGTGCTGCTTAATTTCCTCAATTTTATGCTCTGGTATTTTTTTCTTTACATGTTTTCCTTTCTTGGGCCTCCGAGGAATACCTGTTACTTCATCGTGTTTGTTTTTATAAAACCATTGAATCCGTTTAGCACTGATATCAAGTGTGTTCAAAAAAAATTTTTTGCAAACCCGAACCAGCTCCTCCTCATATGAAAAGAAATATTGATAGCTACACTCGCGTTTTTTTATAGGAGTTTTCTTTGATTTTCTTTTAACAGGGTTCTTCCTTGTAAATTGAGCATAGAAAAAATTTTTCGACTTATCATCCAGGCTCCAAAATGCATTATGAATCTCTTGCCTTTCTTCATTGTCAAATTTTGTGTCGCACAAAAATACACATGATTTACAATCAACGGTCTTTAAAGTTTTCGGAGGTTGTACCACCCCTTTGTAATCAGTATACACCTTACCCTTTTGACGATTTTGGTTGCACTTCCAATTTGCTTTATGTATTTTGCGTTTACGTGATGGTGGCGTTTTTTCATTGTTTGTTGCTGGAACATAGAGAGGAGTAGCTGCTGCTTCCTGGTGTGATAATGTGGACGGTAACAAATCCTGTTGGGAATGAGAAACACTTCTTTCTGGTTCAAAAAATGAAGATTCTGAAGCTCTATTTTTCTTGATTTTTTTTGCAGCTGGAGCATCATTATCGGATTGCTGAGATTCACTGTGGCAATTCGACTCTTCATCAAGAAAGTAGTTCGGGTCTTTCATAGAATCATCTGAGTCAAAATCTTGAAAAACGCTCTCCGTACTATAACAAAAATAGATAGGTACACGAAAATCAGATTTACAAGTTAACAACGATTGTTAAGTAATGCTACCTGTTCATATTACATAGACCCGCCACCGACTCAACTGGACAATGCCAATATAAGGCATTATTCCCGTTGCAAGGAAATATATCCTTCAATGCACATAATACCTCATCTGAAACTTCTTCGGCAGGAGAGGATGACCTTCAATAAAAACCGCAACGTTCAATAAGCATAAAAGACAGAAGATAATATCAACAAAATCATAAAACTTTTTACCTATCGCTACCCGCATTACTCATGATTATCGACGTTCTCTCTTCGCTCGTCTGGGATGGAATGTGTTATATTATTATTTAATCTGTATCTGTATTACCGGCCACGTGCCAACTAAACGCATTAAAACAAGCAACACTGTATGCATGTGTCATTTAGATACTACCAACACTACAAAGCGTTTAAGGCATTTGAGAAATGAATTGTATGTATGTATCATTTTAATACTGAACGACAGTAACTTCGTATAAGGCATTTCTTAAACCAACTGTATAGTATGTATCACTTATGCACTGAAATAATTTTTAATGGTAACAAATTTAATTTGGAGTTTGGTTTGTATGTATCATTTAAACACTGAAAAATTATTATGCATATGAAGCACTTTTGAGTAAGAATTGTATGTATAGATCATTTAAGCACTGAGCTTGTGTTTTTGAATGAAGCATAAATTTAGTTCAATTGTATGTATAGGTCATTTAAAATATTTAAGAAAGTTCATACAAAAATATAACCTTCTCATACAAAGGCTTATGTGGCAGACCAATACTGACTATTTATTTCCAAAAGTGCATATAGCTCATTTGTAACACTGATATCTTTGGCAGTAATAGAGATAGGATAGATTTAACTACACCAAAAGAAAGATCGCCTTTTTGCCTTTTATAAAGCATTCCTAACTCAAAAATGACAAAAATGCAAATGTGTCACTCCAATACTGGGGTGACGAAACCTTCAACCATGGCCAAGTTTATGTAGGCTTTCAAGTCCTCAGGTATTACTCTTTTGTCTTTTACTTTCTTTACAGGAGGAGGAGGTCTCTGAGCTAAACTATCTAGAATGTCCCTAGAACCCCCTAAACCTACGGAGTTTCCTGAAAGAGGCCTATTAGAAGTATCAGGTACCCTACCTGTCACTGGCCTGACAGTTTCATTTATCGAGTCGATATTTTCCCTAAGAGGCAAACTTGCTGCTCCCATACCACTTAGTTGACTAAAAGAGGGAGGAGAGACGGACTCGATATGGCTGTAGTTATCGTTATCGGGTAGAGGACCACCTGACCTAGCCGGTTGGTTAGATTCGGCTCGGAGTTGTCTATCCGAAATGAGAGGGGAATACATAACTGGATGTCTAGTGGTACTGTCCAAACCTTGACTTACTGATCTAGTTAACCTATGTTCTTCATTAATTTCAGCATTACGTATTATGCGATTGATACGTTCCTCCTCCTCTTTGTTGGAATAAGCCATCTTCACAATTATCGAAAAACGAAGGCTAGTTAATAACAAAAATCAAAAGCGATTATCCATATGGTGAGTTTCTCAACGAAAGGTTTTCTTAATTCAAGTTCAGTGCAATATTATTTTAGAACTGAAACTTGTAACATTAACTAACATTTGAAATACTTGTAGAAAACTTAAATAAATAATCTGAACTTGTAAAGCAATTTCCAAAATTATATTTGAAAAAAAACTAACAAAATTATAATGAAATAAATCAAAGTAGAAGCAACAAAGAAACAATATGTAAAAACAAGAAATGTTTCTTACGAAAATTTTATTACTTAGAAAAAAAAAAAACAATTGATAATGAAATCAATTGAAATAAATAATTGAAACAAAAGTAACTGAAATACAATTACGAAAACTAGTAACGTAAAACAAAATCTAAGATAGCCTTGTACCAAAAATAATTCTAAAAACGTTATTTTAGAAAACCTAGTATCGGTATCTTCAAAACAAAAATTATTTTCTATCACAATTAAAGCGTTTTTTTTCTGTACCAGAAAAATAACTTAATGGAAGAAAACTTTACAAAAATAAACTTGTCAAAACAAGGAAACAAAAAAATTAACGAAAATTAATAATAACTTATAATTTGATAGAGAAACGTAAAGTTTCTTTAAAGAAAAAGAATAAAAAACGCAAAAAGCAAAATAAGTTGAACAACAAAAAAAAGTTTCTAAAACTATTTTTCGAAAACTATTTTCAAAAACTGTAAGAAAAAAACATTGAAAAGTTTTTTTTCAACAAAAATAAACAAAAAAAGTTATTGTCTTGATAAACAAGTATATTGCTATCAAAAAAACGAATATGATAATAAATAAGTTAGATTAAGAAAAATATAAGAAAATTTTCGTAGATTAATAAATTTAACTTTGTTTTCAAAACAAAAATTAAAAGTTTTTCTTTGAAGAAAATTCTTTGAACAAAAAGATCTATAACGAAATCGAAAATTTAACAAATATTTCACAATAACGAAAATGTTCACTTGAAAATTAGTGTGATTTTCACTAACAAAAAGAAAATGAATGATTCTTTCACTCGAAAAACTATATATTTCAAAAAGTAGTTTAGGATTTAGTTTTCATAAAGGTACGGAGTGCTTCAAGTAGCGTCTACAGTGGTTTCTTTTCGACATGGAACGACCTTACTAATAGCATCTTTAAAAAAATTGACATCAGACGGACTTAATTAAATTCCTTGAAGCGGTGATGTAAAAAGGGAAGTACAATAAGAAGAGAATTCACAATAGACAAGAAGTAGTTTTACCTCACCGTTCCCGCTATTCTTATCAGTCTCTTGGGACTTTGTTAAAAGACTTGAAACGGTGAGGGAAACGAAACACAAAAAAAAAAACGAGCTAACACCCGAAAAGATGAAAGAAGATAAGGTTGGAATGCTGCAGCGCTGTTTCAACTATTTGTCGAACACGGTCACCATATCCAAATCGAAAACTAAGAAGACAAGACATGAGGAATAAAAATGAAATTTAGAGATAAATAGTTCAAATTTGGGATAGGGAATACAGGGTAAACAGGATTTAGAAAAAGAAGTGAACTGACAGCATACTTCCGGAATTCGTCGCAGTTCACCATAGTATGTCTGAGACTTTCTAAGTGAAGACATTCGAATCCGAAAACTTACTTCCAGTCCATTTAGAGGAAGAAATAAAACACCCAATAACCGCAGTCGCTATGAACTTCCAAGAAATCGTCGCAATACACCTGAGTGCGTCTGTGACCTTCTCGATGCAGACATACGATTCCTGAAAATTCATAGCAAGTTTGGTTGAACTATCACGAAACGTAGACTACAAAAAGTATTAGCTAAAAGCCAATACGTTGGGCGCCAACTTGTTGCGAGGCAAGAGGAATCGTTGGGAGAGTGGTAATGTGGTAAGGTAGGAAAAATAAGGAAAGGTTAGGAAATTGAAAAAGGAAGCGATCAGAAAAGGGGTGAGAGTGGTAAGTTCCGGGGAACGCGGCCTGCTTGCGATGCTCGACATTAGCTCGCCGGAATGGGGGGGGGATCTTGCCCCCGGAACTTTAACCTAGCCAGCAAACAAATAAACACAAATCAGGCCTGAAAAAAAATCAAACAAAAGAATAAGACTGCGGACCGACGATCACCACTTCAAGGTACTGCTGGTGTAAACGCAGTATGGCCTAACCCATCCAACCTAGGAATCCAGTGGCCTTATTTAGGATTCCCCCTTTTTGGCGATGACTACTTTCCGGTCATACCATCTTCACTGCAGTTGCTTTGCTACTATCCACACCCCCTAGTAATTAACTTTAGCACCTCATAATTTCTATTAAGAAATCAAGAAAAGACATCATTAATTCATCAAAGAGACGTTAAGTGAAGTTTTATTAAGTTTTACATATAAGATTAACATAAGATTGTTTTAAGTTGAAAATTCACTAAAAATAAATTATCCAATTTCATGAATGAACAGTAATTTTAAAAATCATAAATCTTTGGATTGTTTTACAGCTAACGAAACAAAATGGAGAGCTCTATGGAGGTGGTTTTTATGGAAAAAGGAATCAATGAAAAAAAAGAAGAGTAAACCCTATGATAGACCCTGAAAAATAATCACATTCACTTATAAAGGGAATTTTATAAAGATAAAGATTCAAATTTTAGAAAACAATATAATATATAATATAATAAAAGTAAAAGTAAATATAAGAAAATTGATTATATAACAATATGAATATGAAACAAGATAATATGAAAAAGAATATAACAATAAACGTCTCATCGTATTCTATTTCATTAGCTGAATATTTGACGGATGGCTTAAAAAACGATTTTTGAAAATCTTTTTCCTTCTTTGGAAAGGCGGATTCAACATCTTTGCACGCGTTCCTCAGTTGATCCAAGGAATAAATTGGCATAGGATATACAAGTTGAACCAATCTGTCATTCAGGCTTTTCTTCAGGATTTTCACCAATTCCACTTCCGGAATTGGTATCCTCAGTTGGGATTTTATTTTGCTGACCGCGGCCAAGAAGTCGTCAATGTCTTCCGAGGAACCCTGTTTACGCTCCATTATCTCACGCATTATATCATAATCGGAGCGAGTGTTTTTGAACTGGCGCATCAGTGCTTCTCGAAGAGTGGACCAGTCGGGCTTATAATGCGTTCTAAGGAATTGCCAGTACCAATCGTTGGCGTTTCCCTTCATTAAAAGGTGAAAGTCCCGCAATATTATGGACCACGGACACCTATGGTCGGCCTGGAGGGTCTCTATTCGCAAAACGAAATTTTCCACCGATAACGTACCGGGTTTTCCACCAAAAGGAATATTCCAGTGATCGATCTTGATCGGAGCCTTAAACCCAGAAGTCCACCAGGGTGGTGGATAACCAACTTGGTAATCTTGGGAGTCAGGATTCATTGGAGCTCTCTCAGGTCCAAAACAAGCATCTTGCCGATAGTCAGGCTGGTTTAACCCATCCTGGCTTTGACGAAAGGGTTCTTGTGTTCTTTGTCGCTGTGGAGGATGTTGCACAAAATCATTCCTCCTTGGATCTGGCTGAGGAGGCTGCTGTGGAGGTGGATAGTTTGGTGGTGGAAGAATTATTGGTGGAAAGTTATACACCGGAGCGGGTGGTTTTGGTACTTGCCCGGTGGAAATCGGAGACGGCCTACCTAATTTCAACTCCCTCAAAAATCCCCTAAGTTGACTTTGGATCTCTTCTTTTAAGGTAGTTGACAGTTCCCTTTGAATAACTTGCCGGGTGGTAGACAAACCTTCATCCATGGCCAAGTTTATGTAGGCTTTCAAGTCCTCAGGTATTACTCTTTTGTCTTTTACTTTCTTTACAGGAGGAGGAGGTCTCTGAGCTAAACTATCTAGAATGTCCCTAGAACCCCCTAAACCTACGGATTTTCCTGAAAGAGGCCTATTAGAAGTATCAGGTACCCTACCTGTCACTGGCCTGACAGTTTCATTTATCGAGTCGATACTTTCCCTAAGAGGCAAACTTGCTGCTCCCATACCACTTAGTTGACTAAAAGAGGGAGGAGAGACGGACTCGATATGGCTGTAGTTATCGTTATCGGGTAGAGGACCACCTGACCTAGCCGGTTGGTTAGATTCGGCTCGGAGTTGTCTATCCGAAATGAGAGGGGAATACATAACTGGATGTCTAGTGGTACTGTCCAAACCTTGACTTACTGATCTAGTTAACCTATGTTCTTCATTAATTTCAGCATTACGTATTATGCGATTGATACGTTCCTCCTCCTCTTTGTTGGAATAAGCCATCTTCACAATTATCGAAAAACGAAGGCTAGTTAATAACAAAAATCAAAAGCGATTATCCATATGGTGAGTTTCTCAACGAAAGGTTTTCTTAATTCAAGTTCAGTGCAATATTATTTTAGAACTGAAACTTGTAACATTAACTAACATTTGAAATACTTGTAGAAAACTTAAATAAATAATCTGAACTTGTAAAGCAATTTCCAAAATTATATTTGAAAAAAAAACTAACAAAATTATAATGAAATAACTCAAAGTAGAAGCAACAAAGAAACAATATGTAAAAACAAGAAATGTTTCTTACGAAAATTTTATTACTTAGAAAAAAAAAAAACAATTGATAATGAAATCAATTGAAATAAATAATTGGAACAAAAGTAACTGAAATACAATTACGAAAACTAGTAACGTAAAACAAAATCTAAGATAGCCTTGTACCAAAAATAATTCTAAAAACGTTATTTTAGAAAACCTAGTATCGGTATCTTCAAAACAAAAATTATTTTCTATCACAATTAAAGCGTTTTTTTTCTGTACCAGAAAAATAACTTAATGGAAGAAAACTTTACAAAAATAAACTTGTCAAAACAAGGAAACAAAAAAATTAACGAAAATTAATAATAACTTATAATTTGATAGAGAAACGTAAAGTTTCTTTAAAGAAAAAGAATAAAAAACGCAAAAAGCAAAATAAGTTGAACAACAAAAAAAAGTTTCTAAAACTATTTTTCGAAAACTATTTTCAAAAACTGTAAGAAAAAAACATTGAAAAGTTTTTTTTCAACAAAAATAAACAAAAAAAGTTATTGTCTTGATAAACAAGTATATTGCTATCAAAAAAACGAATATGATAGTAAATAAGTTAGATTAAGAAAAATATAAGAAAATTTTCGTAGATTAATAAATTTAACTTTGTTTTCAAAACAAAAATTAAAAGTTTTTCTTTGAAGAAAATTCTTTGAACAAAAAGATCTATAACGAAATCGAAAATTTAACAAATATTTCACAATAACGAAAATGTTCACTTGAAAATTAGTGTGATTTTCACTAACAAAAAGAAAATGAATGATTCTTTCACTCGAAAAACTATATATTTCAAAAAGTAGTTTAGGATTTAGTTTTCATAAAGGTACGGAGTGCTTCAAGTAGCGTCTACAGTGGTTTCTTTTCGACATGGAACGACCTTACTAATAGCATCTTTAAAAAAATTGACATCAGACGGACTTAATTAAATTCCTTGAAGCGGTGATGTAAAAAGGGAAGTACAATAAGAAGAGAATTCACAATAGACAAGAAGTAGTTTTACCTCACCGTTCCCGCTATTCTTATCAGTCTCTTGGGACTTTGTTAAAAGACTTGAAACGGTGAGCGAAACGAAACACAAAAAAAAAACGAGCTAACACCCGAAAAGATGAAAGAAGATAAGGTTGGAATGCTGCAGCGCTGTTTCAACTATTTGTCGAACACGGTCACCATATCCAAATCGAAAACTAAGAAGACAAGACATGAGGAATAAAAATGAAATTTAGAGATAAATAGTTCAAATTTGGGATAGGGAATACAGGGTAAACAGGATTTAGAAAAAGAAGTGAACTGACAGCATACTTCCGGAATTCGTCGCAGTTCACCATAGTATGTCTGAGACTTTCTAAGTGAAGACATTCGAATCCGAAAACTTACTTCCAGTCCATTTAGAGGAAGAAATAAAACACCCAATAACCGCAGTCGCTATGAACTTCCAAGAAATCGTCGCAATACACCTGAGTGCGTCTGTGACCTTCTCGATGCAGACATACGATTCCTGAAAATTCATAGCAAGTTTGGTTGAACTATCACGAAACGTAGACTACAAAAAGTATTAGCTAAAAGCCAATACGTTGGGCGCCAACTTGTTGCGAGGCAAGAGGAATCGTTGGGAGAGTGGTAATGTGGTAAGGTAGGAAAAATAAGGAAAGGTTAGGAAATTGAAAAAGGAAGCGATCAGAAAAGGGGTGAGAGTGGTAAGTTCCGGGGAACGCGGCCTGCTTGCGATGCTCGACATTAGCTCGCCGGAATGGGGGGGGGATCTTGCCCCCGGAACTTTAACCTAGCCAGCAAACAAATAAACACAAATCAGGCCTGAAAAAAAATCAAACAAAAGAATAAGACTGCGGACCGACGATCACCACTTCAAGGTACTGCTGGTGTAAACGCAGTATGGCCTAACCCATCCAACCTAGGAATCCAGTGGCCTTATTTAGGATTCCCCCTTTTTGGCGATGACTACTTTCCGGTCATACCATCTTCACTGCAGTTGCTTTGCTACTATCCACACCCCCTAGTAATTAACTTTAGCACCTCATAATTTCTATTAAGAAATCAAGAAAAGACATCATTAATTCATCAAAGAGACGTTAAGTGAAGTTTTATTAAGTTTTACATATAAGATTAACATAAGATTGTTTTAAGTTGAAAATTCACTAAAAATAAATTATCCAATTTCATGAATGAACAGTAATTTTAAAAATCATAAATCTTTGGATTGTTTTACAGCTAACGAAACAAAATGGAGAGCTCTATGGAGGTGGTTTTTATGGAAAAAGGAATCAATGAAAAAAAAGAAGAGTAAACCCTATGATAGACCCTGAAAAATAATCACATTCACTTATAAAGGGAATTTTATAAAGATAAAGATTCAAATTTTAGAAAACAATATAATATATAATATAATAAAAGTAAAAGTAAATATAAGAAAATTGATTATATAACAATATGAATATGAAACAAGATAATATGAAAAAGAATATAACAATAAACGTCTCATCGTATTCTATTTCATTAGCTGAATATTTGACGGATGGCTTAAAAAACGATTTTTGAAAATCTTTTTCCTTCTTTGGAAAGGCGGATTCAACATCTTTGCACGCGTTCCTCAGTTGATCCAAGGAATAAATTGGCATAGGATATACAAGTTGAACCAATCTGTCATTCAGGCTTTTCTTCAGGATTTTCACCAATTCCACTTCCGGAATTGGTATCCTCAGTTGGGATTTTATTTTGCTGACCGCGGCCAAGAAGTCGTCAATGTCTTCCGAGGAACCCTGTTTACGCTCCATTATCTCACGCATTATATCATAATCGGAGCGAGTGTTTTTGAACTGGCGCATCAGTGCTTCTCGAAGAGTGGACCAGTCGGGCTTATAATGCGTTCTAAGGAATTGCCAGTACCAATCGTTGGCCTTTCCCTTCATTAAAAGGTGAAAGTCCCGCAATATTATGGACCACGGACACCTATGGTCGGCCTGGAGGGTCTCTATTCGCAAAACGAAATTTTCCACCGATAACGTACCGGGTTTTCCACCAAAAGGAATATTCCAGTGATCGATCTTGATCGGAGCCTTAAACCCAGAAGTCCACCAGGGTGGTGGATAACCAACTTGGTAATCTTGGGAGTCAGGATTCATTGGAGCTCTCTCAGGTCCAAAACAAGCATCTTGCCGATAGTCAGGCTGGTTTAACCCATCCTGGCTTTGACGAAAGGGTTCTTGTGTTCTTTGTCGCTGTGGAGGATGTTGCACAAAATCATTCCTCCTTGGATCTGGCTGAGGAGGCTGCTGTGGAGGTGGATAGTTTGGTGGTGGAAGAATTAGTGGTGGAAAGTTATACACCGGAGCGGGTGGTTTTGGTACTTGCCCGGTGGAAATCGGAGACGGCCTACCTAATTTCAACTCCCTCAAAAATCCCCTAAGTTGACTTTGGATCTCTTCTTTTAAGGTAGTTGACAGTTCCCTTTGAATAACTTGCCGGGTGGTAGACAAACCTTCATCCATGGCCAAGTTTATGTAGGCTTTCAAGTCCTCAGGTATTACTCTTTTGTCTTTTACTTTCTTTACAGGAGGAGGAGGTCTCTGAGCTAAACTATCTAGAATGTCCCTAGAACCCCCTAAACCTACGGAGTTTCCTGAAAGAGGCCTATTAGAAGTATCAGGTACCCTACCTGTCACTGGCCTGACAGTTTCATTTATCGAGTCGATACTTTCCCTAAGAGGCAAACTTGCTGCTCCCATACCACTTAGTTGACTAAAAGAGGGAGGAGAGACGGACTCGATATGGCTGTAGTTATCGTTATCGGGTAGAGGACCACCTGACCTAGCCGGTTGGTTAGATTCGGCTCGGAGTTGTCTATCCGAAATGAGAGGGGAATACATAACTGGATGTCTAGTGGTACTGTCCAAACCTTGACTTACTGATCTAGTTAACCTATGTTCTTCATTAATTTCAGCATTACGTATTATGCGATTGATACGTTCCTCCTCCTCTTTGTTGGAATAAGCCATCTTCACAATTATCGAAAAACGAAGGCTAGTTAATAACAAAAATCAAAAGCGATTATCCATATGGTGAGTTTCTCAACGAAAGGTTTTCTTAATTCAAGTTCAGTGCAATATTATTTTAGAACTGAAACTTGTAACATTAACTAACATTTGAAATACTTGTAGAAAACTTAAATAAATAATATGAACTTGTAAAGCAATTTCCAAAATTATATTTGAAAAAAAACTAACAAAATTATAATGAAATAAATCAAAGTAGAAGCAACAAAGAAACAATATGTAAAAACAAGAAATGTTTCTTAAGAAAATTTTATTACTTAGAAAAAAAAAAAAACAATTGATAATGAAATCAATTGAAATAAATAATTGAAACAAAAGTAACTGAAATACAATTACGAAAACTAGTAACGTAAAACAAAATCTAAGATAGCCTTGTACCAAAAATAATTCTAAAAACGTTATTTTAGAAAACCTAGTATCGGTATCTTCAAAACAAAAATTATTTTCTATCACAATTAAAGCGTTTTTTTTCTGTACCAGAAAAATAACTTAATGGAAGAAAACTTTACAAAAATAAACTTGTCAAAACAAGGAAACAAAAAAATTAACGAAAATTAATAATAACTTATAATTTGATAGAGAAACGTAAAGTTTCTTTAAAGAAAAAGAATAAAAAACGCAAAAAGCAAAATAAGTTGAACAACAAAAAAAAGTTTCTAAAACTATTTTTCGAAAACTATTTTCAAAAACTGTAAGAAAAAAACATTGAAAAGTTTTTTTCAACAAAAATAAACAAAAAAAGTTATTGTCTTGATAAACAAGTATATTGCTATCAAAAAAACGAATATGATAATAAATAAGTTAGATTAAGAAAAATATAAGAAAATTTTCGAAGATTAATAAATTTAACTTTGTTTTCAAAACAAAAATTAAAAGTTTTTCTTTGAAGAAAATTCTTTGAACAAAAAGATCTATAACGAAATCGAAAATTTAACAAATATTTCACAATAACGAAAATGTTCACTTGAAAATTAGTGTGATTTTCACTAACAAAAAGAAAATGAATGATTCTTTCACTCGAAAAACTATATATTTCAAAAAGTAGTTTAGGATTTAGTTTTCATAAAGGTACGGAGTGCTTCAAGTAGCGTCTACAGTGGTTTCTTTTCGACATGGAACGACCTTACTAATAGCATCTTTAAAAAAATTGACATCAGACGGACTTAATTAAATTCCTTGAAGCGGTGATGTAAAAAGGGAAGTACAATAAGAAGAGAATTCACAATAGACAAGAAGTAGTTTTACCTCACCGTTCCCGCTATTCTTATCAGTCTCTTGGGACTTTGTTAAAAGACTTGAAACGGTGAGGGAAACGAAACACAAAAAAAAAACGAGCTAACACCCGAAAAGATGAAAGAAGATAAGGTTGGAATGCTGCAGCGCTGTTTCAACTATTTGTCGAACACGGTCACCATATCCAAATCGAAAACTAAGAAGACAAGACATGAGGAATAAAAATGAAATTTAGAGATAAATAGTTCAAATTTGGGATAGGGAATACAGGGTAAACAGGATTTAGAAAAAGAAGTGAACTGACAGCAAACTTCCGGAATTCGTCGCAGTTCACCATAGTATGTCTGAGACTTTCTAAGTGAAGACATTCGAATCCGAAAACTTACTTCCAGTCCATTTAGAGGAAGAAATAAAACACCCAATAACCGCAGTCGCTATGAACTTCCAAGAAATCTTCGCAATACACCTGAGTGCGTCTGTGACCTTCTCGATGCAGACATACGATTCCTGAAAATTCATAGCAAGTTTGGTTGAACTATCACGAAACGTAGACTACAAAAAGTATTAGCTAAAAGCCAATACGTTGGGCGCCAACTTGTTGCGAGGCAAGAGGAATCGTTGGGAGAGTGGTAATGTGGTAAGGTAGGAAAAATAAGGAAAGGTTAGGAAATTGAAAAAGGAAGCGATCAGAAAAGGGGTGAGAGTGGTAAGTTCCGGGGAACGCGGCCTGCTTGCGATGCTCGACATTAGCTCGCCGGAATGGGGGGGGGATCTTGCCCCCGAAACTTTAACCTAGCCAGCAAACAAATAAACACAAATCAGGCCTGAAAAAAAATCAAACAAAAGAATAAGACTGCGGACCGACGATCACCACTTCAAGGTACTGCTGGTGTAAACGCAGTATGGCCTAACCCATCCAACCTAGGAATCCAGTGGCCTTATTTAGGATTCCCCCCTTTTGGCGATGACTACTTTCCGGTCATACCATCTTCACTGCAGTTGCTTTGCTACTATCCACACCCCCTAGTAATTAACTTTAGCACCTCATAATTTCTATTAAGAAATCAAGAAAAGACATCATTAATTCATCAAAGAGACGTTAAGTGAAGTTTTATTAAGTTTTACATATAAGATTAACATAAGATTGTTTTAAGTTGAAAATTCACTAAAAATAAATTATCCAATTTCATGAATGAACAGTAATTTTAAAAATCATAAATCTTTGGATTGTTTTACAGCTAACGAAACAAAATGGAGAGCTCTATGGAGGTGGTTTTTATGGAAAAAGGAATCAATGAAAAAAAAGAAGAGTAAACCCTATGATAGACCCTGAAAAATAATCACATTCACTTATAAAGGGAATTTTATAAAGATAAAGATTCAAATTTTAGAAAACAATATAATATATAATATAATAAAAGTAAAAGTAAATATAAGAAAATTGATTATATAACAATATGAATATGAAACAAGATAATATGAAAAAGAATATAACAATAAACGTCTCATCGTATTCTATTTCATTAGCTGAATATTTGACGGATGGCTTAAAAAACGATTTTTGAAAATCTTTTTCCTTCTTTGGAAAGGCGGATTCAACATCTTTGCACGCGTTCCTCAGTTGATCCAAGGAATAAATTGGCATAGGATATACAAGTTGAACCAATCTGTCATTCAGGCTTTTCTTCAGGATTTTCACTAATTCCACTTCCGGAATTGGTATCCTCAGTTGGGATTTTATTTTGCTGACCGCGGCCAAGAAGTCGTCAATGTCTTCCGAGGAACCCTGTTTACGCTCCATTATCTCACGCATTATATCATAATCGGAGCGAGTGTTTTTGAACTGGCGCATCAGTGCTTCTCGAAGAGTGGACCAGTCGGGCTTATAATGCGTTCTAAGGAATTGCCAGTACCAATCGTTGGCGTTTCCCTTCATTAAAAGGTGAAAGTCCCGCAATATTATGGACCACGGACACCTATGGTGGGCCTGGAGGGTCTCTATTCGCAAAACGAAATTTTCCACCGATAACGTACCGGGTTTTCCACCAAAAGGAATATTCCAGTGATCGATCTTGATCGGAGCCTTAAACCCAGAAGTCCACCAGGGTGGTGGATAACCAACTTGGTAATCTTGGGAGTCAGGATTCATTGGAGCTCTCTCAGGTCCAAAACAAGCATCTTGCCGATAGTCAGGCTGGTTTAACCCATCCTGGCTTTGACGAAAGGGTTCTTGTGTTCTTTGTCGCTGTGGAGGATGTTGCACAAAATCATTCCTCCTTGGATCTGGCTGAGGAGGCTGCTGTGGAGGTGGATAGTTTGGTGGTGGAAGAATTAGTGGTGGAAAGTTATACACCGGAGCGGGTGGTTTTGGTACTTGCCCGGTGGAAATCGGAGACGGCCTACCTAATTTCAACTCCCTCAAAAATCCCCTAAGTTGACTTTGGATCTCTTCTTTTAAGGTAGTTGACAGTTCCCTTTGAATAACTTGCCGGGTGGTAGACAAACCTTCATCCATGGCCAAGTTTATGTAGGTTTTCAAGTCCTCAGGTATTACTCTTTTGTCTTTTACTTTCTTTACAGGAGGAGGAGGTCTCTGAGCTAAACTATCTAGAATGTCCCTAGAACCCCCTAAACCTACGGAGTTTCCTGAAAGAGGCCTATTAGAAGTATCAGGTACCCTACCTGTCACTGGCCTGACAGTTTCATTTATCGAGTCGATACTTTCCCTAAGAGGCAAACTTGCTGCTCCCATACCACTTAGTTGACTAAAAGAGGGAGGAGAGACGGACTCGATATGGCTGTAGTTATCGTTATCGGGTAGAGGACCACCTGACCTAGCCGGTTGGTTAGATTCGGCTCGGAGTTGTCTATCCGAAATGAGAGGGGAATACATAACTTGATGTCTAGTGGTACTGTCCAAACCTTGACTTACTGATCTAGTTAACCTATGTTCTTCATTAATTTCAGCATTACGTATTATGCGATTGATACGTTCCTCCTCCTCTTTGTTGGAATAAGCCATCTTCACAATTATCGAAAAACGAAGGCTAGTTAATAACAAAAATCAAAAGCGATTATCCATATGGTGAGTTTCTCAACGAAAGGTTTTCTTAATTCAAGTTCAGTGCAATATTATTTTAGAACTGAAACTTGTAACATTAACTAACATTTGAAATACTTGTAGAAAACTTTAATAAATAATCTGAACTTGTAAAGCAATTTCCAAAATTATATTTGAAAAAAAAACTAACAAAATTATAATGAAATAAATCAAAGTAGAAGCAACAATGAAACAATATGTAAAAACAAGAAATGTTTCTTACGAAAATTTTATTACTTAGAAAAAAAAACAATTGATAATGAAATCAATTGAAATAAATAATTGAAACAAAAGTAACTGAAATACAATTACGAAAACTAGTAACGTAAAACAAAATCTAAGAAAGCCTTGTACCAAAAATAATTCTAAAAACGTTATTTTAGAAAACCTAGTATCGGTATCTTCAAAACAAAAATTATTTTCTATCACAATTAAAGTGTTTTTTTTCTGTACCAGAAAAATAACTTAATGCAAGAAAACTTTACAAAAATAAACTTGTCAAAACAAGGAAACAAAAAAATTAACGAAAATTAATAATAACTTATAATTTGATAGAGAAACGTAAAGTTTCTTTAAAGAAAAAGAATAAAAAACGCAAAAAGCAAAATAAGTTGAACAACAAAAAAAAGTTTCTAAAACTATTTTTCGAAAACTATTTTCAAAAACTGTAAGAAAAAAACATTGAAAAGTTTTTTTCAACAAAAATAAACAAAAAAAATTAATTGTCTTGATAAACAAGTATATTGCTATCAAAAAAACGAATATGATAATAAATAAGTTAGATTAAGATAAATATAAGAAAATTTTCGAAGATTAATAAATTTAACTTTGTTTTCAAAACAAAAATAAAAAGTTTTTCTTTGACGAAATCGAAAATTTAACAAATATTTCACAATAACGAAAATGTTCACTTGAAAATTAGTGTGATTTTCACTAACAAAAAGAAAATGAATGATTCTTTCACTCGAAAAACTATATATTTCAAAAAGTAGTTTAGGATTTAGTTTTCATAAAGGTACGGAGTGCTTCAAGTAGCGTCTACAGTGGTTTCTTTTCGACATGGTACGACCTTACTAATAGCATCTTTAAAAAAATTGACATCAGCCGGACTTAATTAAATTCCTTGAAGCGGTGATGTAAAAAGGGAAGTACAATAAGAAGAGAATTCACAATAGACAAGAAGTAGTTTTACCTCACCGTTCCCGCTATTCTAATCAGTCTCTTGGGCATTTGTTAAAAGACTTGAAACGGTGAGGGAAACGAAACACAAAAAAAAAAAGAGCTAACACCCGAAAAGAAAAGATGAAAGAAGATAAGGTTGGAATGCTGCAGCGCTGTTTCAACTATTTGTCGAACACGGTCACCATATCCAAATCGAAAACTAAGAAGACAAGACATGAGGAATAAAAATGAAATTTAGAGATAAATAGTTCAAATTTGGGATAGGGAATACAGGGTAAACAGGATTTAGAAAAAGAAGTGAACTGACAGCAAACTTCCGGAATTCGTCGCAGTTCACCATAGTATGTCTGAGACTTTCTAAGTGAAGACATTCGAATCCGAAAACTTACTTCCAGTCCATTTAGATGAAGAAATAAAACACCCAATAACCGCAGTCGCTATGAACTTCCAAGAAATCGTCGCAATACACCTGAGTGCGTCTGTGACCTTCTCGATGCAGACATACGATTCCTGAAAATTCATAGCAAGTTTGGTTGAACTATCACGAAACGTAGACTACAAAAAGTATTAGCTAAAAGCCAATACGTTGGGCGCCAACTTGTTGCGAGTCAAGAGGAATCGTTGGGAGAGTGGTAATGTGGTAAGGTAGGAAAAATAAGGAAAGGTTAGGAAATTGAAAAAGGAAGCGATCAGAAAAGGGGTGAGAGTGGTAAGTTCCGGGGAACGCGGCCTGCTTGCGATGCTCGACATTAGCTCGCCGGAATGGGGGGGATCTTGACCCCGAAACTTTAACCTAGCCAGCAAACAAATAAACACAAATCAGGCCTGAAAAAAATTCAAACAAAATAATAAGACTGCGGACCGATGATCACCACTTCAAGGTACTGCTGGTGTTAACGCAGTATGGCCTAACCCATCCAACCTAGGAATCCAGTGGCCTTATTTAGGATTCCCCCTTTTTGGCGATGACTACTTTCCGGTCATACCATCTTCACTGCAGTTGCTTTGCTACTATCCACACCCCCTAGTAATTAACTTTAGCACCTCATAATTTCTCTTAAGAAATCAAGAAAAGACATCATTAATTCATCAAAGAGACGTTAAGTGAAGTTTTATTAAGTTTTACATATAAGATTAACATAAGATTGTTTTAAGTTGAAAATTCACTAAAAATAAATTATCCAATTTCATGAATGAACAGTAATTTTAAAAATCGTAAATCTTTTGATTGTTTTACAGCTAACGAAACTAAATGGAACCTGAAAGATAATGAAGCTACAACAACGTGAGATATATTTGTTTCTCGAAAGGACTATCATCAAACTCTGAAAAAAAACATATACACTACAATAATTCGCTACCTTCTAAGAGCTCTATGGAGGTGGTTTTTATGGAAAAAGGAATCAATGAAAATAAAGAAGAGTAAACCCTATGATAGACCCTGAAAAATAATCCCATTCACTTATAAAGGGAATTTTATAAAGATAAAGATTCAAATTTTAGAAAACAATATAATATATAATATAATAAAAGTAAAAGTAAATATAAGAAAATTGATTATATACCAATATAAATATGAAACAAAATAATATGAAAAAGAATATAACAATAAAGGAAAAAGATTATAATTGATAACAAAAAAAAAAAACTTCACGTCTCGAAAAGTTAACAAAAAAAAAAGTACGTTAATCCGGAACAAAACAGGAACCGGGAACAAATTTTGAAGGAATAATCTGGACTTCAGGACGATACGGTAAGTTAGTTACTTAAATTGGAAACTTAACTTGTCATCGCTTTGTTTCTTTTTTTTTTTAAATTTTAACATAAAATCGAAAAAAAATATTTCTTCACCACTGGCTTACATAAATTTTTCTTTTAAATTTCTTTAGAGGTCACCTGGATACCCTAGCGGAGAGGGTGTTCTGAAAACGTTATCCTCAATCCCAAATCTGCTTGGTGCAGGATTTTAACACTGCTCCTTTAAGATACCAAACAATCTGTTCAGTATAACAGTTTTCCGAGGTAGCAAAGACCACTACGCCAACAGAAGTGAGGAATAGATACACATTGGCCACCAAAGAACAGGATCTACGCCAATAACGGGCAACTGTACATAAAGATTATGCCTGCCAGTCGGTTCTTTTCAGTCAGTATCCTCCAGAAAAAGCACTAGTTATGTATATATATATATATATAGCCAATAGTATATATAAAATAAAATTTGTGTGGCGGTCCAGCGCTCCACTGACCAGGTGGAACCGCCAGAGATTCAGAAAAGTGGAGATGGAAGATTGCCTGTATAAAATTTCCTATGTTAGCACTTATTCTTTATTAAAAATGTTCGTTTTAAAAAACGAAACTCACCTCACACTAGTTTTTTTTATTGTTAAGGAAAAATTATTTAAAGTTTCTTCGGATGCGATCATGAACTTATTTTTTTTTTTAGATGTGCACTTTCTACAATTTCCAAAAAAAAAAACAATTAGAATTGGATTTGACTTTTCACAGAAAAATTAACTTTTAATTCGACACTTGTTTCTTACATTTAAACGAAATGCGTTCCATCAAAAAAAAACTAATTTTAAGTGTAAGCCGAACTCAAAAAAAAATGACTACGTCTGTTCGTGTTCACTGATCACCCTTGAATATGTTCATTCCTATTCCATAATGACGTTTGACTTTACTCAACCAAATTCGGAATTTTGAACATGCCACTTTTTTCTATGAAATTTTCCCTCACCCAGATAAGGTCATACGGTTAATTTTTTTTTCCGCTAGTTAGCTTTTAGTTTTATAGTTTAATATTTTTTTCTTCTGGATATGTCAGTGTAGTGGGGTATCCCAATTCGCCACAAGAATTGACACTCCAAAAAAAATGAAGCCCCTCCTCCATTTTCCAAAAGTCATTTCATAGTAATACTACCCTTGGATAGATGGCAGTACTCATGACTTAATCACACGTGCAGATTTGGTTTAAGGTTTGTAGCACCCAGTTTGCTTACCGGCAAATTATTCTGTACTTATATTCCATAAAACGACCAACCTCAAACAACCAACTCCCTTGAAATCGATCCATTCCACCATACCAAAACTCACCACAGCAAACCATAGGTGAAAACATCACAACTGAAAACCTTTGTTCGCACCATTTTATAACCGAACGACAATTTCGTTCTAAATATGCTTGGAAATGTTTCTGGACAAGAGAGTGAGACTTGTACTGGGTGGTAAGTTGGAATCACCTCGTTTTATTTTTACTTTTCTTATTCACCTCGGTCAGAGATTATTTTAATTGATTGTAGTCAGCAACCTATGTAAAGTGATTAATGTCGAATTCCTAACAGTCAAAAAAATTCGAATTTTTCTGAACAAATCGAATTTTTTCTAAACAAAATCGACTTTTATGCTGTCAAACAAATCTTGCGTTTTTAGCTAGATTTCACATCAAATCGCACACACACTATCAAGATTTGACATTTCTCATGCATCAAGATGGAATTAAATGTTCTCATTACAATTTTGTGACGAAGTTAAAAAAGAAAACAAATGTTTAAGTGTTCTTAATTGTTTAATATTTCAGTGATTGATGAAAAAAAGTAAAAATAATTGTGCGTATCTTCAAGAAACAAAAAATCCCATTAAAATAACATACAATTCGCGAGGAAATCACGTTGCAAAATTATTTTTCTTCGTCCTCAAGTGAAATATTCAGAATAGGTCCTCGCTGCTGTGTGTGGATTAATTTTGGATTGTAATTTTTTTACTTGATTACGCGCACAATTGTTTTTGATGTTTTTCAATTATCAGACGAAATATATTTGTTTTTAAATTATCAAAACAACGCGAAAATAAAATACACTTTAACATTTGCTTTGCGCGCACTACTTCTTAGTTTTTGTGCGACAACAAAATTCCTGTCAAATTGCACTCACACAATCACAAAAAAAAATCGACTTTTTTATGAATTCCTTACAAAAAGAAAAAAATTTTAATGAAATCGACTTCAAATGGTTGTAAGGAATTCGACATAAGACTTCGTGGTTCGTCTTGTCATGATACAATCTAAAAACATAGCTGTCAAAAATAACTACGCTGTTCGAAAACCTACCTATTTGGATACTAATTTATCTTAAATTGGCTATCTAATAGGTTTCCGAACGCGACCAATTTTTGATCTCCTTCTCTATCGCATAATCTTTGGGTTGACATCAGGCATTATTGAACCACCGGCGGCCATCAACAACACAACAACATCATTAGCAGCACAAATCTTCAGCAACCATTAAATGGTGGTAAGTATTTCAATTTATTGTTTATTACTTTTATTAGATTAGTAATTTTTCATTTATTTATAGCATCCAATGATCCAATTCAATGGAAGGAACCGGCAGGCCGGCCGCAACAAATAACATAAATACACCAACAGTAGATAATAAAAATACACATCAATAAATTACACCAACATAATTTCCCAAACCTTCCAATATAAATTCAAAAAATTAAATATACATGTTTCATTTAAAACAAAGAATAACATAAATAATATATTAAAACAAAAATCTAAAAACAATATAAAATCATGCTCTGGAGTCTACAAATTGAAATGTAATGATTGTAACATGTTCTACATAGGCCAAACTGGTAGAACTTTCAATGATAGATTTAAAGAACACAAAACAAAAACCAGATCCACGTACGCCCAACATTTAATAGACAACGACCACAATTACACAGACTTTGAGACTAACATTACTAACGTTACACATCTGCAGAAAAGGAAAAATATTAGACGCGACTCAAGAGTACGAAATTTACAAAGCATACAAGACTGGACAAGACAGACTATTGAACGATAAACTGACAATCAAAACTAACACACTTTATGAAACTGCAATAAAACATATACAAAACAATAGATAAAATAAAAACATCACCCATACACCACCAGCACAACACAATCCACCAAAATAAAATAATAACAACAACACAAACAACCTGAGACAAGAGCTTAAGCTTGAGCTGAATTAAGTTTTATAATAACATCAAAGTAGTTCACCCGATGATGGAGTAGCAACACTCCGAAACGCGTCGCATTAACAAATATATCTATACAAAAAGTTGTGATAATAGTTTTTTAAATTTAAATTTAATAAATAAAAAAAAAAATTTTTTAATACAAAATAAAATTTGTTGTTTTTTAATAATTTTTAATTTAAGTATTAATAAAATATAATAATTAAAACACAACTTGGAGACGAAAACCCAACAAAATGTATTATAATATGGCCTTAAAGAAACAAAATACTGAAAACAATAATCTGTATAATAAGGTTTTAATATGACTTTCACCTGCAGTTACTTTGAAAACAAATAACTTGTATAACAAGGTCTTAAAAAGGCCTAATAAGTTCTTCTGTGTAAGACTTTATAAAATCCTCTCAATACAGTTGGAAAAATAAAAATTTGTCTAACTTATTTTCATTTTAGTTTTTATTGTTACATAATTTTCTCAAGATTTGTGGAGCCACAGCATGTTTGTTTATCTGAAATGTATAGAATTTAAATAAATTGAAAAAACTTAAATTTGTACTTATTATTATTTTTTGTTAACAAAAAGAAAACATTTGGCACCAGCAGGATTCGAACCCCGAAAATAGAATAATAAAATATGCGAGTTTGTAAATCGAGAGGAAAATATTATCGAAACTTATTTGCTTTATTTAGCAGAAAAAAATATTAACAAACCTGTATTGTTGTTGTTGTTTTTTTTTTAAATGGATGAATGTCGCCGTCAAAATGATTTCATGTGCGTAGAAGGAAGGGGTTTGTTAGGAACTTGAGTTACCCATGGATTTAAATGAAATATTATTTTTACATATTTTGTCAGTAAAGGTAAAAGTAGAATTGTGGTAGATGAACTTAAGCGTTGGCGCGAAAAGAAGCGAATATAAGGAAATTATGCAGGGTGAGTCACCTTATATGTGACAAATTTCACGTTTTAAGGAACGCTGTAAAAATATATTAAAGCTCTGTGGGTTTCTGGTCGGGTGTCGAAATGTAAAAATCTGAGGGCGCCAATCTATTTAGGAGGGTGGTATTACCTAGTGTCTCGACCAGTGCTTTAGCACCAACAGAAACGGAGTAATTTCACACAAGTGTCGAAATGTCAAAATCTGAGGATGCCAATCGATTAAGGAGGGTGCGGTATTACCTCGTGTTTCGGCCAGCGCTCTAGAACCAACAGAAACCGAGAAATTTGACAAGTGTCGAAATGTCAAAATCTGAGGATGCCAATCGATTTAGGAGGGTTGTATTACCTAGTGTTTCGACCAGCGCTCTAGCACCAACAGAAACCGAGAAATTTCACTTTTCAATTTGACAAGTGTCGTAATGTCAAAATCTGAGTATGCCAATCGATTTAGGAGGGTGGTACTACCTAGTGTTTTGGCCAGCGCTCTAGCACCAACAGAAACCGAGAAATTTGACATGTGTCGAAACGTCAAAATCTGAGGATGCCAATCGATTTAGGAGGGTGGTATTACCTAGTGCTTAGGCCAGCGCTCTAGCACCAAGAGAAACCGAGAAATTTTACTTTTCAATTTGACAAGTGTCAAAATGTCAGAATTTGAGGGCGCTAATGGATTTAGCAGCTGCGTTTTTCATAAAGTCACGGCCAGCACTCTAAGCCCAGTGGAAAGCGATAGAATCGCACTCAACACTTTGACAGTTGACAGTGGTGACGAAATGTCGAAAAATTACACCTTTTACTTTGACAGTTAATAGTTGAGGCGAGATGTCAAAAACCCGAGAAAACCCCATTTTTGCTTTAACAGTTTTCAGATGATGGTGAAAAGTCGAAAAACCGATGCCACGGTCCACGCTCTAACTCCAAAAGAAAATGAGCAAATTCGCACTTAAAATTCTTCAATATCTTTAATGAAGAAATGTAGAAATCTATGGCAAATTGAGATGAACAAAATTAAATTATATATTTATTTCGTTTTCATTTATTAGCCTGGAGTTACTCCTTTCTTTTATTGTTTCTGTTCTTTTTCTATCGAAAAATAAAAATTGGAATAGAAGGAGAAACCAAGATTACGCTCATCTGTTTCATTGCAAGAAATGCAGTGGAAAAAAAACTTTCATCTATTCAAATACATAACTTCATTTTGAAAACTAACAAATTTTTCCGAATCACATACATTGTTAATCCTCCTAACTACGCCTCTGTCTTGATTTTTTTTTCTAACCAAGCATTATTTTACACCCACAAAGTAAAGCATTTTATGTATCAGTTTCGATATATTTAACGCTTGATTTACAAAATCACATGTTTAATTATTCTATTGCGATTTGCAATTGTATTATGAATACCTGTTCGTACAAAAGAATTTAGGAAAAGTACTCCTATTTGATTTAGGCCCTTATGGGAAACTTTGAATGCAAAATCGAAAAAAAAAAATTGATAACACATACAGCGTTTGTTTTTCATATTGTGATTGTGATTTTTGATCGAAATTTCGTGCTCCGGGGTTCATATCCTGCTGGTAACCAATTTTTGTGTTGGTTTGTTAACAATGAAGTTAAAACAAAATGAATATTAACATCAATACTTATTCACTACTCATCGCTGAATTGCCATTAAATACAAATTAATTTACAACGCACAAAAAGTATGATAAGTAAATAATATGAACATATATATACATATTACATACTATGTATATTTTGTTCAGCAAATTCAAATCGTACAAATGCTGTTGTAGTTCCATAAATTTATATAAGACGGCTATAAACAAAAATGCAAAAAAAAATAGCTTGTAGTAACTTGCTACATATATACAAACCCACGTGGCTTGATTTGTATTAGTTGGCTATATACAAACCGCAAAGACCTGCTTATTTGCATAAGAACAAAATGCAAAAGCTATAGCTTGTAGGAGTTTGCTATGAACAAATCCACGTGGTTTGATTTTTATAAGAACAAAACTTGGCATGAACTTGGTATGATTTGTATTTGTTGGCTATATACAAACCGCAAAAACCTGCACATTTGCATAAGAACAAAATGCAAAAGCTATAGCTTGTAGTAGTTTGCTATATACAAATCCTCGTGGTTTGATTTTTATAAGAACAAAATGCAAAAGCTATAGCTTGTAGTAGTCCCAACTAACAATTTAACTTATTTAAGTGTCTATACAAGCTATTTTCTAGTTTGTACAGTAACTAATAAAGACCTTATGCAAATCAGTTTGGCGCACATTATACAAGCTATTTCATTTCCTTTGACCAGAAGTTCTATATATTTAAATAGTTTTCCATGGAAAGTCTTATAGATAAAATAAACAAAGCAATACAGTGTTATTGCTCCACTAAACAAGTTATTTGACTTTTATAAGAAATTGCAGATCGCATAAATGAAATGACTCACATTGTAAGGCCTTACAAAGGCAGTGTATTATTAAAAAAAATCGTTGCTTTAAATTTTATTATTATTATTGTTTTTATTTTTCCTTCCATTTTCCCATTACAAAAGGGAGTTAGAACCGCTTTTCTATTTATTCTGAAATGTATAGACATTTATTTTATTTGAAAAAAATTCAACTTTTACTCACATTAAATTTCAGAATCCAGGGATCGAACTCAGCTCCTCTCGATTATTAGGCCACCACGCAACACACAAGGCCAATTGGCAATATACCATACGCGTGTAAAAATTTGAATCAGTTGATACTTCAAGCCCAAAAAAATCAAACTAAATTTTTATTACATTGGTAGGTACCCCATAACAGGGTTTTAGAAGATTGGATTTAAAGTACCAATCATTAAATTTTTTAAGTATTTGAAAATATATACCATATGTTAAATATATATTTTAAACTAACATTAACATCAGGTCTGCATGACCATTTTTTATCGTACCATGTGTTTGAAAAAGTTCTTAGATTTTTTTTTCAAGCAAATAGATATGTGCGATGCAGTAGTGTAATTAAGTTGCTTAATTCTACCAAAGTCTCACCTGTGGGGATAATTAGGTATGTATAACATTTCGTTTTCCGATATACCTAAGTTTGTTTTAACAAAATACAAAAAGAAGAATTAAGGAAGGAAATAAATATAAAAAAAAACAAAATTCCTCATTTTTCTTAGCTTTCATTTTTGATTTATGTTAGCAAGCTATTAACAATATGCAAAAGCTATACATTTCAAATGGATGGCAATATCTGTCACAAATATAAATTCTTGATTTGTTTAAGTTTGCTATTAACCAAATGCAAAAGCTATAATTTCATTACGGAAGCCAATATAGATATCACAACCAAATCAAAATTCCCGCTCTATATTTAACTAATTTTTGATTTCCTTAAGTTTGCTATTAGCAAAATGCAAAAGCTATAATGTTCCCTTACGTAAGTCAATAACTATTACAAGAAAAGTGCAAGTGCCACTCGTGCAAAATGTTTGATTACCGTCATCAGTCTTGTTATACACCGATTGTTGGACTTGTTGGAGTTTTAAATACATTAAACAAATTTTTTGCACGACTTCACTTTTGAGAAACTCAAACGAAGATATTTTCATGCAAAACATTGCAGAAGCAGATCTTATAGTTTTTATTTGTTTCATGTTTAAAAAATTAGGTAAGCGTATGTTCAAGCATTTGTAATATGCTTTATAAATTTATGAAAATTCCGTTCTTCAAAACAATATAACAACACTGACTGACGCGCATTTTCATGATGCGCGATTACTTTCTTTAACAAGCCATAAAGGAGTTGTCTGTAATGACTTTCAGCTGAATGTTCTGTTAAAGCTATTGTTTTTCTAGCCTAGGCAACCAATTTTGGCAGGCCTTGAAGAGGTCTCCGTAGAACTCATTACATGAAGTCTCATATAGGAACAAATTTAAAGGCACTAAACAAGCTATTTTGAAATAAATAAATCGTTAAATGCTTGACTTGCATTATTAAGCTTTAAAATTATTCTATGTTAGCAATAGCCTATCCAATTTTGAAAATTGGACCCTATACAAGTTAAATTGTTAGTTGGGGTTGGCTATATACAAATCCACGTGGTACGATTTGTATTAGTTGGCTATATACAAACCGCAAAGACCTGCCAATTTGCATAAGAACAAAATGCAAAAGCAATAGCTTGTAGTAATTTTCTATATAAAAATCCACGTAGCATGATTTGTATTAGTTGGCTATATACAAACCGCAAAGACCTGCACATTTGCATAATAACAAAATGCAAAAGCAATAGCTTGTAGTAATTTGCTATATACAAATCCACGTGGCATGATTTGTATTAGTTGGCTATACACAAACCGCAAAGACCTGCACATTTGCATAAGAACAAAATGCAAAAGCTATAGCTTGTAGTAATTTGCTATATACAAATCCACGTGGCATGATTTGTATTAGTTGGTTTATACAAACCGCAAAGACCTGCACATTTGTATAAGAACAAAATGCAAAAGCTAAAGCTTGTAGTAATTTGCTATATACAAATCCACGTGGCATGATTTGTATTAGTTGGCTATATAAAAAAAAAAATAAATAAAAATAAATCGGGTGGCACAACGGCTCATGAAGAACCAGGGCCTAGTGACTAACAACTCGCAACCATTCCTGTGTGCGCCTATCGACAGGAATGGAAGGGACCTACAATTTTATGCCGAGTCCGAACGGCTAGACGAGAAGCACTTATTCGTGACAAGTGATACTCTTGGAGGATTTGTCAATTCCTTGCAAGAGGCAGTAGCCCTGAAAAAAACTTTCCTCCAGCGTGACAGTTGAACGCCATTACGCTACGGGTTACTACAATCCGCCACTATTGGTTTCCAAATGTTCAAGAAAAAGTTGAAAAATACATTAAAAATTGTATCCGTTGCATAATGCACGCAGCACCAATTCGATCTAATATACGTAATTTGTTTAATATCCCTAAGGACCCAAAATCCCATTTCATACAATACATTTGGATCATCTTGGTCCTCTCCCTTCAATAAAGTCAAAGAGAAAACATATCTTAGTGGTGATAGATGCATTTACAAAGTTCACTAAATTGTACCCAGTTGTATCTTCAAGCTCAAAAGAAGTATGTGCAGCACTAAGAAAATATTTTGAGTATTATAGTAGGCCATCAAGAGTAATTACTGATAGGGGAACCTGTTTTACATCACTAGAGTTTAGTTCATTCGCTATAGACCAGAATATAGACCATGTTAAGGTGGCAGTTCATTCACCACAAGCCAATGGTCAAGTAGAGCGAGTCAATAGGGTATTAACTAGTATGCTTGCTAAGCTTTAGGAACCGATCGAGTACTCAGATTGGTTTGTTACTCTAGCACAAATTGAATTTGGACTAAATAACACTATACATCGAGCCAGACAAAATACACCAAGTCAATTGTTATTCGGTATTAACCAAAGGGGGTAATAATTGACAAATTAACAGAATTTCTTGAGGATAAGCAATTAAATCAACCGGAAAGAAATCTTGAATTGTCAAGAGAAAAGGCTTCAGAGGCAATCACTACGATAATAACCCAACACGTATATACGACGAGGGTGATTATGTGGTAACAAGAAATGTAGACACAACAACCGGTGTAAATAAGAAATTGATTCCAAAATTCAGGGGCCCATATGTTGTTTACAAGATTCTACCTAATGACAGATATGTAATACGTGATTTTGAAGGTTGTCAAGTCACACAGCTGCCATATAACGGCATTGTCGAGTCTCGAAATATTCGACTCTGGAAGAATCGAGACTCTGAATGTTCGGTTGATTAAGGGCGACACCTGCCATCTCTCACTTATAACTTAAGACTTGTTTGTTTAATTTAATCGTGGTCGATCAAATTGTCAGATCGACCGAGTTGTAGTATACAATTATTAATACACGCAATTGGCACATGGAGTCACGGCACCTAGCAGCCAGCGCGTGAAACTAACAAACGAGATAGATTTCTTTTCCATTTGATGGTCAATGCATTTCCCATAAGATAAAAAGAAAAACAGCTCGTAGAAACATTATTTTAACAAATTAATTTTATATGAACGGTTGTTTGTATTATAATTACAATAGAATAATTAAACATGCTAGTTTGCAAATCAAACGTAAAATATATCGAAACTTATTACTAATTTGCTTTATTTTGCAGATGAAATATGTAAACAAACGTGCTTTTTTGTTGTTGTTTTCCAAAATGGATGCAAGGCGTCAGTCATAAAAAAATGAAGTAGAAATGTTAAAGGTCCACTTTAATGATCGTTAGAAAAAAAGATAATACCAGGAAATTATGTGTTGCACCAATAATTGCGGTTTTCTATTTTTCGATTAATTTCGTTCACTTTTGCTTTCGTAAAAATAGAATTATAACAGTAGAAAGCGCTCAATTAAGTAAATGTAATAAGCCAACGAAAATTAGTTTTCCAAATTATCAAAAAGAGTCACCTATAATGCACTTAAGTGATATAAATCTTCATTTAAGTTCTTTGTATTAAGTACGCGCAGGTTAATATAAAGTTAATATAAATTATAGGGGCATCATTTGATTTCTCTGTGTTCGTTTGTTTTATCCTACCACGTAAGTTTCTTTCTAAGAATATTTTTTTAACGTAATTTCGGGCAAAAAAAATCTTTTATCCTCCATTTAAAAAAAGATTAGCACTCTTTTAAAGTATACTCTTCTTAAAAATAGAACTAATTAAGAGTGATCGAGCTTGACCTTCATTCATACCTTGCCTCTTTTGTAAACCAAGAAACAAATGTGTAAATAGCCAATTGAAAAATATTTTTTTTAACAATTTTTTCACAAGAAGATTTGTATTCAATTACGAACAAACATATTTTTTTAATAATCGTGACTACGCCCTGCCTTTCTCTATTTCTAATCGAGTACTTTTCTTGTTGTTTCTGGTTGTAAAGGTGGTTTGTTTACATTTTTCATTTACAAAGCAAAGCATTTTAGCTATCTATTTTAATATATTTTCGGGTTGATTTATAAGCTTACACATTTTTTGGTTCTATTTCAATCATAATATGGATACCCGTTTATATAAAATAATTTGGTATAACTAATTTTCATCAGGCGCTTTTTTCGTTTCCTCTAATGGGAAATACATTGAACGTCAAACCGAAAATAATTCTATCGCCTTTTGAAGCTTAAGCGCTTGACATGCAGGTGCCGTGGAAAGCAACTTACCAGGTGTCAATAATGTGTAATTCCCCTTATCTTTAGGTTTCAGAGTTTCGTAGCTAGGTGTCGGACACCGAGAGCGAAACACTGAAACTGAGACATAGAAGCGAGACAAAAAGTTGTTGGTCTCGCTCTTAGTTTAAAATTTGTATTTTAACGTCTATTCTAGTTCTCAGACGTCCCCAAGCAAGATATATAAAAGTGCTTAAAAGCTAAATATTTATATTTGTTAATAAAGACAGACATTTTGTAAAAAATAAATATACCACATAATTAATTAATAATTTAATTTTTGCAAATAGGGAACATCGAATTGACTATAACTACTTAATCTTTCTTGCATTAACTGGCTGAACACAATGGTGTAGCTGTAGCTGTTGCATGTAGCACTGTCAAAGTTGAAACGTACGAAAATGGTATACATCGACACAATGGGAAGCTGTAGCTGTAGTAAGAGAACTGTCTGCCGCGAAAGTTGACTCAATTTTAACTTTTGGCGGCGCTACAAGCTGCATTTCAGATGACATATGGGTTTCCCATGTAATTTTTTGACATTTCACTTTTTTTTGGGAACGTTCAATGCATTTGAGAAGTATTTTTCTGGTTTTTTAACTTTTTTATAGTCAGCTATCATACAAATTCAGTTTAAATATAAATTTCATATGCGCTGAACACGTCTCGAATAAATTTACAATTCAAAACAGATGTGATGATGCGCTACATCATTGTAGACGTCCTTTGCTACATAAGTGAGCGTTTTTATTGATAGATTATACTACAGCGATTATTTAAGCTACAGCTGCATCCCATTGTGTTCAAGGGGTAAAAGTGTTTTGTGCTTTGACCCCTTTCACACAAGGAAACTGAGTTGCCGGCGATTTTTAGTTTCTAGGCGAGAATGGCCCTTCTCGCCTACAAACTAGCCAGTTACTGGCAACTCAGTTTCTTTGTGTGAAAGCCGTCTTTCGTGTAAAAAAAATAATTTCGTGTTTTGTGCAAAAATAATTTGTGTACTTAAATAAATATGTATTTTTATTATATTTGTCTCCCTGTATAAACATTTCATTGACAAAATAAAACATAAATACCAATTTTTACTCCATTAATTGAAATCTTTTACGATAAAAGCCACAAAAATGTGTCTTTTATTCTTTTATGATTCATAAAAGATTCCATAACAGATTGTGGCATGCTGAATACCAAAAAATGCGGTTTGTAAAAGATTTGTTGAGAGTTTCGAATTTTTGACAGCGCTCATAGCAGATTTCTTAACAGATTTCATAAAAGTTTGGCATGCCGAATACCAAAATTGTATTTCATAAAAGATTTTTTGACAGCTCAAAATTTTGTATAGAAATTCATAACAGAATAAAAGATGTCGCCAAATAGGCCTAAATGACGTTCCAAATGAGCTAATTTCGAAATTACCTCATTTCGACTCCAATGAAAACGTTATATTAAACTATCTGCTGGCGAAATACTATATAGGTACGTAGCAGTTTATGCAGATGATCGAATCATTTTTAAAAATGATGTTCAGCAGAAGTTGGAATTGAAAAACAATATACAAAATACTTTCAAAATGAAAGACATCGAAGAATCCCGCTTTGTTTTGGGCATTAAAATCAACAGAGATCGCAATAAGGGTTTGATTTCATTGGATCAAGAATCATGCATCCCTGAAATTCATCGTTATCATATGCTTGATTGCAACTTAGCGAAGACACCTTTGGACTCTAATCAAAAGTTTACAAAGGAACCGTGCCCACAGACCGAAAAGGAGTTAGCTGAAATGAAAAATGTGTCTTATCAAGAAGCTGTCGGTAGTATTATGTTTGCGGCTTAAGTTTCGCGCCCTGATATCAGCTTTGGTGTAAGTACAGTCTGTCGATACAACCATAATCCTGGAAAAGCGCACTGGACTGCAGTCGAACGCATTTTTCGCTATCTGAAGGGAACAGCTGATATGAAGCTAGTTACACCGCTGGGGAAGGTGACGTTTCCGGATTTTGCGATGCTGAGCGATTGATACCGATGAGCGACGATAGCCCTTCCACACTTCCCCACAGTCTATAAGTACATGTCATTACACCCCGACTCCACAGGCCATGAACGATGTCCATAATCCAATCTACAATCCAATCCACAATCTGACTTGTATGGATATGTCACTGCTTGGACATGGACTTTTGCGACTCCATGGGATTTTTTTTTGACATGTTCCATAGTCAGGCCATCGTTCATGGCCTGTGGAGTTGGGGTGTTAATACATACATTAATACAGGTCCGCGGATTCGCTGCCAGACCGATGGTTTCTAGTCAGTATAGGTACAATACAAGGCTTTAATTATTACTGTTGTTGCATTTTAGTCGTTCATGGCCTGTGGAGCCGGGGTGTAATGCATTGTAGTTCTTGAGCCTGTGATAGGGGGCGTGATTTCAATATAGAGAGGGTATTTTGACAGCTGGCAGATATGATGGTGTTGTTGTAAAAACCCTCTCTATATTGAGAATTGAATCACCGCATAGATTACCTCGGCCCCTATAATGGTAACGTTTTTGGAATGTAAGCGAACATGTTTATACCGCTCCAAATTTTGTGGTCATGTCATTTGTATCAGTGCAAACTACATGCCATCGGTCTTGCAGCGATATCGCGGCCCCAACACCACTAAAAATTCCATAATCCAATGTACAATCCAATCCACAATCTGATTTGTATGCCCAACTGACACAATTGCTTCCGATTTCAGACATTTAAGTGTACTTCGTTTCTTTAGTGACCCAGAAATCCTTCTGTCGGGGATCCAAAGCGGTATAGGAGTCAAAGGTGATATAACTGATCCATTAACTTTCAATTAGCAATTACATCAGCGTCACAATGCGATGAACTGATGTTTCTTTAATCATATCCAATAGTGATACAAAGAAATATTAATGCAATCCTTAAAGTTAGTATCTTGCTCGGGTCGCTATAATGTTTATATAAGCAATTATGGAAAGTCTTATATTGCAAACGCCATGACTCCAATTTTATGTGATTGTAATAATTAATTTGTAATAATTCAAATGAGCGCACGCTTTTTTAGTTTTGCAAAAATGTGGGCATCTTTATTATTTGCATAAATAATTATGTGCAATGAAAACATTTGGCTCTTATATTAATTCACCTGCGGCAGTCGAAAACGCTTTCAATAGATTTTTTTTAGATAAATTATGAGTTTAAAAATTCTTTGAAGCAGAAAGTCAATCGGTTTTAATGCTAATTATTTTAAATAAGAAATTGGCCGAGCGGTTACCGAGCTCGACAAGTAGTGCGAGGCATCCAGAGTTCAATCCCTAGGCTTATCTAAATGATTTTTTTTTATTTTTCTTCACACTCTATACTTTACTCCTTTAGCACTTGTTTTGAAATCTCTAAGAATGTTCTTCATAGCAACTGAATTTCTTCATTAAGGTGAAATACCGCGTGAAATGTGTGAGAATGTAATGAAAAATGTGCTCAAAAGGGCTCGCATTTGTGCGACTAACAGAGGCGGACATTTACCTGATATTGTATTCCATACATAATTGCCGACATTAAATAAAACATTTATCAATATAAGATCCATTCTCTTTCATTTAATCAAAAATTATAAACAAACAAAGTAGTGTACCTTCCCGGCGGACACCCTGTTTAACATATTTGACTGTGGAACGACTGTTTTCTTTTGCAGGTCTAGTAAACATCCCAAAGAGTCGTGCTCGTTCAGACCATTATTTTGAGCAAGTTGTCTTATTAAAGGCTAATTCATCTTTTATGAATTCACTGAACCCTTAAAAAATAAAATTAAATGAAAAAAAAAAACAGTTTCTAGTTTCAGTGAAATTACTTACCGACTGGTAATTGAGTAAATATAAAATAAATATAAATTATAAAATATGTTCAAACAATTTCATACGCGACTCAAACAGTGTTTAAAACAGACTTGTACTTTAGAAATACTTGAAAATGGACTTGTACTTGAAAAGTACTTGTAAATATACTTGTACTTGAAAATGTAGGTACTGGGCAGTACTACAGTACCCAGTAAATGTACTTAGATGAAAGTACTTGGAAAACAACTTGTACTTGATGATTTTCAAGGTACAAGGTACTTGTTTTATCAAGTACAAGTCCAATGTACTTGGTACTTGACTGGTACTTGTACTTGAAAATTTACAGCTCTGATATAAATGAACTGAAACCAAGCCAAAATCATAATAATAATGCTGCATTTACACGAATGGCAAAATGCCATTATATCTGTCAAACTATAGCCATTTTTCTTTTCATAGTGTAAACGCTCTAAATACTGGCAATATTTTTGCCAAAATAAAATAAAAATTTGTATCCGAATCTTTCAGTGTCCATGCTTCTGACCCATAAAGCAGGACCGGGATGATAAGGGTCTTGTGTAAAGTCTCCTTGGTTCTCTGAGAGAGGGCCTTACTACTTAAATGCCTTCTAAGACCGAAGAAACATCGGTTGGCAAGAGTAATTCTTCGATTGTTCTCTGCACTGATGTCATTCTGATGTAATAGTGGAGCCCAGGTAGACAAAGTCCTTGACAACTTCGAAGTTATATGTGTCCATCGTGATATTTTGCCCGAGTCGGCGATGTTGAGATTCCTCTCTTGATGACAGCATATACTTCGTCTTGTCCTCATTTACCGCCAATCCCATTCTAGCCGCCTCTCGCTCGCAAATGCCCCTGCCACAGCTCGCTTTGTTCTGCCGACAATGTCTATGTCATCCGCATACGCAAGCAATTGAACGGACTTTTGATAGATTGTACCGCTGGTGTTGACATGTGCGTTGCGTACAATCGCTTCAACGATGTTGAATAGGTTGCATGATAACGCGTCGCCTTGCCTCAACCCTATCTCAACATCAAAGGAATCGGTGATGTTCTTACCAATTTTGACGGAGCTGCGAGATTTCTCCATCGTCATCCTGCACAGGCGGACGAGTTTGGCAGGGATGCCGAGACTCGACATGGCTCTGTATAATTCGTCCCTTTTCACGCTATCATACGCGACTTTAAAATCGATAAAAAGGTGGTGTGTATCGATCTGGAATTCCTGGGATTTTTCTAAAATCTGTCGGACTGTGAACATTTGATCGACGGTTGACTTGCCTGGCCTAAAACCGCACTGATAGGGGCCGATCAGATCGTTGAAAAAGGTTTTAAGCGGTCACACAGGATGGCCGACAAGATTTTATAAGCGACGTTTAGGAGACTAATTCCTCTGTAGTTGGTACATTTCAGAACATCTCTCTTTTTATGGATGGGGCACACTATACTATATTCATTTCCCGCTGATTTAAATAGTTCGGCTTGTAAGCCATCCGCACCAGCAGCCTTGTACGACTTAAGTTTGGATATCGCCAGCCGCACTTCGGTTAGGTCGGGTGGACGGAACTCTTGGTCATCATCGTCCAAGTTGAATGGAGCGTTCTGCCTATTAGCGGCATCTTGGCTGGCTTCGCCATTAAGCAGTCTAGAGAAGTGTTCTTTCCAGATCCTCAGCACTGACTGTGTGTCTACTACCATATTCCCACTCTCATCTCGGCAGGCTTCCGTTCTAGCCTTGAATCCTTGGGTGGATCGCTTCACCCTCTGATAAAATTTTCGAACATCTCCCCTACCGCTACAACCCTCAATAGACTCTACCGCCCGCTTCTCGTGTCTCTCTTTTTCCTCCTGAGAGTTCGGCGTTCCTCCTTTCGTTTCAGCCCGTAGAGCTCCCGGGCCACTCTCTCAGCAGCTCTTGTTCGAGTCTGCAGCATCGCCTGGTAGGCCTCGTCCTTAGCTGCATGCGCTAGCCGGCACTCTTCATCGAACCAGGGGTTTCGTTGTATTCGCCTAGTGAAACCCAGCACATCAGAGGCGGCACTTCTGATGGCTTGTTGACAGTGTTCCCACTCGTCCTCTGCACTTGATGCTGGTGGCGGACCTCCTGAGAGATTGAGAGTTACGTGGTCTGCAAAAGTTCTGGCGGTCTCTTGCGATTTAAGCTTCTCAACATCGAATCTTTTCACAGCATCTGCTCTGCGTTGTCGCGTCATGGATATCCGCATACGTAGTCTAGCTACATCCAGGTAGTGATCCGAGTCAATGTTGGCCCCTCGGAACGTTCGGACGTCCAAGATACTGGAAGCATGTCTATCGTAACGTGGTCGATTTGGTTGACGGTTAGTTGATCACGCGACCGCCAAGTCCCTTTGTATATTGAGGTGTGGCTATTAATACCTCAAACTAAATTAAAATAAACTCCTTTTTTACCCTTTGGTATGGGAGGTTGGACAAAACTCTTTAAAACCTAAACTAGTGAACCGATTTTAAGAAATATCGTTAACAAGATGAAAAAAATACACAATGATAAAACAAATTACCAATAACGGTTATTAACGGTACCTGTCATAGAACCGGTTTTTTGATTTTCAAATTGCTTGTCAACGGCTGCACAGATTTGGACCAATATTTTTATACAGGGGGTCCTCTAGAATTTAACAATTTCGCATACACAAATTTTTGAAAATATTTTGTTTGGATTTAAAAAAAAATATTTTTTTTTTTTGAGAATTTAATATTAGTACAGTAACTATATACATTCACGTATGCGTCAAGTCTGGTATTTCTGATTTTTTGATGAGTTGTTCAGGAAATTGGCCTAGTAAATAATCTAAGTTTTCGACCTCAAGCGGCGACCGCTTCATGGTCAAAAATAAAAACAAACGCGATTTTTTCAGTTATTGGCGTTCATTAAGCTGTAAACCATGGGGTTCAAAATACATTTGAAAAAAAAAAAAACACAGAAATGCGTTATTACGCTATCCTGCATTTTTTTTTTCAAATATTTTTTGAACCCCATGGTTTCGAGCTTAATGACTTTCAAATAAAATAAAAAGAACGCAATAACCTTTTCAAAAATGTATGACTTATTGCTGTTGAGTAGTAAGTTAGAAGAGTACACAATGAAGAAATGCATTTTTGAGCTTATCGCCATATAAGGAAATATTGCAATTGCAATTACCTTTTCATAAACGTATGACACATAACTGTTGAGTCGGTAGACCATTTCCAATGAAGAACTGCACTGTTATTCTATTTGCCGATTTTTAGGCCCAAATACCTCTCGAACCCCATGGTGTACATCTTAAAGGCTTTCAAAAAAATAAAGTACATGACTTCTCCTTTTTAACCATATATGTCACATTTCTGTTGAGTAGATGCAGCAGCTTCCAATGCGGAATTGCATTATTGCTTTTTGTATGCATTTTTGCCAAAAACCTCCTGAACCCCACTACTTACACTTTATCGGTTGTTTACAAAAATTAAGTTCATGCAATAAACTTTTCATTGACGTATCAAACATCATTGTTGAGTTGGTAGACCATACCAATGCGGAATTGCATTTTTGTTGTTTTTGAAGCCAAATACCCCATGAGTTAGAGCTCAATGGCCATGTAACGAAATGAAGCAAATGTAATAACCTTTACAACAATGTATGACAGATAACTGTTGAGTTGATAGGCCAGTTGCCAATGAAGAATTGCATTATTTGATTTTTGCAGTTTTTGATGGATAAATATCTTTTGAACCCCATTATCTACATCTTACCGGCTCTTTAACAAAATAAAGTACGCGTAATAATCTTTTCAACGATGTATGACACTTTACTGTGGGTGGTAAGACAAGCTGCAAATTATGAGTTGCATTACTATTTTTGGTACGGTGCTTTGAAGGGGAATATCTTTTGAACCCCATGATTTATTGCATTACGTCCATATAATAAATTGATGTACACGTCATTACCTTTTCAACGATGTATGACACATTGGTGTTGAGTAGGTAGACCAATTTGCCCATTCTCCCTTTATTTTTAAAAATGTTTTAGAAATGTTCGATCTTAAAATATAATTAATAATAATGGTACTTGAAACTATCATTACTCGGGAAAAAATGACCTTATTATTTGGAAAGGTAGAACAATATTCTTTACTTCAGTACCCCATTTGAGAGGGCACTTGAAGGTAAACCAACAAAATCTTTAATTTACTGTAAACTAAGCAAAAAAAAAGTTACAAAAAGTGCTTGGCGCAGGAGTCCTATTACATTGACGCTTTAAGTTATTAGACAATAAAATGTATGTTTCCTGTTTAATATAATCACACTTTCTTAACGCAAGTTATCATCATCACAAGTTTAATATTAAAAAAACTGCAACGATAAGCTAGCTGTAATGTTTTATTATGTTTTTTTTTGTATTATAAAGAAATGAAAAAAAATAATGCGTCCAAATTGTTTTTAGTTTTGGTTTAGCTTATTGTCACTTTGAATTAATTGATTTTTAATTTTGGCCTATGGAGGTTCCCACTGTGCGATGTTTTGCAAAAAAATATATATTATTGGAAGTCTGAACAAATACCTGCATTCTGTGACTGTATTGATAACACCAACGTTAATTTTTTTAATTTAATTTAATACTTTATATTTATTCTTAAAAACTAATTGGGAAACTTAAGACAGTTAGGGTTTATTTATAACTGAAGATTTTCATAAACAACTAGAATCTATTCCATTTTCGTCAGATACACATAATGAATGAAATGAAAACATAACATAATTATTTTTTTTTTGTACAGTGAACAAAATATTAAAATTTGAATACATTTGTGACATTACGGTCTATGTAAATAAAAATTCATCAAATGTACAGTTTAAATTAATTAATTAGATAAATAATAAGATTTGTGATTTGATAGAAAATACCATTCACAGGTTAAAGAGAGTATTTTCCAACAGAAATAAAAGGGGTATTTACACTTAAAATCAAAAATGCGTTGCAGAATTGAAAATTGAATATAACTATATAAAAAAACAATTAACGCGCAGCGAAACTAGAAATTTATTTAACAATTTATTAATTTTCTTACAGTCTTTTCTATTAGTAACATCGTTTGCAACTATGTAGTTTTATTTTCAGTAAAGCGTAAACACCCCTAGAATTCCTAATCATGTTGGTTATCGTAGTTGTGCCAACTTATTTAATTTAAATAAATTACAAATAATTTTTTCCTGCAAAGCATACAATTTTCATACAGATACTATATAGAATAACAAAATTACGTACTTTACTAGTACGAATGCTTTGCTTGATTTTCTTTTTCTACTTGACTTTAATAAATAGTATGTTATTATGTTCGCAAATGGAATAACGTTTTTCTTTTTATTGAATAAACATACAAAAGTCAATAGATACATACATATGTACATTATGTACGTGTAATTCTCTAGAATATTTATGTGATATCCCATTGTAAGTCCTTTTAAAATTGTAGTTTGAATAGAAGTTAGTTTTTTCTGTTATTTTACCACATTCGCTTAATGCAGGCTTTTCGTGGAGCTATAATTCCTAACGGTTAATTAAGTTTCTTATTGTTTTAATTAGTTACCATTTAAAATAAACTACAATTATATAAGATATTAAGCCATTTGGTTGACTAAATTAGACCGCGTTTCTTCTTGTAGTCCTCTAAATTAAGTGAACGTTTTGGGGCTGCTTCACTCACCTTTGGTATAGGCTTGGGTACAACCGTCACTGAATTAACTGAAATCATTAATACAAATTGTTGTTAAAACTGAGATTTATTTTAACCATTTTAAATTGAAATATAATATTATCTACCCTACCTAACTAAAAATGCAAAGGCCAACTTGATTGGAAGCTGGAGAAAGAAACCCCCTTCTACTATTTTGTTATTGTATTGATTGGAGCCTTGTTTTTTTTATTCCCACTTAAACAATCAAAATGGTCTAGAAATGCCACGGGATACCCAAAAACGTTCCCCTTTCAACAGCGCAACCTTCATTCCGCTGTTGAAAGGGGAGAACCAAAAATTATAAACATTATGGAAGTTTTGTTGAACAATTTGTAAGCTATTGACGGGTCGAATAGCATTTTATTTTAGAACCAGCTATGATGTTGTTTAAGGTGCTACCAATTAAGATTGGAAAATTTAAACGAGCAAATATTACAATGAAGAACAAATAACGTGGTGGCTAGGGCCATCCTCATGTGATCAAGCTGTAGGCATACAGTTTCTTTTTTAATCACTCACGATTCGTTGCATTCCGTTTCCTTTATAAAACCGGAGCCAATGTCGGAAAATGGATGACGGATTTGAGTTGAGCGTATAAAATTACTTATTTGCTCGTTCCCAAACCAGTGTAGTCTTTATAATCAAAAACAGCTTAAAAAATCAATCGATATTTCTGGACTTTTCAGCTACTTAGCAAGTAAAATGGCATTTAAAGGGGCAATTTTTTTTTTTAAGTTGGTGCACCCAGTTTGATACCCGAATTTCTTGTCATTTTTTATTTTGAAAACAAAAATTGTCTTTTTTTCTTAAAAAACGTGGAACGAAAGTTCTATGAACAACGTCCCATAACTGAAATTGCTTGTCTCTGTATCCTCTACAAGATACCCATTTTGAATATTTGATAAAATTAAATTTAAACACCACTAATGTACACTTCTTCCAACAGTCTTACATATCATACATCTCATATAATGTGATACTTACCGGGTAAAGGAACATCTAGATCAATGTCAAAATCATGCAGTGAATAAAGACTATAGTCGTTAGACTGTGGCTTCTTCGATTCATCGATTCTCCTCTTGCCTGGGGGAGGCGGTGCCGGAATCATTGGCAAAAGTTCATCTTCTTTCTTTTCTGCAGATTTGAAACCCATTCGAGGTTGGGTAGTTCGTCTGGTAAACGGATCAGAAATTTTCAAACCCTTATTGGCTCGAACTTCTTCCATTATAGCTTTTTCAGCCTCCTCTACGTTACGTTTTCTATTTCTATCGTTTATATAGGAAATCAAACTGATACTACTTGATCTTTTCTTATCGAGTTCGTTAGCTCGGGTTTCCAACTGATCAATTTCTTTACCAAGATCTGCAGCCACATCATACTCTCCACGCAATAGAGCAGCATCCCGTTCTTTCATCAAACACGTTTTCTTCATGGCATAATTAGTGGGTCTGTTCCTGAAACGACTTTTCTCTTCCACCAACTTATCCACGTCCTCTTCTTTAAAAACATAGTTGAAAGCATCTTTCACGTCACGAGACTTTTTTTCCATAATTTCTAGAGTGGGCATTTGTACATTCTGCGTTGTACAAATTTCACGCCATTTGCTAAACTCACTGTCAGTGAACTCTTGATTAGATATAAATTCTAACCGAAATACTCTCTCTTGAGTGCCGTGTTTAAGTTTCAGTCCGCGATTTGTTTTCGTCGTTCCTAATTGGTAGATTTTTGCAGTTTCTACTACTCCGACAACTTCCGCTACACGGTAAACAGGCTTTGCCCCATTATTACCGATACTTATACGAACAAAGCAGTTCATCACAGTTTTCTCAAATACTGGCAGGTTAACAAAACGCTCCATTTTATACCGCGACAAACGCATTTTGTTGAGTTCTTCGCGTGTCGAAATGTATACGGGCTTCTTCTCTGTCTTTTCTTCGTCCTCTGATGAACTTGAGGATTTACTACTACTCGCTGAACGCTTTTCTGAAGGCTTTTCCTCTTCTTCAGAATCACTGCTACCCGAATCGTCTGAATAAATATCAGATGCTTTGAGTTTAACGCTACTTTGCTTCCCTGATGAAACACCTTCGAGTTCCTCTTTTTCTTCTTCTCGCTCCTTCTCAGCTTGGCGTTTTGCTTCTTCTTCCTCTGTTAATTAAAAAAAAGATAGCTTGAATAAAAACAAATTCGTTTAACACTAAGAATATTACCTCTTTTCGCTTTGCCTTCGCGTTTGGCTTTCAAAAGAGCCATGGCATTACTTCTCTTGTCGTCGGTTTTATTCATTTCCACATTCTTTTTGCGCTCTTTGGACCGTTCTTTGGGGTCAAAGTAATCTGTAGATCCCATCATTCCTTCATCGTCGCTTTTTCTTTCTGGACTTGACATTACTGCGGCAGTTGGTGGGGGGCTAGATTTAGCTGGCACTACTTTTGGTTCGACCATTGCCACAGGCAACACTGGTTGCGGTGGTGGTGATGGACTAACCGATTTGGGTTTCTCAACAGGTGCTTCCTTAGCCTTTTTCTTCTGTTTCTTCTGTTTTTTTTGCTTCTTGTCCTTTTTAATTTTATCAATCACAGCCTTTTCACCACGACGTGCCAATTTTAGTTTACGTTCGATTTCCCACCGGGTTCGCATCATATCACGACGTTCGATACGTTTGAAGATCTCAGTCTCACGCTCCTTCTCAGACAGTCCGTTTAGGCGGGCACGATCCTCTTCGTTTCCCATTAAGTTTTCATCATAGCCATCATCAAACTCCGAATCGGAGCTGGATGTTGACGAAGACGATGAATTTGAGGATGAAGATCTATCGCTCTGTTCATCATCACTATCCGATACCTCGCCTTCTTCTTGCTCAGATTGGACCCCTTTGTCAGGCATCTTTAATGCAACGTCTTCTTTTGCAATATCAACATTATTGGTTGGTTTATCATAATCATCCTCTTCGTCTGGGCTATCGTGTTTAGCATTTTCATCTTTATCCCAGTCGTCTGCGTCTGAATCGGAGTCAGAACTTTTGCTCATTTTCTTTGTTCGTTTCTTTTTTTGTGTTGTGGTCGGATTGTTTTTACCTCCCGCCCAGTCTGAGTCAGAGTCCGAAGAGTTATTAGTTACTTTACTCGCAGTTTTTTCATTTATTTCTTCTGGCTTCTTGCGTTTTTTTGCTAGTGAAAGCAGTTCCTGTAAAAATAAATATAAAATAATTCCTGTCTATGTATTTAATAAATTAGTTTTGTTGAACGACGATGTCCTGAACATGGAAAAAATACTATTCAATGACAAATGTTCTGTGCTGAACTGTTCCGATTGCTGTTCAATGAGTTCCAAACAGGATTTTTTAGAACGTGTAAGTCATATGACCTTGAAGCGGCTGTCTTGTGTTTTTTACCACATCTAAAGTTCGAATAACAACGATATTTAAACCCTTTGCTTTGTGTATTTATTTACAATATATCAGAGAATCTTATTCCACAAAATGATTGAGGTAATGCCAATCTGATATTGAGCGCTCACTGAGACTTTATTTGCCTATTTATTCATTTTTGTGAAATTTTCATTAATGCTTTTTTTTGGTAAGACCACTGATATATTATTGCAATTATCAGTACTAATCAATGCTTTCGTACTACTCCAGTTTTATTTTCAATAAATTATAACTGAGATACAAATCAAAAACTGAAAAAGAACCAATTTGTAATTGAAAAAATGTTGAATTCTAGACCATAACCCTCTAAAAATAGCCTTTCAAGATTATAGATAATTATAAATTATTTAATTTTTCGTTTTTACACAAATGAAACATTTTTTTAAGTTCCATCAACATAACATTATTTTCTAACCTTACAAAATGAATAAGTAAAATTATATAAAATGATGGTCGTTTAGTTTTGAACTCATTAGATCTAATGAGTTAAACAAATTGGATTTAAATTTATTTATTTAGCGGCGTAAACTAATGCTCCTTTGCGGAAGTCTCACCAGGGACGACTCGGTAGAAGTAGATCCCTGACTACGGTGTAGCAAGCAATAATAAAGAGACCCTAAACAATTTGATGTGCGAAACTGGATATTTTTTATATGGAAACTATAGTATCATCATGGTGCCCATTAAATTACTAGGGACTGAAAGCCCGTACAGCTAGTTCCACACTATGCTGTACAAGTGTACAATAGCCTAGAAGCGCACTGCTGATATAAAAACGAAAAAACTAAGTCAGTACCGAAGATGTTTTTTTTTTATATTACTGCGTAAGACTTAAAGCTGTTCATACTTACCGGAGCTGAACGATTAGGAACAAATTTGGTTCGTGGTTTTTCGCCTGGCTGAAAAACCAAATGGCTCGGCGCCGAACCTTTTTGACATTTATCCAGTACAAAATGTTCCGAGCCAATTGGCTCCGAGCCATTCGGCTCGGTCGTGTAAGCTTAAGGTCTTTTTAAATGCAATACAGTAGTTAGAGGTAATAGTAGTAGAAGGAAAGGAAAAATTTTTTTTTGGCTCAGTGGATTGAGAATAAGGCGTTTTAATTTCTCATGAAATCCAGTGAAACTGGGGAATATAGAAAAGAATGCAGCAGGGATCCAACTCCCACCTCTAGGGCAGCAGTCAAACACTATATTCACTGAGCCATCGCTATCTAGCTTGGTGACAACATGGCATTTTACAATTTAAGTACAGCATGTGTTTCTGTGATTTGCTTGAGTATTTTGTGTACACGACAGAGAAATTTATCTTGGCTTCAGTTGCTTACCTTGCATGAGTTACCATGAAGTGTTACAATTAACAAGACTCCAATAAAACAATGATATTGCTATAATTTTGAGCAAATGCCTTAGAACATCCAACAAGACACGTTTGATTACGAGTCTACCAAAAGTGGATAGCAAATTCAGAGAAGCATCACTGCAGCAATGAAGTAACACGTAGCGTAATGATTAGTGCGTTCGACTGTCACGCTGGAGGTCTGGGATCGCTTCCCATCCTCGTCCACCTAAAAACTAAAAAGATTTTTTTCAGAGCTACTGCCTCTTGCGAGGAATTGACAAATCCTCCAAGAGTATCAATTGTCACGAATAAGTGCTTCTCGTCTAGCCGTTCGGATTCGGCATAAAATTGTAGGTCCCTTCCATTCGTGTCGAAAACCGCACACAGGAATGGTTGCGAGTTGTTAGTCACTAGGCCCTGGTTCTTCATGAGCCGTTGTGCCACCCGATTTATTATTATATCACTGCAGCAATGAATCGCAATATTTTTAGCCTTATATTGATGAGTGAATTAAAACAGAATCACTTTTAATGCATTTTTCATTATAGTTAGTTAATTTCAAGAAAAATAACATTACGGATTTTCTTGATTTGCTTTTCTAATGCATTGCATTGAAATCGGCTGATATAACCACTAGGAAAGATCTTTAGATGCGACATACTAAGCTCAAAATAAGACTTTAAATAGATGGGACGGGACAGCCACTTTTGATCAACATTGTACAAATTATTTGTCGAAGTTTTTGGAAGACTTTTTATGTTAATAATGGCAAATCAATACAACTGAACGCATTGAGCTTTATAGAAATTTCGCCAGAAAGTAGGGATGGCATTTTGATAACACAAAACACCTCCAACCTTCCTTCAAATGATTGAAAATTGATTCATTCTAAATACGCATAAATAATGTGACGGTTCTAAACAAATAAAAGTTTGATTTGTTCGCAAAAAGAACAATACAGGTACAAAATTGTAAATATAATCGTGTGGTGGCAGCCATTTGTACAAGAAATGTCAAAAATTTACCTAATGTCCATCATCATCTGCCCTTACCCTACGTCGAAGTTTATTTAAATTTAATTTGTAATGTTACTTTGTTGCACTACCTAAAAAAATATATTATATAATTGTGTGAAAAAATATAATTAATATTTAATAAATCCTTTCATCGATGTGAAAATATTTTCATGGTAGACAAACACTGCCCCGGTTATACATACCGATTCCAAGTCAGATTCAGAACCACTACTACTAGAGTTAGAATCGATTAGTGGTTGATTGCGTCGCTTTCCCATTTCTGAAGAATTTTCTAAATTAATTTACTTCAAATGTTTTCAAACAGAAATCTTTGGGGAAAACGTGTTAATTTTAAATTGTAAATTAGCTGGAGGTGAAGTGAGCTTCAGGAATTAATTGAGTCAAGTCAACCGCCTATTTTTCACAAATCACAATTCACACACACACCTCATCAGCGGAGAAGAACGAACAACGAAACGAAGAAGAAAAAGCCAGGGAAAATATCGAAAATATCAGGTGGGGAATTTTTCGTTTCGTTTCAACTTGGGAATTGTATGTGTCTCTGCCATTTCTAAATGTTGGTACTTCTGAATCAAAACCAAAAGTGGTGTTTACATTAGGCGGATTTACATGGAAAAAATGTTTGACGGCTTTATAAGAAAATAACTGAAAGCGCAACTTTGCGTTATGGCTAAAACCTTAGAAAAGAAATAGAGGAACTGACCTTGTTGGAAAAAAGTGAAGCAGTTTTTAAAATGGTGTAAGATCCCACAAACACAAATGCATTACAGCAGGGACGGAGTGCTCTTTGACGGCAACTCACTAGGGCGCCATCAGAATAGTAATTGTTGTTATTTTCCGAAGTTTAGTGGTATGGTCTTAGAAAAAGAAAGAGTACGTGCGTGAAGCAATTTTTGTCAATCTGAAATATCAAATCGCTAGTGTGACTTTAAAAAAGAACAATGACAAAGTGTTACAAATTAAGACGCATATATATATATATATATAAATAAAAGCTAAAAACTTTGAAAAAAAAAAAAAAAACAAAATTTTTCAAGTGAATAAAATAGACATTGTGGTTATCTATCAATAAACAAAAAAAAAAACATTAAGTGCGTTGTTAAATCGTTTGAAAAAAGGCGGTAGGATCATTTCCTCACAAGTGAGTTTTATTATATGTTTCTCAAAGCAAGTTCTGTTAAATGTTTGTATTTATGTAGGTTAATTAACTATCGAACAACATATTATTTATAATGGACTAAACTTTAAATATGAGCCATGAATAACCAAACATGAACTGATAGACACCTTACTAAAAAAATAAATTAACATTGAAACATGAACTAATAAGTTGACGAAAAAAATCGATTTAAGGCTCTCCCAAACCAATGCGGAACATTCGTTGAGGTGAAAAAACATTCGCATGTCAAAATTTATTTACATGGTGATATATGAGAGTGCCCACACCAACGCGGCGGAGAAACATATGAAATAATTTTGACTGACGAATGTTTCTTCGCCGCAATGAATGTTTCGCATTGGTTTGGGAGAGCCTTTAATAACAAAAAAAAAATTTCTCATAAGAAGGGCGCTTAACAGATAGTTGCGCCTTTCAAACTCCAATATAATTTCATGCGCCCCTGTTTGCTAGAATTACAGTTTGACATTTCTGGTTCTTGAATTCTAACAAAAAAATTATGTGCACATTTTTAACTAAATAATAATGTTATTGACTTAATTTAAAGTGTAACCCATTATAAATATGTTGTTTAATAGTTCATCAATCTAAATCCAGAAACTTTACAGCACTTTTTTTGAGAATAATATAATAAAGCTCACCTGTGAAAGGAAATGCTTTTCTCCACCTTGTTTTGTGGATTTCCACACTCATAGAGCATAGAGTAAGTATCTACCCATAGAGTAAGTATACTACCTAGAGGCCATAGAGTAAGTATACTACCTAGAGGCCCGACTCGTAAACCCCTTGCCTTAAACACCTGCAAAATTTATTTGAGGTGAGTAAGAGAAAACTCTCTTAACCTACTCTTTTTTTCCTATCCGTGAATCGGTGTGAGTGGTGGATTAAAAAACAAAATGGCGAAATTTGCTCAAACTGACAGATAAGTTTTATTTGTTGTTTTCGTTTTGTCAAAAATCTGACAGTTCTAAGTAAAATAAATTATAGAGTAAGGTTGCAACAACAAAAAAAAAAAGTCTTAAAAATTAATTTATGTTTGCACTACAAGATCGAAATCAAATCCGCCGCTCAAAGCGCCTATCACAACGGAATCTTCTTTGTAGCTTCCGGTCAAACGGGGAGCCGATTCATCGCCTGTATGAAATCTATCAAATGATCAAATGTGGCAAGTTATGTTCAAAGTTGTTGATTGAAGACTGGAAATCATTAAAATTTGAAGTTGAATTTATTCAGAAAGCCATAAAAGGAAAGCAAAAAGGAAGAATATCTTTTATTTTAAAGGTTAGACCGCACACAACTGCAGCGGAACTACACTTCACGACGCGGCAAAACATTATTTGTATGAAACTGTATGAGCTATATCGCACTAAGCGGCAACTGAACTTCATTAAATTTCATACAAATTATTTTGAATCGCAGTTCCGCTGCAGTGCAGTTCCGCCTAGTGCGGTCTAACCTTAAAGGTACAAATATAGTTCTACAAACAAGTTTTAGTACACTATAATAAATTATGATTTCTATAGAAAATAAACAAAAATCATGTCCCACCTGCCCAAGGGAGTCACCAGCAACTATACAACTCAATCAAATTTATGAACAAGAGAAATCTCCTAACATTTTAGCCGGAATGATGACAGAAGGTCTAACGGAAATTCCACCTTATCAGCTCGAGAAATTACCCGAAATCATAAATTCAGTTAAAAACTCTGAGCCTAGCATTGCGCCTACTCAGAGAAAACCGCTAGATCTGACAAAGAAGGATATAGAGGTGCAAGTTGACGCCCATAAAATTTCATCACAAGATATTTTACATATACAAAACCAACAACCAGCCAGAATAAGGACGCCAACAAAAGCAGTTCCTTTCGAAAAAGTAAAAACAACAACATCCACGGCATCTCTGTGTGTTTCTAAAGATTCAATGATTGTTTTGACAGATGAAAATGCAGTTGAAACAAATCGAGAAAATGTAGCCCCTATTATAAAAGGAAGAAATACTCCGGTTCAACAAAATAAAGTAAAAACAATGACAACATCCAGAGCATCTCTGTGTTTTTCTAAAGATTCAATGATTGATTCGACAGATGAAAATGCAGTTGAAACAAATCGAGAAAATGTAGCCCCTGGTATAAAAGGAAGAAATATTCCGGTTCATGTTTCCAAGTGGCTTAAGTTTCTTCCAACTCAAGAAAGGTCAAAAATCCTCGAGAAATCATCTAAAGTAACTACTACTACTACCACTTTAATCGATCCTAGAAAGAATTCAAAATCTTTGAAAGACAGCATTGTTAAGTTGTATAGAGATCAACCCAAAGCCACTTCCAGTTTTTCAAACACAATCTAGAAAACCTTACTGACCAACTATCCAAATAAACCAAAATATATTCAAAAATCAAAATCTCCTCCAATTAGAGCTCAATCCAACGGAAATATAAGGCAAAAAACTTTTCGAAATACCGAAAATATAATGACGCGAGATTCCGATCTACCTTGGGTAACTCCACGCAATGTACAATCAGAGCATTTTTGCAATACTTCTCCGGATTTTCTACTTGACGAATTCTTAGAGTTGAGTGCTTCTGATACGAACGATAGTGGAACTTCGTTAACACCATCGTTGAAGGATAGCTTTAGAAAAGTTTTTGGTACGGATAAGTTAAGGGATGTGTTCGGTGGTGACGAAGTTGTTTATAATTTGAAAGAGAATCATGTTAGGCGCTTAGCTACAGCCCTTAACGTAGACCATGTTATTCTTAAGAAAACTATCGAGAAAATTTTATCGAATGATAATTATGGACTTTTGGAAGATGATAATATGCGAAGTGATTCGTCGGTAGTGGAATGCAGTCAAAGTCCACCACAACGGCTTTTTCCAAGTCAGAGGTCTCAGACATGAAAATTATGTTCTTGATTTTTTGTTCGCTTTTTATTTATATAAATATTATGTATTTTGTATTTTTTCTTGTAAGTATTAAAGAAAAAATATGATATCACTACGAAATGTAATTGCTACTTCTTTAACCTGACTGCAAGCATACGAGTACTTGCTTTTATTTTGTCCTTATTTGGATTAAAGAGTTTAAGTTTTTAAAATAGCGCCTATCTGATTTTTTAGGTCATCGACGCACAAATTTGTCGTCACATTTTGGCCTTAACTAAAGAAAATGTGAGCATAGAATCCTCGTAAGAAAACTGTTAAAGCAGTGTTTTATACATAAATGTGTTTAATTATTAAATCACAGTCGAATAAGCTTTGATCTTTTTAATAAACAAAAAAAATTATGTGCGTCGATGAGTTAATTATGCGCAAATCCCTATATCTATAGTTATATTAAACTTTAGAATAATTCTATAAAAACTCTTTAAGAAGCAATACTTTCATAAAGTCGAACATTTCATAAGACTTATCTTAATTTCTATGTATATTAGTGTGGTCCTTATAAAGGTCATTGTCTTATTTTGAATGACGCACCCCTTGTTCACTTATTCATGACAATGACCTTTATAAGGACCACCCTAACATATATTTTCTTTATAAAATAATACATTCGATCTTTTCAAGTTTTAGAAAATGAGTTAAACTGCTGATGTGAAACGAAATCCGTTAGTGGCCAGTAATACCACTCAGCCATTTCCAAATGGTCCTACCAAACATCAATATTATGAGGTCCGAAAAGTAAAGGTAGGCATTGAAATTCAGAACGTGTTTTCACTTAACATACATGTAACATCAAATAAAAGTCAATTTAACAAATTTTCGTTTAATTAAATATTTCTCTATTTGACAAAGTTTTATTTTATTTGTTTTGTTTGTTGAGTTTGTTTTGTTTATTATTTTTTTTTTTTAATTGGATTCTATAATAATTGCAATTAAAAATTTTGTTTAAATTTTAAAAATCAACACATAGTTATATGTTTGCCGTTTTCATTCTCATTTATAAACTAGAAATATAATAAAGTATACTATTATTTTCTTCTAAACTTTTTGTGGTAAACTTTTAGTTATCCAAAGGATTATTATTCACATTTATATTTAACAATATTTTATCATTACCTACGAGAGCTATTGATTTTTTATTTAATTTTTTTAAACGTTAAATTAGAAAATAATAAAAATGTGGAAATTTAATTCCAGGGGCTGCGTTTACTACTTGACACCGTTGCTATGTTGTTTATACGGGGGCTGTAGGAGAAATTTTTTATATTTTTGTATTTATAAGTTGTGTATGATGCTATTTTATTTACCAAAACAAAAACCTTTTTGGGCATCGATTGCTGAACTAAATGGCTGAGTAGCTGATTTTGTGACTCATCTCTGCTTGGATCTGTGAGTGTATTATATTCTTCTAAGTGAAGTTCAGGAAGATTTTGCCAACCAACTTTTAGTGGGTATAAATTGAACACCAGTTCCTTTTCTGAATACGCAAATATCGAAATGTCAAGCTATGAACATGGAAGAAAAAATTAAAATAATTAAAAAATAACCAGCAAATCTGCTCTAACTTACCTGCTTATGACCGGAACACATGAAATTATCTGAATTACTAACACTAAGTGTCGAAATCAAATGCACAACTTTTGCAGTGGGATTTTTAAGGACAACCTTAAGAGTCATTGGAACTTTGACGAACATTTTCTCTTCAATCGAACAATAAATATTTAAAGGAGGTTCGTCGATATCCAATCCTGATACCACAAATTTTGACTCATTTTCATCTTTAGAACCATTTCGACGCCATTTAATGCAATATACACCAAATATTGGTGCTGCTGTTGTTGCTGGATTTGCATCACTAGTTGTAATCACACCTTTTATAAAACCACGAAATGGTCCTGTTGGAGTGATAGCTTCAATAGCCTTACCAAATACCATTCGCGAACTTGGTTTAATCGGTTGTGTTTGATCTTCTTTTGAAGAATCTGAGTCTATTTTTAGTTTGCCGTCGTCGGAGATAGTCGATGAGCTTTCATCAGTTTTCTTTATTCCTCCTATTTTTTTCGCTTACATTGTTAATATACTCATCTGCCATTAAATTAGCCATTTCGAGATCGTCCACATTTGCTCTTGGCAAGCATCTTAAATTTCCAGTTTCTAGAGCGAGGGTATACTTAATCTCTTCCGGATCTGGGGCTTTTCCTTCTTCATTTTCTTCAGGGGCCTCTTGTTTTTGTTGCTTCTTCGAAACTCTTGTGGTGGATTTTATTGCAGTTACAGCTTTTGGAGCCGCTTTCTTGGCTTTACTACTTGCATTTGGTTTGTTTTCTTCCTTCTTCTGTAGTTTTTTCTTCGTAGCTACAGCTTTTTTGCGAATTCGCTTAGGTTTTTTATCTTCGTCTTCTTCGGATGTATCAATTTCCTTTCTCCTCCGCTTCTTTGCAACAATTGAAATGTCTTCCACATATATGGATGCACCCTCGCATGGTGCTTTTGGATATTCTTCACATGGAATTGGTGGAACTCTTATTTGTTCTTGAGGAGCAGCAATTGGTGTCTGTTGATTCTTGTCTATTGCAGTCAGAACCCGTCGGCGTTTGACTATGCGAGGTTCTTGAACTTCTTTTTCATCTTCGCTATTGGACACGATAGAGTCGGAGTCATATTTGCCCTGCACAGTCTTTGCATTGTCTCCATATTGCTCAGGTATGGTTGGAGTATAAATAATAAGCGATTCCCGTTTTTTTTTTCCTGAGCAATTAATTGGGAGACATTTATATTGCTCAGCCCCATTGGAACAGATTCTCCTATTTGATCACTTAACATGAAAGAATTTCCATCATCTGTGGCATTTCTATTAAGCCAACCCGCGTCCAGCTGCATTGAAGTGTGTTTAGGCTTTTTGAGACCCACAGCAGACATAAAATCATAATTTGGTTCTTTATTTGCCAATTCTTTAGCTCGCTGAGTAAGAATTGTATCGAGATCGGGAAAAAGTTCCTGAGTTTCCGATTGAGTGGAGGTAACCGAAGACTGCGATAGATCTTTATTTGTTTTTGCTAAGGATTTCCGAGAATTTCTTTTCGAAAAGGACGAACTTTTAAACAGTTTTGCCGTTAAATTGGATTTGAAGGCTTGACGGACTGGACTGGTGGATTTTTGTACCAAGCTGGTGGATCTTTGCCCCAAGCTTTTGTATTGTGTTCGCTCTCTTTAACGGGTTCAAATTCTTTGATGACATGATCTTCATTAAGATTAACAGCGTTTGTAATCTGAGTTTAAGACTTGAGTTCGTTTAAATTGGAAAAATTTAGCGACGAGTCCATATTTGATATAGTTGATATATCCAGTGGAAGTTGTGGTCCACATGAATTGTCTTGCATGCTTTCATCGATGTCTCCTTGAGAGGTTTCAAGAATATCAAAACCATCCACGGCGAGAACATCATTGAGTGTGTCTTCGAGAAATGAGGTTTTAAGTTTGTAGTACATTTTGTAAGAATCAAAAAAAAAAAAATAAGTTACGAAGTTACAAGCCAAGATTTGTAAACTTACCTTTGAAGGAATTCTATTGTATTTCTTTTTGAAATCTTTTTCCCACACTTTAACTCGAAGTTTATATTTTTGATATTTGTGTTTAAAAACGGGATCGTCCATTGTTTAGTTTTATTTATAAGAGCAAAAGTTTAATTTTAGCAGAGTGGACTCATTTTTTGAAGAAAAACTTGAAAACACTACGAGCTGTCAGCTCTTGTCAAAATTCTCGACATGATTGAGCAAAACTGGTCTATTTCTTGTGGTGGAAGTTAGGGCACATACGCATGGAATTTCAAGGGTGTGATTCTACTTTTTGATTACATTTTCTTTGTTTTCAATAGAAATAGTAATAAATATTACTGGATTTATATGCCAGAAGCAATAAAAGGCTATATCAAATAAAGTTTTTGTTCATAAACATTTAGAAGCATCAATTTTATTGACAAAATATTTTATTTTTCAGTTTTTGAATTTAACGGATTCCTTTTTTTGAATATCCGATTCACCAATTGAGCACATGACCACGTTTGAGCAAATGCCCTAATGCATACATACAAAGCTCGTTTTGTCCCATTTAAAATGCATTGCAACTGCACACATCCTTACTGAATAGGGCATAAATCCTCTCAATTCAACTTGTAGGGTGAAAGAGCATGGACACCTTAAGTCGGTTCTCTAGGTAGTATTTTCTCTATGCTAGAGGCCCGACTCGTACCCCCCTTGCCTAAAACACCCGCAAAATTTATTTGAGGTGAGTAAGAGAAAACTCTCTTAATCTACTCTTTTTTTCCTATCCGTGAATCCATGTGAGTGGTGGATTAAAAAACAAAATGGCGAAATTTGCTCAAACTGACAGGTGAGTTTTTTTGTTGATTTATCAAAAATGACAGTTCTCAAAAAAAAAAAAATACGTGAAACTCGTGAAATAAGTTTTTATTTTAACTTCAATAAAAGTTTATTAATTTGTATAAATGTGTATTTTTAATATCTTTAAAAAATTTTTTTTTTGTATAGATGCGATACAATGTGAAAAAAGCGCTCACGGAGAAGTAAATAATACAGGAAATTACTTCCTCCTAAAACGCAAGTCCCAATCAAAATGATGGCGACACGTTTTATTGGAAACAAAAGACTTTAAATCTCCTAAAGAAATCAAAAATCTACTAAAAATATAATCTACTGCCAAGGGGCACTGAGAGAGTCCTTGTGTCTGAGATCATCTGCTAAATTCTAGATTTGTTTGGCTCACCTTGCTGCACCATGTAAAATAGAAAATTTCAAATCACCTCTAAGTTCTTTATGTAATAACCATCATTTCCCCTTCTTTTTCAGAATTCTCATTCATAGTGGAAATATCAGCTTGAATTTCGCTGGCCAGGATAATTCAGTTTTCAAAGGAATAAAAACTGCACATATTTACCTGACATCACATCGAATGATCTTCAATAGCAATAAGTAAAATGAAGAAATTATGTCGTTCAGTGATCCTCTTATTACTATGAGTGATGTGAGTTCATATTTTGATACACCTTAATCCCCAATACTCAACTTTTTTATATGTGCAGGTGGATATTGAACAAACTGTTTTCGGAACCTTTTACATTAAAGGCAAAGTGAGTGCTCAACCAAATGACAATTTCATTGGTGAAGTGAAATTCAAGTTGTATTTAAAATCCGGCTGTGCCATCGAATACGGTCAGGCTATGTTGCGAGCCACTTCTATTGCTCAGCTAAATATGGGTTGTTTGAATGATAATCCCGACACTCCAACTGGGGCTTGGCATGAAGCTCATCCACCAGCTTATCAACCACCACCAGGCTACTACGAATGGATACCACAAAATGTTGCCTTCGCTAGCCCGGCACCGAATTCAGTGTTTGTGAGCAATACCCTGCTTCATATCCAGGAATCGGTATACGTATGTAAAATTTAATTTTACCTTTAGTTTTGTTCTCGCTTATCTTCTCGACAAATTTTTAACAATTTTACCTTCTATTTAAGATATAATTGAGTTAAACCTTCCAAGAACCTGCACAACTGATTTTCCCGATCCGGATGATCTTGTCAACTTTAAGCTTATAATTTGTCCAGACGAAGGTTTCTCCAAAGATGGTCGATTAGAGTTTAATTTCCGAGTCGGCTAAGTGTGCAACTCAAGTTTATCACCCGAATATTGATTTGGAAGGCAATGTCTGTTTGTTCTAAGTGAAGACTGGAATCGAAATTTGACAATTAATTCAATTGTATATTGTCTTCAATATTTGTTCTTGGTAAATAAAGACAAAATAACTCAATTTTTGATAATTTTAAATTTAAAAACTTATTATTTGATTTTAGGAACCAAATAAAGAGGATCCACTGATCAAAGAAGCAGCTGATTTTTACATTAAGAATATGTCCAGTAAATTAGTATAAACAAAAAACAATGCTTATAATGGTGAAGAATAGTTTTTGTTTCTTTTGCTGCGGGCCCAATATGTTTGTATTATAAAGCTCAATTCAAAATTAGAACAAAAATATAAGCAAATAGCATTAGCGCAATTATGTTATCGAATACTTTTGTATTTTTTATTTTTTTTATTTTGTTTTCAAAAACTGTTAGCCCAGTCAAATTCGACAATAAATTCGCTGTGTGCGATGTAGTTCTGCATTTTTGATTCATTCTTGGGGCATGTTAGAGTAGTCTGTAGCTATGTTTGCAACTTCGAAAAACCTGTGCTCGCTGCAGGAAAAATGCAACAGCCAAAAAAATGCTAAAATCACCCCATTTTTTCCGACATTTTCCTTTATAACTTTGGAAATACGCAACTTAGAAAAAAGCCATCCACTACATTCTTGTTTGTTATAAAATTTTCTACAAGACCACATTAGTTTAAAATTCATGTATGTTTTATTTGAGTTGCTATCTAAACATTGGTAAACGAAAATCTGAAAAACTAAGTAATTTTGAAGCGCTGAAAAAATAGGTCAAAAATTTTCCAACTCTGCTAAAAATTTGGAATCAAATAGTCTAGAGTATTACAAGACGGAATCAAAAAATTCGATCCAAATCGGTAAAATAGTTTTGGCAAGAAATATGATGTTAACTAAGTGCAACAAGCTATTATTGCATCATTGCTGTGGTCAAAGTGGGACACTTAAGTTGGCACTGATTTTTGTTCACGTACTTGGAACCTATGATAAAATATATATATGATATTTATATCTTTTTCTAAGCCACTTTGGTAGCGATTTTAGATGTTCCGAAAATTGTTCACTTAGCATATAAATATGAGTCGTACTCGTACTCGTATAGACATGGTATTGTTCTTTTGATTATGGCATGTAGTATAAACGGCTACAGATTGCATATGAACAAAATTTGGAGCTGTATAAAACACTTACATATTTCTTTCCTCATTTTTTTTTGCATTTCAAAAATGCATTTTGGTCCGCTGTATCGCGAACATGTTATGCAATGCAGTTTGCATTGATACAAATAGCATATCCACTAAATATGAAGCGGTATAAATCACTTTTAGCAAATCGTTAAACAAATCTCGTAATAAAAAAAATTGTTTTATGACATTTTAACGATTTTGAAATGATTTGAAATTAATTGCTTAAGTTACGATTGTAATTCATCAAAATACCTTTCCAATGACGTATTTCTTGTCCAGCTAGAATGCTATTTTTGACCACATTCCTAACCTTATTTATATCCAACTTTCAACATCTCAATATTTTTCTTTAAGAATTGTTAGTTAGTTTAAGAAATTTCCATTTGTTTATTTTGTCTTAAAAAAGCTTGTAACGAAAATATCGGGAGCTTTTAAGGCAAAATTAACTGAATTCATATTTTTTTTATATACTTATTTGAATTTAAAGCCAGTCTAATTATCTTTCTTCGGTCTGCTTCTGTTGTGGCTCTTGATTGCCTACCTTACCCATTTTTCCATAGTTTTCTTTATTTCTAAGGTTCGACCAAGCAATTTTTAAACTTGTATTTATTTTTTTTGGCAATTGTGCGTAGCAGAAGCTTGTTTTCCGCGCGTGCTTCTATTTTGGCTTTTTCTGCAGGGTTTAATGTTTTTCCGCGGCCCATCTTTACTTCGATAAAACAATTATTATTTTTAATTTACACTTCCATTACAAGAACAATAGTTTTTCTTCTTATCGTAATCTATAGAGACAAAACGCACACTGTTTCTACTCAAGTGGCGCAAAAAAAAAACAGTGTATTAAATGAAGTAATTAGAAAAGTGGTAAAAACTAACATAATGGTATTTTCCTGTTCCTGCAGTTTTATTGGCAATAGTTCCCTCTTTTAGGAACTAAAACCAAAGGGCGAACTTATAAATTTATCAAAGCGCTACACGCTCTGATAGTAAACAAAAAGTTTGTTTCTATTCAAGTGCAGCGGAGTGTACAAAGGATCTCGTCTCTTTCGATAAAATAAAATAAACTTTTATTAAGTTTTGGAAAAATATTTTAATTTCACTTAAATAAATGCACTAAAGACGATCTCTGTGATACATCAACTAAAAGATTAAGACGTTTGATATTAAATGTTGATAATTCCATTACTCGCCAATCTTAATATGATGTTTTATAAACAATTTTCTCTTTCTTAATTCACTATGTATGGATTTGGATATAACTTCATATATAATATTTATTTATTAACTTCATGCATTTTTGCTAGTCACACCAGCCATCCTTGGTCAAATAAACGGTAAAGTCGTTTGTCAAACGCTCCGATTGTTCAGGTGGGTGTCATTCCGGAATAGCAGAAAATACCGGTTTGATTGGTAATTATGATCCCATGAGCGAGTTGATCCTAACTTAATAAGATTATTCTTTAGTTTAGAACGAACATCGATAATACGATCAGCCATTCCCTTGACATTCTTCTTTAAGTTCTGCATTGTTAAGAATTTAGGCTATCAATATATGGGAACAACTTCCTCTTCGTGATAACATTGCAAAGTTCCAGGCATTGTTCGGGGTGAGGCATCGACTCCGGTTAGATTATGAGTACATGCGTGAAAAAGAAGAATCAAGTTCTCTCTGATTTTCTTTAAATAAAATAATAATCATAAATAAAGGTTTCAAGGGTTAGTTTAAAAAATTAAAGAATTATTATTACCATGATATCATTTAAGCAGCCCTTCAAGTCAAGGTCACAGGTTTTTGGGTCGCAGTATGGATTTTTGTTGAATATTCGAATAGTGGAATATATGATTTCCCCATTTTGGAGCGGGCATGTAAACTTCACGGTTTGCCCTCCAGAATTTGCTCAAGAAAGCTGCACGAAGGGCACCAGTTCCACCGATTGCCTGAAATATCACAGTATTAAAGAGGTGTAAGTTAGTGCTTCAGGATTGAGAATGTTTTCTAATGTACTAACTAGACCTACAAACTTATTAATGCAAATTTTAATGAAAAGATATACGAAATTTAAAGATTAAACTAAGTTATATGCATAACATTACTTGGAGATCAATAGGAATGCGACCTCCTCTGTTATCCCCGCTGAGATCCGAGCTTAAAATCACATGGATTTGGATGTAATGAGCGCCCATTTGTTGTTTTCACTGCCAAAGTGTGCGTTTTTACTATTCTTACATTTATTGCGACGTTTGTTGGTTACTTATAGCTCATCAGATTCCAATGCTGGTTAAATAGTTAAAGAAATGAGAAATGCCGATGATAAGTTCATTACTCCCGTATTTTGCATGTAAGTGCAGTAAATTTGTTTAGCTGCACGAACAACCAACTTCTGGACGGCAATGTTATAAAGGTATCCGAGTCTTGGAACCTGCCCTAGTAGCTGAGCTACTATTCCCAAAAACTAGAATTTTAAAATACAGTACAAATTAAATACAAATAAAAAAAAAAATAAATACACGAGCTCACCTTGTATTAATTCCTCGGGCTTGTAATGTTTCAGTCAAATTAGCTGCCGACAAATGGTCCATATGCTTCTTGATAAATACAGGAATCTGCTTCTGCATCAAGAACTCTGCTGTATCTCTTACTAATTGCTTTTGTTTATTAGCGAAGTGGGCGAGTTTCTAGATTCTTCATGCCAAATTCCCGGTGAGTAAACATCGAGATTAAAACGGAAGTCAAACTCGTACTCCTTTAGAGATCCAACAGCTGTACACGCTCGTTTAACAACTTCAGCTGCTTGTTTCTCATCGTGAGCGTTGGTCTCGGGTACTTTTTCTGTCAATTTTTTTGCTTCCTCTGATGACGCATTCGCATTGATGACGCATTCGCATTGATCTCTTCGGGGTTGACTTTCTATTGACCACAGAGAAGAAAATACTATTCCAAATGAACATTTGCATTTTTGGATCTTCACCGGGATAAATGGCCAGAACATTTCCATCAATTACTGCCATAGCACCATAGCGACAATGACAGTCTCCATGAACTTTGAAGACAGCACACTCCCGCAGTAAGCGGTCTCGCAGTGTTTTGCGTGGAAGAACGCGAGTTGGTTGTAATTCCTCGTTCTAGTCTCGGGTCTGGCCAGGAATGTGTTCTTCATAACACTAAGAAAATTCTTCGATTAGCATTAGCATGCTCTTATGGCATCAATTGTATGCTCTAACTGTGGTGATGACCAAGTGAAGACCTGGTAGGGTTTCGCAACCAATTTCGCGAAAATAATTTTCGAATTATTCAACGATAATCAAGTTTCGCGGGTTTGTTTTATTAAAAACTATTAAAAATACTGACCAAAAAAATTATAATTATTTTGTTGTCGCGAAATTGCAGCAACAGCAAATGTCAAAATAATCCACCAAATGTTGCTCAACTGCTATACGGCTTAAGGGGGAAGTTAGGGCATGTACGCATTGAATTTCAAGGGTGTGTATCTACTTTTTAATTACATTTTCTTTGTTTTCAACACAAATAGTAATAAATATTACTGGATTTTTATGCCAGAAGCAATAAAAGGCTATTTTAAATAAAGTTTTTGTTCATAAACATTCAGAAAAATAAATTTTATGGACACAATATTTTATTTTTCAGTTTTTGAATTTAACGGATTCCCTTTTTTGAATATCCGATTCAGCAATTGAGCACATGACCACGTTTGAGCAAATGCCCTAATGCATACATACAAAGCTCGTTTTGTCCCATTTAAAATGCATTGCAACTGCACACATCCTTACTGAATAGGGCATAAATCCTCTCAATTCAGCTTGTAGGGTGAAAGAGCATGGACACCTTAAGTCGGTTCTCTAGGTAGTATTTTCTCTATGATACTACCTAGACTCCCGAACGGTACCCCCCTTGCCTAAAACACCCGCAAAATTTATTTGAGGTGAGTAAGAGAAAACTCTCTTAATCTACTCTTTTTTTCCTATCCGTGAATCCATGTGAGTGGTGGATTAAAAAACAAAATGGCGAAATTTGCTCAAACTGACAGGTGAGTTTTTTTGTTGATTTATCAAAAATGACAGTTCTCAAAAAAAAAAAATACGTGAAACTCGTGAAATAAGTTTTTATTTTAACTTCAATAAAAGTTTATTAATTTGTAAAATGTGTATTTTTAATATCTTTAAAAATTTTTTTTTGTGTTCATTTATAGATGCGATACAATGTGAAAAAAGCGCTCACGGAGAAGTAAATAATACAGGAAATTACTTCCTCCTAAAACGCAAGTCCCAATCAAAATGATGGTGACACGTTTTATTGGAAACAAAAGACTTTAAATCTCCTAAAGAAATCAAAAATCTACTAAAAATATAATCTACTGCCAAGGGGCACTGAGAGAGTCCTTGTGTCTGAGATCATCTGCTAAATTCTAGATTTGTTTGGCTCACCTTGCTACACCATGTAAAATAGAAAATTTCAAATCACCTCTAAGTTCTTTATGTAATAACCATCATTTCCCCTTCTTTTTCAGAATTCTCATTCATAGTGGAAATATCAGCTTGAATTTCGCTGGCCAGGATAATTCAGTTTTCAAAGGAATAAAAACTGCACATATTTACCTGACATCACATCGAATGATCTTCAATAGCAATAAGTAAAATGAAGAAATTATGTCGTTCAGTGATCCTCTTATTACTATGAGTGATGTGAGTTCATATTTTGATACACCTTAATCCCCAATACTCAACTTTTTTATATGTGCAGGTGGATATTGAACAAACTGTTTTCGGAACCTTTTACATTAAAGGCAAAGTGAGTGCTCAACCAAATGACAATTTCATTGGTGAAGTGAAATTCAAGTTGTATTTAAAATCCGGTTGTGCCATCGAATACGGTCAGGCTATGTTGCGAGCCACTTCTATTGCTCAGCTAAATATGGGTTGTTTGAATGATAATCCCGACACTCCAACTGGGGCTTCGCATGAAGCTCATCCACCAGCTTATCAACCACCACCAGGCTACTACGAATGGATACCACAAAATGTTGCCTTCGCTAGCCCGGCACCGAATTCAGTGTTTGTGAGCAATACCCTGCTTCATATCCAGGAATCGGTATACGTATGTAAAATTTAATTTTACCTTTAGTTTTGTTCTCGCTTATTTTCTCGACAAATTTTTAACAATTTTACCTTCTATTTTAGATATAATTGAGTTAAACCTTCCAAGAACCTGCACAACTGATTTTCCCGATCCGGATGATCTTGTCAACTTTAAGCTTATAATTTGTCCAGACGAAGGTTTCTACAAAGATGGTCGATTAGAGTTTAATTTCCGAGTCGGCTAAGTGTGCAACTCAAGTTTATCACCCGAATATTGATTTGGAAGGCAATGTCTGTTTGTTCTAAGTGAAGACTGGAATCGAAATTTGACAATTAATTCAATTGTATATTGTCTTCAATATTTGTTCTTGGTAAATAAAGACAAAAAAACTCAATTTTTGATAATATTAAATTTAAAAACTTATTATTTGATTTTAGGAACCAAATAAAGAGGATCCACTGATCAAAGAAGCAGCTGATTCTTACATTAAGAATATGTCCAGTAAATTAGTATAAACAAAAAACAATGCTAATAATGGTGAAGAATAGTTTTTGTTTCTTTTGCTGCGGGCCCAATATGTTTGTATTATAAAGCTCAATTCAAAATTAGAAGAAAAATATAAGCAAATAGCATTAGCGCAATTATGTTATCGAATACTTTTGTATTTTTTTTTTATTTTGTTTCCAAAAACTGTTAGCTCAGTAAATTCGCTGTGTGCGATGTAGTTCTGCATTTTTGATTCATTCTTGAGGCATGTTAGAGAAGTCTGTAGCTATGTTTGCAACTTCGAAAAACCTGTGCTCGCTGCAGGAAAAATGCAACAGCCAAAAAAATGCTAAAATCACCCCATTTTTTCCGACATTTTCCTTTATAACTTTGGAAATACGCAACTTAGAAAAAAGCCATCCACTAAATTTCTTGTTTGTTATAAAATTTTCTACAAGACCACATTAGTTTAAAATTCATGTATGTTTTATTTGAGTTGCTATCTAAACATTGGTAAACAAAAATCTGAAAAACTAAGTAATTTTGAAGCGCTGAAAAAATAGGTCAAAAATTTTCCTACTCTGCTAAAAATTTGGAATCAAATAGTCTAGAGTATTACAAGACTAAATTAAAAAATTCGATCCAAATCGGTAAATTAGTTTTGGCAAGAAATATGATGTTAACTAAGTGCAACAAGCTATTATTGCATCATTGCTGTGGTCAAAGTGGGACACTTAAGTTGGCACTGATTTTTGTTCACGTACTTGGAACCTATGACAAAATATATATATGATATTTATATCTTTTTCTAAGCCACTTTGGTAGCGATTTTAAAAGTTCCGAAAATTGTTCACTTAGCATATAAATATGAGTCGTACTCGTATAGACATGGTATTGTTCTTTTGATTATGGCATGTAGTATAAACGGCTACAGATTGCATATGAATAAAATTTGGAGCTGTATAAAACACTTACATATTTCTTCCCTCATTTTTTTTTTGCATTTCAAAAATGCATTTTGGTCCGCTGTAAAAAGTCGGAACTTTTGTTCCTACTTTCATGAATAGTACCACTTTAAATAAGCATTGAAAACAACTTTCAAATGGATTCAAAAGTAGAATATAACTTTCAAATGGATTCAAAAGTAGAATACAAAGTAACGTAGTAGGGCTCCTGTTGTTAGGGTTTGTTAGGCCCAATTCTTCAAAGGTAAGCTAAACCAGAGTTAGTTTGGAAATAGATTTGTCTATAGTTACGTCAAGGAGCAGTTTAAAAGTCGAAAATGAATGCAGAAAGGCTTAAAAAGCACGGTAGATGAAATATCAAAATCATTTGTTGTTGACATAATCCATATTTAGCTCACCAAATTTGGTAACTCGGGTTTAACTATAACCCTTCTGTGAAAAACCGGCCCTTGGAGTTATGTGTAGGTAAATGTACAGCTTTTAAAAACCTGTGCTGGTTGCCGGAAAAAATTGAAATATATAGTATGTAGTTGTGTTTTTTATGTTAGCTTACAAATAATTATGTAAAATGCAACACAGATTCCGGTTATTTCGCGGGGATAAACGTGCCTGCTTATGAAAAAAGTCAATTTTCTTAACAGAATTATGATGGATTTTTGTTGCCATTATTGTTGTTTTTTGGGCCCCTATCTTAACTTAAAATTAATTGCACAAACAAAACTATCGCCCATTGCTCATTTTATGACAGTAGTTTTAACTATTATGCCTGTAAGACCTAAGGCATTGTATACATTATGTAATGCACCGCACTAGTTAGAAGGGAAGGAAAGGAAAGAATTTTTGGTGGTACATTGGATTAATAAGGTGTTAAATATCTTATCAAATTCTACGGATAGCATCCAGGGGTCTCATTACGTACACCGATTACGATCAAACGGCACAGATATGACCAAAACGATATCGGTTGATCGTTCTCGTTTACCGTAATAGGGCCCCATTTAAAACTGGGGAAAACAGAAAAGAATGCGCCTACAGGTTATCAGTGAAACACTATTTCCGGTGGACCGTTTCCAACCGAAATTGGGTTGGTAGTTTTTCAACACTAAAGTTTTACCCATTCTCCTTTGTTGTTTTATTTCAATTAGTACTAGTACTAGTATATCGCCCACTGGCCGAAATTCAACCACCACAAGCTCACACTTACAGACTCAAGAGTCAAACAATGTGTTTGAAAATTTAATCACAAAACCTTTTTTCAGATTTAACTGTTTTTTTAATATGCACAGTGATCGGCAGTGCAAAAACAAAAATGACTCACAGTGTATAAATACGTGTCTTAGGTACCTATATTCTGCACATCTCCTCACCTATGGCTTTTCAACCATATACAATTTATGGAAATCGGTTGGATACTTTTTGAGCAAATGGTACCACAAAATTTTTGTAAGGCTATATAGATTATGGCCCTTATTGTGAATGTCGTTTGCTTATCGATGATCTACTTTTGTCGAAAGAGGATCGTCGCAAATTCGAAATATCTTAATCTATGGTTGCATCAGATGGCTTAGTTTTTACAAAGGTCCACAATAACATAAATCAATCCCATTAGCTTCTGGCAGCAGTTTTAACTCACCAAACTTATTGGTACTTTCGACTTTTGTCGCATCGAACGGTGAACGACAATCGCATTAAGGGCCTACAAATCTCCCGGGGAGATTTTTTCTCGGGGATTAGAATTGGGCTGAATACCTTGAAAACAATTGTCATTTATGTATGTCTACATTGAGTGAAAACTAATTTTTCAACTCAGAGACCCATCCCAGGGGGTCCTTTTCCATACATAATTTTATTTTGCACTGGCTTTTTTTACCTGTAGAAAGGGTAAGGGAGCGGGGATAATTCGAAAGGTAGCTCATATCTTACACACTCAACTACCTTTTGGGCCTATACTAAATCATTATAAATACACGTATTTTGTCAAAATAAAAAAGCCATACGATGATATTTTAAAATATAGTTCTTTATTTTCTCATCCTTTTGTTTCGTTAAACTTTATTTCATTTAAATAAGTTTATAATAAAATGTTCAACGCAGAGTCAAAAATTAAAACTGGGAAATGTTCTTGTTTTATTTTTTAAATTTATTTTTGTTTGTTTAAAATGCAGCACATAAGTAAAATTTAAAAATGTTTTATTTTTTTATATTTAACAATATTATATTCACTCAAATATTTTTTTCTTCGTTCCCATATTTTTTTTTTATATATATATATATATATAAGGACTTTTCTTGGGAAACAAATAATATTTTCATTTACAAAAAAAAGACATATTTTCTCTTGTTTATACGTATAAAAATTAACAGAAACGGTTTATTATTTTTTTTATTATTTTATATGATCACGTAAACATTTTCCTTTTAAACATAAAATTAAATTAGAAAACAAATGAAAATCATTTTAATATATGTAAATGTCTCACAGAATCAAATTTCTGGTTTATCCATTTTGTTTTATGATTTTATTTATAACAGTTATATGGATTAAATCTCTTTTTTTCAATCCGATGTATTTTTTCTTTTTAACACAGTAACATATTATAGACTTTTTGTTTGTATTTTTACATGTGTTTTTTTTTCGTTCGTCTCAGACAATTTTGTTTTTTTTTGTTTGTTTGTTTTGCTTAAATATTTTGGTTACATCAATTAATTTTGTATTTAGTTTGGGACCTCAACTGATCAACACTTTAATCCTGGAAACTGAACCTGTTAATTTTGTTTTATTTTATAAATGTATGTATGTTAAGAGTGAAGATTTTTTATTTTATTTAATCATTAAATTTATTATATTAATTTTCCTTTGCTTTTTTTTAACTCCTAGTGTTAATTTTTCTTAATTTAGCTGTATTTGACTTGTTCAAAGAAGAATCCCTATGCACAGCAGGTGAATAGAACAAACTTCAGAATGAAGAGTTTGAAAGATTTTTGTCTGCTGCTATGGTAGTTGGTTGAATCATTCCCATTCTGTTCTCCGGGCGGTTTTGCAGTTAAATCGTAGAGAACCCTTGAAATGCCATCCAATTTGGTTATTTCACGTACAATGTTTTCCAGTACCTGAAAATTAAAAATAAGTTATTAAAAGTTGAATTTGATTTATAATTTGTAGATCTATTTATGGAAATCAAAATAAAGCCTATAGATATGAAATTAATTTTAAAATTTGTATTTAAAAATTTTGTAAGCTCAATATTTTATCTTATTAAAGAAAATTTTGATCTCAACAATTTTGAACTGAATTTTTATATTTAACCTTTATCGTTTTCCATTTGAAATTCAGAAGCGTCCAATATATTTACAAATACCAAATACGCCTGTGACGATTCTGAGAAGAAAACTTTGCTTCTCGATTTCAATTCAAAAGAAACGTCATAACAAACTGCTATACATTCAAAATCAAATTGTTTGATAAAATTTTACTAAACAAATCAAGAAAAGAAATTAAAGAACGAAATTTTCTATTTGGAAGTTCGGAGTTAAATGACTTTCATTTTTGGTGTGAAAACAAATAATTTATGTTTGAAGATTCATTTAAACAAATACGAAACATAAGAATTGAGTAGAAGCCTACCCTAATGGATTTCAATGACATTCATAAGGAGACTTGTTCTACATTGCACCCGGTGAAACCGCGGTTCTCTGATCGCCATTGCGTAATGTCAATTCGAAGGTAGAATTGATGAAGCAGGACTCTGTTTTCCAGGTCATGGTTCGCGCGAATGCACAGTGGTTTCGGTTGTATAGAGAGAGCGTCAAAATTCAATAAAATCTGAACCGCTCAACCGATCTTAGTGAAACTTTCAGGCATTATAACAGATTTCACAAGACATCATCACAAGAAATTTCCACCTACTGCCCCGCCCACTTAAAATAAAAATAATATAATCCCTAAAATTGATACAAATTTGGGTTGTTATTAGAACAACAATACAAATTAATGGACAACCGATAGTTCTCACTGATCAATTGATGTTTGCGGGTGGCAATGGCACAGTGGATATAGTGTTTGACTGCTAACCTGGACGTGTGGGTTCGAGTCCTAGTCTAGGTAGCATTCTTTTCTATATTCACCTGTTTTAACTGGATGCCACCCGTGAAATTTCATGAGATGATTAACATATTATTCTAAATTCACTGTGCCAACACAAATTGTTTCCTTTCCTTCTACTTCTTCTAACTAATGCCGTGCATTGTATTTAAAAGATCAGGTCTTACAGGCATATAGTTAAAATTATTATTATTATGTTTTTAATTGACGACTTCAATGTCCTAGTCTCCAGATTATGTTTTTGGTCTGAACGACAATGAAACATTTCAGAAACTTTTTGTAAACATCTTTCTGAAATAATAAAATCTTGAAGCATTGAACAGTTTTTAGGAGAATCAAGACTTTATGGAACGAATACAAACTAAGAACGTATTCAGTGCTATGTATATATTGGTTTGAAGTTAAATGATTTTAAATAAATACTTAAATTAGTTGGCAGTTGAACTGAACCTGGAACAGCCGGCACACCAGTCATAAAATCGTTTGTTATAAAAGGCCGTAGTACAACCGATCTACAGCATGATGGTATTCGGTTAGCTGGATCACGATCCAAATGGAGCGGAATTAGCACAACAGGCATTTGTGAGATTTTTCTATTTAATCCAGCTAGTTGGATAATCTAAAAAAAATACAATCAAAAAGTTAAATGGAACGTTAAAACAAATATAATGTAAATATATATAAATTATAGAACTCCCATCAGTAGCAATTGCATCGGCTTGTCGTAATTGTGTCAGCACATAACGATTGAGATTTGTATGCGTTATATCATGGAATTGAAACCGAACCTGTTTACCGAATACATAACAAACTCGATTAATATTATGTAAAATTCGAGGGATAAGTTTGGCCAAAAACATTATATCATTCCAATTTGGTTCGGTGTCACTAGAAAGGCCCAACACGTAGCTGTAACTTCTTTTGTCACCTAAAACACAAATCAAATTTGTAGAAAGTAAATTCCATGTTAAAAAATTAAGAGTTATTTATGTACCTTGCACTCCAACTGATCGGATTGGCAAGACAGTTGCTTGTATTTGGGAAATTGATGAAGTTCGTAAGAGTTCTCTTCGTTCGTCTTCGGACGTTGAGCCGGTAACTCGGTTTATTAAAGCGTGATTCTTTTCAAGTTTATTTTTGTAGTCTACTATCACTCGTGCTATAACGTGAAATCAACAACAACAACAAATCTATATATATTCCGAATGTTTTAAATGTTAAAACATTTTAATTGTTTACCTGTGTTTCAGAGAAATCCTTTTCAATGTAAGGTTCGTCAGCACATAAAATTCTTATGGCTTAACCAGGACCGGGCAATGAATGCCTTTCAACCAGTGATGCTGGTAGTCCTAGATTATAGCCCAAGGTCCTTACTTCATCTTTATGGAAATCACTTAGGGGTTCAACTACTCGACCAGCATTTCTAAGTTCTCTGTGCATAAAGAGAATAAAACCATAATGGATGTTTATTGTGCATGCGCTATAGATAATTTAGTAGTGTAATGTAAATATGGTGAAAACACAAGTGGGATCTCAATAATAAAAAAATAAAACTGTATGTCAATTGAGACTGCGCTTTTTGAGAGTGAATAACTGGAAACCCTCTTATAGGGCTTACATTTGTCTTCTTAAGTTATTGTTATTAAGTAATTGAACTTTCATTATTATCATTTTTAATGGCATTTAAAAAAACTTACTAACACGCAATATTTGTCCCCAAAAATTAAAAAAAAAATTTTCCTATATCATTAAGAAAAATCTTAAACTAATCTAATTTCATGTACAAACAAAAAATCTTACCTTATCAAATCGGTATCGTTATGATGTGTCTTAATTGTGTCCGCATTATTGCTGACCGAATTAGATGCAGATTCAATAAGGTCAGGCCGTAATGTACCTTGTGCTAATAGTACTTCCTTTGGTTTCAGTTTCATTTCGCTAACAACGTCGTTCGTCACCTTGACAAACACATCGCCGATTATTTTACGCTTTTCCTCAGGATTAAATGTTTGACAAAGCATTGGTGTTTCCACAATATACAATTGACCAGGGCGTTTCACGGACGTGGTGCCTTTTAGAAATTGAAACAGCTCCTTCCTCACTATTAGATCAATACCAATTTCTCTCAATGATTTTTCAACTTTTTCGCTTTCGTCCTTTCGCATGAATCCTATTTCAATGTGTAAAAATCTCAAACCATTTGCTTGTTTTATTCATTTGTATGTGACTTTTTTCTTACCGCAAATGTCTTTAACATTTATTTTATTTTTCACCGTTTGATAATTTGATTAACTTTTGCATTTGCTTTTCAATGGAGATTTTTACAGAATTGTCAAACTCGAAACTGACAGCCAAAATTTTGGGTTAATGACATTTGTGCGTTCTTTTTTTTCTAACTAGTTCACCTTCATCGTTCTTTTAATAAGAAAAAGTTACGTTGAGTTTTCATTTTGGGGTTAGATTGTGTTTGCTTTTCGTCTTCCGATTTGGAATTGTTTTCAATTTTATAATAATTAATTATAAATTTAATTGTTTTATTATTGAATTTGATATTTGGAATTGTTTTCTGAATAGTTCACTTTTCATCGAAATTTTATTCATCCGTTGGGGTCAATTTTTTAATAAAGAAATGTGTGGCTCATAAAAAATTAACAAAAAAAAGCTAAAACAAATTAGAAATGTTTTGTATTGCGATTCAATTTCATGCAAAAATGAAGTTGATAGTTATTTAATTTGTAGGAACCATGCAATTTTGGTAGTGAATTATTTATCAATAAATTTAATGCAATCAAAATTTTGTCTTTTGTTTATTATTTCTTATTTTTTCGATTTTTGTTCAACCCCTTCCCATTTTATTAACTTTGATCGTTCTTAAAAAAAAGTGACTTTTTTAATTTTGACATTGCCACTTTTGTTTTTGACCATAGTTACAAAAAAGAACGCGCCACTAATCCAATTTACGCCAAGCACTCAAACTTCATTAACCCAAAATTTTTATTTGACGTTTAGAAGCTATGAGACAGAGATATATTGCTTTTTTTCTAAAAAGCCCTATTCCAATGCAATGTTTTTTTTTTATTCTATCTGTCAAAATTCTTGATTGAGCAAAACTGGTCTATTTCTTGTGGTGGAAGTTAGGGCACATACGCATGGAATTTCAAGGGTGTGATTCTACTTTTTGATTACATTTTCTTTGTTTTCAATAGAAATAGTAATAAATATTACTGGATTTATATGCCAGAAGCAATAAAAGGCTATATCAAATAAAGTTTTTGTTCATAAACCTTTAGAAGCATCAATTTTATTGACAAAATATTTTATTTTTCAGTTTTTGAATTTAACGGATTCCCTTTTTTGAATATCCGATTCACCAATTGAGCACATGACCACGTTTGAGCAAATGCCCTAATGCATACATACAAAGCTCGTTTTGTCCCATTTAAAATGCATTGCAACTGCACACATCCTTACTGAATAGGGCATAAATCCTCTCAATTCAGTTTGTAGGGTGAAAGAGCATGGACACCTTAAGTCGGTTCTCTAGGTAGTATTTTCTCTATGTCCACACCCCTGAACAAAGCACTTCATTTTTTTTTTATTTATAAGAAAATTACCACAATGTTTAATTAATGCACTTTAAATTATTTTTTTTTTCAAAGTAATTGTTATATTAATTTGGGTTTTAATTTGTATCAATTTTTTTTCTTTGTTTTTCTAATCACACGCTAACGATTTGACACTTCTGGTTCTCAAAAATTGCTAAACTCACGAACACTGTATATGTAACAAATACTTCTTCCTTTATTTCTTCTTCTAAGGCTAAAACAGATGTGCAGCGAGTCTGCACGCATCTCTGCATGCAGAGCTGCACACGAAACACATGTGCATAGTTTCTGACATTCATGATGCATTGTTATGTCAAACAAATACATGAAGGCACAGCGTTGCCGATGTCACACAATAGGGTTGGAATGAGATTTTCTTCGTTGGACGATGGTAGGGTGGCAACGCCGGCTTCATGGATTCTTAAACAAAAATCACCAACACCTTAGAAGAAGAAATAGAGGAACTGCCCTTGTTGGAAAAAAGTGAAGCAGTTTTTAAAATGGTGTGAGGTCTCACAAACACAAATGCATTACAGCAGGGATGGAGTGCTCTTTGAAGGCAACTCACTAGGGCGCCATCAGAATAGTCATTTTTGTTATTTTCCGAAGTTGTTTTAGTGGAATGTCCTAAAAAAAAAATGTAAAAAAAAAAATTTTTCAATCTGAAATGTCAAATCGCTAGTGTTATTTTAAAAAAGAACAATAAAACAGTGTTACAAATTAAGACACTATATAAAAAAAAACTTTGTAAAGACAAACCTTTTCAAGTGAATAAAATAGACATTGTAGTCAACAAAAAAAAAAACAGTAAGTGCGGTAAGAGCATTTCCAAATAGATATTTTATTACTAACTCAAAACGTAAAAAATCGATTTTATAACAAAAAATAATTTTCTCATAAAAAGGGCCCTTAACAGATAGTTGCGCCTTTCAACCTCCAATATAATCTCATGCACACCTGTTAACGAGAATTTCAGTTTGCCATTTCTGGTTCTTAAATTCTAACAAAAAAATTATGTGCAGATTTTCAACTAAATTATAATATTCTTGACTTAATTTAAAGTGTAACCCATTCTAAATATATTGTTTAATAGTTCATCAATCTAAAGACAAAAACATTACAGCACTTTTTTTGAGAAAAATATAATAAAATTAACCTGTGAAAGGAAAAGCTTTTATCCACCTTGGTTTGTTGATTTCCACACCCCTGCACAATGCACTTCATGTTTTTTTTTGAATTTATAAGAAGATCACCACAATGTCTATCTAATGCACTTTAAATTATTTGTTTTTTCAAAATAATTGTTATATTATTTTGGGTTTTAACTTGTATCAATTTTTTTTTCTTTGTTTTTTCTAATCACACGCTAACGATTTGACACTTCTGGTTCTCAAAAATTGCTTCACTCACGTACACTGTATATGTGACAAATACCTCTTCCTTTATTTCTTTTTCTAAGACCAACACAAACAAATTTTTTGAAAGAATGGCAGGTGATGTCAATATGAGTAATGCCAAATAGCAATTATTTAGAAATTTTCGTTTTTCAGTTGTGGCTGCAATGAAACTAGGCAGCAAATTTAGAAATAGAAACATCGTGCAGCGCTACGCTGCATGCAGACTTTGAGTGAATCTGCTCCCATAAGAACCTGTGTAATTTAATTTCGATGCATGGAAAAAGCTGCACATCTGTTTAAGTCATTATACAGACATAAAACAGACACAAAAGAGACACGAAACCAAGCAAATAAAATTGAGTATTATAGCGCTTTTGAAGCTGTTTCTGCAGTTCTATATGATAATTTTAAGCTGTCATTAACCATGAAACCATATTTATGGGCACAAACTAGTTTTGGCAAAGGTAAATTTAAAAATGATGAAGTAAATTTCTTATATGCGTACTTTTTTGTTCTTTAAATTAATATTTATGCAAATAAATGATGTCTTATAGCCGTGTTTTTCTAATATATGCGAGTTTCTTTTTAATTTCAAAGATAATTTAAAGAAAAAACACGGTGTTTTGGACTGCATTTCATATAAGCGAGTTTTTCTTATATGAGTGTTTCTTATATCCGTAAAATACTATACTATAATAACAGCCGTATTTAATAGAATTCGCTTAACAGCTCTAAACGGATGAATAGTTATGCTGTGTATAAGGATATAGTCGACTTCGCTTAACTGGAACACCATAATTGCAGAACATTTGTTTCAGTTAAGCGGAGTTTTAAGTTAACCGAACTTGGATAACTGAAACTTGTTTTAAATCAGCAGAAATTTGTCAAAACAAATTAAATTTAATTTAGCTTGAAAATAAAAAAAATGAATGTATGATTTTTTGTATTGTGTCAAAATAGTTATATTTTCATATAGAACAATTCAAAAAACATTTTTAATCACAAATATTACGTCAGCCGTACGTTTTCTTTCGAAAATGTTTAAGGATAAGCCAAAAAATAAACAAATTTAAAAGAAACGACTGACATCAGAAGGGAGTGATAAGAAATGAGATTTTGAAATTTAAAATTTGACATTAAAAATTCAAAATGTGTGTTCGATTAAAAAAAAATGTGGTTTCACTTATGCGGAGTTGAATAAGTGAAAAATGTTCGTTTGAGGAAACAATTTTGTTTCAATTACCCGCAGTTTGCAATTAAGCGCAGTTCAGTTATGCGAAGCAGTTTGTGTGAAAAATTCTCAAAAAGGCTCCGGAATAAATTTCTTGCTTCAGATAACCGATGTTTTCAGTTAAGCGCAGTTGACTGTATATACATACAATATATCTATACAAAGTTGCATAAATAGTGATTTACAGTACAGTTGTACAGGCTTTGTGTTAAATAAAGAAAAAAGTATAAATCTATTACGTTTTGCTTCCAAAACTGACAACGAGACTCAGTTGTTTGTGAAAAATCAAAAAAAAAAAAAATAATAATAATTTTGTTGACAATAGGGTTTTTTTGATTTTTTCTTAATTTCTTTTGTTGTTATACCTAGTTATCGAGTTTTTTTGTTTCTTTTTTTTTTGTGTTAACAAATACAATAAAATGTATTCAATAGAAAAGAATGTGTATTTTTTTTAATGAATTCCATTCACTCGCAGCGTGATATTTTTGTTGAGAAAAATATATTAGGGTGGCTCTTATTTGACAGTGCTTAAATTTAATTTGTTTTTCTCCGTAAAGTGATCAACGTGATTTTGTGTAAAATTTTATTGAAACTGGTTAACGTTCAGTAGCGGATCCAGGGGGGTGGCTATAGGGGCTAAAGCCCCCCCCCCACAGCCGAATCATAAAATAATTTGAAATATAGAAAGCAATACATTACAACGTGTAGAATTTAATATTCCGTCTAAAATATTGTTAAGATATTAAATTTGATGAACAAAATAACGTGGTTGGGGCTGAACTATTTGCATACATGTTATGTAATTTTTTTTTCTAAGCCCTAAGATTGGAGCTAAAGCCTGAAGCGAATTGGACAAAAACTAAGTTGGGGGCTATGAATATGGATATTTTTAATGCAACGACAATCTTTCCCTAAAAATTAAACACAGAAAATTGGAACAAAAAAAAAACAGCTTTGGCGCAATGAGGTCTGAGAACATTGGACAAAACACCTAGCCAGGGTTAAGAAACTTACTTCCTAAAAACTAACCTTATTCCAGAGAGTTTTGGGGGCTCAAGTCTAGGGACTGTCAAAGTCCGAAGTTGGGGCTAAGGCTTGAAGAGATAAGTAAAAAGAGATAAAAATGGTCGGGGATTTACATTATCGTGTCAAATGCCCCAACTGTATATACTAAAAACAAAGCTAATTTACCGAAAGAAACGCATTTGAGGCTTAAACCATTGGGAAACAACGGGATGTCAAGTTTAGTGTATGTTTAATACGACAGGAATTGTTTCTTACGGCCTTGGCTGGGCTTAGACATTTTCGGGGCTACGTTTTCAAAATTTGAAAGGTCCAAGGCAATTGTACATACAAAACATAGAAATTCGCTAGTCAAGGAGCCAAATTCCAAAAGCGTGAGTTTTCTCTGTGCGCGCTCAGAAAAGCATGCAAAAATAAATGAATATTTGTTATCCCTCTCTCTAGAGTGAGGTGCAAATTTGTGGACATATTTTTTTAGCATGATACCTATAAAGCGTATACACGAAAACTCATTCACGCTGGCAGAATTGGGCCGCTGCTTATTTCTTAGAGCAGCGTTGTCTTATGTTGTTAAGTGTCAGTTTGAACAAAATAGTTTCTCTTTGATTTGGATAATTCAGGAAAGATGAGATCTTAGAGGACTAATACCATGTCAAAGCATATATGCCATTTATATATGCTTTTGCCAGTACGAACACTGTAATATAATTTTTCTGAACTAGCCAATTAAAAACAGTTTTCAAATCTTGTCAAAAATGGGAAGTTCAAAACATACCCACAGCTAATTTAAAAATATAACTACATAATGTAGGTACCTTATCCATTTTTAAATAATATAAAAGCATATATGGCTAAAAATTATTGTGCGCCTTTGAATTTGCTCCTATCTCCGATACAGCAATTATGAATGATTGTTATTGTACTTTATATTGAAAACATATTGAAGCGCAACAGGAGCGGATATAAAGGCACACAAACAACGCATATCATTTCATTAAAGGAAACAAAAAATACTTGAGCTTTAAAGGTTAGACCGCACTCGCCGGAACTGCACTGCATCGGAAATACACTTCACACGAGTTCGTATGAATTTGTATGAAGTTCAGTTGCCGCTTAGTGCGATATAGCTCCTTAAATTTCACAAAAAATAATGTTTTGCTGCGTTGTCGTGAAGTTTAGTTCGACTGAAGTTGAGTACGGTCTTGCATCAAACCTAAACTGATCTTTATTATTTGTTATAAATTATAAAATTTATCTTGGGACAAGCAAATTTTATTACTTAAGGTCTCAATATGGATCTCCAAACTGCAAGCCCCCCCACAGCCAAATCCTAGATCCGCTACTGTTAACGTTAACATATAAGCCATAGCAGATGAAGAGTTGTAAGATTTTCATAGAAGTTCTTCAAATTTTGCACGTATATTATGCAGAATCTATAAAATAAAGAGTGTACACAAGATATTCCTTGTCTTTTTAAAACAATATCCCAACAAAATTAACAATAAATACACAAAAACATATTTATCTATTGTTATATTGATTTATATTAAAATTATGTAAAGGAGATTTCAACACAAACATTACACAAATAAGCACCCCCCTGTAGCTTCCACAATTAAACACTATGTTTCGTTTCTAAAATAAAACATATATATACAGTGGTGTCAAAAACATTCCGGATTTTTTTGGTCAACTGCATTGAGTGTTGGTTTGTCAGATATGAATGAACAAATCAAATGTTTGTAATTTTTCGCCATTTTTATTAAACAATTGTATCATTTTAAATAAAAAACATGGAAAATTATCCATTAAAACAAAAAATAATAGTCAAAAATTAAAGTTGATTCAGAATTTTAATGTGACAAACTAACCGGATTTTATCTTGTACAATTAATTATTATTTTGCATTTAATATTTTGTCCAGTAACCCCTATTTTTATCACGAGACATTGACTGAATTAAATTTTCGAAAATAGAAGCAGGAATATTCTCCCATTCATTTTTCAAGGCCGCAAAAAGAAAAGTTGTTGACGTGTGCTTTTTTTCCCAACCCGCCTTTTTAAAATGGCCCACAAGTTTTCAATTGGGTTTAGATCGGGTGATTGAGACGGCCATTCTAAAACACGAATATTTTTAGTCGCAAACCACTCTTTTAGCAGCTTTGAAGAATGTTTGGGGTCATTATCCTGCTGAAAAACCCAACGCAAAGGTATTTCTTCCTCTGCACATGGAAGCATTACTGACTCCAAAATGTCCTTATATTGAAAACGGTCCATAGTTCCTGTGATTTGGTGTATTGGACCGCAGCCTGTGCCTGAAAAACAGCCCCAAACCATCATCGAGGCTCCACTGTGCTTAACTGTAGGGAGAACATTTGCAGGCTTTAATCGCGTACCTTTTGAGCGCCTTACTGTCCTTGCACCATCGGAGTAAAACAATGAATTTGCTTTCATCACTGAAAAGCATGCTCCTCCATTTGCTTAAACATCAGTTAAGATGATTTTTTGCAAATTCAACCCTGAGTTAAATATTTTGATTAGGAATTTAAAGTCTTTTCCAAACACCTTTCATGGCGAACCTTTTTCTACGATGTTTAGCAGTAAGAAGAGGTTTCTTCGCTGGTCGAAATGCAAAAAGACCGAAATCTCTTAAACGCTTCCTTACCGTACTTCGCCCTATATGCAGATTTAGTTCATCACAAATTATCTTTGAAGTTGCAAAAGGGTCTTTAAGCACAAAATTCTTTATGCGCCTATCAGTTTGAACAGTTGTTTTGCGAGGGCGTCCACCAAAATGATCTGCTTCTACTGATTTCCCGCTTCTAAATTTTGTAATGATGTCACATACCGTTGACGTTGGAATTTGCAATATTTCAAATATTAAATTTTGTTTTGTACCGGCTTGGAACTTTTCTATTACCTTGTATCGAATCGCGTTGCTATAACGTGTTTTAGCCATTTTCTGCACTATATAATTTCAACTAACACAGCTCTCAACTTGTAAAGTCTGTTTAATCTACGGCATGAGTCAAAAGACTCGAAAAAACTGCTACTTTAACATCGAGACTCGCAATCTCCCTGCAAATATGTTTTTTTTTTATTGTTCTTGTCATCGTAGCATTATATTTTTAAGGTTATTATTAAATTGTCTCATACCCTTTACAAATTATTGAAAACCTATGGAAAGTTATTAGTTTTCTACTTTATATTAAGAAAAACATTATACTGAGGAAAAATCCGGAATGTTTTTGGCAACACTGTATATATAAGAGATATTCTTAATTAACGTGTGTCGTTTCAATTCTACACCCCATTATATCTATCTACATTATTGATGTTGTGTGTAAGTTAAAGTGACATTTCGATAAACCAGCCTTTATGTAAGCTCTAAACAACCTCCAAACGCGTTTAGCTTATATTGCTCCTATACAACATTGCATAAGTTTTATAAATCACGTTTTTGTGATCAGAGGCATTTTAAAGCGTGCATAGCTCTATGCAAGCGTTCAACTGCATTTATAAATAACACTGTAAATGTTTGAGAGCACTCAGTGCAACCTATCTTCCAATTTCTTCTTGTAAGGTTTGTTCGAAAAAAAATTAATTAATAAATTTAAAAAATTATTTGTTCATAAATAAAGGAAACGAAAGATTTGGACAAGAGAGGGGATCTTAACATTGTTGTCGTGTTATCATGCGCGTAAAACTGAGTTCGATCATAGTCGAAAAAAAAATATGTGTATAAACATGTTCTAGAAAACATGGTGTTCCAAGGCTTTGCGGAAAAAACTGGTTTGTCTTTTCAATAAATTATTTTGATATTTTTTTATTTTAGGATCGAAAAATCACAGCGAGTGCAATAGAGGGGAAAATGGAAACGCTGATTGGTTCCTATAAAACCGCTAAGGACAATCAAAAACAAACAGTTACATCTCCCTGTGTGATAAGCCAATAATTTTTAACGTCCATACCTTTCACATGGTAGATGTTTCAATTTCCCCTACCCTTAAATGAACTGGAAAGGACAAAAACTATTTCTATTCCAATACCAATCAATACCTTGGACGGGTCAAATCAAATGGAAGAAGAAATTATGTCCGGTCCCTCAACATCTTTTTTATCGTCGGAAGGCCTGCCGAATTCAACAAATTTTCTAGATCACTATCCCATGAAACAATTCTTTGAACACATAAAAATGAAATATGACACAGAAACATGCATAACTTTGAAACATTACAGTAAACTAAAGAGAAGACTTATCAAACAGAAAGAGCGACTTAGATTTTTACTGAAGTGCAGGGAGTATGGAATTATATCAAAACATATCACGCAAACAACATCAAAATTGACAAATAATTTTACAACCCAACAAATACAAACACAATTACGGAAAATAGTATATAAATTTCATACAAAAATTTTAAATCTTGAAATAAGCCAAACTAACATATCCATAAACACAATAGGAAAAAATATATTTCATACAGACAACACAATGAGATCTATGTTAAACGAAATAGAATACACCGCATTTGTCACAAAACAGAACTTTATGTACAATGAAATAGCAACAATAATTAAACAAACACACACAAGCAAAATTACAAATCTTAAAGAAATACATATTCAAAAGATGGGCATTGTTTTTAATGAAGACTGGTTTATCAACAAAACCAACATAGAGTTTCCGCTAGAGAGTAAATGGCTGCTCTCATTAGGAGAAAAATTTGCAATCCCAATCAGCAACAAAAACTTTTCACCCATACACATTATCACAGATGAAGAACAAAGTATTCGGGCAATAGAAGATGACAGAGAAAGGGAAGTTGCCAGATCAGCAATATCACACAAAATTATTGAATACAAACGAAAACTAAAAAATTCAACAATAGAAAAATTTATTTTAAAAACTTATCAAAAAAATCAAAAATTTCTTCATTCGTATAAAAACAATATAGTAGTAACAAAAGCCGATAAAGGTAGCAAAACTGTTATAATGTACAGAGATGAATACAATGAAAAAATGGCTGAACTATTGGAAGATAGAAATACCTACAAAACAATACGAACAGATCCTACTCAAAAACTTCAAAAAATTAACAATGAAATAGTAAACGATTTATTTAAAAACAAATATATAGACCAGTAGCAAAAAAGCAGTTCTTACGCATGTTAAAATTTTGTCTAAAAGAAAATAACTATTTCCAATATGAAGATAAGCTTTTCAACCAAACATTTGGAATGCCTATGGGGAATCCATTATCCCCTACAATAGCAGATATCATACTTGACGACCTCTTTGACAATATAACAAATAGCTTAAATGCAATAAACATAAATATCAAACACATATCGAAATATGTCGATGATATTTTTGCAATAATCAAAGATCGGGATAAAGAAACAATTTTAAAACCACTCAACAATTATCACACCAAAATACAGTTCACGATAGAAATGGAACAAAACAACAGCCTACCATATTTAGACGTAAGACTTTGTCGAATAGACGGAAAAATTGCATTTAATTGGTATTCGAAATCCACATCGTCCGGAAGGATGATTAATTACTTATCGACACAACCGTACACACAGAAAATCAACACAGCAACAAATTTTATCGACAAAGTTCTAGACATAAGCGATCTGCAATTCAAATCACAGAACATAAAAACAATTAAAACCATTCTCGAAATGAACAACTTTCCGATGTTTTTAATTAATAATTTATTTAAAAAGAAAACAAAACAAAAAACTGACCAAACAAATAATAAGACAATCAAAAATCAACAGAACGGCAACACCAACACCAAATACTATAGCATTATATATATACCTAATTTAACTGACAGCAAGAGCTTACACCATGCAATTAAACAAGAGAGTGCATCATATGCACATAAATCAAACAGAACACTAAGAACAATTTTTACCAACACAAAAGCTAAAATAGACAAAAACCAACAATACAACGTCGTTTATGAGGTCGGCTGCAATGGAAAGGAGGGGGAAACGTGCAATTTGGTATATATTGGAACAACTAAAAGACTATTAGGTACAAGAATGACGGAGCAAAAAGCAGACATTAAAAAAGGAAAAGAATCAACGGGTCTCTCACAACATATACTTGACAGTGGACACCATAAACACATAATATAAAGATGCCAAACCTCGGCTGTCATCCGGTTTGCCTACAAGCTAAAACACGCACACATAGAAAGCTGGGCCAAATTCACCATGCGAGTTTCGCACACATAGACAGTTGGCATTATTTTACCACCAAAATGCCGGGTATTTTGAAAATATCATGAGAGTGTTCAAAAAGTATAAAGAATGGATGAACGAATTATGAAGTGCTTGCCCGACCTTATGTGAGAATGTTTTTGTTGAGATATATTATTATTAAAAATTGGTTTAAAAGTGTCTATTTTATTGTCCTATTCTTTCATGAATTTTGTTGTACCTTTCAGGGTTGATGTAATGGCTCTCCCAAACCAACGCGGAACATTCACTCTGCAGGGTGTATCATACACAATGATACAAAAAATGACAAATAAACAATGCTAAACAACAACAAAATATGCCGCCTCGTCGGCGAATGTGCCGCTTTCGCAAAACGTATTGTAATGCATGTTTTTTGATAATCTATATGGATCATTTTTGTAAATAAAATGTGGTTATTATTAATCATGTTAATCTATTTTCACACGTTTGATAGTCGTAGCTTATTGTCCACAATTGTAAACATTGGATTGAGAATTGTAAATATTTGTATTTGGAAGACGGCCAGTCTAAGTGATAAAGGCAAGACCACTTCAGCAAAAAGACACTTCACGACGCGATAAAGTATTAAGGCTGTCCCAAACTAACGCGGAACATTCGCTATGCAGGCCGAATCATTCACAATGCTAACAAAAATGACAGATTTTCAATGCTAATTACAACAAAAACTTACGTCTGCGAATATTTCGTGCCGCTTTCGTGTTGGTTAGGGACATTCTTTATATATAAGTTTTAATTATATCGCACTAAGTCGACCTTGAACTTAATAAAATTCCAAAAGAATATGTGGGGAGTATAGTTTCGCTCAACTGATGTGTAGTGCCATCATGTGTGATCTAGCCTTAAACGTGTACCCGAAAATGTTTGCAAAATTATCATTTCATTGGCTAATTTCTTTTCCAAGTCATGTTGTTCGAAGAAAAATACCAAAAACATAAATGATTAAAAAATCAAGTTAATCCATATACAAAAACCTTTGCGTAACAAGTTAAGGCTTAACAGCAAAGACCTATACTTTTGCCATATTGTATAAAAGTTGGAAATAATTATCTGTGCTGAAGACACCGCTTGCAAAAAAAACACTTGGTATGTTTTTTGAAGTCAGGTTTCTTTAAAGGCCTTCCACACTAGCCCACTGAGTATTAATTCATGTCAAAAAAGTGGGAAACAAATCATGTAGAATAGTGTGGAAACAAAATATGAAAACCCAGCCTACACAACCCGACATTCTATCCCACACGATTTGACATGTGTTAATACATGAATAATTTTAGGAATGGGTCTAATTCTTTCCCACATTCTATCACACTTTTTTTAGGTTATGGTAATGAATTAATACAAGCAGGTATGGAAGCAAAATATGAAGTTATTTTTTTCCCACAAATTTGGCAGTCGCGTGGAATTCTTTCCCACTTTCAATTTGGCATGTATTAATACACAGGGGCTAGTGTGGAAGGGCTTTTAGCGAATCTTTAATATCGCACTTTTGCACTTCTAGCAAAAAAGTAGGTCTATGTAGTTAAGCCTTCAGCCGTAAAAAGTAGTAAAATTTAAAAGTACGCAATGTTTTATAAGTGTAATATCAAAGAACCCCAAAATTATAAGTGAAATTTGTTATTTCATGATTACTGAATTAGGTAGGTTTATATGGCAAGTTTTCTTCTATTACCTACCTTATTTCAAAATTTCGAAATAAAACCATTAACAAATAAGATAGCTAAGGAACTGTGATTAATCTTTGATATATAAAATTAAATTCCTTACCAAAATATACGGTTTTAAAGAATTGATAAAAAAAACCAAAACTAGCGTTATTTCATTAAAAAAAAGTGCGGCTGCACCTTCAGAAAAAATATTTCAAACACATCCCAAATATTATAACTGTTAAAAATTCCCGTGGTGGCCGTGGTGAATCCTAAAACGTCAAAAAATCGGTATTTGAATGCAATTCAATTTTTATTATTACTCGCTTTGGTTGTGTTTTTATAGAGATTGAATTTTTAAACTCAAATTTAAGTGAAAAAGTGAAAGCTAATCGCATTCAAAATTGTTTTTCTTAAAACAAATAAAACTATTAATTTAATTTTTTTAAGAAAAAGTGGAACTAATTTTCTGTGGGACCGATTTCCCCATCAGATTATAAAAGGGAGTGTTCGCGCCTTTTCTTTTCTTTTTTTTTAGATTATATAATTCATTTTCAGGACTCAACAATGGGAGATTAAATCAGGATATCGCGGTGTGTATTAGGTTGTGCAACATTCAACCATACATTCTGTGCTCCTAGTGCCAGGTACCTACGTTAAAAATATTTATTCCTTAAGAATTCATTTAGATGGATTTATATTTAAATAATTTTTTAAAACACAAAACCTGCATTGCAGTATTTAAGACTCAGAGCCGTTTAAATCATCCGATTAGAGCAAATATTTTAGAAGTTACAGCTTGGTTTATGAAGGTCTTATAAGAATTTCAAGAGAAAATCATACGAAATTTGCATGAGACCTACATAAACCAGGCTGTAACTTCTAAAATATTTGCTCTAATTTGGTGATTTAAACGGCTCTGAGTTTGAATTAAAGTATATAAGTGCTGCCGTGAGCTATTCTTAATTCAATGAAAGACTTTCAAAAATGTTGTATAAAACCAATTTCATCATTCGACAATTTCATATTAGATGAAGAAATTAGTCCTATACGGACTTTTTTAAAAATAATTTTTAAAACTCAAAACTAAGGTTATAAATACCTGACGCACATTAATTCAGACTCAGAGCCGTTTAAATCATCCGATTAGAGCAAATATTTTAGAAGTTACAGCTTGGTTTATGTAGGTCTTATAGTAGTAGTAGTAGTAGTAGTAGTAGAAATATATATTTTTTAATACAATTTTAAAACTTTATAATTTTGCTTATGTTTTGTTTTGTTTTGTTTTGTTTTTTTCTTTAAAAGTTGCCTTCAATTATTCGTGATCTATATTTAAGCGCCGTTACTGCATATCTATATAAAACTTCCCAGCCTAATTCACCATTCAAAACGCACAGGACTTCGTTTATATCCATAGAAGTTTTTCCAAAGTATCTTACTCGGAATTCTCTTAGAATGGGACATTTTCCAATGAGATGGTATACATCTTCTCTCTCCTTACGATTACAAAGGTCGCACAAAATTGTCAATTCAGGCCGATGTGGAATGTAATTGAGTTTAATTATTTCTCCTCTTAGTTTTAATATTAAAGTTATCATGCTTAATGGAAATCGGTTTAGAAAGTATGTGTTTTCATTAAGATTTAAGTTTAACTGACTGTAAATCATCCTCTGCTGAGAAGATTGCGCTTCCAATAAATAACCATTATACATAGAGCGACTTACTCCTTCCAATAAATTCTGAAAACAACTCCTCAAGTCACCCGGGCTAATATCAGCATGAATGTGCACATTTTCCCCGAATCCAGCTCCCAGTTCCTCCCACTTTCTGACAAGATTCCCTTTTGATAAAATTATGCTTTTCAGGATCAGCTTAGGTAGTCTTCCCTCTTCCATCTCCAAGATTTTCATTACATAATCAAAATGTAATTTGAGAACGTCCAAAAACAATGGTGGAACTGACGTCTCTAGGTGCAACATGTAATTAGGTGTATTCGAAGGCAATCGAAAAATCCGTTTAAGAAAGTATCTTAGAAACCTTTCCACATCATCGAATTTGGAATATCCCCATACTTGCGCACCATACAGCAAAATAGAGACTGCAGTTGCTCGAAACAGTTTAATCTTCGCACTATGGTTGACGTTTTTATTATCGATGCAGCGACCCCAAACGGCTGAAATTGCTCTTTTCGCCTCCGCTAACTTCAACTGAAAGTGCTTTTTCATATTAAGGTTTGGGGTGATCAACAGACCTAGATATTTGTACTCCCGTACAATTTCAATATTTTGACCATTGTATTTCCACTTTTCATTCCGAGAATATCTGCCGCCACCATTTCTGAAGATCATCATTTTCGATTTTTCCAAATTAACTGAAAGATTCCAAAGACCGCAATAGCTTTCGAGTCGGTTAATCATTCTCTGCATTCCATCAACAGACTCCGCTAGAAAAACTATGTCGTCGGCAAATAACAGACATGGCACCCATATTCGTCCAAGCTCAATTCCTCCTCCAATAGCTTCCACGATATCATTTATAAATAATATGAAGAGTAAGGTACTCAAAACGCAGCCTTGTTTAACACCCATTTCCGTTGCGAAATCTTCTGAAATGAATTCACCATCCCAAACATATGAGGCATTGTTTTCATACATCGCTTTCAATACATTTACAATTTTACTTGAGATTCCCATCTTATACATCTTATAAAAAAGTGCCTCACGTGCAATGGAATCAAAAGCAGCGCGAAAATCTACGAAAAAAGCATATATCTTCTTGCTCCTTCTTTTGTAACTTTCCGCAATATTAATCAATGAAAATAATTGATCTGAGGTTGACCGGTTTCTCCTAAAACCCGCTTGAAACTCATTAAGTATTCCCTTATTGTCGACCCATCGCGTCAACCTATTGAATATCAGGGCACTGAATAACTTTACCGAGGTGTTCAAAAATGAAATACCCCGGTAGTTTTCTGGATTATTCAAAGCTCCCTTTTTATGCAGTGGGTATACTATTGCTTTTTTGAAGTCCTGCGGAACGTTTGTGGTTTCAAATATCCGGTTGAATTCCTCGGTTAATGCGGACACAAATTCGATGGTACAGTTCTTGTAGAATTCCACTGGTATTCGGTCATCTCCTGGAGCTTTTCCTGCTTTAGCCTTTTCAATCACATTCACCACTTCCAAATCTGAAAACGGTGCATCAAGAAGCTCATCCATGAAAAAAGGGGCTGCATACTGTGGAAGCGGTGAGAACCGCGGGGCGTTGAGCAGCTTTTCAAAATAGTCTCGTAACTCTACTGCTTGCAAAGAGGAACCGATAAGAATTTCAAGAGAAAATCATACGAAATTCGCATAAGACCTACATAAACCAGGCTGTAACTTCTAAAATATTTGCTCTAATTTGGTGATTTAAACGGCTCTGAGTTTGAATTAAAGTATATAAGTGCTGCCGTGAGCTATTCTTTATTCAATGAAAGACTTTCAAAAATGTTGTATAAAACTAATTTCATCATTCGACAATTTCATATTAGATGAAGAAATTAGTCCTATCTGTAGTTCTAGTAACTGAACAAAGTTGTTATGTTGGCAAAATAGTATTTATGGCAAAGGTGGTGTGGAAATGCATGAATAACTAGTTTTTAAAACATGGCTTTCGAAACATTTCCTTAGCAAATGTATACAAAATCAGCCCTATTCTGATTTCCAAACGGAATCAAAAAAAGGTATTCTTAATTTGAATTTCACAGTAGCCAATATCTAAACCTTTTATGCTTTCGAAATCCGAAAAGAAATTTATAAAAATCACCTAAGGATAAGTGGGATTTGATATGCTTTGTAAGTCGATACCTATTGCAAAACATAATTTCTTACATTTTAAAATGATTTCAATTGAATTTCATATGTCATATGTTTTCAATCCGATAGATAAAAAAACTCACTAATTCCGCAAGTATTGAAAAGGAAAAGTATTTCAAAACCCCCAGTTTAAAACGAAAGGATTTTACAAACGATTGGAATTCAGAACAGGGGTGTATATTCATGTATCAAAATTGAAATATGTACTTAATTGATTCGTAGTACACAAAACAATTGCAACTCATAACGAAAGAACTTAATGGAACTCAAATATTAATCGGACAATATACAGAAGCAGTACATGGGTAATGTACACATCGATATTTTAATAACTAAAAACATTAAATTAACTTAAAAAATACCATTTTAACAGATGCGGTCGCGCATGTTCAACAGAAGAGCTCTACGACAATTATATGAAACTACACGATGAAGTTAAAACATTTTACTGTTCAAAATCTTTTTTGTATAATCAAATGGTAATAAATCATATTAAAAGAAAATATCTTTATACATAATGTAATTTATTTAATTCAATTTGAATGTTAATTTTAGTTGGAAAATTTTTGTATACCTACACCATCAGTTAAGCTTTTTAAATTTATATATATATTTTTGATTTATCTGAAGAATAAGTTAGTATTGTCAACACATAATTTAAGAAATGGAGGTGATTTCAGACTACTTTTTTTTTTACAACAAGTAGGTCGCAGAACATATTGATTCATAAAGGTTTTAAATTATTCAATAACTTGCCATTTGTCTTAAAGTCAGAAAATAATGTTATTGTTTTTTAAAAGAAAATGATATTATATGTAAAAATGAATAATTTTGTATTCTTTTAATTAGTTTTAAGTAAAAATTTTTAATAAATAGTTCAAGCTACATATGTATGTAAATAAAGAATCAAATCAAATCAAACAAAAATGTATCTGAAGTTTTGTATAATACGCGCTGTACAATTATAGGAGTGTCATTTTGTATTGGTATTGTTACGAGTAACGCACGCATTAAGGTACCCTTCAAGAGTGGTGCTCCATCGAATGGCACTCCATTAAGATCTTCATCGACTTTCTCGTCACCTGACATTGGTGCTTTATGTATGGAACTTCTTCTTTTTTCTCTTCTTTTGTCTGTAAAAATACAATAGCAATTCATTTTAAAGACTATTTTAATATAATGTAGTTATAAATTACCGGAGGTAATCCTACAAATATTGCTTTGTTTCAACAGAAAATCCTTTTCATATATTGTCCATTTTTCGTTGCTCCGCTTAGAGTATGTTCAGTCGTCAGGCAAGCACCAAAGTAACCATACGTACTTCTTGCACAGTAGTACCTTGGGTCCGCATATCAAATGCGGGCCATCCAAACTACAGTTGGCCAAGAGAAATCGTTGAAAAAAGTCTGGAATGAAAAAGATATTTAAGACTTCTGCTAATGTCTCTGAAAAATTCCAATTTTGCCGGTAGTTCTTGAATCAACTCAATTTGGAGTTTTAACGTATCATACATATTTCGCGAAACAAAATTTAAAATAATATACGAGTTCACCTTGAGTAAAATTCAATTAAAAAAAAAATATTTAAAGGGTTTTCGTATAGTGAAGAAGGTGTGCATAAAAAGTTTTTCAAATAAAATTGGATTAAAGCTCAGCACCACAAAAAGGAGACTGATGAGTGCAAAAGTGGCAAAGCACGAAATAGCTATATCTCCAGCTAAACAATTGGTGGTAGCGCCTTTAAGTTGTTGTTGTTCAAAAATTCAACGATATGAGAAGTTGTTTATTTCTGTGGTCAAAGTCTGTAAGTATCTTCATACTTTTTGTATGATTTTGTATTTCAAATGTTATACTTGGAAAATAAGGACATACTATTTTTTACCACCTACATACATATGGTAAATAATTTTTTCTTCGAAAAGGACAATGGGCAAATCTGGCCCAGCATCAATAAAAACGGCATTAATATCGTATATAGGTACATATTTATGCATTCATTATCCGTTAACCGTTTCTCCAAATTCGCTCTGTGTCAGAAGTTATTTAATCTTAATAATAATAATATTATAAATGTGAAAGTGTGTTTGTTCCACTTTATCTAAGAAAATACTGAAATGATTGGAATGAAAATTTGTGGAACGAGAATTTGGATGTAGGGAATGATGATAGGCTAATTATTTATTTTCAAAAATGTTTAAAAGTGCAACAAAAAAAAAACAATTTAAATGCAAAAAATAGGGTTTTGATGAAAATGGTTAAACTATACGCAATAGTTTAGACTATGAGATGGACATTAGTTAATGGAGATCCTTTATATAGACTATATATGTACAATCGTCACCCGCTTCGTGTGTTTTAAGACTCTTAACTCTTTTTTTGCGTCGTTGGTTTGCTTTGTTGTCAACATTTTCTTGGTGGGCGGCCTAACTAAATTTAGTCCACCGAAGGTACTGTTGTCTAAGAAAAACAGATTAAAAAAGTTTGACATTTGTAAAAAAACATATTTCCTTTGTGTTTTTTATTATGTATGTACATAAATCATTCAAAAAGTATGCGATATGTGTTCTTCAAACTAAAAATATAAAATTAAATATTTTCAATACTCAAAAAAAGATAACGGAAGAATACAACTTTTTTTCACCATCCATATGGCAAATAATTTTATCCTCGACAATTTGGTAAATATTGACAATACCGAGTTTTGTTTAATTTGCCTTAACAAACATAATGCAATTTTTTCTCGAAGTACACGCTTTACTTCTTTTCATAATTTAAATAATTTTTTTTCGGCACCTTTATGGTAAAAGAGTTTTATCCGCAAACTGAATTTATGCGTATTTTGAGTGAAAGAAAAATAGGCACTCAATTGACAACATTGTGTATCCGGAAGCCTTAAAAACACAAATTAAAATATGTCTACCAGAAATATGTATGCGTATAAACTTCTGTTAATATACTGGTAGAACTTGGGGGGTTTTATTTGGCAGGGGTTTGTATCCCTACTAATTTTTTTTTTTTAAATCAGCGAAGCAACGCGAAATGATTGCGATGTAAATTTGTGGAGCAAGAGCTTGGAACATGGGAATGAACTAAAGTTTTGTTTCAACATCTAAAATAGTGCAGAAAAGCCGATGAAAATGTAAAAATAAAAAGGATTTATTTAAATTGGTGAACCAATACTTAATAGGTTGGACTAACATATTGATATATGTATGTTATTGGAAATGCTTTATCGGTAAAACTTAGCACTTTTCAGTGACATTGGTAAAATTCTGAAATGTTTTGTTTTCATAATGCATTCAGGACTTTCTTCCAAAAGTGTTTGTAGGACAACATTATACTGTGGCCACCTTCTGGGTATGAGAAGTTGCTTAGTGACAACATTGTGTATCCGGAAGCTTTAAAATAAAAACAAATTAAAATATGACGCCTACTTTTATGCAAACATCAAAAAAGTCTGTTTTTGAAAACTTTTTCCGTGGGTGAACATCCAACTCTTTATTCATATAGTATAAACTTTTTGTTAATATATTGGTAAAAATTGGGGTAGAATTTCTCTGGTCAAAACCTAGAAGTAAGTATCTTCATACTTTTTGTATGATTTGTATTTCAAAGGTTATACATACTTATGAAAAAGGAAATACTTTTTTACCATTTGTATTTTAGTTAAATACTGACGATTCCGAGTTTTATTTAAGTTTGCCTAAAAAAGTGGAAGATATCATTTTTTTTAAAACACCTATTACCCGTTATTGATTTACGTTCTTTTTAATGATTTAAATAACTAAGGACATACTTTTTTGCACCACCCATATGGAAAATAGTTTCTTCCGCAAATAGAATTCATGCGTATTTTGAGTGAAAGAAAAAAAGGAACTATTTAGTGACAACATTAGGTATCTGGAAACTTTAAAATTAAAACAAATTGAATTATGCAAACATCAAAAAATTTCTATTTTTGAAAACTTGGTTCGTAAGAGAACATGAAATACTTAATTTGGTAGGCATATATAAACGTTTTTTTAATAATATACTAGAAATTGCGGTTAGCCTTATTGAGCACAGTTTTGTATATCTATAGTCAAATTATCATTCTATAAACCATGCGAAGCAATGCGAGCAGGGGACGGCTAGTTTGAATTAAAATGAGTTTTAGGGTCACAATTTCCTATTTCCTTAGTTTTTCATTAATATTTTGTGTATTTTTCGTTCGATTTAAGCCATTTTTTGGTATTATGTTATTTAAACCCATGACACCAATGAATTTTGTCAGATTTTTAAAATTATATTTAGGGATCGCAAGCATCAAAAAAAGGCTCTATCTATCAAGGCTCTCCCAACTAATCCGGAACATTCGTTGCGGCCAAGAAACATTCGCATGTCAAAATTTATTTACATGGTCATATATGTACATATGAGAGTGCCCACACCAACTCGGCGGAGAAACATATGAATTAGTTTTGACTGACGAATGTTTCTCATTGGTTTGGGAGAGCCTTCACTCTTTTTTTAAAAAAGCGCAATGAAATTTAAAATAGGTGACTGAGTTAAAAATCCTTTAGTATCATAAAAAGCAAAACAAAAATGTTCTATTTTTTGTTTATATTTTTATTTGTATCTATTTAGGAATTAGTCAGTAATAATTGTGCAACCATTTTCTTCGTAACTTAACAAGAAATAACCTAAAAACATTTTCAACCCGTAATAGTATATATAGTTTATATAAAGTAAAGTAAGTTGTGGGTTGTTTTGTCTAACTATTACGAATTGCAATTTAAAACCTTGAAAATTATACCCATTTTTATTCCGATAAATGATAAATGACAAATGAGATACAAATTGATATTTGTTTCTTGTTTTCCAGAGATGATTTTGACATCAAAATTATTGTTAAAAAACCAATATTTGTATTTTTTACAAATTAAATACTCCAAATAATGCCTTCTGCATAAAATTAATGCTTGCGACCCTTAAACATAATTTTAGACATATGAAAAAATGCAGGTAATGTCTCATGAGTTCAAAGAACTTTATTCCAAAAATGGCTGAAAACGAACTTAGGAAAAAGGGAATTGTGACTAATTTAATAAATGCATAAATATGTACCTATATACGATATGAGGGCCGTTCTTATTGGTGCCGGGCCACCGCTCCATACATCTTCTCCCATTGTCCTTTGGCTTAAATATTGACGATTTCGAGTTTTATTTAAGTTTGTTTTAAAACGTGGAAGATAGCATCTTTTAAAAAAACTTTATTACCGTTATTGATTTACGTCCTCTTTTAATAATTTAAATAATTCAATTCTTTGCACCCTCTTTATGGCAAATAGTTTTTTTCCGCAAATTGAATTCATGCGTACTTTGAGTGAAAGAAAAAAGCACTAAATTAGTGACAACATTGCGTATCCGGAAACTTTAAAATTGAAAAAAATTGAATTGTGCAAACATCAAAAAGTCAATTTTTAAAAACTTGGTTTGTGAAAGAACAAGAAATACTTTATTTCGACGGAATATATAAAATTTTTGTTAATAGTACCTAGTAAAAAATTGTGGTTACCCTTATTGAGCACAGTTTTGTATACCTATAGTCACAAAATTTTCATTCTTTAAAGCTATAAAATAAAAATTACTTACGCGTTTGTAACGAAACTGGCATTTGATACCTTAATAGTGCGGTTATGCAACAAATCACAAAACAAATGCAGTCTTGCGATTTTATTGGAGCACAGAGCATCTAGTTTGTGAATGACTCGGCAATACACTCGCTGATTTCGTCTGCTGCCTCAGCATCTTCAATGCAAAATATCATAACATAACCTGTTTTGTATCTTTCGGGTGTTAGATGACGAATTAAATCTTAAGTCGATCACGATGCCTGGGGTAATTAGTGACTAAAATTAATAAATTCGGTCTCAAACTTGTTTTATTCGAAAACACATACCAAACACTTACCAAGGGAAACCGCTGCCGTAGAGTTACCTTTTGCACTGTGAACGGGAGAAAAGGATCACGTATCTTTCTCTCCAAGCCACAAATCAAAAAACGCATTTCACTCTGCAGAGTTCCACAAAATACATTTTTCACAATTGAATTGCGTCCACATTGGTAATTGGTGTTTGATGGCACAGATGATGTTGATTGCGATAGAGTGAACGATTATGATGATGAGGAAACTCTGTAGCACGACGAATGCGATGGACTTACTACAGCTACCTAAGACCCTGACTCCACAGGCCATGAACGATGTCCATAATCCAATCTACAATCCAATCCACAATCTGATTTGTATGGATATGTCACTGCTTGGACATGAATTTTTGCGACTCCATGGGATTTTTTTTATACATGTTCCATAGTCCGGCCATCTTCATGGCCTGTGGAGTCGGGTTGTAAGGTTGTTGTGGCAGTTTTGCATTCAGCAGCCAGTAAAGGTGTCACAGCAATCGTGATGTGCTGGAGGTCGGTGCGTTATCTGTCCAGCGTTGAGGACGTCCACGTTGAGGAATTACCTTCCAAATGACCAAAAACAGTCATTCTGGCTTTATCATCTTGTAGCTATCGCCACCCTTGCTGAGATTTAGCAACACAAGGCACAGTTCTTGCACGAAATAAGCAAAAACACTTTATTTAAATGACTATCAATGTTAAAGATAGACAAACAAGAATTTATTAATTTTTTTTTTATTATTATTAATGAAAAACCGCGAATTGTTGCTAAAAACACGACAATAATATTGAGACGCACGTACCGAGATAAAAGTCACCACAGCAAATTCACAAAAAAAAAAAGAACTGTCAAACCAATCAAACTCACCGCGTTAAATTGTTGCTGCAATTCACATCTATTCTTCGACACAAAATTAAATTACAAATACAACAATGTAAACAAATGGGTTTTGGCATCTTTATATTATGTGTTTATGGTGGACACATAGCCAACTTTGACGATGTAAGAGTACTTGATAAGGAGAAGAGAACAAACTCGAGATTTACTCTAGAGAGCTTACGAATTCAACAAAAACTGACAAAAACAATGAACACAAAAGAGGATAGAGAAAATACGATCGTGAGCTATGCTTTGGCAATTAAATAAAGTACCTGATAGTCAACACTACTGTGATAATTTTTGTTTGTTCTTTAAAGTTATAAGTCTACTTAATGTTAATTTATTTTGTGCTGTTTCAAATTAATTTATTTACAGGGTTCTTTATATAAAAATTAAAAAAAACAGAAAATTAAATTAAACTATGTAAAATCAACAAAGTTTAAAATAAGTAAGTTTTTCCCAACTTTGAAAAGAAATAGAAATAATTAATTGTACAAATTTAAATAATTTAATAAAGATCTACAAAACACCCCTGAAGAAGTCGTGAATAACGACGAAATGTCGGGAAAAGATGAAATAGACTTGTTTTATTTGCATTAAAGAAAAAATTGACCAAAAAAGCCTACAAAAAAATAACTTAAAAAAAAAACATTCTTTAACATTAAATAACATTTTTGCATTTATTTTTCATATTAACAGAAAGATATAAATATCATTAAATGATGTTTTGTTTTTGCAAATAATGAAAAATTGGATCCCGCCTATTAGAATTCATACTCTCTACCTCTGCCCCTGAATTTTCATTTGGAGACGTATCATAAGTAGGTTTCAAAGTGCTATCAAAATACAAATCGTCGTGACAAATGCAAATGTTATGCAGAATGCAGGCAATAACTAACCCACTTAAAAAAGTTTGCTCTGTAAATTTAAACAATCTTCTAAACCGTCCTTTTAGCAAACCAAATGCATTTTCCACAACAATTTGAGTTGCAGTGAATCTTGTTAAAGTTTCGTTGTAATGCTGTAAAATTACCATAATCTTTTAATGGCGGCACCAACCAGTTTGATGGCGGATATGCAGAGTCCCCAAGAATAAATAATCCATTGGGAAACATATCTGAATAATTAGACTGAATAATTATAAATACTAGTATCGGCCAGTGGCCGAAAAATCGGCCAACAAAAAGTAATTAACACACTTTTTGGAGAAGTAAGAGAAATTAAAAATAACCAATAAGTTGGATTTTTTTATTGTTAGGGCTTGACTACAATAGATCTACTTTTTGCAAAAAGTGCAAAAGTGAGAAAAACATATATAAAGACATGGTAAACATGTATTCTACAAAAAACTACTTCCAAAAAAACATACGAAAATTGTTCTGACAGATAAATTTAACTACCATATATAATTTTTAATTGTTTGTTGTCTTCAGCAAAGATAATCATTTCTTACTTTTGTACTTTTTGCAAAAAAAAAGGTCAATGTCGTTAAACCTTTAATATACAGAATTCATAATTTTTTTATTTGAACAATACCTGATTTTTGTATCTTATTTCTATCTGTTACTTAACATCTGCACCTTTCAAAAAAATATGAAAATATTTTGCCGCAATAAATCAACCAAAAATTACCCTTCTTAAGTTAAAATAAACTTTGCCCTACTAAAATTATGAATTACTTTGTGGATGCAACAGTTACTTTTCTAAAACTAAAACCGCTAATTTATTTGATTTTTGCGTTGTTTCACTATGCCAATATAACTCAAGATATAAGCTTTTTATGCGAACCTTAATGTGTTTTTTTTTTAACTTTGTTTTGCTGATTTTTTGCTTTTTATAAATCTCCAAGAAAAAGCCGATAAGGTCCTCCTAAAAAGCTAATGTCTTGAGTTCTATTGGTGGGATTGCCAAAGATTTAGATGATTGGACTTAAGAAAAATGACAGAGGGTCATAATATATATTTTTAAAATTTATTGAAGTGGTGATACCTCTGGGAAACAAATTGGAAAATCGCTATTTTTAAAACCCCACCCTCGCCAGAGGCTGAAAAAAATCTACCAGACTTTGGTTTTCGATACCACGATATAAGCACCTACAAACCCTCATACTCATATTTTGGTTATCCATCCGATCCCAAAATTTGATATCTGCTCTTAGACTATAACATTAACATATACTATGTTAGGCAAAAACAAATAGATACAACGAATCTTGAATTTTGGAACAATTAGGAGGAAGCGAGTGTTATAGTTCCATACAATTGTTGCAAGATTACGTTATTTTATCTAAGCCCTTAACCTCTAATGACAGCCAGACACCTTAAAACTATTAAACTAATTGTATCATTTACGTTGTAGTGTCAAAACTAAACTAATTTGTATATGCTCTTTGGGCAACTATTTACCATCAATCACAATCAAAAACACCCGTACAGTGTGGACTTGGCTACGTCAAATTTGGCACCAAACATAAAATAAAAAACAGCCCCAAAAATGTATATGAGAAACAGCAAATAAAAGTTTAAAATTTGTGAATTGGGACCATTTTTCATGGTTTTAGGGCATTTTTTCATTCTTAATTTTGGGGTGAAATTTCATTATGAAAAATGGCCCAAACTTTTATTCTTAAACCAAAATACAAAAAATTTGATCACAGACTAACGGACAACTTAGGCGACAGGTGACTGAGCATACCCTAACATGAGCGGGACAGAGGACCCAAAAAGGGTTTAACATTAAATAACATTTTTGCATTTATTTCTCAAATTAACAGAAAGATATTAGTATCATTAAATGATGTTTTGTTTTTGCAAATAATGAAAAATTGGATCCCGCCTATTAGAATTCATATTTTCTACCTCTGCCCCTGAATTTGCATTTGGAGACGTATCATAAGTAGGTTTCAAAGTGCTATCAAAATACAAATCGTCGTGACAAATGCAAATGTTATGCAGAATGCAGGCAATAACTAACCCACTTAAAAAAGTTTGCTCTGTAAATTTAAACAATCTTCTAAACCGTCCTTTTAGCAAACCAAATGCATTTTCCACAACAATTCGAGTTGCAGTGAATCTTGTTAAAGTTTCGTTGTAATGCTGTAAAATTACCATAATCTTTTAATGGCGGCACCAACCAGTTTGATGGCGGATATGCAGAGTCCCCAAGAATAAATAATCCATTGGGAAACATATCTGAATAATTAGACTGAATAATTATAAATACTAGTATCGGCCAGTGGCCGAAAAATCGGCCAACAAAAAGTAATTAACACACTTTTTGGAGAAGTAAGAGAAATTAAAAATAACCAATAAGTTGGATTTTTTTATTGTTAGGGCTTGACTACAATAGATCTACTTTTTGCAAAAAGTGCAAAAGTGAGAAAAACATATATAAAGACATGGTAAACATGTATTCTACAAAAAACTACTTCCAAAAAAACATACGAAAAATGTTGTGACAGATAAATTTAACTACCATATATAATTTTTAATTGTTTGTTTTCTTCAGCAAAGATAATCATTTCTTACTTTTGTACTTTTTGCAAAAAAAAAGGTCAATGTCGTTAAACCTTTAATATACAGAATTCATAAATTTTTTATTTGAACAATACCTGATTTTTGTATCTTATTTCTATCTGTGACTTAACATCTGCACCTTTCAAAAAAATATGAAAATATTTTGCCGCAATAAATCAACCAAAAATTACCCTTCTTAAGTTAAAACAAACTTTGCCCTACTAAAATTATGAATTACTTTGTGGATGCAACAGTTACTTTTCTAAAACTAAAACCGCTAATTTATTTGATTTTTGCGTTGTTTCACTATGCCAATATAACTCAAGATATAAGCTTTTTATGCGAACCTTAATGTGTTTTTTTTTTAACTTTGTTTTGCTGATTTTTTGCTTTTTATAAATCTCCAAGAAAAAGCCGATAAGGTCCTCCTAAAAAGCTAATGTCTTGAGTTCTATTGGTGGGATTGCCAAAGATTTAGATGATTGGACTTAAGAAAAATGACAGAGGGTCATAATATATATTTTTAAAATTTATTGAAGTGGTGATACCTCTGGGAAACAAATTGGAAAATCGCTATTTTTAAAACCCCACCCTCGCCAGAGGCTGAAAAAAATCTACCAGACTTTGGTTTTCGATACCACGATATAAGCACCTACAAACCCTCATACTCATATTTTGGTTATCCATCCGATCCCAAAATTTGATATCTGCTCTTAGACTATAACATTAACATATACTATGTTAGGCAAAAACAAATAGATACAACGAATCTTGAATTTTGGAACAATTAGGAGGAAGCGAGTGTTATAGTTCCATACAATTGTTGCAAGATTACGTTATTTTATCTAAGCCCTTAACCTCTAATGACAGCCAGACACCTTAAAACTATTAAACTAATTGTATCATTTACGTTGTAGTGTCAAAACTAAACTAATTTGTATATGCTCTTTGGGCAACTATTTACCATCAATCACAATCAAAAACACCCGTACAGTGTGGACTTGGCTACGTCAAATTTGGCACCAAACATAAAATAAAAAACAGCCCCAAAAATGTATATGAGAAACAGCAAATAAAAGTTTAAAATTTGTGAATTGGGACCATTTTTCATGGTTTTAGGGCATTTTTTCATTCTTAATTTTGGGGTGAAATTTCATTATGAAAAATGACCCAAACTTTTATTCTTAAACCAAAATACAAAAAATTTGATCACAGACTAACGGACAACTTAGGCGACAGGTGACTGAGCATACCCTAACATGAGCGGGACAGAGGACCCAAAAAGGGTTTAACATTAAATAACATTTTTGCATTTATTTCTCAAATTAACAGAAAGATATTAGTATCATTAAATGATGTTTTGTTTTTGCAAATAATGAAAAATTGGATCCCGCCTATTAGAATTCATACTCTCTACCTCTGCCCCTGAATTTTCATTTGGAGACGTATCATAAGTAGGTTTCAAAGTGCTATCAAAATACAAATCGTCGTGACAAATGCAAATGTTATGCAGAATGCAGGCAATAACTAACCCACTTAAAAAAGTTTGCTCTGTAAATTTAAACAATCTTCTAAACCGTCCTTTTAGCAAACCAAATGCATTTTCCACAACAATTCGAGTTGCAGTGAATCTTGTTAAAGTTTCGTTGTAATGCTGTAAAATTACCATAATCTTTTAATGGCGGCACCAACCAGTTTGATGGCGGATATGCAGAGTCCCCAAGAATAAATAATCCATTGGGAAACATATCTGAATAATTAGACTGAATAATTATAAATACTAGTATCGGCCAGTGGCCGAAAAATCGGCCAACAAAAAGTAATTAACACACTTTTTGGAGAAGTAAGAGAAATTAAAAATAACCAATAAGTTGGATTTTTTTATTGTTAGGGCTTGACTACAATAGATCTACTTTTTGCAAAAAGTGCAAAAGTGAGAAAAACATATATAAAGACATGGTAAACATGTATTCTACAAAAAACTACTTCCAAAAAAACATACGAAAAATGTTCTGACAGATAAATTTAACTACCATATATAATTTTTAATTGTTTGTTGTCTTCAGCAAGGATAATCATTTCTTACTTTTGTACTTTTTGCAAAAAAAAAGGTCAATGTCGTTAAACCTTTAATATACAGAATTCATAAATTTTTTATTTGAACAATACCTGATTTTTGTATCTTATTTCTATCTGTGACTTAACATCTGCACCTTTCAAAAAAATATGAAAATATTTTGCCGCAATAAATCAACCAAAAATTACCCTTCTTAAGTTAAAACAAACTTTGCCCTACTAAAATTATGAATTACTTTGTGGATGCAACAGTTACTTTTCTAAAACTAAAACCGCTAATTTATTTGATTTTTGCGTTGTTTCACTATGCCAATATAACTCAAGATATAAGCTTTTTATGCGAACCTTAATGTGTTTTTTTTTTTAACTTTGTTTTGCTGATTTTTTGCTTTTTATAAATCTCCAAGAAAAAGCCGATAAGGTCCTCCTAAAAAGCTAATGTCTTGAGTTCTATTGGTGGGATTGCCAAAGATTTAGATGATTGGACTTAAGAAAAATGACAGAGGGTCATAATATATATTTTTAAAATTTATTGAAGTGGTGATACCTCTGGGAAACAAATTGGAAAATCGCTATTTTTAAAACCCCACCCTCGCCAGAGGCTGAAACATATCTACCAGACTTTGGTTTTCGATACCACGATTTAAGCACCTACAAACCCTCATACTCATATTTTGGTTATCCATCCGATCCCAAAATTTGATATCTGCTCTTAGACTATAACATTAACATATACTATGTTAGGCAAAAACAAATAGATACAACGAATCTTGAATTTTGGAACAATTAGGAGGAAGCGAGTGTTATAGTTCCATACAATTGTTGCAAGATTACGTTATTTTATCTAAGCCTTTAACCTCTATTGACAGCCAGACACCTTAAAACTATTAAACTAATCGTATCATTTACGTTGTAGTGTCAAAACTAAACTAATTTGTATATGCTCTTTGGGCAACTATTTACCATCAATCACAATCAAAAACACCCGTACAGTGTGGACTTGGCTACGTCAAATTTGGCACCAAACATAAAATAAAAAACAGCCCCAAAAATTTATATGAGAAACAGCAAATAAAAGTTTAAAATTTGTGAATTGGGACCATTTTTCATGGTTTTAGGGCATTTTTTCATTCTTAATTTTGGGGTGAAATTTCATTATGAAAAATGGCCCAAACTTTTATTCTTAAACCAAAATACAAAAAATTTGATCACAGACTAACGGACAACTTAGGCGACAGGTGACTGAGCATACCCTAACATGAGCGGGACAGAGGACCCAAAAAGGGAGTTAAAATCATTGAACCTGCGAATTAGGCCAAGCAAGGTACTATTTATTCTATCCCAAACCGACGCAAAACACTTTTGTTGTTGCTTCTTACGCTTATTTTGGGATAATTTTTCATTTTTTATTTAGAGTCCTTTTTCATAAGTTTGGGGCCATTTTTTCATTACGATCCCACATTTGGGGAAATTTTTCGTTTGGGGGCATTTTTCAATGAGGCCCAATTTCATATAGCCTGCAGGCTTACATAAGTGCATCAGCACCAGGCACCTTAACACAAAAAAAATTAACTTATCCCGAGTTCGTTCTTTTACAAATAATACTTATGTACATACCTACTTTTTTTAAATACTGACATACATACATACACACAAACGAATTATTTTTTGATATAAAAGCTTAAAGTTCAACACTTATATATTTCCTATTGAAGTTTTTTTTTATTAAAAATATATAAAAATGTAACTTTCTCTGTTGTCCGGCAAGTTATGAATTGAAATTTTTCACCAAAAAATCAAAATAAATAATGGTTACCATCTCCCAAAATTTCAGAGTTCTAATCCGAACCCTTGAAATGATAAAAATCATTTATCTGGACAAATTTAAATGTCCATTAAATGCTTTAACAGCTACATATAGCCATAATTTTTGGTTTCTGCACATCTGTGGGTCAAAACCTTTCCAACGTTATATTTTGCTTAGGATTTGCTAAGCGTATTAATATAAAAATTTGATCTCCGGAGTAACCTTTAATCATGAAGAGAACCCGGTTCTCCACAAGTGATGTCTAAAAACTTTTGATTTGCATCGACGACAGCTTGCAAGACTTATGTAGCTATTAGACTGCTTTCGATCAAAATAGCATTCTTTGTATATCGCTTTTATGCCAATATGAGTGTGCCCCGATAACACTGGGTATTCTTTTTTTTTACGAAACTTATAGCTTGAACTTCAATTGCAGTAGCTCTTTGGGCCACTTGATATATTCTCTTCCAATACTAATCAAGAATGACGTAACTCTTTGGACAGCAATCCATGCTGTTGACTTAGAAACACCGAATAAGTTCCTAACTGCCTATATGTCAAGGTTTTGCTTATGTACCAGACGTATTATGTATACAGACTTTCTTGCATTCAATTTCGCTCCTCCTCCATGAGATTGATTTGTAGACTCAGATTGTGAATACCTATGTAGCTGTAATGGAAAACAATTCCATAATCTATTGATTTTATAGAAGCAAAATTAAACTTATACATATGAGATACTCGGCTATTTGTCGCTGCAAACGCATGTGAGATTTGAAATCTAGCTCATCGAAAGCATCAATTGCTTCAACGAAGTTCTTACACTAAGTATAAGCCTCCCAGTTCATATCAGATTCCTCTAGAGTCGCTTGAAACCCTGAAAGTTCGTCAAGCACATTCAGCACATCTTGCACATCGTGACACCGGCTGGAACTTGCTTCTGCTGCCTACAGGATAATTTTTCTAATTAGATTGTTTCCATACATCTATGGTGAATTATTTTAAAGAACCTCTGTGAACTCTACATTTATCATTTTCTCGTACTTTAAATAATAGGTCCGATCGTTTACTTTGTGCACAGAAAATTTACAAACAATCACCCCCGTATTTATAAAGAAAAAATACTTATTTAAGCTCCCGTGTTTAGGAAAACTACAACATGAAATAAGAACTTTTTAGACTCAAACTAAAGGCAGTTGCTTACTGCTCCATTTGAGTCCGGAACATTCTTATTCCATGGTGTAGTTTTCCTAAACACGGGAGCTATATTAACTTTTTTTTTCTTTATAAATAAGGGGGTCAGATTTTGGAGAGCAACGTTGAAATATTCTCAAAAATATCAAAACTGTGCAAAAGTACCAAATTCCGTGTTACCTAATGTGCCAGACAAGTACGGCTCGATGTTTTGCTTTCGGTCCGTTCCTTTACTTTAAATTTCTGTGATTTTCTGTGCAATTGTGTGATTTTTAGTCCAAAGCCGTTTGCGTTTCCCGTACACAAAAATTTGGCAGTTTTTGACAAAAGACAACGCTCAGGAGAGAGTAAATAATTTCCCCTACCTGTGATTTTCTGTCCGAGAAATTTCTTCGGAGAGAAAATCACAGCACAGCATAATGTCATTTTCAGAGTAAAACAATGTAAGCCAAATATCGTGCCGTACTTGTCTGGCACATTAGGTAATACGGAATTTGCTGAATTTGCGTTCCCGTACTTTTGCACAGTTTTGATATTTTTGAGAATATTTCAACGTTGCTCTAAAAAACCTGACAGTTTGTGATTTTCTGTGAACAAAGTAAATGATCGGACCTATTCTTTTACTTGATTTTCTGTCCGAAGAAATTTCTCGGACAGACAATCACAGGTAGGGGATCTGACAAATTTTTGAGTACGGGAACGGCTTTGGACTGAAAATCACATAATTGCACAGAAAATCAAAGAAATTTAAAGTAAAGGAACGGACTTTGGCTGATTTTTTTTTCAAATTTGTTTATTAAAGCTCAAATCGAATAAATTAATGCAAAAAAAATCATAGTGCTACCAAATAAATAACAGGTGTTTTTTTTAATATTTTTTTTAAAATATTGTAGCGATTGCGTTACAACAACACTCGAAACAGGTGTGGCTCCGGCTTTCGGGTGATATTTGGAACAAAATAATCTGTTACCGATTTGCCAAGCCATAGAATGTCAAATTAAATTGAAGGATTGTTGCGAAGATTATGTTTTGAAAAACTTCTAAGACGGTGTTCACATTTGTCTGATCCTCAGAGTTTTTGTGAGATCACAAAAGAAAACGTAAACAAAAAATCCACAAAATTCTTTGGATTTTTTTGACGTTCTCTTTTGTGAAGTCAAAAAAACAAGTCGGAGGTTTCAGTCGAATGTGAACACCGTTTTAGAAATATGAATTTGTTGAGATTAAATTGTTTGCTCGGGGAAATGTTAATTTTAGGGCTTTTGGTCGACATTCGGACCAAAATATTCTGTGAATGCAAACATTTTGTTTGTTACCTATCTGTCAAGGTATGAACTGTCAAATTCCAGTGAAAGATGGCTATCATACTATAAAACCTCTAGGAATTATTATTAAAAAAAAACGAATTTTTTGATTTAGATTAAGGTCAACCCAGCCAATTTGACGTGGCAGAATAGTCTGTCAACGTAAATGTCAACACATTGATAGAATTCTTATTTGATGATAGCACGATTTGAGACAGAATTTGGAACCTTTTTGAGTCAACGCGTAACGATTAACATACATTTTTATCTGCTTGATTGTGTGTAAAGTTATTTATATTGCATACAAATTACGAAGTATTATTTGTAATAACTAAAAGTTTAAAAATTTAATATGAAAAGAAAACGAACTAAATTTATATATATGCCTTAACATTTGTTCTTGAAACCAACTTTATTATTTCTCTATTCTTTATTTTTTTTTTTCTTTTTTAGTTTCTTTCTTTCTTTTTTTTTAATGTTTTTGTTTTTGAAAACTATTGTAAAATATTAACATGAAGTTTACACTCTTAATCTAAATTACATAATTTGAACTGAATTTCGTTTCCTTAAATTAATATTGCAGTATCTTTTAATTTTGTAGCTTATAATAGGTTGGTAAAAAGATTATACTTATTGTCAACTGTTAGCTATTGTATTTCAATAAAAAAAAATAAAAAAAAAATAAACCAAAAACTAAATTATTTTTAACAACTTTGAAATAATTGAATAAAATCCATCTATATATCTTAGTTCATTTAAAAAACGTATACAAAACAAAATGAATTTAAAGTGAAAACTTTAAAAAAATCAAGAAAACAAGAAACTGTGTGGGATGATGGTTTGGAATAACGACATCAGGAGTGAAGCGAGGGTGTCTTCTGAGCGCAGTCTTGTTTTCATTGTTCAGTACGATATTTCTACTCATTTTCCTGCTGATGTAAGCATACCAGAAATCAAAATAAGAGTACTCCTTTACGCGGATAATATCGTTTTGTTAGCTGGATATCCGCATAGCATGCAGTTGATGATCAATAAACTCAATGCCGCAAAATTTTAAACAACCTTTTGTTAAGGGCTCAACATTTTACTAGTTACCAATTTCCTAAGCATTTTGCAATTTACTATCTATTCCAAAATTTTAAGCCTTTTGCTAACTAGTAAATTGCATTTGTAGGGTTTAAATTTGATGAACAAAATTCTTGCTTTTATGCGTTGTAAATTAATTATATTTTGATGGAAATCGATCATGTGCTTGAAATAAGTATTCGATATTTATATTTTTATCATTTTAACTTCATTATTTACAAAAAAAAAAAAAAGTTGGGTACCAGCAGGATTAAAACCTGGAACATTCGGGGTTCTCATGAATTTAGTACGATACTAAAAGTTAAAATAGCCTGTTGGTGATTTCAACTTTAGTAAAATATCAGATGATAGCACGATGCTAAACTCATTTAAAATTAGAAAAACTCAATTTTTAACCTAGTATCATACTAAAAAATGATTTGACATCGTACTAAAAGGTCTAAAATTTTGCGCCATTGAATTTTGTTAAACCTGAAACCTTGCAGTAAATTTAGAAAAATCAAAGATTATGATTATCCGTAACAGGCAATCTAAATTAGGGATAATTGGTTTTTGATGGCGAAGAAATTAAAACAGTCACTCAACACAAATACTTTAGAGTTATTCTAAATGCAAACATGAGTTTTTCATGCCATCTAGAAACAAAACTGGTGCCATTGAAGTCTTATAAACGGCGCGAGCACCGGCTGTAAGAATATATTAGGAAACAATGAAATCATAACATCAGCAAGTACAAGGTCTTTGAATCAATCATGCGCTCAGTCTTGGGCCACAGTACACGTATCTAAGGTATTATCAGGCGCAGCTTTTCAAATTTCATGGCTGCCCTTTGTGTAAGTACACAGTAAACAAAAACAAATTTGTTGTGATTGTTTGAAATTTAATTTTTTTACTATTGATTTTGACAACAGGCGCAGAACTGAACAAAATTGAACATGCTAGTGATATTACCTGTAATAAATGTATCTTGGTGTTGGGCTACAGGCTACAGTTGACAAACTTCGGGATACCATCCATACGAGGAAGTAGAAAAACTTCTAAGGTATTTTTTAAACAAAAATTTCCATTTGCCGATAAATACTCTTACTACGTTCTGATGTTGGAAACAGGACTACCATCACTCTACAACTTCACTCTCAAGCTGCATTTAGATTTCATCCTTAAAATCCTCAGAACACCATGAGTAGAATACCCCATATACCTACCTACTTGCAAGAAATACAATCGACATCAGGAAAGTGGAATGGGCTGATAAATGGTTCAACATTCATAAACAAAGAAACAAATCTTTTGCACAGTATGTAATATGAAAGCGAAAGAAGATACTTTAGACTTCTTAGGAATACGTCCTATCACCTAGCTACAGGGACCTTAGATTAATTTACTTTGGGAAACTGAATTTAACAATGGAGCAAGCAAAGACCATACTGAATGGAGCAAACTGGACACCCGTTTCCAATTACTTGTCAGCTACACTTAAATATAGACACAACTTCAACACTGAATATCGGTAACAAGATAAAAATAATAATACCAGATTTATAAATTTAATACAAATTAATTTACAATAATAATTGTTTTTATTATTTTGTTAATTATATTTTTTGTAAATAAAACCTAATCTTATCTTTTGGTATTAGTACAGGGAGGGACAAATCCACCGAAAAATTTAGATCTCCTAATTTTATTGTAAATCAAAAGGTAAATCGATTTATTTGCCCAAAATCTGCAGTTTGACAGTTCCAAAAAAAATTAAAAGATTTGTTTTACCTATGGAAAAGACCATTAATGTCGCGGTAAGTTTTTCAGTGGGAGGAATTACATGATTGCATATTAAAGTATGTTTTTTTCTTTTAAAGAATGCGTTTATTGTTTGCTACTTCACCTTCTGTTTAGTCCTATGTTTTTCGTTATTGTAATCAATTATTTTGTTTCGCTTGGTAGTATACAACAAAGGTGAATTTATATTGTTTTGTCATAAATAATTTATTTTTAGAAACGTTCAATAAAAAATTAATGAATTAACAAAAAAAAAACTAGCCTCAATAAGCCCAGGGGACTGAGATTTTTCATAGTTTTTGCGTCAAAAACAAAGTAACGTTTTATTTGAAAAAAAATATTTTATGCTGTGGTTTAAATAGGGGTATACAATACCGCCAAAAAATGTGCCTTTTTTCATACAAAACTTGTCCGTAAATCCTTCCCAGGGGACTGAGAAACTGAGTGAACATTCCACGTTTTCTATCACAAATGTCTTCATCACAGGTGTCATACATAACTGACGACATGAACTTTCACTATAATGTGTTACTATACCATATCTGAAACTTCAATTGGTACATTAGTTATTTATCGACATTTTTGACTGTTTCAATCTGCCAGGGGACTGATAAGAAACACGGGGGACGAAGTTTAATTATTTTTTGTTGTAATATCATAAATAGTTATTAAAGATTTGTTTACGTCATAATAAAGATTTATTACTTAATGTCATTAATTTATTATTTGTTTTAGTGTGGACCCAACAATAAAAGAACAGTGTGAAAACAAGCAGGGGACACGTCAGGGGACTGAGAATTAGGCACTTTGAAGAATTTTTTGAGTAACGAAAATGTATCAGATCTTGATAATTTTTTTGCCAATGTGGGTATCGACTGATTGAACCGTTTTCAAAATATCAGCGTGGCCATAGACAATTCCATCATTTGTAGAATCCCCCATATATTGCTTTCGCTGTAAACCAATAAAAGCTAATAGCATCTGTTGTGGTTTTCAATTTGAGATGAGTAGATAAACTTTTATTGTTTCCATTTGCCTGTTAGGTACGAAGTGTCTGTATTTAAAAAAAAATTGATATTTATATAGAGTTTCTGCTTACCATCTCAGCTAAGGCCAAGAGAACCCATCTTAACATCAAGATTGGGCCCTATAATGTTCCCTAGCTAAAGATGAATTAAAATTATTAGTTAAAAAAAAAATTTAAAATAAACTATAGCATAATATCACACAATTTATATCTGAGCACATATATTGACTACGCGACTTTTAATAAAAGCACTGAGTTTTTTCTTAAATGTATTTATTCTGGATTCACTTTGTAAATCACTAGGAATGTTATTAAAATAAATAATATCATCATGTAAAATTGAGTGTTGGGTGCTAGTTAATCGACATCGTTCCGGTCTTAAATCGTTGCCGTTTCTCAAATTGAATGGTTGAACTTCAGACACTTCAAATATTCCATCAGACAAATATTCCGGGAGCATACTATTACGTATTTTGAAAATAAAACCGAAGCATCCTAAATCAGTCTTTGTTTAACATTCATCCAATTTAAGCATTCCAGCATAATTTGAATTGGAGTGTAGATATTCAGCTTCAATACAACTCTCATTCCCCTGGTTTGAAGTGTATGGAGTCTCATTTTAATATCAGCATTAGAACCAAACATCAAAGTTGAGCAGTAGTTGAAGTGTGTCATCACTAGAGATTTATATATTGTAGGTACTCAAAAAGTAAATTTTCTTTGAAATTTTTGCACAAACATGACTTGCATGCGCTATGAAGTTAGGCTTTTCATCTATGATAACACGTAGATATTTTATACTCTCAACACAGTTTATTGTCACACTATCCACGCACACATTTACACACACTTTTGTTGTTGCTTCTTACGCTTATTTTGGGATAATTTTTCATTTTTTGTTTGGAGTCATTTTTCATAGGTTAAGGGCCATTTTTTCATTACGATCCCACATTTTGTGAAATTTTTCGTTTGGGCGCATTTTTCAATTAGGCCAAATTTCATATAGCCTGCAGGCTTACATAAGTGCATCAGCACCAGGCACCTAAACACAAAAAAAAAAATATTTTATCCCGAGTTCGTTCTTTTACAAATAATACTTATGTACATACCTACTTTTTTTAAATACTGACATACATACATACACACAAACGAATTATTTTTTGATATAAAAGTTCAACACTTATATATTTCCTATAGAAGTTGTTTTTTATTAAAAATATATAAAAATGTAACTTTCTCTGTTGTCCGGCAAGTTATGAATTGAAATTTTCCACCAAAAAATCGAAATAAATAATGGTTACCATCTCCCAAAATTTCAGAGTTCTAATCCGAACCCTTGAAATGATAAAAATCATTTATCTGGAAAAATTTTAATGTCCATTAAATGCTTTAACAGCTACATATAGACATAATTTTTGGTTTCTGCACATCTGTGGGTCAAAACCTTTCCAACGTCATATAATTTCTGTAGTTCCGTTGAGTATTTACAGAGAAAAGTGTACCGTTAGGTTTTGCTTAGGATTTGCTAAGCGTATTAATATAAAAATTTGATCTCCGGAGTAACCTTTAATCATGAAGAGAACCCGGTTCTCCACAAGTGATGTCTAAAAACTTTTGATTTGCATCGACGACAGCTTGCAAGACTTATGTAGCTATTAGACTGCTTTCGATCAAAATAGCATTCTTTGTATATCGCTTTTATGCCAATATGAGTGTGCCCCGATAACACTGGGTATTCTTTTTTTTTTACAAAACTTATAGCTTGAACTTCAATTGCAGTAGCTCTTTGAGGCCACTTGATATATTCTCTTCCAATACTAATCAAGAATGACGTAACTCTTTGGACAGCAATCATAAGTTCCTAACTGCCTATATGTCAAGGTTTTGCTTATGTACCAGACGTATTATGTATACAGACTTTCTTGCATTCAATTTCGCTCCTCCTCCATGAGATTGATTTGTAGACTCAGATTGTGAATACCTATGTAGCTGTAATGGAAAACAATTCCATAATCTATTGATTTTATAGAAGCAAAATTAAACTTATACATATGAGATACTCAGCTGTTTGTCGCTGCAACCGCATGTGAGATTTGAAATCTAGCTCATCGAAAGCATCAATTGCTTCAACGAAGTTCTTACACTAAGTATAAGCCTCCCAGTTCATATCAGATTCCTCTAGAGTCGCTTGAAACACTTGAAACCCTGAAAGTTCGTCAAGCACATTCAGCACATCGTGACACCGGCTGGAACTTGCTTCTGCTGCCTACAGTATAATTTTTCTAATTAGATTGTTTCCATACATCTATGGTGAATTATTTTAAAGAACCTCTGTGAACTCTACATTTATCATTTTCTCGTACTTTAAATAATAGGTCCGATCGTTTACTTTGTGCACAGAAAATTTACAAACAATCACCCCCGTATTTATAAAGAAAAAATACTTATTTAAGCTCCCGTGTTTAGGAAAACTACAACATGAAATAAGAACTTTTCAGACTCAAACTAAAGGCAGTTGCTTACTGCTCCATTTGAGTCCGGAACATTCTTATTCCATGGTGTAGTTTTCCTAAACACGGGAGCTATATTAACTTTTTTTTTCTTTATAAAAAAGTACCAAATTCCGTGTTACCTAATGTGCCAGACAAGTACGGCACGATGTTTTGCTTTCGGTCCGTTCCTTTACTTTAAATTTCTGTGATTTTCTGTGCAATTGTGTGATTTTTAGTCCAAAGCCGTGTGCGTTTCCCGTACACAAACATTTGGCAGTTTTTGACAAAAGACAACGCTCAGGAGAGAGTAAATAATTTCCCCTACCTGTGATTTTCTGTCCGAGAAATTTCTTCGGAGAGAAAATCACAGCACAGCATAATGTCATTTTGAGAGTAAAAGAATGTAAGCCAAATATCGTGCCGTACTTGTTTGGCACATTAGGTAATACGGAATTTGCTGAATTTGCGTTCCCGTACTTTTGCACAGTTTTGATATTTTTGAGAATATTTCAACGTTGCTCTCCAAAACCTGACAGTTTGTGATTTTCTGTGAACAAAGTAAATGATCGGACCTAATCTTTTACTTGATTTTCATTGATTTTCTGTCACAGGTAGGGGATCTGACAAATGTTTGAGTACGGGAACGGCTTTGGACTGAAAATCACATAATTGCACAGAAAATCACAGAAATTTAAAGTAAAGGAACGGACTTTGGCTGATTTTCTCAAGCTCAAATCGAATAAATTAATGTCAAAAATCATAGTGCTACCAAATAAATAACAGGTGTTTTTTTAATATTTTTTTAAAATCTACATATATTTAGAAAATAAAAAAAACACGGCTATTGTAGCGATTGCGTCATAACAACACTCGAAACAGGTGTGGTTCCGGCTTTCGGGTGATATTTGGAACAAAATAATCTGTTACCGATTTGCCAAGCCATAGAATGTCAAATTAAATTGAAGGATTGTTGCGAAGATACTGTATTGAAAAACTTCTTAGACGGTGGTCACATTGGTCTGATCCTCAGAGTTTTTGTGAGACCACAAAAGAAAACGTAAACAAAAAATCCACAAAATTCTTTGGATTTTTTTGACTCTCTCTTTTGTGAAGTCAAAAAAATAAGTCGGAGGTTTCAGTCGAATGTGAACACCGTTTTAGAAATATGAATTTGTTGAGATTAAATTGTTTGCCCGGGAAAATGTTAATTTTAGGGCTTTTGGTCGACATTCGGACCGAAATATTCTGTGAATGCCAAAATTTAGTTTGTTACCTATCTGTCATGGTATGAACTGTCAAATTCCATTGAAAGATGGCTATCATTATGATGGACTAAAAAACCTCTTGAAATTATTATTAAAAAAAACGAATTTTTTGATTTAGATCAAGGTCAACCCAGCCAATTTGTCGTAGCAGAATAGTCTGTCAACGTAAATGTCAACACATTGATAGAATTCTTATTTGATGATAGCACGATTTGAGACAGAATTTGGAACCTTTTTGAGTCAACGCGTAACGATTAACATACATTTTTATCTGCTTGATTGTGTGTAAAGTTAATTATATTGCATACAAATTACGAATTATTATTTGTAATAACTAAAAGTTTAAAAATTTAATATGAAAAGAAAACGAACTAAATTTATATATATGCCTTAACATTTGTTCTTGAAACCAAAAAGTAAATTATTTTTAACAACTTTGAAATAATCGAATAAAATAAATCTATATATCTTAGTTCATTTAAAAAACGTATACAAAACAAAATGAATTTAAAGTGAAAACTTTAAAAAATTCAAGAAAACAAAAAACTGTGTGGGATGATGGTTTGGAATAACAACATCAGGAGTGAAGCGGGGGTGTCTTCTGAGCGCAGTCAGAACGATATTTCTACTCAGAAACCTTGCAGTAAATTTAGAAAAATCAAAGATTATGATTATCCGTAACAGGCAATCTAAATTAGGGATACACGATAAATGGTTCTTTGATGGCGAAGAAATTAAAACAGTCACTCAACACAAATACTTTAGAGTTATTCTTAATGCAAACATGAGTTTTTCTTGCCATCTAGAAACAAAACTGGTGCCATTGAAGTCTTATAAACGGCGCGTGCACCGGCTGTAAGAATATATTAGGAATCAATGAAATCACAACATCAGCTAAGTACAAGGTCTTTGAATCAACCATGCGCTCAGTGTTGGGCCACAGTACACATATCTAAGGTATTATCAGGCGCAGCTTTTCAAATTTCAAGATGGCTGCCCTTTCTGTAAGTACACAGTAAACAAAAACAAATTTGTTGTGATTGTTTGAAATTTAATTTTTTACTATTGATTTTGACAACAGGCGCAGAACTGAACAAAAATGAACATGCTAGTGATATTACCTGTTAAGTGAACGCACTCTTTGAAATGAAGGCTGAATGATGCGACGTTGGTTAGATGATTGAAGTGTTTCATGAAATAGGGAAAAAGAAAGAAAATCCTCAGAAGAGGTTAGAATTAGAAATAAAGTTGAAATCGAATAAGTAGCACGTGTTCTTTTACTTTTCTATAAATTTAACTAACATTGGTGTCAGATGAAAAACTAAATTTAATAATAAATTTCTACTATTCTACAATGCAGACCAATCGATTGGATAAACTGGAAGAAATGATGGAAGATCTGTCCGATGGGCTCAACTCCCTGCGAACAACATTGCTCGCCAACTGTCCAACTCCAGAAGTTCGCCCTGTGCCAGCGAGAAGATTTTCTCATTATCGCCCGCAGACAGATTTTGGTCAACAACAACAGTCAATTCATCAAACAACGAGACAACCTACAGTCGATCAGCTTCTTGATCTTGAAGAAGACGAGAGCAGGTTCTCGTTCACTTCACCACAGCCCCCACAACCATCGCCAAGAAGACTTGTAGCCCCTCTCAGTCCTGCTTCGGCTCCTTTAACAAGCACAATGTCACCATGGAATACGTACGCTTCAACAAGCCCACTACCAGCAAGGCTGGCATTGACCCCAAGAGAGTTCGATGGTCGTACACCGTGGTCTCGATATCGACTTCACTTCGATTCCATTTGTGCTGCCAATGGGTGGCAGCATGAACAGAAGTCACTCTACCTTCCCGCTTTCCTACGGGGCACAGCTTTGGTTTTTTTTGAAATGCTTAGTAAATCTATTCAAGCTGATTATAGTCTGTTGTGTACGGAAATGGAAAAACGTTTCAGCGCAAGCCACGAAAAGCATTTGGCACACTTACAGTTGAGGTGTCGGGTGCAGAAGAACGACGAACGGCTGGTGGATTTCGCAACTGATATTCAACGTTTGACAAATCTTGCTTTTAGCGATTGCCCGGATGACGCAAAGAATCGTATTGCTTTAGCTCAGTTGGTGGACGGTTTGTGTGACGTAGAAATACAGAATCGTGTAAGAGAGGCCACATGTGTGACAGTCGAACAGGCGCTCCAACATGCACTAAAAGTTGAATCTAGTTTTGTGGCAACACGCATGGCTAGACGATCTCTCAAAACGGCTGTTGCACATGTAGTTGACAGCCAACAGCCAGATTTAAGTAAGGCTTCGGGAAACGATTTGGAGCTGAACTAAAGGAGTATAGTTCAGCCGAATTCCGCAACAAAGCTCCAGATAATAAAAACAAATTACAGGTTTTTGAAGGCATAATAAAATTTATTCATGCAAAACGTGGATTTGGCTTCATTTCAAGAGACGGGAATCAAAGGGATATTTATTTTCACCGCAAGGAAGTGCTCAAGGAAATAGGTCATCAACTTCGCGCAGGTGCGAGAGTTAAATTTGTATTTCAAGATGCTGAGCGGGGAAATCAAGGTCAAGCTATAATCATTGAGGTTATTCCTGATGAATCGTTAAAATCCAGGCCGTTAGCTTCCAAGAGCCGATGCTAACGGCTAATAACCAGGCTCTTATTATTCGTGTAGGGGTTACTTCTTCACAGGCGCATGTATCAATCACTGGTAAAATTGAAGGGAGGTGTTGCAGGTTTATTGTCGACACTGGAGCTACTCATACCATCGGTAACCCTAGAATGATCAATAAACACTTCCCTGAAATACTGGCTGGCGTGACAATAACAAGCGTAACAGGAGAAAAATCACCAGTTCTGGATTGCATCAACGCGAGTATTTGTTTCGGAGCAGTAGTAGTCCATCATCCTGTTTATGTAGCTAACATATTTGATGACTGCATTCTGGGAATGGACTTCTTGAATAAATTTAGGTGTACCATAGATTTCGGACAAAATTATTTACACATCAATGATGAAGTTCTTCCTTTGGATAATCTTCGATCGCAGTGCTTTTTATTGAAGTTGAATGAAGAGTCCATAACAAATGGGATTTCAGTGGGTCAACTTCAGCTTGAGTGCCCTTCAATGCCAGATGTTGATGTATTGGTAGAACCAATAAGGCAGGCCAACAATTATTCAGGGTGCTCTGTAATTTGTAACTCAAGAAAACAAAAAAATTTTGTAGAAGCAGCTGATATATTTGACAAAGAAGATGCCCTTACGTTAGGCAAGGAAGTGGCCATTGCCGATCCAAGATTTTCTGTCTTGAAGGTTAGAGCATCGCAATTGGAGAAAGAAGACCTACACCCTTTGGTACAGTCTCTTTTCGAAAAATGTTGCTTAGAATTAGACTCACAACAAAAAATGGTTTTCAGAAGTTTTCTCAAGCGGTTTCAAAATGTGTTTTCAAAAGGTCCAGAAGACAGAGGCAGGACAAACGTGCTAAAACACAAGATTGAGACTGGGGAAGCACGTCCTATTAAGCAGCCACCCAGACGGCTGCCCTTTGCAAAACGAGAGGAAACGAGAAAACTTTTAGCCGATATGGAATCACATGGAGTGGTCCAACCCTCAAATAGCCCTTGGTGTAGCCCTGTCGTGCTGGTTTGCAAAAAAGACGGATCCATTCGCTTTTGCATAGACTACCGTCGCCTTAATGAGGTCACCAGAAAAGGTTCTTATCCTTTACCCGTTGCAGTTTTGATTTTTGATGCAGTCGCTGGTTCAAAATGGTTCGCCACCTTAGACGCTGCCAATGGTTACTGGCAAGTTGAAATGGATGAAGCTGATAGAGAAAAGACTGCATTTTCTATTGGTGATGGACTTTGGGAATTTAGTGTCATGCCTTATGGACTAGCAAATGGAGCAGCCACCTTCCAACGCGTAATAGAACTGATATTAAAAGGGTTGCCTTCGGATATTTGTTTGCCATATGTAGATGACATCGTCGTTCACGCACGGTCATTTGAGGAAGCCTTAACAAATCTAGAAGTAGTTTTTTCCAGATTAAATTTGTCACGCTTAAAGCTTTCTGCAAAAAAATGCCACCTGTTCCAAAGAAGTGTTAAGTACTTGGGGCATTTATTAACTGAAACTGGCTTACAGGCTGACCCGGATAAAGTTTCCACTGTTGAAAATTGGCCGCAGCGCAAAAATCTTACCGAAGTTCAATCATTCTTAGGTTTGTGCGCATATTACAGAAGGTTTATTAAAAATTTTTCTCTTCTAGCAAAACCACTCAACATGCTCTCAGAAAAAATTCGCCCATTTGTTTGGACGCAGCAGTGTGATAGAGCTTTCCAACAATTGAAAAGTTGTCTTACTACCTCACCCATTCTGGCTCATCCTTCAGACAGCGGTAGTTTTATTTTGGATACAGATGCCAGTAACTACGCATGGGGAGCCGTCTTATCGCAGGTGCAAGATGACGAAGAGTGTGTGATAGAGTACTACAGTAAAACACTATCTAAAGCAGAGCGAAATTACTGTACGACTAGAAAAGAGCTGTTAGCAGTAGTTAAATCAGTTCATCATTTTAAACACTACCTAACTGGACGTCCGTTTACCATTCGCACTGATCATGCCTCTCTCCGCTGGCTGCTCAATTTTAAAGAACCAGAGGGTCAAATAGCTCGTTGGTTGGAGAGGTTACAAGAATTCAATTTCCATATTGAACATCGCCCTGGAAAGCAGCACACTAACGCTGATGCTCTATCTCGCTGACCATGTGCAGATGAATGCAAAAAATGTGAGAAACTTGATAAAAGGGAGCAGATTTTTGTAAGCCTTACTACCATCAGCAACAATTTACAACTAGCACAATCAAACGACGAACAGCTGAGCTCGTTGATGAAATGGTTTATGTCAGGTACACGACCAACCAATGATGAAATAAAAGCGTTACATCCACATTTGAAAGCATATCTGGCTATGTGGTCCTCTTTAGCTGTACACAATGGCACACTAGTTCGAAAGTTTGAAGATAAGTTTCAAACCCGTATGCAGGTATTAGTTCCATCGTCACTTAAGGAATGTGTGATGAAAGAAATGCACGATAGCCCAACCGGTGGTCACTTTTCTGCAGAAAAAACATTAAATAAAATTAAAACCAGGTATTATTGGATCGATTGCGCTGCTGATGTTCGACAATGGTGTCAAAGTTGTTTGATATGCCAATCCCGAAAAGGTCCACTTCCCAGACATAAAGCTCGACTGCAAACGTTTAATGTGGGTGCTCCTTTTGAGCGAGTAGCTGTGGATATCTTGGGTCCACTTCCACTGACAACAAGAGGTAACAAATACATTTTGGTATTAGGAGACTATTTTACCAAGTGGCCGGAAGCTCTTGCCGTACCAAATCAAACGGCAGAGATCGTGGCTGAAGCTCTCATTGAACAGGTTTTTTCGCGTTTTGGAGCTCCACATGCACTTCATTCCGACCAAGGTCGAAATTTTGAGTCAGCCGTGTTCGCTGAAGTGATGAAACGGTTCGGCATAGAAAAAACTCGAACTACACCTCTTCATCCGCAGTCCGACGGAATGGTAGAAAGGTTCAACCGAACCATCTTGGACTACTTATCAAAATATGTGGACCAGAATCAAAGAGACTGGGACGAACATCTCCCACTTCTTCTTCTTGCTTATAGAACAGCGGTACATAGCAGCACAAATGAAACACCAGCAATGCTCACCTTTGGAAGGGAACTTCGTTTACCTTTAGAGTTAGTAGCCGGTATTTTTCCTGACGAACCCGTTGCAACATCTTCCTACATTTTGGTCTACGAAATCGTTTAGAGAGCATCTACAAGTTCAACCGAAATCAGCTAGAAACGGTCAGCAGAAAAATGAAAGACCGTTACGACTTATCCTCTCGAGGAACTCATTTTGTACAAGGAAATAAAGTTTGGCTCTACAATCCAATACGGACCAAAGGAAAAAGTCCGAAATTGCAACGAGACTGGGAAGGCCCATACAAAGTAATCGATGTCCTAAGTGAAGTGGTTTATCGCATACAAAAGGAAAGGTCCAACAAAATTACAACTGTTCATCGAGACCGATTGGCCCCAGTAGTTGAAAGACCTTCTTCATAGGAACATACTCAACTGTAGGATAAGTCATCTCTTTGAAGAACGGAGCAGTGTTAAGTGAACGCACTCTTTAAAATGAAGGCTGAATGATGCGACGTTGGTTAGATGATTGAAGTGTTTCATGAAATAGGAAAAAAGAAAGAAAATCCTCAGAAGAGGTTAGAATTAGAAATAAAGTTGAAATCGAATAAGTAGCACGTGTTCTTTTACTTTTCTATAAATTTAATTAACAATATGTATCTTGGTGTTGGGCTACAGGCTACAGTTGACAAACTTCGGGATACCATCCATACGAGGAAGTAGAAAAACTTCTAAAGTATTTTTTAAACAAAAATTTCCATTTGCCGATAAATACTCTAACTACGTTCTGATGTTGGAAACAGGACTACCATCACTTTACAACTTCACTCTCAAGCTGCATTTAGATTTCATCCTTAAAATCCTCAGAACACCATGAGTAGAATACCCCATATACCTACTTGCAAGAAATACAATCGACATCAGGAAAGTGGAATGGGCTGATAAATGGTTCAACATTCATAAACAAAGAAACAAATCTTTTGCACAGTATGTAATATGAAAGCGAAAGAAGATACTTTAGACTTCTTAGGAATATGTCCTATCACCTAGCTACAGTGACCTTATATTCATTTACTTTGGGAAACTGAATTTAACAATGGAGCAAGCAAAGACCATACTGAATGGAGCAAACTGGACATCCGTTTCCAATTACTTGTCAGCTACACTTAAATATAGACACAACATCAACACTGAATATCGGTAACAAGATAAAAATAATAATACCAGATTTATAAATTTAATACAAATTAATTTACAATAACAATTGTATTTATTATTTTGTTAATTATAATTTTTGTAAATAAAACCTAATCTTATCTTTTGGTGTTAGTACAGGAAGGGACAAATCCACCGAAAAATTTAGATCTCCTAATTTTATTGTAAATCAAAAGGTAAATTGATTTATTTGCCCAAAATCTGCAGTTTGACAGTTCCAAAAAAAAAAAAAAGATTTGTTTTACCTATGGAAAAGACCATTAATGTCGCGGTAAGTTTTTCAGTGGGAGGAACCGCATGATTGCATATTAAAGTATGTTTTTTTCTTTTAAAGAATGCGTTTATTGTTTGCTACTTCACCTTCTGTTTTGTCCTATGTTTTTCGTTATTGTAATCAATTATTTTGTTTCGCTTGGTAGTATACAACAAAGGTGAATTTATATTGTTTTGTCATAAATAATTTATTTTTAGAAACGTTCAATAAAAAATTAATGAATTAACAAAAAAAAAACTAGCCTCAATAAGGCCAGGGGACTGAGATTTTTCATAGTTTTTGCGTCAAAAACAAAGTAACGTTTTATTTGAAAAAAATATTTTATGCTGTGGTTTCAAAAAATGTGCCTACTGTCATACAAAACTTGTCCGTAAATCCTTCCCAGGGGACTGAGAAACTGAGTGAACATTCCACGTTTTCTATCACAAATGTGTTCATCACAGCTGTCATACATAACGGACGACATGAACTTTCACTATAATGTGTTACTATACCATATCTGAAACTTCAATTGGTACATTAGTTATTTATCGACATTTTTGACTGTTTCAATCTGCCAGGGGACTGATAAGAAACACGGGGGACGAAGTTTAATTATTTTTTGTTGTAATATCATAAATAGTTATTAAAGATTTGTTTACGTCATAATAAAGATTTATTACTTAATGTCATTAATTTATTATTTGTTTTAGTGTGGACCCAACAATAAAAGAACAGTGTGAAAACAAGCAGGGGACACGTCAGGGGACTGAGAATTAGGCACTTTGAAGAATTTTTTGAGTAACGAAAATGTATCAGATCTTGATAATTTTTTTGCCAATGTGGGTATCGACTGATTGAACCGTTTTCAAAATATCAGCGTGGCCATAGACAATTCCATCATTTGTAGAATCCCCCATATATTGCTTTCGCTGTAAACCAATAAAAGCTAATAGCATCTGTTGTGGTTTTCAATTTGAGATGAGTAGATAAACTTTTATTGTTTCCATTTGCCTGTTAGGTACGAAGTGTCTGTATTTAAAAAAAAATTGATACTTATATAGAGTTTCTGCTTACCATCTCAGCTAAGGCCAAGAGTACCCATCTTAACATCAAGATTGGGCCCTATAATGTTCCCTAGCTAAAGATGAATTAAAGAAACAAGATTATTAGTTAAAAAAAAATTTTAAAATAAACTATAGCATAATATCACACAATTTATATCTGAGCACATATATTGACTACGCGACTTTTAATAAAAGCACTGAGTTTTTTCTTAAATGTATTTATTCTGGATTCACTTTGTAAATCACTAGGAATGTTATTAAAATAAATAATATCATCATGTAAAATTGAGTGTTGGGTGCTAGTTAATCGACATCGTTCCGGTCTTAAATCGTTGCCGTTTCTCAAATTGAATGGTTGAACTTCAGACACTTCAAATATTCCATCAGACAAATATTCCGGGAGCATACTATTACGTATTTTGAAAATAAAACCGAAGCATCCTAAATCAGTCTTTGTTTAACATTCATCCAATTTAAGCATTCCAGCATAATTTGAATTGGAGTGTAGATATTCAGCTTCAATACAACTCTCATTCCCCTGGTTTGAAGTGTATGGAGTCTCATTTTAATATCAGCATTAGAACCAAACATCAAAGTTGAGCAGTAGTTGAAGTGTGTCATCACTAGAGATTTATATATTGTAGGTACTCAAAAAGTAAATTTTCTTTGAAATTTTTGCACAAACATGACTTGCATGCGCTATGAAGTTAGGCTTTTCATCTATGATAACACGTAGATATTTTATACTCTCAACACAGTTTATTGTCACACTATCCACGCACACATTTACACACACTTTTGTTGTTGCTTCTTACGCTTATTTTGGGATAATTTTTCATTTTTTGTTTGGAGTCATTTTTCATAGGTTAAGGGCCATTTTTTCATTACGATCCCACATTTTGTGAAATTTTTCGTTTGGGGGCATTTTTCAATTAGGCCAAATTTCATATAGCCTGCAGGCTTACATAAGTGCATCAGCACCAGGCACCTAAACACAAAAAAAAATATTTTATCCCGAGTTCGTTCTTTTACAAATAATACTTATGTACATACCTACTTTTTTTAAATACTGACATACATACATACACACAAACGAATTATTTTTTGATATAAAAGTTCAACACTTATATATTTCCTATAGAAGTTGTTTTTTATTAAAAATATATAAAAATGTAACTTTCTCTGTTGTCCGGCAAGTTATGAATTGAAATTTTTCACCAAAATATCGAAATAAATAATGGTTACCATCTCCCAAAATTTCAGAGTTCTAATCCGAACCCTTGAAATGATAAAAATCATTTATCTGGAAAAATTTTAATGTCCATTAAATGCTTTAACAGCTACAAATAGACATAATTTTTGGTTTCTGCACATCTGTGGGTCAAAACCTTTCCAACGTCATATAATTTCTGTAGTTCCGTTGAGTATTTACAGAGAAAAGTGTACCGTTAGGTTTTGCTTAGGATTTGCTAAGCGTATTAATATAAAAATTTGATCTCCGGAGTAACCTTTAATCATGAAGAGAACCCGGTTCTCCACAAGTGATGTCTAAAAACTTTTGATTTGCATCGACGACAGCTTGCAAGACTTATGTAGCTATTAGACTGCTTTCGATCAAAATAGCATTCTTTGTATATCGCTTTTATGCCAATATGAGTGTGCCCCGATAACACTGGGTATTCTTTTTTTTTTACAAAACTTATAGCTTGAACTTCAATTGCAGTAGCTCTTTGAGGCCACTTGATATATTCTCTTCCAATACTAATCAAGAATGACGTAACTCTTTGGACAGCAATCATAAGTTCCTAACTGCCTATATGTCAAGGTTTTGCTTATGTACCAGACGTATTATGTATACAGACTTTCTTGCATTCAATTTCGCTCCTCCTCCATGAGATTGATTTGTAGACTCAGATTGTGAATACCTATGTAGCTGTAATGGAAAACAATTCCATAATCTATTGATTTTATAGAAGCAAAATTAAACTTATACATATGAGATACTCAGCTGTTTGTCGCTGCAACCGCATGTGAGATTTGAAATCTAGCTCATCGAAAGCATCAATTGCTTCAACGAAGTTCTTACACTAAGTATAAGCCTCCCAGTTCATATCAGATTCCTCTAGAGTCGCTTGAAACACTTGAAACCCTGAAAGTTCGTCAAGCACATTCAGCACATCGTGACACCGGCTGGAACTTGCTTCTGCTGCCTACAGGATAATTTTTCTAATTAGATTGTTTCCATACATCTATGGTGAATTATTTTAAAGAACCTCTGTGAACTCTACATTTATCATTTTCTCGTACTTTAAATAATAGGTCCGATCGTTTACTTTGTGCACAGAAAATTTACAAACAATCACCCCCGTATTTATAAAGAAAAAATACTTATTTAAGCTCCCGTGTTTAGGAAAACTACAACATGAAATAAGAACTTTTCAGACTCAAACTAAAGGCAGTTGCTTACTGCTCCATTTGAGTCCGGAACATTCTTATTCCATGGTGTAGTTTTCCTAAACACGGGAGCTATATTAACTTTTTTTTTCTTTATAAATAAGGGGGTCAGATTTTGGAGAGCAACGTTGAAATATTCTCAAAAATATCAAAACTGTGCAAAAGTACCAAATTCCGTGTTACCTAATGTGCCAGACAAGTACGGCACGATGTTTTGCTTTCGGTCCGTTCCTTTACTTTAAATTTCTGTGATTTTCTGTGCAATTGTGTGATTTTTAGTCCAAAGCCGTTTGCGTTTCCCGTACACAAAAATTTGGCAGTTTTTGACAAAAGACAACGCTCAGGAGAGAGTAAATAATTTCCCCTACCTGTGATTTTCTGTCCGAGAAATTTCTTCGGAGAGAAAATCACAGCACAGCATAATGTCATTTTCAGAGTAAAACAATGTAAGCCAAATATCGTGCCGTACTTGTCTGGCACATTAGGTAATACGGAATTTGCTGAATTTGCGTTCCCGTACTTTTGCACAGTTTTGATATTTTTGAGAATATTTCAACGTTGCTCTCCAAAACCTGACAGTTTGTGATTTTCTGTGAACAAAGTAAATGATCGGACCTATTCTTTTATTTGATTTTCTGTCCGAAGAAATTTCTCGGACAGACAATCACAGGTAGGGGATCTGACAAATTTTTGAGTACGGGAACGGCTTTGGACTGAAAATCACATAATTGCACAGAAAATCAAAGAAATTTAAAGTAAAGGAACGGACTTTGGCTGATTTTTTTTTCAAATTTGTTTATTAAAGCTCAAATCGAATAAATTAATGCAAAAAAATCATAGTGCTACCAAATAAATAACAGGTGTTTTTTTTAATATTTTTTTTAAAATATTGTAGCGATTGCGTTACAACAACACTCGAAACAGGTGTGGCTCCGGCATTCGGGTGATATTTGGAACAAAATAATCTGTTACCGATTTGCCAAGCCATAGAATGTCAAATTAAATTGAAGGATTGTTGCGAAGATACTGTATTGAAAAACTTCTTAGACGGTGTTCACATTGGTCTAATCCTCAGAGTTTTTGTGAGACCACAAAAGAAAACGTAAACAAAAAATCCACAAAATTCTTTGGATTTTTTTGACTCTCTCTTTTGTGAAGTCAAAAAAATAAGTCGGAGGTTTCAGTCGAATGTGAACACCGTTTTAGAAATATGAATTTGTTGAGATTAAATTGTTTGCTCGGGAAATGTTAATTTTAGGGCTTTTGGTCGACATTCGGACCGAAATATTCTGTGAATGCCAAAATTTAGTTTGTTACCTATCTGTCATGGTATGAACTGTCAAATTCCATTGAAAGATGGCTATCATTATGATGGACTAAAAAACCTCTTGGAATTATTATTAAAAAAAACGAATTTTCTGATTTAGATCAAGGTCAACCCAGCCAATTTGTCGTAGCAGAATAGTCTGTCAACGTAAATGTCAACACATTGATAGAATTCTTATTTGATGATAGCACGATTTGAAACAGAATTTGGAACCTTTTTGAGTCAACGCGTAACGATTAACATACATTTTTATCTGCTTGATTGTGTGTAAAGTTAATTATATTGCATACAAATTACGAATTATTATTTGTAATAACTAAAAGTTTAAAAATTTAATATGAAAAGAAAACGAACTAAATTTATATATATGCCTTAACATTTGTTCTTGAAAACAAAAACTAAATTATTTTTAACAACTTTGAAATAATTGAATATAATCCATCTATATATCTTAGTTCATTTAAAAAACGAATACAAAACAACATGAATTTAAAGTGAAAACTTTAAAAAATTCAAGAAATCAAAAAACTGTGTGGGATGATGGTTTGGAATAACAACATCAGGAGTGAAGCGAGGGTGTCTTTTGAGCGCAGTCTTGTTTTCATTGTTCAGTACGATATTTCTACTCATCTGCCTGCTGATGTAAGCATACCAGAAATCAAAATAAAAGTACTCCTTTACGCGGATAATATCGTTTTGTTAGCTGAATATCCACATAGCATGCAGTTGATGATCAATAAACTCAATGGCGCAAAATTTTAAACAACCTATTGTTAAGGGCTTAACATTTTACTAGTTAACAATTTCCTAAGTATTTAGCAATTTACTATCTATTTCAAAATTTTAAACCTTTTGCTAACTAGTAAATTGCATTTGTAGGGTTTAAATTTGATGAACACAATTATTGCTTTTATGCGTTGTAAATTATTTATATGTTGATGGAAATCCTTCATGTGCTTGAAATAAGTATTCGATATTTATATTTTTATCATTTTAACTTCATTATTTACAAAAAAAAAAAAAAAAATTGGGTACCAGCAGGATTAAAACCTGGAACATTCGGGGTTCTCATGAATTTAGTACGATACTAAAAAGTTAAAATAGCCAGTTGGTGATTTCAACTTTAGTAAAATATCAGGCGATAGCACGATGCTAAACTCATTTAAAATTAGAAAAACTCAATTTTTAACCTAGTATCATACTACAAAATGATTTGACATCGTACTAAAAGGTCTAAAATTTTGCACCATTGAATTTTGTAAAACCTGAAACCTTGCAGTAAATTTAGAAAAATCAAAGATTATGATTATCCGTAACAGGCAATCCAAATTAGGGATACACGATAAATGATTCTTTGATGGCGAAGAAATTAAAACAGTCACTCAACACAAATACTTTAAAGTATTCTAAAAGCAAACATGAGTTTTTCTTGCCATCTAGAAACAAAACTGGTGCCATTGAAGTCTTATAAACGGCGCGTGCACCGGCTGTAAGAATATATATGGAAACAATGAAATCATAACATCAGCTAAGTACAAGGTCTTTAAATCAACCATGCGCTCAGTGTTGGGCCACAGTACACATATCTAAGGTATTATCAGGCGCAGCTTTTCAAATTTCAAGATGGCTGCCCTTTCTGTAAGTACACAGTAAACAAAAACAAATTTGTTGTGATTGTTTGAAATTTAATTTTTTTACTATTGATTTTGACAACAGGCGCAGAACTGAACAAAAATGAACATGCTAGTGATATTACCTCTAAAATATATGTATCTTGGTGTTGGGCTACAGGCTACAGTTGACAAACTTCGGGATACCATCCATACGAGGAAGTAGAAAAACTTCTAAGGTATTTTTTAAACAAAAATTTCCATTTGCCGATAAATACTCTAACTACTTTCTGATGTTGGAAACAGGACTACCATCACTTTACAACTTCACTCTCAAGCTGCATTTAGATCATCCTTAAAATCCTCAGAACACCATGAGTAGAATACCCCATATACCCACTTGCAAGAAATACAATCGACATCAGGAAAGTGGAATGGGCTGATAAATGGTTCAACATTCATAAACAAAGAAACAAATCTTTTGCACAGTATGTAATATGAAAGCTAAAGAAGATACTTTAGAATTCTTAGGAATATGTCCTATCACCTAGCTACAGGGACCTTAGATTCATTTACTTTGGGAAACCGAATTTAACAATGGAGCAAGCAAAGACCATACTAAATGGAGCAAACTGGACATCCGTTTCCAATTACTTGTCAGTTGCACTTAAATATAGACACAACATCAACACTGAATATCGGTAACAAGATAAAAATAATAATACCAGATTTATAAATTTAATACATATTAATTTACAATAATAATTGTATTTATTATTTTGTTAATTATAATTTTTGTAACTAAAACCCAATCTGATCTTTTGGTGTTAGTACAGGGAGGGACAAATCCACCGAAAAATTTAGATCTGCTAATTTTATTGTAAATCAAAAGGTAAATCGATTTATTTGCCCAAAATCTGCAGTTTGACAGTTCCAAAAAAAAAAAAAAAGATTTGTTTTACCTATGGAAAACACCATTAATGTCGCGGTAAGTTTTTCAGCGGGAGGAATCGCATGATTGCATATTAAAGTATGTTTTTTTCTTTTAAAGAATGCGTTTATTGTTTGCTACTTCACCTTCTGTTTAGTCCTATGTTTTTCGTTATTGTAATCAATTATTTTGTTTCGCTTGGTAGTATACAACAAAGGTGAATTTATATTGTTTTGTCATAAATAATTTATTTTTAGAAACGTTCAATAAAAAATTAATGAATTAACAAAAAAAAAAAAAATGGCCCCAATAAGGCCAGGGGACTGAGATTTTTCATAGTTTTTGCGTCAAAAACAAAGTAACGTTTTATTTGAAAAAAATATTTTATGCTGTGGTTTCAATAGGGGTATACAATACCGCCAAAAAATGTGCCTACTTTCATACAAAACTTGTCCGTAAATCCTTCCCAGGGGACTGAGAAACTGAGTGAACATTACACGTTTTCTATCACAAATGTCTTCATCACAGCTGTCATACATAACTGACGACATGAACTTTCACTATAATGTGTTACTATACCATATCTGAAACTTCAATTGGTACATTAGTTATTTATCGACATTTTTGACTGTTTCAATCTGCCAGGGGACTGATAAGAAACACGGGGGACGAAGTTTAATTATTTTTTGTTGTAATATCATAAATAGTTATTAAAGATTTGTTTAGGTCATAATAAAGATTTATTACTTAATGTCATTAATTTATTATTTGTTTTAGTGTGGACCCAACAATAAAAGAACAGTGTGAAAACAAGCAGGGGACACGTCAGGGGACTGAGAATTAGGCACTTTGAAGAATTTTTTGAGTAACGAAAATGTATCAGATCTTGATAATTTTTTTGCCAATGTGTGTATCGACTGATTGAACCGTTTTCAAAATATCAGCGTGGCCATAGACAATTCCATCATTTGTAGAATCCCCCATATATTGCTTTCGCTGTAAACCAATAAAAGCTAATAGCATCTGTTGTGGTTTTCAATTTGAGATGAGTAGATAAACTTTTATTGTTTCCATTTGCCTGTTAGGTACGAAGTGTTTGTATTTTAAAAAAAAAATTGATACTTATATAGAGTTTCTGCATACCATCTCAGCTAAGGCCAAGAGTACCCATCTTAACGTCAAGATTGGGCCCTATAATGTTCCCTAGCTAAAGATGAATTAAAGAAACAAGATTATTTGTTAAAAAAAAAAAAAATGTAAATAAACTATAGCATAATATCACACAATTTATATCTTAGCACATATTTTGACTACGCGACTTTTAATAAAAGCACTGAGTTTTTTCTTAAATGTATTTATTCTGGATTCACTTTGTAAATCACTAGGAAGGTTATTAAAATAAATAATATCATCATGTAAAATTGAGTGTTGGGTGCTAGTTAATCGACATCGTTCCGGTCTTAAATCGTTGCCGTTTCTCAAATTGAATGGTTGAACTTCAGACACTTCAAATATTCCATCAGACAAATATTCCGGGAGCATACTATTACGTATTTTAAAAATAAAACCAAAGCATCCTAAATCAGTCTTTGTTTAACATTCATCCAATTTAAGCATTCCAGCATAATTTGAATTGGAGTGTAGATATTCAGCTTCAATACAAATCTCATTCCCCTGGTTTGAAGTGTATGGAGTCTCATTTTAATATTAGCATTAGAAACAAACATCAAAGTTGAGCAGTAGTTGAAGTGTGGCATCACTAGAGCTTTATATATTGTAGGTACTCAAAAAACAAATTTTCTTTGAAATTTTTGCACAAACATGACTTGTATGCGCTATGAAGTTCAGCTTTTCATCTATGATAACACGTAGATATTTTATACTCTCAACACAGTTTATTGTCACACTATCCACGCACACATTTATTTCATTGTTCACTCGAAATTTCATACATTTAGTCTTACTCACATTCACTTTCAGTTTCTTCATTTTCAACCATTTGTCTACTCTTATCAAATCCTCGTTTAATCTTTGGCACATTGTTTACTGTTCTATCCACAAATGTAAAACAGTAAGACCGGTGTGAGCGGAGATTTTTTGTCTTCTTTTTACGCACTGATTGCCAACAAACTTAAAATCGCAGGCAACTCAGTTTCCTTGTGTGAAAGGGGTCTAAGATATGTCTATCGATAGTTTCAAAAGCACGCTTTAAATCCAAAAACAAAACAGCTATAACTGAATTACCACAGTCAATTTGTCTTTTCCGCTTCCACACAACACAATTAATGGCAGACTCACATAAATATGCTCTCTTCTAAATCCAGATTGTTCTTTAATTAATAAGTTATTGTCCTCTAAATAGTTTTGAAACTGTTCAGAAAAAAAAAATTCTAATATCTTTTCACACATATGCAACATATTCACTGGTCTAAACTCCTCGCATTTATTTGTATTTATTACTTTTTCTACCGGAACAACCATTGATGCCTTCCATTATATCAGGAAATATTCCTGTTTCCAATGATATATTAAAAAGTTTGGACAGAACCGGACCGACATTGACTGCATAATTATTTCTCTATTAAGCTTAAATATATCATTTTTATTATATAAGTTTTGTATTATTTTATACAAGGATCCTTCGTTGCAAAAACCAAAAGTAAAAATAGAACTGCAACTTATTTCTGGTAACTCAAATGAGACATTTTCAATTGAAGCATTTATTTCACGAATATTATCTACAATACATCAACAACACCAACAAAAACAATAGCAGTAACAGAATCACCAATAATAACATGAACTACGGCCTCAATAACAAAAACAATGACATGAACACCAACAACGAGATCTATGACAACAGTCACAAAAGCAACAACATAAATGACAAGATCTGTCCTGCTCTACTTTTCTGCATTATGCAGATGAAGATACATGTAAGAGCCAATTTATTCACTATTGCTCAACTTGCTGAAAACTCCAAAGTTGGCCAACTTACAAGTTGACTTCAAATCCGTAGTTGAACTGAAAGTTGAAAAATGCTTTTATTCACTACTTCGAATCTGAACTCCAGAGTTGAAATTCAAAAGTTGAGCAACCTGCAGTTTCTAAAATATCCTTGGGATATTTGTGACACATGACGCACAAGACGTCATTTTCAACTTTTGTTATGCATTAGAATTAATTTTGCATTTTGAATAATTTTTTCGAATAATTGCAATGGATTTTTCATTCCATGTGAAGCGTGGATTAAAAAAAATACCAAGCTAAATTGAAAGCTATACAAAACGGATTTGGTACAACTTTTATTTTTAAAGAAAATAATATACATATGTCTAGCAATAAGAGGTGAGTTTTCACACACTATAATTTGTTCCTATAACTATTTTGTTTTCCTAAAATGAAATAATTATAAAGGAAGAAACAAAAATTTTCACAGAGAAGAATAATGTAGGTTCAAACAGGAAATGCCAAACAAAGATCAACAACTTCATGAAAAGTGAGAACTGTTGTTGTGAAATGGAGTCCTTAATGGATCGATGTTCATGAGTATGTTTTTAAACTTGTCCGGCGAAATCGTCGCCCACAACTTAAACATCACAAAGCCAGAAAATCATTCCATATATAACATGGAACACAATTCATTGAAATTGTACACTTGTTCTATATTTCTTGGTGGGGGAAAGGCACCATTTTTATAAACAAATTTCAATTATAAAAAAAAATACTCATGCGGTACTCCATCTTAGTACTAACTCACCCGACGATGCTTGATTTCGGTGATCGGTCGAGAACTGAATAGCATGAATGAATAGACAAAAATGAGGAAAAATCCCAAGTTTGTTTGCTAACTTCTACTATTTCGGGGAGTTGAGAAAATCCAAACTCTAGAGTTGAAAATAAAACGTTGAAAACGTCAACTTTGAGTGAATAAAAACTAATTCTCAAGTTGACTGTAAAAATCCCAGAGTTATGTTCAACTTCGACTGAATAAATTAGGCCTAAATCCACCATTACATGTATCTCCGTCTGCAAATATGAAGAAAAGTAGAGCCGGACAGATGTATGCCAAAACTCCGAGCGTGTGAAAGAGAATCATCAAGAAGATGAACATATCTGCATTATGGCACTTCCTATAATCTGCATGTACAAAGATCTTCTGTATGTTGCTGTTCCCTCTATCCAACCAATATAAATTTTAATTTTGCATCCCCTTTTTTTTCGCAGAAGTCAGACGAAGATACATGTAAATCCACCACATTGCAATTAGTAATTACTCGTAACAATTTTAATTTCACTTTGATAACTATTGCGAAGGGATTTATAGATCGACCAATTTTCAGCTGTGCTATTAAAAACTGCATTGTTATAAGCTATAACTTTTTCTTTTTTAAGACTTTATAAATAGGAATTGAACCATGCACTATTTTCATTCTGTCTTATCACTTTTTCTATGGTTAATGCTGGATTTACATGTATCTTCGTCTGCAAATATGAAGAAAAGTAGAGCGGGATAGATGTATGCCAAAACTCCGAGCGGGTGAAAGAGAACCATCAAAAAGATGAACATGTTCGTCTTCATATCTGCATTATGGCACTTCCTATAATCTTCATGCATTAAGATCTTCTGCGTTTTGGTGTTCCCTCTCTATCCAACAAATGTAGGGGAGAGTGGGGCAAGAAGGACCTCGGGCTCTCGGTCTGTATTGTTTCGTTTTAAAGTTCCTTTTTATTTATTTATTTTTCTAATCTTCCTTTGTTTATTTATTCTTTGTATCCTTCAAAGAAGGAATTTAAGTTTTTAATACTTTGAATAAAATATAAGTGTTTTTTATACCGATAGTTTTTAATATAATTGTCAAATTAAATCAGTGGTTTATTTTGCCCCTTTTAAAGGTTCCTTTTGCCCCGCTAGTGGGGCAAAATGGACTTTTTACGTAAGGTTGTATATTTGTGCATATCTCTATGTATACTTGTTTTATTATTCTGATTGTTTACTTTAATGGAGTTCACAGGTTTAAGTATTATTTAAAAAAATATTTGCTTTTATTTTATGAATAGAAACAAAATTAGGAGCGTCTATAGCTTAAGTGGTGCTTCTTGCCCCACCCTCCCCTACAATTCAATTTTGCATCCCCTCTTTTTTGCAGAAGTCGGACGAAGATACATGTAAATCCACCATAAAGCTTCACAACATGTATTTAATTTCTCACTAAAAGTTTTTAATAACGCATTTATATCCTCTACGAAATATACATATATCTAGAAAAAGAAACCCTTTAGTATTTAGTAGCCCGTAGCGTAATGGTTAGTGCGTTCGACTGTCACGCTGGAGGTCTGGGATCGCTTCCCAGCCTCGTCCACATTTTTTTCAGGGCTACTGCCTCTTGCGAGGAATTGACAATTCCTTCAAGAGTATCACTTATCACGAATAAGTGCTTTTCGTCTAGCCATTCGGATTCGGCATAAAATTCCTGTTGAAAGGCGCACACAGGAATGGTTGCGAGTTGTTAGTCACTAGGCCCTGGTTCTTCATGAGCAAAAATCAAACCTTTCTTTAGTATGAGGCATAGTTTTGTATTTTTGTTCCTTTATAATAGATTTCTGTTGAATTTGAACTTCTACCCTAAGTAGTCCAGTAACCTTGTCGTTTGTATGTAAGGCACCGTTAGCGTTAAATCTGGTATTTCTGATTTTTCGCTGAGTAGTTCAGGATATTGGCCTAGTAAATAACCTAAGTTTTCGACCTCGAGCGACCTCACGCTTTTTTTAGTTATTGGAAATTTTAGTCGGGAGCGGGTCATAATACCTTCTGTTTTTCAAAATTTTCTATGACAAAATTCTGTATGACAAAATTCTGTGTGGTCAAAATACGGTAAGACCATAATTCTGTATGTCATTATACTGTAAATAGAAAATTCTGTATGCACAAAATGCCGACTTGCTAAATTCTGTTTTGTAAAATGCTGTACGGCAAAATACTGTATTTTTAATACTGTTTTTTTTTAAAGAAATTTCCTTTAAAAAAATAAAACACATAATATAATACCAAGGTATATATATTACAGGTAATATCATTAGCGTTTTCATTTTTGTCATAATGGAAGAAAAATGTCTGATTTCAGTTCGGTTTTATGTTCTGTCATTCTGTCTCGTGTGTGTCAATTAATTTAAATTTCTTTTCAATTCTGCAAAAGTTTGGTTTAACTAATTTGTCCATGAAAATAACAAAAAAAGTATTTAAAAAAGTGTATCCGGGCCAATTAATCAGTGCTAAGCACCTATGTAAGTTAAAATAAAAATGTAATTAAAAAAAAAGAAAAACTAAATAAAGTGTTTTACTAACAACAATTGCGATGGATACAATATCGCAATATATATAATATATATATATATATAAATATATATGAACTTTGAACTTTAAATTAAGTGTAATATCATAAAAAACCGTTGGACAGTTTTCGCGCAATCGTTTTAAAAAACAACACAAAACTTAACTTTTTTTACAATTTTCACGAATTTGTTATTTTTTTGTTTACCTTTCAGTTGTCATTATTGTCATTTTGACACAAAAACCTACTCTAAAAGCAGCCATCTTGAAATTTGACAAGCTGCGCGTGATAATACCTTAGATATGTGTACTGTGATATAATACTAGTTTTGAATTGTGTTGTGTTTACTGACAATCAAATCATAACTTTATACAAATATAATTATGTTAGTTAGAAATTATATATGTAAATCCTGAGAAAAATCAAATCAAACTTTTCTTAAAGATAAACAAATACATTTTACAAATATGTACATATGTACATACATACATATTATGTCAAAATCAATATAAATTTAAATTGTTTACAATTCGTTTTAGGTATTTTTGTATGCGATTTGTTTTTTTTTAATAACACGTTCAATTTTTTTATTTTAGGAATAGTTTTTTTCATATTTGATCGCTTAAATAATATACATAGCAACAAATGTATGACATGTACATAAATAGAATTCATTCATAAAATAATATGTATTTTCACAAACAAAAGAGATAACATGAAATTAAATAGAGAAAGAAAGAAAGAGTGAACAAAAAATTTCTATAACAATAAATTGATATACAAATTGACATATATCAAAAAAGTCGAGAAAACTCAAGAAATAATTTTAGAGGGAAAATGAAGTGAACGAACAAGAGGTAAATAAGTGTAGAATTTAGTTTTCTCTCTCCTTTTCCCTTAGCTCCCAACTATGTATATTAATCAATCAATTTCGATCTTTTATTGTTTCAGGTGGTAATAAGAAAGTTATGACATCAGTATAAAACCTCTAATAAATAATCTGTATTTCAAATTTCTGTAAAAAGACTGTAAAAGAAATATCATTTTGATAATGTAAAAAACTGGGCGCGCACTTTTTTACATTTATCAAAACGATATTTCTTTACAGCATTTTTACAGAATTTTGATGTAGAGAATTTGAAAATACAGTATTTTGAATAACCAAAATTTTGCTATACAGAATTTTAACATACAGTATTTTGCTCATATAGCATTTTACACATACAGAATTTTGACATACGGTATTTTGGCATACAGTATTTTGAATACAGTATTTTGCCACATACAGTATTTCGACCCCAACCTATTTTAGTCCCAAATAATTAATTTTAAATAAAAGCATTGTTCTACGAATTCAAAGTAACTTAATTTGCTTCAACTTGAGACCAAAGCCAACTCTGTAGACACAATGGTTTCCAAAATACAGCAATTCAAAATTAAGCGATAAAAAATTTAATATAAAAAGTAGTGTTATCAAATAGTATAATGGAAAATAAAGAATGGTTGACATAAATGAATCAAAGCACCGGAGCGTGTAGGTTGAGCCAAAAGAATAAGAAAATCATACCGGACAACACTATTGAAAAACAATGGTAACACCCACAATATTCTCCTATTCTGGGATTTGTCTCATATAGAAAATGGATTTCTGAAACTCGAACGCATGGGTATAATTAGTTAATTAGTTAGCACGAACTTCTTCTACGAGCTCTTTCCAGCCAAATGTAATATGGCCTATTCTAAATAAAAAATAATTTTTTTGGACCACTGCCAGTCCCGTTCTGGCATTGAGGTTAGAAGTCACCCAAACTTCGAGTCTGGATGCTTGGAAGCTTTCGGACATAAATGCACATGTATAATTGTTCTGACTTACATCCTACCTTTCAACTTAGGGGTTTCTGAAGTATTCTGTCTAATCTAATTGCTCCGGTCTAAACGTAATTTTCCTTCGGAAACTTTTGTTTTGTTTTCTATTGTTTTAGATGTTTAAAAGAGCAAGTTAACAAAAGCCTTACCAGCACAGCGGGGGAGTTTTTTTACGTGACAAATTATTCAACTCTTTTATTAAATTATGTGAAATGTCACCTGGATAAGTGAATCGCATGCAAAAGGGGTGAATCCTTTTCATGGTAGTATATACTATTACGTTCTCTAATGTGTAATTTAAGCCTCTTTGAATTATTTCTAACACAGTTAAAGTGACATCTGCCAAGTAAGATGTTCATAGTAGTTAAAAAAAAAGACCAACATTTCGTTATTGATTTCAAATTAAACGTAGTCGGTAATAACATTCAATGTGTTTTCATGCCTCATAATAAATGATAAACCACAAATTGTTTAGATTGAAAAAATGTTTACAAAACATTAGCGGTCTATAAATTATTTTTTTATTATAACACATTGAATGCAAAGTGCTTTCAGAAAGCGTTTCGAAACTTCCTGATTTGAAATAGTCCTGAAAGTGATTTCATAGCAAGATACATACTGTACTGTGATTTCAGAGAGCACACACTATGTAGTTGCCAGTTATAGCTATCATTGGAAACCATTATTGAAAAAGTTAGCTGTTGATTTTAAGACCCTTAGAAAGTTTAATCATTGAATATTTTAATGCAGAAATATAGCTTATGACTTCAAAATTATTTATCCTCCAAAAAAATTCATTTTGACCCATATATTCCCCATAACGTAACTTTTAATTTTTTCAATGATCATTGGTACGGTAGTTCATCATTGAAAGCATAAAAGTCATTTTATGAGAAAAGTGCAAAATTGAATTTTGTGTTGCCTAGAAATAATTATTAAGTCTATTAGCTTTACTTTGGCATCAAAATAATCATTTTTGTTTTTTTTTTTCAAAATCGCTCAAAATTGACAATAAATGTTTTCAATGATGGTTTTCAATGATAGCTTTAACTGGCCCTTAAGGAAAGTACATACATCTGAAAGTGGGATTGGGTACGAAATGTCGACTTTCAAAACATTGACTCCATAAGATCGACTTTCAAAATCTCGACAGAAAAAATGTCGACTGCTTAAAAGACTGACAGAAGAAAATATCGAAAAATACTAGACCGATTTTTTAAATGCGATTTTCAAAATGTCGACTTTCAAAACATCGTCGATCGACATTTTAATAATTAAGATTTTGATAGTCGATTATTTTGTTAATCGACATTTTAATAGTCGACATTTTGATATACTCTGTTCAGTTCGTATTTTCAGTACAGGGAAGATAGGGTGTTTGCCTCTCACCCTTACTTTTATGGATTTCAATAAACTATCTCTTTTAAATTACGATATACATACATACGTAGTATAGGGCAAGTTTAGGATTCGTGCAAAAAAAATTCGAGATAATAATTTTCCCTAACTTTACGATGATAGAGAACGCGAAAAAAGTGGGTCTCGCAATTCTGTCTGTCTGTCCGTCTGTCTGTACCTCGACCTGCAGCTTAAACGGCTGAAGCGGTTTTCTTCAATTTTTGGACTTAAGGTTCTTATGTGATTCCTAAGAGGGAAAATTGAAATGTTTTCTTAGCTCAAAAAATAACGGTACCTGTCATACAACCAATATACAAAAACTGATTTATTTCAAAAAAGGCTTTAACGATTTTCAAAAAAAAATTACGAGGTACTAAAATTACTAAAATAAATATTTTGATAGAAAAAAAAAAAAATTATAATGGTTATTAACGGTACTGTCATACAACCGATTTTTTGGTTTTTAAATTTCTCGTTAACTAATGATTTTTTGTTTTAATTTTGTGAAAAATTGTATTTTATTAAATTCTATAAGTTGGCATACCAAATTTTATTTTAAAAAATGTTCAAGATTTTTTATATATAAAAAATTAATTTAAAAAAACCGCCCTAACGATTTTTGATTTTTTTTTTTCATAAATTCATATTTATTAAGCAAATCAGATGGCATACTTTTTTTGAGCTCTATCTGTTTTAGCTATTAAAATAACTAGTTTATAATAATTCATAGTAATCATTTATATTTTAAATTGCTTTTAAAACTTTTTTTTTAATGATATCATAATGTTATGGAACCAATAAATATGTACATTGTCTATTTCAAGCTACGTTAAAGTTGTTAGCTACGAGAGCAAGTTTTGTGTGATCCAGTCGTGCTCATTTCTTATAAAGCTTTTGCATTTTCCATGGTTGCCGTATCGCGCATTATAAATTTGCATATTTCTCTCTTCTCTCTCATTCAAATGTCAGTAGGGTTACCAACTGCTAATTAAGATTTCATAAACAGAAAAAATGTAGATCGTAAACTAAATCTAAAAAAAATTAATGTAAATGCAAATAAAAATAAATCTATCTTTTTCCACACCACCCAGAGGTAAGATAGTACATAGGCGCTTTTTTTAAGAGTTCCCCAGAAGGCTTAATTTAACCAGGTAAGGTTAAAATAAGGTTTTTATTTATATGGGGGTTTCCAGTTATACTGGTTTACTGTTGCGTTTTTCATATAAATAAAAACCAAACAATGTTCATTTATTGTTCCTTAAAGTTTTATTGCTTTGTTTGTGTTGTGTATGCTTAATTTTGTATGTCTTTTAAAGATTAGGTTAGATTAGATTATAAGATTTATTTCAGGAAAAAGGATTAGTAATGCCTTATTAGAATTTTTAGAAAGGAAATAATTTTTATTTTATGAACCCTTGGTAAAATATTATCATAAACACGAAACCTTATTATTTTTATTTTTATAAAAAAAAAACTGTTTGGCAATTCAAATTGCAATTAATTAATGAAGCGAACTCCATCAAAAACTTGCTCAAATAGTAGTTTTTCCTTAAAAAAAAGGCCCAACAAATATTGTATAACAGCATTTAAACCAAGGAAACAAATAAAACGAAAAGATGTAAGCGGAAAAACAAGAAGTGCTAACACTTTTTCCCTTAAACACAAAATATATGCTCTCAAAAGCTTTTATAAAGCTATAATTCTGAAAGCTACATAGCAAAAACCAAAGAAAAAGGTATTATAATTTCCATCCCCTGACGTATGGGAACTCTGAATCAATGTGTTTTTTTTAATAAACACATTAAGCGAGCGAGAGGCAAATTGTGTATATCTTGTTTCATTTCTCATCCTCACAACCACGGAGCAGATAGGTCATGATAGGGTGTACGTGGGTTTATAGAATATTGCAAAAACAATTTCAATGGAAGTCAGGGGTTCTGTTTTTTATTTCACAGGCAATTTCTTAAGACTGCTTTCACACAAGGAAACTGAGTTTCTGCAACTGGGAGTTTGTAGGCGAGAAGGGCACGAAGTAAGGGGAATGACAAAAATCTCCCCGGTCAACGTTTGAGCAGATTTTTGCACATTCCTTCTCACACTGTCCGTAATGTGCGTTCAGCCAATCGACTTTATGTGGAAACAAACAAAAATCTCTGGCAATTCAGTTTCGTTGTTTGAAAGCTACAAGGCAATTAAAGGAAAACGTCAAAAAAATCTTCAGCAACTGGTTTCCTTGTGTGAAAGGCAGGGGCGTATACAGCTTTACTTCTTGGGGGGGGGGTCACGCCCAAAAAAAATAACGCAAACTAATATTTATAAAAATTCTAGTGCCTATATATATTTTTTTTTTTTTTATTTTACTTTGGGTCTAGAAAAGAAAAGGGCAAAAGTCTTAATTAACTATACTATAATACATTTCTTATGTTAAAAATAAGTTAAAAATAATTAAAAGCGTTCATATCCTGGAAAACGATATTTTACTTTAACTCATTTAATTTCAAAAACAGTTAAGAATCAAAAGTCGGCATGAAATAGCAGACTTCGAATGTAATACTACATTTTCACTACGCCAAGTTAGGCAATTTCGTTGAAAACTTATATTTCGAAATAAGATAATTTCAAACAAATTTGCACGAAAATATGTGAAGATTTTACAAACGCACTCGATTGGAATCCATTTTAAAAGCTTTGAAAATATTTATTATGAATAAGAAAGAACAAGTATTTAACGAGTCTGTAACACAAACGCTAAAAACTCGTGTTTGAAAGAACCGTGTACAAAAACATCGTGCACGAATAAAAGTTGTATACAGAGCCACATGCTCGAAATACAAATGTATTATACAACCGATGTAGGAAACTACATCGGTTTTCGTGCACGAAAATTTCGTGGACGAAGACCATTTGCACGAAAATGCTGACACTACTATTATTGCTTGGACTTTATGGCTACTACTATTTTTGCATGGTTTTGGAGCTGGCAACAATAAAGGAGAGTATCTAATGTGAACAGCAAAATAATATAAGAGAGAGGGGTAATGAATACTAATTGGTCAGAGAGAGTGTTTTAACAGTTATACGTGAAAATAGCTGAAATTTGGTGTTCCTATAGGTATTCTTACTGTTAGTGTTCTTAAGAAACGTTAAAAATTGTCCTTCGATTAAATTAGATTTTTTTGTAAATCGCATTTAAAGAGAAAAATATTTCGATTTTGATAAATTGGTTTTTCGCATATAGTGTGATACATTGATTGAAAAGTGTCACTCCCAAAATAAATAATATGCCTTTTTAAGTCGCTTTGACGGTTAGTTAAGCCGCAAATCAAGTTTGAAGGTGCCAGCTTTGGGGGGTCTACAACTATTAGTTTGCTCTCAAATCGAGTTTAAAGATAAAAGTCAGTTTTTCATATCATGCGATACGATTGAAACGTGGGACTTCCTAGATTACAAATATGTATTTTTTAAGTCGCTAGGACGCTTACTTTAGCCGTAAATCAAGTTTAAAGGTGTCAACTTTGCTGCCTCCAGCACGCTTATATTGGGTACAAATCGCGTTTAAAGATTAAAGTCTGTTTTTAATATCATGCGATACATGGATTGAAAGGTGGCACTTCCTTGATTACGAATATGTATTTTTTTAGGTCGCAAAAAGCCTTTCTGACAAAAATATTGGCCAAAGTTGTTAAATTCTGTGAACCTAGTCGCCATTTCATCAAGGATTTAATCCGACTGGTCAAACGGTTCATCGCAAGGAGTTCCAGAAAAACGTGTTTACCATAGCTATTGGCTTTTGCATTATGGGATTCATAGATGTCTTTGTAAAAGTAATAATCCACATCCCAATCAACAACATTATTGTTCGGTTAAAAAATATTGATAATAAATAAGTGCAAAAAAAATCCTTTCATAATAGGGTTTCATCATAGTTTTATGTCTTTTTTTTGTTAACATTAACATTTTTTGATTAGAATAACTATAAATCGAAAGTTATCACATATGTATGTAGGTAGATATTTGTTTTCTTTTTAAAAATAAATTCCTCTGTCATACAGAAAAAACAAACAAAACAATTTCTGTATGTGTTCTATAATGTGTTTATAGATTTTATTTCCGGAAAAATAAAATGTTCTTTATTTCAAAATCCTATTGATTTTACTTTACTGAGTGAAAATTTGGAAACAACTCCAGACTTAGATTTCGGTTTGGTTTAACAGGGCCCAGTTCGCGTAAGACTATAACGATTGTTCGATTGAACGATCGTCGTCTTGACGATAGCTGTCTGTATACAGATACACACATATAGGAAAATATGGAGAGGCCAATAGTCAAAACGACGCGACGATCGTTCAACCGAACAATCGTTTTAGTCTTACGCGATCTGGACACAGGTTTTAGCTGTCATCTCAAAACGGAACCTATGAGTGTTTATGCATACATTTTAAGATTTCAATGTATTATCATATGAGAAGTTTGTTGTTATGTTAAATTTAAGGTAGGAGGAAGAAAATCTAAGTTTTATCGATTGAATACAAAATATCGTATCGCTGCCATGAAAATTAAATTTCTTCTTAGTTACGAACATTCAAATTTTCTATTGAATTCTGAATTACCAATCCAATATGAGGTTACTAAATAATTAGTTCAGATTAAAAAAATTATCTTGAGTTCGGGGGGGGGGCATGACCCCGTGACCCCCCCCCCCCTGTATACTCCGTTGGTGAAAGGGGACTAAGTTGAGTGCAATGCAAACACCAGCCAGCATGTGTATGTTTAAAAAAGCTCTCCCATAAGGCCTGTACTGAAAATACGAACTGAACAGAGTATAGTCGACATTTTGATCACATTACTACTACCATAAACTATTTTTTTCAACGCAGTTAACATTTGTAAAGTTGTGATTTCATAATGTAGACATTTTTTTAGTCGGCCTAAAAATTGACGGCATTTTAAATATCAAAAAAGTCGATATAAGTCGACATTTTGACCAGTCGACCGTTTTTTCGATTTTGTGTACCTAACCCCCAAGTTTCTCTACGGAGTTATCCGCCAAAACACCAATTGCAGCACCAATCTCTTTAAATGCCGCATTTTAACATAGGTATGTATTTCTTCATATAATTGCGGTCGCCCTTTTTACAAACTCACGGTTTACGTTCGACTTTTGTGAGCAGGTTAAACACTCTCACATTCGACGTGACGACGTTTCCAAGTGAAATAAACAAGAGAATGAAATTAGTTTTAAAACTGGTTAATAAACCAATTGACATTTACATAAAATCGAACAAGCGCTTGCTGCAAATGCTTGCTGCAACCTGCAAGTGCTTTGTTAATGTGAGTTTGTTTGAGCGGGACAAAGGACCTTGGATACCTGCTCCTTCAAGCAAAGAAGCTAGTAGGACTAACCAACAATCACCCAAATCAACTGATGAGAAGAATGACTACTCAGAAGCGACAACCCTGCCGAGATATCTCAGTACTATGGACATCCTGGACGATAACATCATCACGGACAACGAGCAAACAGTTTCGTTCTACGCTGACACAGTGTCAGCATATCACCGAGGCTAAATGCCAACCCATGCCCCCACCAAAACCACAACTTGACAACCGGGACGGAACACTCCGAGGACAATAAAGTCAACTGACTTTTAGATTTAATTTTTTGACATGTATTTTATATTTTATTATCCTTTAAATTTAAGACAAAGTATAAGATTAGGCCCCTATGTGCCAATAAATGTATAATATCATCGTATCTAACTAGTTATAAGTCAAATTGTAAATATTATTTTGTTCAATTAATCTTTACTAACCCTGAGGCTACACGGGCAAGTACTGGCAAGCAAGTTGCTATACAAACACATTTTTTTACTGATACATACAAACCTAAGCAACTTGCTCGTCAACTGGTATGGAATTTCTGAAGCCAGTAGAGAAGCAAGTTGAAAGGCAAGTGGACACGTTCAGACTTGTATATAAAACGATATCTGGATAGCTTTTCGTGAAATATTTGAATTGAATATTCTTTCTGCCACAACTTTTAATGAGAGGAGGGACCAAGAAATTTAAACATTTCCAAAATAGGCAGCAACTATCAAATATGATTGAAAAATGGCTAAGATTATGAAATGATGTATTATACAAAATCTCTTTAAAATCCTAATATTTTGAGAGTATATTTTTTGCTTGGGAAAAATGATATTTGGGGATTTCGGGTGACATTTGGAACATTCTGTTACCGATTTGTCAAGGCATAGGTTGTCAAATTAAACTGAAAGATTGCTACGGAAATGATGCATTGAAAAACACTTAAAGAAATCTAAATTTGTTTAGATTAAATTTTTTGCGCGGGAAAAGGCGATTTTAGCTCCTTTGGGTGACATTTGGAACGAAATATTCCTCATACGACATAATTTAGTTTCTAAGCTATCTGTCAAGCTATGAATTGTCAAATTCCATCGAAGGATGCCTATGATAATGATGGATTAAAAATCATCCAAAACATCCAAAAAATCGAAAATTTGGAAATTAAATTTTTAAATTAAAAAACCGAAATTTATGATTCAGATGAGATTGCGACTTTGTGGTTTTATTTTCATTTTCGTCATTAAAGTACGATTTACCATATTTTAAGCAATTTTAATCAAAATGAAAGATCGAACCCTAGAAAGGCTAGCAGAACGTAGCCAATAAAAAACTTGAAAGCAACTTGCCTGGCAAGTTGCTTGCCGCCTACGTCACATCATATTCACCTATAGGAATTAGACAGTCAATCTATGTAGCCAACTTGCTTGCCAGTAGCCTCAGGGCAACTAACTAATGCCGGATTTACACGAATGGCAAAGTTGCCAATATTTCTGCCAAAAAAATGGTAAAATAATGGCAGAAATAATTTTTTTATGACATGCATTTACACGAGTTCAAATAATGGCAGATTTCAAAATACTGGCAACATGCCATAAAAGAATTAGCAAGCTCATTCTTTATCTAGAATGGTATAATTTGGAAAATGGCGTCAGTAAAGTGTTTACACATAGTCATATTAATGCCAGGATTTTATGCCAAATTCTCTCTGCCATTTTATTTTGGCAAAAATATTGCCAGTATTTAGAGCGTTTACACGATGAAATGAAAAATGGCTACAATTTGACAGATATAATGGCATTTTGCCATTCGTGTAAATGCAGCATAACTTACTAACTAAGGACCCTAGAGGGAGATAAAGCATACATTTTAAAAACATTTTAGAAATTGAAGAATTTGGCTGGTGTCTACCGGGATCAAATGCTATAATATAATTTGTTTTTTTTTTCAGTCTTAAACATTATTTGGCCAAATTAAAAAAAAAAACAAATAAGAGTCGAAACTATAAAATTGATTTTAATAACTAAGGCCGATTTTTCAATAGCCAGTTAATCCTCAGATAGTACATATTCTTCGAATAAAACAAAAATTTGTTCCTGTTGCTATAATATTTCCTGTCTTTCATTGTTTTATCGTTTTTTTTTTTTAATCAATGCTCTAACGAAATTGCAAGTTGCATTCCTCCCTTTAAAACTTTCCGCCGTTATACTCGTTTACCTATGAATGCCCATCAGTTTACCCTCGAGCCTAAATTCGGACGTACTTTCACATATAGGGGTTTTTTCTTAAGCCGCACAAGCCGAATGTGGAATGTTTTGCCTAACTCGATCTTTCACCCTCATTGTGATGTGCAAAAGTTCAAGACCAATGTGCATCGACATCTCCTATTGAATCTCCACTTCTCCTAACCGCTCGCACTGTATTACATCGTATCATTATAAGGGTATCCCTTGAGTGCGCGCAAAATATAAAAAAGGGTAATCATACCACTTGAGTGCTATAACCCTATTAGCTTTTACCTGTATTATAAATATAAAAAATACAATATACAAAGCTTGATAGCTCGTCATTATTCACCAAACTTTTAATCAAACTCAAAGAGCAAATATTTGATAGACGTCTTCTTATTATTTAGCTGTAATATATCACCCAATGCTTGGTTGTGTCATTATCAAATTGAACAAATAATTGAACATTCATTTATTTTGTCTGTATACTTGACATTATCATATTCAAGTCCCCATTCCGGCTAGGCTGAACCGTTAATTTAACCAGACAATCAAATTGAAAAAAATCTAGGTATAGGTACAATAACAGCATACCTACACGTTACACAAATGTTTTACCCCTATGTTGTTGTAGAGAATATTAAATCACATATCCTTATTTAGGACCAAATACTAAAACGCGCAACAATTTAACCGAGACCTAAACCAGGTGAAAGGTGTGGAAAGGGTCAAACCGATATGCGTTCCAATCAAACTTAGCTCAGTAAATACGAAACAGAAATATCTAGTGCCATTAGCTGTCATGTCCGCTCATAGGTCATGCAATTATCGTTACTAATAATATGTCAAATGTCCTTTCTAGGAGGGTCTTTGTAAGGGTGAGGGATAACTTGGTGTTAAAAAATCGAATTTTTATTTTTCCTGTATTCCCTTTGTGCCCAACACTCGTCAAAGTTTATCACTTCCATCGACCACATCATCAACTACGTAATTAGTTGTGGATTGTGCACACATGTTCCCCACTAATGCTTTTGTCTTATTGGTAATAGGGATGATGATTCTTCCTCCTTACTACTAGTGTATCCCAACGGGACGAGAGACCACTTAAATCCGTATAGGTAGTTACAATTAGTAGCGACATGACCTGCTGAACGACATATGACTGAATTCCCAGTGAGTTGCCTGGATATTTAATGACAATAAATTATCAAATACATCAGTTCGTGCCAGGACATCCGATTAAATCAAAACGAAATTATGAAAAGGGTTTATCTTTGTTTTCGTTTGCTTTACCATCCCAGAAGTAGTTGAACATGAAGATATTTATATAAAAACCAAAATCATACAACTTAAAACAAAGCTCCGCAATTTTAAATGTGGCTGTTAATAAATATGTTGGAACAAAGTACCTATTCCTTAAGTCAGCGGTTTGTCAGTGGTATAACTTGTCTCTGAATCTGTGTCTGAAACGTGATCCCAATCAAGAGACAAGAGCAGGGCCGCTAGGCTTATGTGAGAAACGCCAAGGAACCTTGAAGCACAAGAGTTAATAGAAGAAACATTATTTTTGTAAGGAAAATTATGGAGAGCCATAGGTGGTCATACCATAAATTTTTTTGGGGAGAGTACGATAGGCGCCAAGAATTGATAACTGTTTTGTATAGAACAGTTCAATACAAGCATTTTTGAATATGAAAGAGGGTCGTCTATCTCCCCCTGTTTGGACGGGAGGGGCAATTTTATAAAAAGGTACTAAAAATGAAAAAAAAAAATATGAAAAAATAACGGTAATACTTACAATTAAGTTTTATACCTTGTTCCAAAACACTTTTTACTATTAGCTGGTTTTTAAATTAAGTGAAATCTATGCACAGTTTCGAAAAAACGGGTTTTAAACTCAACATTTTGGGAAAAAAACGATAAAAAAAAATTTTTAAGTGTAATTTTTCAAAACAGTAAAATTATATATTATTTTTTTTTTTTTTGAAATTCGTTGCTCTAATTAATTCTTCATTAAAAAGTGAAAACTAAATGATTTTATATCTTCTAGTTTTTGAGAAAATTAATTAAATTACCAAACCTACTTTTTATTTGATTTTTATTTTTTATTTATTTTAGTTCTTTTTATAATAGGTATAGTACAGTAAGTTATGTAATGTTTTTTCGTTGGTCGAAACTATATCCTCAAATGATCAAAAAATGGAAAAAATTCCTAAGTTAAGGATAAAGCAGTGGATGTTTAGCCGCCATTGTTTAAAAAAAAAACACTTTATTCTCACAAAGACTGGTTAAAGAATAACCTTTGTTTATATTAACTCTTGTTACACATAATGTGAATGCAAGAAAAAATAACGGGACAAATTTTAAAGCTTGTGGGTTTTTTTTTCTATGATCTATTATGTACTGTACGTAACACTTGAAAGGTCTCAGACAAGATTTAAATTGTGTTCTGTAGTTATTCAAATTGTACGAGGAATGTGATTGCTTGGAGGTTTTTGTATGGAAAATTTGAAATCCATAAGAAACTGTGCATATACCCAAACTTGAACCCACCCCAAATCCTATACTTGGCCAAGCAGGGGGCAGCTGCCCCCCTTTCCTATCATACTGTTTATGCACTAGGAATGTGATTGCTTGGAGGTTTTTGTATGGACAATTTGTAATACATAAGAAACTGTGCATGTACCCAAACTTGCACCCACCCCAAGTCCTATACTTGGCCATGCAAGGGGCAGCATGTCCCCCTTTCCTATCATACTGTTTATGCACTAGGAATGTGATTGCTTGGAGTTTTTTGTATGGACAATTTGTAATCCCAAACTGTGCATTTACCCAAACTTGCACCCACCCCAAATCCTATACTGGGCCAAGCAGGGGGGCAGTATGCCTTCCCTTGCCTATCATACTTTTTATGCCATGGACCTAGTAGATATGGACCGCTAGCCGGTCGGCATCCCCATACAAAAGTTGCATTAAATATGGTTCCGCCGATTAAAAGCGACAGCAGCGCCTATTGGCGCAGATTGGCAAACAGAAGAATTATTCCTTAGGCCATCTCTTGCCAATTAGCACATGGAAGCAATTTTTCCAATAGAAACTAATGCCATCTATTATTATTACTAATAAAAAAGCAGAGACATCTGTTTTCATTCGAATCTTTGACGTTTGTGTCTTAAGCTGCACTTAGACTCGCTGTGTTATGCTTTGTTTACATTGCTTGTTGTTGGTCGTAGTGATAAAAGCGATTTAAGAAAAAAAAAGTTGGAAAGCGAATTTAAAGAAATTATTTATTATATACAGATAAAATTTTAATTGGTATTTTTTTTAATCATAAAAAAACTTATTTGAAAACAATTTTTTGGCGGATTTACATGTATCTGCATTTGGTTTCTGAAAAAAAAACGGGATGCCAAATACAAAATGTATATGTGTTACATAGAGAGAAAAGATCAAAATGCAGAAGAACTTCGTATCTGCATTAATGGAAAGTGCCATAATGCAAAAAAAGAAGATGAAAATGTTCATTTTCTTGATGGATCTCTTTCATTCAGTCCGATTTTTTGTAAACATCTGTGCTGCTCTACTTTTCTGCATTATGCAGATGAAGATACATGTAAATCCACCATTTATATGCAAAATTACATGTAATTTTTACATGTATTTACAAAAAATTAAAATTATTTTGATCAGTTAATCTAAAAAATGAGAAAATGTGTGGAAAGAAACAAAAATCTCAGGCAATTTTGTTTCTTTTTGTGAAAATTACATAAGGCAATTTAAGAAAAACAAAAAAAACTTATTCTGCCATATCTATTATTCTGCTATGAATTTTCTGTTATGATGGATGCATAACAGATCTCCACCATAAAAGATTCGTATAATTGGTATTCAGGAGTTCGATCTTTTATAAAAATCTCTTATGGGACTTCTAAAAGGAAACAGAACTAAAATCAGCTATCAGCTGTAGAAAATAAAAAAAACCAAAATAAAATTAACCCGTGGAATGGTCGTGTTATGTTTCACGTAGATAAATTATTGTTCTATTTTATTTATCTATACCTGTGCGTGAATTTAATAAATCCAATTTAAAAAGTTATACGAAACACACCGGCAAGATAAAGCGACTCCTTTTTTTCGTTTCATCCATCAACTGTTTTCTGTGCTTTCGTGTATAAAAATAATTTAGTTTGAAATTACCTACTTATTTGTGTGTGTAATTATGCATTTTAATATTATTTTGTTATATCTGTCTCCTTTTAAGAACAAATCATTAAAGAAATAAATGTTTTTACTTCATGTATTAAAATCTTTTATGATAAAAGTCAAACAAATCTGTCTTTTATTCTGTTATGGTTTATAACAGATTTCATAACAGAATTCGAACTGCAGAATACCAAATAATAAAAGGGTTTTTGACAGTTCGAAAATTTGTATGGAAATTGATAAAAGAATAACAGAATAAAAGAATGAAAGATTGCGCCGAATAGGCCTAAATATCTCCAGTTCGATTTTTATTACGAATCTATAACTTGCCATTTTACCTTTACTTATATCGCAAGTAAAAATTAAAAATATCAATAGAATCGTTTAAGAAAAATTCGTCCTTAGTTCATTCTACTGTTTTATCATTTACGCTTTTGTTGTTATATGTACGACCAAAAACGACTAATGTTAACGCGGCATAACACCGAAAGTCTAAATGCATCCTTAAACCCATGTCAACGTCAAAAGGTTCACCATGATTTCCGATTTGCGCCAATTGTCGCTAGTGTATCAATTTTTTTTTTTATAAATGGAACCATCGTGAAGTTGGCTCCTAGCGGTCCAGATATAATAGGTCCATGGTTTATGCACTAGGAATGTGATTGCTTGGAGGTTTTTGTATGGAAAATTTGTAATCCATAAAAAACTGTGCATATACCCAAACTTGCATCCACCCCAAATCCTATACTGGGCCAAGCAGGGAGGTTGCATGCCCCTCTTTTCCTATCATACTGTTTATGCACCAGGACAACGAAAATACAAAAAATTGGAAAAATTAATACATAAAAGTAAGACCAAGTAAATTTACTGAAACTAAAAGAATTATAAAAAAGTAGGTTTGGAAATTTTCAATTTTCTCAAAAACAAGAAGATATAAAATCATCTAGTTTTCATTTTTAATGAAGAATTAATTAGAGCAACAAATTCCAGAAAACAAATTTTATTTTAAAGTTACACTTAAAATTTTGTCTTATGATTTTGTTTCCCAAATTTTGAGTTTAAAGTCAGTTTTTTTCGAAACTATGCATAGATTTGACTTGATTTAAAAACTAGCTTATAGTAGAAAGCATTGGCTTTAAAATAAGGTAAACTTAATTGTCAGTTATTACCGTTATTTTTAAGTACCTTTTTTATAAAATTGCCCTTCCCGCCCAAACGGGGGCTGTTCTACAAAAAACCGTAATTTTTTCTTGGCGCCTAAGTTATCGTACTCGTGCCATTTTTTTTTTTACTTATCATGCCTTGATATTTTAATAATTCGGTAAAGTGAGTGATTCAGATTGTATCGCTTTAAGCCCACCATCACTATAAATGTGGTGTGCACCTGTGCACACTTTATATTTTGTATGGCAGATCTCAAGTTTTTAAAAGGTACATAATCTTAATACCAACAAGTTTCTACGAACTACCTAAATATATGGAAGTTCTTTTCTGTTCGTGTTTATTTGCAATTCAGAACAAAATGTCAGTGACAGTTCAAATCCAAATTAAATAAATTATAACATGTTCGTTTTTCACTATGCGAGACCTTCACATACGAGTATATGATCAAACCTTATTCCCTAGCCAGCATACGAATATTCCTCAACACCTTCCATAATAGTTGTAACTGTGGTTCCTTAATTGCTTAGGTTTCGTTGGTTCTATGTCCCATTTTTTATTTATTTTTATTTACGATTATAACTATTGCTGTGATCTCACCTTCACAAGTGTCATTACGAGTAGGTATGTGATGGGGGAGTTGCATTCTATTCTATGTCATATATAATCTAGATTTGCTTGCGCCATGGATATTAGATCAAACCTACTAATTGCTACAACATACCATACAATGCACGCATGAGAGTTTCCAGGTGAGATTTATTGCCATCAAATACAATCACGGAACTGTTCAATTTGTAAAACGAAGCGGAAGGATATTTGCATGTGTTGTTTTGTCAGAAAACTAAAACTTATGATGTCGAATGGGTTACACTCATTAGGAAGGTCGTATAATTTAGTTTTTTGTTTTGTTTTATTTTGTAATCAATTATTTTTATGGGGTTAGAAGACAATTATGTGATCCCAGAAAGAAAAGAATCATTAATTCCAAAAACACATTAAAATAGCAATAGAGATTCATCAAAATCTAATCGAATTAAGATAGGTACCTTACCTACCTACATAGACATAGTGTGCCTTTTTATATTTAATGATTTTGAAACAATATTTTTTTCTGAGAAAAACTGAGTTGAACGGCTGACTTTTTGCGCAAAGGTTTTTGTATATAAAGGGTTTTCCATTAAGGGCGGGTCAATTTTAAAATTGAATTAAACAAGTTGTATATGAGATGTCAATAAGGGTTTATCTTTATTTGAGAGCTCTATCAATGACATTATGTGTGAAATATAACATCGTTCAAATGACCGCCGGGGCTTCGCTGGGTGGCACGGATTGGAAAGGTCCAGTTTTCGATGACTGGCGCATAAATCAGGCTGAATTTGACTGATGGCATCGATTATGTTGTCTTTGAGGGCCGCTGTGGTTTGCGGCTTAGTCGCATAGACCTGCAACTTAAGAAAGCTCCACAAGAAAAAGTCCAAAGGGGTCAAATCACACGATCTTGGTGGCCAATTCACGTCGCCTCGGCGCGAGATAACTGCCATGAAACCGCTCGTACAGAATATTGAGTGTGTCTTGAGCTGTGTGGCACGTAGCACCATTCTGTTGAAACCATATGTATTCGGTGTCCATATCATCCAATTCAGGCCACAAGCAATGGCCGTTGACGAGTCGTTGATAACCTGGCCAGCATCATTTTCGAAGAAATACGGACCGATGACTCCTCCAGCCAAAAATCCACACCAATCCAGTAACTTTATTTGGGTGCGTTGGCACCTTGTGAATCTTACATGGATTGCTGTCGTCCCAAATCCGGCAATTCTGCTTATTCACGTACCCATTCATCCAAAAATGAGCCTCATCACTAAAGATGATTTTTCGACCAACGACCAAAATTGGGATCAACTTTCAACCCATTTTGATAATAAAGTTTTATCATTTGCACGTGTTACTCGACGCTGTAACTTATCATGATGATTTGTCTTTAGCAACTGATTAAAGACGAGCTGTCAAAATCAACCCGCCCCTAGAACCCTATCAACCCTTTAGAAGAACTCGACTACTGTTTTAACATTAATGTTTTTGGTGTGATAATAAGGAGAACTTCAATGACTCCTGAACAATTATCGAATTTCTATATATTTCCGTCCTCTTTTGGCAACTCTGTAAAATACTGTTGTACTCCTTTTTGTGCTTTGGAAAAGCACTAGCACTATCAGTATTAAATGTCAATAAGCATGCATTACACATTCTTATGGAGTGATTCCCGCGATTTACCTGCATATTTATCAACCTCGAAATGTTTTTAATCCAAACATTCGTTTCTTCTTGGATTAAGAGCAAGTTGACATGGTTTTCCTTTACGCCCCTTGTAGCATAATATGGGCCAACAACTTTGTAGTCTCCGCCCCCATTACTTTTTGGGTCGATTCCAAAAACGTTTACTTATGGTGGAGTTAAGCGTTCAAAGAGCGTAATATCTTTAATCATTATGGGGAAAGTCAAATAAGAATAATTTCATTAAAGACCACTTGGTAAATTTATTATATCATCTGTGATATTATCGATTGGACAGCTGCTAGTTTTTCGAACATTTAGCATTGAGCATAGAGCAGATATAATTTCTTATATTTAACAGTATATACAATATATCATTCTTTTGTATATTCCCACACGCCTTTTTTATTTCAATGGATTTTGGTAGTTTAATGTAGCTGGACCCTCTGAACGACTTATATTTCTTGATGTTGACTTCGATGTGTTTAATGGAAATTTGGCTCAAACCAGAGTCCATGATTTCGAACTCTTCACATTTACCATCAATACCCTCTGCAATGTTGGAAAATATATCACAAATATCTTAGCTTTATAGAGCAATATGCATCGGAGATTTAAAGGATTGTATGCCAATAATTGTTTTTTTTTCAGATATTTTTTTTTCTCTTTTTGTCTCCTACAGTTATGAAAGTTATTTTAAATAATTTGATTTTTGTCCTAAACTAACTTAATTTTAAAGGTTTGCTGGAAACAAATTACCTATCGCACGAGTACGATAACTTAGGCGCCAGGAAATAATAACGGTTTTTTGTTGAACAATTCAATACAAGCACTTTTTACTATGGGTAGAAGTAGCCCGTAGAGTAATGGTAAGTGCGTTCGACTGTCATGCTGGAGGTTTGGGTTCGCTTCCCAGCCTCGTCCACCTAAAAACTAAAAAATTTTTTTCAGGGCTACTGCCTCTTGCGAGGAATTGACAAATCCTCCAAGAGTATCACTTGCCACGAATAAGTGCTTCTCGTCTAGCCGTTCGGATTCGGCATAAAATTGTAGGTCTCTTCCATTTCTGTCGACAGGCGCACACAGGAATGGTTGCGAGTTGTTAGTCACTAGGCACTGGTTCTTCATGAGCCGTTGCGCCACCTGATTTTTTTTTTACTTTGGGACGGGGGTCTATTTCCCCCCGTTTGGGCAGAAGGGGCAATTTTCGAAAAAAAAATTACTTAAAATGAAGAAAAAATAGTAAAAAATAACGGCAAGACTAAGAAAAAAGTAATATACCAATTTTGCAAGCCAGAAATCTGTTCCTTAATCCCAAATTTCAATTAAACTATTTTAGTCGATATTTTTTGAAAAATTCGCATGCAAACTCAAAAAAAAAAAAAAAAAAAATTTTAGACTTTCAAAATTGTAAAATGAAGTGTTAAATTAAATTTTTGCGTCCAATGCTTATATCAATTTTGAATCGAGCACAAAAAACCGAATGCTTTTATGTGTTCTAGTTTTTAAGCAAATTAAAAATTTCCACTTTAAGTATTTTTTATAGTGAGAATAAAATTCTTTGGTCTTACTTTGTTAGACAGCGCTGTATTTATTTTTCCAGTTTTTTGTATTCTATTTGCACTAGTGCATTAACAGTATGATAGGTAAGGGGGGCATGCTGCCCCCCTGCAACCCCCTGCCTGGCCAAGTATAGGATTTAGGCTGGGTGCAAGTTTGGGTATATGCACAGTTTCTTATGGATTACAAATTTTCCATACAAAAACCTCCAAGCAATCACATAAATTCCTCGTCCAATTTGAATAACTATAGCAAAATTTTAAAATATTAATTGGCCGAACACAATGGTGTAGCTGTTGCATGTAGCACTGTCAAAGTTGAAAGATACGAAAATTCTGTACGTACATCGCCACAATGGGAAGCTGTAGCTGTTGTAAGAAAATTGTCTGCGGCGAAAGTTGACTCAACTTTAACTTTTGGCGGCCGGCGCTACAAGTTGCAATTGGGATGACATATGGGTTCCTATTTGTCATTTTTTGACTTTTCACTTTTTTTTTGGAACGTTCAATGCATTTCAGAAGTTTTTTCTGGTTTTGTAACTTTTTTACAGTCAGCTATCATACAAATTTAGTTCAAATATAAATTTCATATGCGTTGAACACGTCCCGAATAAATTTACAATCCCAAACAGCTGTGATGCTGCGCTACATTATTGTAGACGTCCTTTGGTACATAAATGAGCGTTTTTATTGATAGCTTATAGTACAGCGATTATTATAGCTAAAGCTTAAAATATAGGTAAAGCTTAAAATGTACAGAAAACACACATTTTTATTGTGGTGAATATGCCCAGTTATGTAAACAACCACACATTAGTACAACTTTCCGCGCCATCTTTGAGTGAAATAAATAATTAAATCCATCACGGTTGGGTCCAGCCTCGTTCGTACTGGAATATTGACGAAACATTTTTGGAAAGCATCTTTTAGCAGACACTAGAAAATTCTAGAACCCTTTATTTTCGGGTATAAATACAGGGGCACCAGTCCGAAAGCGGCAGTTTGATTTTGAAAGTGAATGAATAAATGTCAGTGTCAATAAAGAGTTGCATACTTGTGACATGTCGTTGGTCTGCACGACATGTCTGCAGCGTTACATTTATGCGACTTTAGTCGCATTTTTGCGACCTTTTCATCGCTGTGCGAGGCATGCGACAACCATTTTAAAATACCGACCTTTTTAAATATGCGACTTTTTTGTTCTAAAAAAAATAACAAAAAGTTTCCTGAACGCTACGCGCCTATCGTTCAATCGATCAAGTGTAGGGCGATTTTTTACGAAGCTAACCCTTATGAAAAATAAATCAACAAACCGCTTGCAAAGAAAATTGTGAAATTAGGTTGGCTTCCACAAATCTCATTGACTGTGACCGTGATATTAGGGAATGGGTTCCTAAAAATAATTTGATTAAAAAGTATAGAGAAACCATTTTAAAACAATGAAACAATTATTGTGATTTATGTTTTAAGGTAAGTATCGCCCACAGGACTTAATTCGACCACCAAAACCTTCACAGGCTCTAAAGTCAAAACAATTATGCTGTTTTCCTTTGGTTTCACTCAAAGTTTCACTCATTCTGAAATCCAATGGATCCAAGATGCTTCTACTCAATTCTGGGGAATGGTATAGACGAATCGTCAAATAAAAATTATTTGCTACCACACAAAAAGCGAAATGTAAAACACGAGTGTATCAACTCCGAACGTCCAAATAATATTTTTTGTAATATTTGTCCTTAATTTGTTTATTAAAATTTACCAAAAACTTTGATTTTGATGCAAATTAAATTAAAATGAAAAGTTAAAAAAAACTTGAAGTACATTGCAGTTTGTTCTGACGTTTGAGTTTGAATGTATTAGTGCTTCTTGAGTAGATTCTGATTTGAAATCAAGAATCGAATTTCTCTTCTCAGAATCGTCAGAAGCGTACTTTTTGTGCCAATAGAATGTTTTCAGAAGACTTCTAGACGCTTCTGGATGCTTCCGGACGGCCACAGGAAAACGGCATTAGTTTGAAAATTGAATCAGACAATTTTTTTTTAAATTTTAATTTTTGTTTTTTTAATTTTGCACTGCCGACAAAAACAAAAATGACCCACAGGGTGTATATGCGTGTATCAGATACATTCTGCACATCTCCGCACTTATGACATTCCAACCATATACAATTTAGCGAAATCCTTTTTGAGCAAATGCCAAATGGTACCACAACCAATTTTTAAGACTATTTATATAAAACGTTAAACCTACTCGTGTACCTACATATTAATTTAAAATGAAGTCTGGATTTTTTTTTGTTATTGTTATTAATTATAGCTATTGTTTAAATTAAAAAAGTTCAAATAATATCTTAAGTGTTTTTTTGTGGTAAGAAAAAATTATTATAGGTATGCGACTTTTTTTAATTCAATTGTGACTTTTTGCTAAAAAAAAAGCGACTTCTTTCAAATAATTTGAATTTTGCGACTTTTTTTTGTAAATTCGACCTTTTTTGCCACTCTTCTTAGAGGCAACGCTGCATGTCTGTGTATAGAGAATTATGCACAGACGAGCGAGAAAATTCTTGTGGTGTAAACATGAATAACTATAGTGAAAGAATGTTTTTAAACAATTCCTTGCTCCAATTTTTTTTTTTTTGATTCATATTTTTTTTTAAGCCTAGTATACAGTTCTTTTGAACGAAAAAAAAATTTGTGGTGATGTCAATGTCACTGACATTCTTTTGCGCGAAAAAATGTTCGTGGTCAGCAGTGGTGAGTAAAAATTTCAGGGTTGGTTCACAGCTCGATAAAAAAAAACAAACGTCTAACTTTTTTCTTTTGCCAAAATCTTTCCCATAAGAAATGCATGTAGTTTTTTTTTTTGTTGAGGAACTGTATACTAGGCTTTTATTGTCAAAGCAATGATAAGAGCAGAATAAGCAGTCCAGCATCTCCCATTTTCCGACCCGACAATCACGACGAAACGATACAAACTTAATGTCGGTGCTCGGTGCAGATTGTGTGCACCGTGTGTGGCGAAGGAATGTTTGCACAGACTACAATGTGCAGCGACGTGACGGTGACGTGTCGTGTATGGGCCCCAATAATAGATCATAGGAAATAAAAGGACAAGCTTTAAAATTTGTTCCGTTATTTTTTTTTCATGCACATGATGTGTAACAAGTTAATATAAACAAATGTAATTCTTTAATCAGCCTTTGTGAGAATAAAGTGTTTTGGTTTTAAAACAGTGACGGCTAAACATCCGCTGCTACATCCTTAACTGAGGAATTTTTTTCCATTTTTTGTTCATTTGAGAATTCAGTTTCGACCAACGAAAACAAAAGATTTTTTAAAGAAGTTAAACTTATTATTCCTGGCAAAACATTAACTCCCCCATCATGTTGCAGCATCCCAATGTAGAAAATAATACCCAGTGGTGCATTCTGGGTAAAGCAAAATGACTTATTGTACTATACTTATTATAAAAAGATCTATTTTTTTTTTTTCATAATCCACAAGGAAAATGTAATTAAAAAATAAATATCAAATAAAAAGTAGGTTTGGTAATTTTCTTTTTTCTCAAAAACTAGAAGATGTAAAATCATCTAGCTTTCATTTTTTTAATGAAGAATTAATAAGAGCAACGAATTTCAGAAAAAAAAAATAATACATATATAATTTTACTGTTTTGAAAAATTACACTTAAAACTTTTTTTTTGTCTTTTTATTCTCAAATTTTGAGTTTAAAACCCGTTAAATTAGATTTAATACAGTTTTTTTTTCTTCAGAAAATGGAGATTTCAAAATACCCTAAAGGCTTATATGAACAAAGAAGGAAGGAGTGCCTACATTAGAAAGATCACCATGATTGCGGCCAAAGATCCTTACCTCCTCAGGTGCACGGAGCAGTGTCAATTATGTCAACGTCAATTATTATCTTCTACAAGGAAGGAACACCTTAACAGGAGGCAAGTGGGAGTCTAATAAGGCCCTTAGTGCAGGCAAGCTCTACCAGACAATCAAGACGAAACAATACAAACTTAATGTCGGTGCTCGGTGCAGATTGTGTGCACCGTGTGTGGCGAAGGAATGTTTGCACAGACTACAATGTGCAGCGACGTGACGGTGACGTGTCGTGTATGGGCCCCAATAATAGATCATAGGAAATAAAAGGACAAGCTTTAAAATTTGTTCCGTTATTTTTTTTTCATGCACATGATGTGTAACAAGTTAATATAAACAAATGTAATTCTTTAATCAGCCTTTGTGAGAATAAAGTGTTTTGGTTTTAAAACAGTGACGGCTAAACATCCGCTGCTACATCCTTAACTGAGGAATTTTTTTTCCATTTTTTGTTCATTTGAGAATTCAGTTTCGACCAACGAAAACAAAAGTTTTTTTAAAGAAGTTAAACTTATTATTCCTAGCAAAACATTAACTCCCCCATCATGTTGCAGCATCCCAATGTAGAAAATAATACCCAGTGGTGCATTCTGGGTAAAGCAAAATGACTTATTGTACTATACTTATTATAAAAAGATCTATTTTTTTTTTCATAATCCACAAGGAAAATGTAATTAAAAAATAAATATCAAATAAAAAGTAGGTTTGGTAATTTTCACTTTTCTCAAAAACTAGAAGATGTAAAATCATCTAGCTTTCATTTTTTTAATGAAGAATTAATAAGAGCAACGAATTTCAGAAAAAAAAATAATACATATATAATTTTACTGTTTTGAAAAATTACACTTAAAACTTTTTTTTTTTGTCTTTTTATTCTCAAATTTTGAGTTTAAAACCCGTTAAATTAGATTTAATACAGTTTTTTTTTTCAGAAAATGGAGATTTCAAAATACCCTAAAGGCTTATATGAACAAAGAAGGAAGGAGTGCCTACATTAGAAAGATAACCATGATTGCGGCCAAAGATCCTTACCTCCTCAGGTGCACGGAGCAGTGTCAATTATGTCAACGTCAATTATTATCTTCTACAAGGAAGGAACACCTTAACAGGAGGCAAGTGGGAGTCTAATAAGGCCCTTAGTGCAGGCAAGCTCTACCAGAGTGGATGGGTGCCAACACAATGAATTGTGCTTCATACTTTTAAAGGTATTTCTTTAGTACTTTATGTTATATGTATATGCCTGTATTAATAATTGAAATTCTTAAGGTGCTTTATACCCAATCACTGAACCTTCCAGCGCTGCGTGTTTGGATAGCAGTAGATAAAGATGGGTTTATCAAAACTGCGCATTACACTTGTGTTGCTGGGCTTTGTGAGTACTGCACTCACATTGGTGGAACTTTGTTGCTTTGGAGTCGATAGCAAGAAAATTCGAAGAGATAGCCTAGTAATTAAATTTAAAATTAATATTAAACGAAAAATAAGTAAAACAAACATATGAACATGCAAACATATTGAAAAACAAATAAACTTTTCTAGCAATTATAAATTGTTTTATGTTATAATTGAATTGATTACAGGTATCGGTAACTGATATAAGAGTTTATTGGAAAGTTCCTTCTTGTAAGCTTAAACTCCAGGTGCCATGTGAGGATATTAAATGTAACAAGAGCAGTCAATCTGCACAGAAGGACAAAAGAGAAGTGCAACCTGCATCTTGTGCCAAAGTAGTAGCGTTTTTGAAATCTTTGAGGGGCAAGGGATCTGAGGTTTCAGCACTGAGCAGTTTCAAAGCGCTATTTCCAGAAGAGGACATGTGTCTGAGTGTGGAGGAACAAGAGTTGCTTCCAATGAATATGGTCAACGTGTTCAAAATTGAATATCAGGGGTTAGACAAAACTGAAATTGGAAAAATCGCAAGGATGCTTGTTTTCCAACGAACAACGGAACAAGTCAACTTCGCTGCTTCCATTACCAAACAGCAGTTCAAATGTCACTATTGGCACAAACTGCGAACTTGAAGAATAACGGCATCCGTATTTAAGCAGCCTGCTAGGAAAAATTTTAAAAATTTATCGATTAGTCTTTTGAATAGGATCTGCTATTTCCGAGACGAGATTCATTCAGCAGCCGTTAAATATGATTCTCACCACGAATCTGAGGCTGTGAAATTTCTTTTGTTTCAGGAAAAACAACACCATTCTCAACTGACGATTCAAAGTTGGGAACTGGGATCATAATTGAATCTTATTATGCTTGTTCCCCCGATGATATTTGGAGATGCGACTGCTGTGGAGAAATGCTTGTTGAAGTCAAGTGTCTCTTCTACCTCAAAGATGGTTATGTTGCAACTTTTGTGTACTCATCTAGCTGGCCCATCATTAAAGAGAACGGTCAATGGAGGATTTCAAAACATCAATATTTCAATTTGGAAGTCCGACTACTTCATCTTTTGTATATATTCCCCTTTGTTTAAGGTAATGATTAAAGTTCAAAAATAAATAAATAAATAAATTGGGCGACCTGCATCGTGCCTGATCGGGAAACTATTGATTGCTCAGAACTTGGTCTGGGCCAGTAGGTCAACAATCAGTCACGATGAATTGCTTGTTTTACCTCCTCGTGGTGGTCCCGGGCAACTATTTGTGTATCCCAATATATATAAATAGGCCAAAATTACAAGTGCGAAAAGGCCTAGCTTTCTAGGATAGGTTACGGAGGTTAGCATTCTCCGTAACTGAAATCAACCCGCTACCGAAACTAACACTACGCCTCGGATAATTAATGATAACTCGTTGACGACTGTTGGCTATTGTACCCGGACAAAGATTTGTTTCTGGAATGTGAAGACGCTTCTTGACAATGGAAAAGAAGGTCCTCAGAATGCCAGATTCCTGCAACTAGAGAAGGAATTCATGCGGTATAGGATGGACATCTTAGGGATAAGTGAAGTTAGATGGCCGGGCTCGGGGAAGTTTAAGTCACCAACCCGTAACACTGTACTATTCTATTCCAGAAAAACACCTGGAAGCGCTCGGGAATCTGGCGTTGGATTGCTGCTTTCCAAAACAGCTCTCAAAAGCTTAATTTCCTGGGAGCCTTTAGGTGACAGGATCCTGAAAGCCAGGTTCCGGACGCGTCACCATCATACAGTGTTACGCCCCAACTTTGCTCTCTTCTGACGAGGAGAAGGAGGCCTTTTATAACCGGCTGAGTGCTGCTTATGATAGCGTTCCACGAGGTGATATAATTATGGTGATGGGAGACTTAAATGCCAAGGTTGGCAATGACAACACTGGGCTAAGGCATCTCATGGGCAAACATGGTGTTGGTAACCGAAACAACAATGGCGAACGATTTGTCGATTTCTGCAACGCCAACGGCCTTGTTATTGGAGGGACCATGTTCGAGCATAAGACGTGCCACAAAGTCAGTTGGGTGTCGACTGACAGAGAAGCAACTTCCAACCAAATTGACCACTTCGCGATCAGCCGGCGTTTTAGAAGCAGTCTCCAGGACGTCCGTAACAGAAGAGGTGCTGACATGGGAATGGCCCGGGACCACCATCTGATGGTTGCTACCGTAAGATTGCGTACAGCTGCAGTTCGGAGATCCCAAGGAAACACTCGAATGCCCAAGTTTAATACAGATAGACTAAAGGATCCTGCAGTGCGCCAACAACTAGGGGACCACCTTTCACAAGGATTGAACGCAATCAGCAGCACGGAAACCACATCCATCGAAAATCATTGGTGTGCTGTGAAAAATGTGTTCATATCCGGTGCTGAAAGTATAGTCGGCCGGGCGCAAGGAAGAAATAGTGCTTGGCTTTCCGACGAAACTTGGGCAAGGATCGAAGAAAGGAAACACCTTAAAGCTCGCATCGCAGCTACCCCAGCAGCAGGGAGAAACGAGCTTGAGTCTACGTACCGCATGAAGATAAGGGAAGTTCACCGTAGTGTGCGACGTGATAAGCGTAACTACATCAACGCATTGGCTACAGAAGCAGAAGAAGCCGCTAGTATGTGTGACAGTAGGACCGTCTACAGAATTACCAAAGAGCTCACTGGTGTCCAGTGCTCTAAACAACACCTGGTTAAAGACACAAACGGATCCCTGCTAATTTCGGATGAGAACCAGCTCATAAGGTGGAGGGAACACTTTTCTGCGGTTTTAAACCGCGTTTTCGCCAGTGAAGTGAACCCTATTCCCACTGAGCTACCCGAAGTAACAATTTTCCGAATACGCACCGTACCCCCCAGTAAAGAAGAAATTATCACCGCCATCAAAGCACTGAAGAACAGCAAAGCGGTTGAACTTGACGGTATTCCTGCAGAGCTCTTAGGAGCAGCCCCAACGACATCGAGCGAGCTACTGCACCCACTTATTAAGAGAGCTTGGGAAACAGAGAGCTTTCCTGAAGAGTGGACAAAAGGAATGATTGTCAAGCTCCCAAAGAAAGGAGATCTCACACAGTGCGAAAACTGGAGAGAAATATGCGTTCTGCATGCAGTAGCCAAGATAATATCAAGGATAGTTTTGGACCGAATTAAAGACCACCTTGAAGACACACTCGACGCCGAACAAGCAGGTTTCCGCACTGGATCTTCCTGTGTGGATCACATCAACACCTTGCGGATCATCATCGAACAGTGCGTTGAATATCGATCACCACTTCACCTGCTGTTGATCGATTTTGAAAAGGCGTTCGACAGTGTCAATAGAGAATTTATTTGGCTTGCTTTGCGCAGGAGGGGCATCCCAGATAAATTGATTACTATTATCAAGGCTACATATGATGGATCCAAGTGTCACGTTTTGCACAAAGGTAGGCTGTCAGAGGAGTTTGAAATCCAAAGTGGAGTTAGGCAAGGCTGTATACTGTCACCAATACTGTTCCTGTTGGTGATAAGTAACGTACTGCATGCAGCTTTGTCAAGTGGAAATGGAGGAATTCAGTGGACTCTGCAATCTCACCTCAAACATCTGGACTACGCGGACGACGTATGCTTACTCTCTCATAGGATCATGGATCTCCATCAAATGACAACAAGGGTGGAGAGAGAAGCAGAAATTGTAGGGCTTAAGATCAACTCGGCAAAAACTAAAAGGATCAGCCTTGGAACTTCCTCATCAATCCAAGTAAATATTTCTGGACAACCGGTAGAGATGGTAGAGGATTTCCAATATCTTGGGAGTATTGTCTCTACGGGTGGCGGAACTGAACTGGACGTAAACAGCCGAATCAGAAAAGCAAAGGCTGCGTTCGGAATGCTGTCCAAAATATGGAGAAACAACTCTTTTAGCTTAAAGACCAAGTTACGACTGTTCCGCTCCAATGTTGAATCCGTTCTGCTTTACGGCTGCAACACTTGCAAAGTCACTGACACTGTCACTAGAAAGCTGCAATCCTTCGTTAATAGATGTCTACGAAACATCTTGAGGATTTTCTGGCCCAACCGTATCTCCAATGCCGAACTTCATGCGAGAACGGTGGATTGGCCATACGCAGTGGATTGGCCATACGCTTCGAAAAGGCGATCGGTGCATTGCATCTCAAGCAATGAAGTGGAACCCGCTCACACAGGAGGGAAGACAAGGGGGCCGGCCTACAAGTACATGGCGAAGAACGGTCGAACAGGAATTGGCACGACTGGGGAAAAGTTGGAGAGAGCTGAAATATATTTCAAGAAATCGTACACGATGGCGCGTAGGTGTAGTGGAGGCCCTATGTCCCGTAAGGGAAACATCACGGGCGTAATAGGTCCGAGGACCTAAGTAAGTAAGTAAGTAATGGCTCGTGAGGAACCAGGTCGACAAGAATGGAAGGGACCTACTATTTTATGCCGAATCCGAACGGCTAAACGAGAAGCAATTATTCATGACAAGTGATACTCTTGGAGGATTTGTCAATTCCTTGTAAGAGGCAGTAGCCCCAAATTTTTTTTTAGTTTTTAAGTGGACGACGCTGGGAAGTGAAACCAGACCTCCAGCGTGACAGTCCATCGCACTAACCGTTACGCTACGGGCTACTACTATAGTTAAGGTTCTTTCTGATACATTTTTTTTGATAGTGAAATCTTAAAAACGGAATTATATTTTTAAAAATAGTGTACTGCGTGTGCTTTTAGCACGCTATTATTTAAACAGGACAATTTCTTTTTAAATGTGATTAATATGCCTACCTCTAGTTTATACATTCATATGTACCTACATTTATGTGATTAAAAAAAGCTGTGGATTTTTAGTTGATATAGTGGGAGCGGGTCATAATACTGTTTTTTCAAAATTCTGTATGACAAAATTCTGTGTAGTCAAAATACTGTAAGACCATAATTCTGGATCTCATTATACTGTAAATACAAAATTCTGTATGTCAAAATACTGTATGAACAAAATACTGTATGAACAAAATACTGTATGAACAAAATACTGACTTGCAAACTTCTGTTTTGTAAAATGCTGTACGGCAAAATACTGCATTTCCAATACTTTTATATATATATATATATATATATATATATATATATATATATATATATATAAATAAAACACATAATATAATACTAGTTTTGAATATACATAATTGTGTTGTGTTTGCTGACAATCAAATCATAACTTTATGTTAGTTAGAAAGTATATTATGTAAAGGCTTAACTACATAGGCCTACTTTTGTACAAAAGATAAACAAGTACATTTTACAAATATGTACATATTATGTCAAAATCAATATAAATTTAAATTGTTTGCAATTCGTTTTAGGTATGTATGCAATTTAGGATGTTTTTTAATTACACGTTCAGTTTTTTGATTTTAGAGCGCCTTAAATGAAACAAGAAGTAAATAAGTGTAGAATTTAGTTTTTCTCTCTCCTTTTCCCTTAGCTCCAAACTAGGTACCGACATATATATTAATCAACACTTGAAGCTTGCTTCGTTTTGTTTGTTTCAGGTGGTAATAAGAAAGTAATGACGTCAGTATAAAACCTCTGATAAGTAATCTGTATTTCAAAGTTCTGTAAAATTGCTGTAAGAGAAATATCGTTTTGATAATATAAAAAAGTGCGCGCGCACTTTTCTAGATTATCAAAACGATATTTCCTTTACAGCATTTTTACAGAATTTTGATGTACAGAATTTTGAAATACAGTATGTTGACATACAGTATTTTGAATACATTATTTTGCCACATACAGTATTTCGACCCCAACCTGATATAAGTTTATGTTTATTTTTTATGAACTTTTCTTTTTTCTATCAGCTAGGTTCCAGAAATCACGTGAAATGAAAATGAAATCGAGTGAATTTATTTTCCATGTTCCACATTTCGATCGATTTCATAATTTTGAAAGCTTTACGAAATAACTTAAAGTGAAATCGAAAACAGCTTACATCTGTCATGCTGATTGATATTCGTTCATCAATTTTCAATTATGTATTTCTTTTAATAAAATTTTAAAAAAATAGTGACGTTATCATTGATGCGGTCTTGGAACTTTAGAAAAAAAGATTTGCAATACATAAAATTAAAAGACGTACGTTGAGAGACCTTCCTTATCCATATGAATTGCTGATGCAGCGTGAGTACCTAATGGAAATTTTTCAACAAAAGTTTTTATTAAAATTTATTATTCAATTCAATTTTTCAACAAAAGTTTTTATTAAAATTTATTATTCAATTCAGGTATCATATCATCATATTTCATATCATATTTTCGCTAATTAAAGATGCCGTTAAAAGGTTGTTGGAACCTGTTGCGCCGTATCTAGAAAAATTTTCCATTCCCTGTACATTGTATCTGGCTGCTGTTTTGAATTTTTTTTTTTGCAGAAGGGAACTATCAACAATTGGTTAGGAAAGATGCTGCTGTAGCTTCGGAGTGTTCTCCATTTTCGGTCGTTAAGCTCTCAGTCAGATTCCGAACGGAACGACATTTCATGGATAAATTTAGTGTTCCTGACGTCATAGGATGTGTGTTACAATGCCGCAACCACATCAAGATCCTACCTACCCTATTTTTTAACAGAAAAGGACACTTCTAAGTCAATGCACTAAATAATTCTGTTTTCAATATTTTATTTACTTATTGCTTTTTAAAACAAACACACAAAAACTCAGACTTCGATTTTTTTTTTGATTAAAGCAAAATCCTAAATCATAGCGTTCTGCGCAGTAATTTTATGCTTCCCATGTTGAAATAAGTTATTTTACTTGAAAAATATTTATAAAATATGAAAAATTATTTATATTTTAAAACGCAACAGCTTGCTTTCCCAGTTTCACTTGAGAATATCTGGTCGAATTGAAATCACGTGAGAATCGATAAAATCGAAATGTGGAACACGGAAATTCGATCAGTTTTAATTTCGAAAAAAATGAAATTGATATCGATAAAAGTGAAATGTGGATCATCAAATTTGATTTCACATCGATTTCAATTTCATTTCGATAGAAAGTGATTTCTGGAACCTAGCTGTATATCTTATTTTGCTTTTGTTGCCTTTTGTAATATATTACATTATTATTTATTTCAATTTCTTGTCCTCTCAAGGTCAATCCATTCCATTATCTCTACTGTTTCGGGCATTAAAAGTTTTGCTCCTTTTTCCACAATAACACGATTCACCAGCATTCCTTGATCAGAGAGTATAATATCACCTTCTTCAATGTTGCTGGTGAAACCACAACTCTCAACCACATTTTATCGCTGCATCTACCACCATATCCTTTGGACATTTTTGAGTTAAAAACATAAGATTGAGGTCGATTATATTTAAAAATTATGCGGAGATGAAAATTCGCTTTAGTTAAAAAGTAACTCAAAAAAACAGTAAAACTCATGAAAAAATGCACTTTTTTAAGATTTCTTAGAATTTCTTTCAAATTTGTTTAAAAATTAACTAGGGATGTACAATAACAGATTTCTTATTTAAAAGTTTAAGATTGAAGTAGATAATATTTTAAAATTATGCAGAATTCAAAATTTGCTTTAGTAATAAGAAATAGAACCAAAATAATTAAATGAATGACAAATTCAGTTTTTAAAGTTTTTTGAAAATTTATTCAAAAATTAACTAGGGGTGTTGTAAAAAAAATAATTTTTCTTTGTAAAAAGGTTAATTTTTTTGTGTAAAAAAGTTTATTTTTTTTGTAAAAAAGATATTTTTTTTGTAAAAAAGTTAATTTTTTTTTGTAAATTTTTTTACTTTTTTTCCGTAAAAAAGTTTTTTTTTTTGTTAAAGTTATTTATTTTTTTAAAAAGGTTATCTTTTTTTTTTGTAAAAAAGTTTATTTTTTTTGTAAAAATTTTAAATTTTTTTGTAAATTATTTAATTTTGCTTTGTAAAGAAGTTAATTTTTTTTTGAAAAAAGTTTATTTTTTTTGTGAAAAAATCTAATTTTTTTTGTAAAAATGTTTAGTTTTTCTTTTTTTGTAAGAAAGGTTTTTTTTGTAAGTTTTTTTGTAAAAAAGTTATTTGTTTTTTTGTAAAAAAGTTTATTTTTTTTGTAAAAAGTTATTTTTTTTTCTAAAAAAGTTATTTTTTATTAGTAGAAAATAAAATAAGTGAATTAAAAAAAAAAGTTTTTCCCGGGTAGGATTCGAACCCACAACTGTTGGAGCCATGGGCGGGAACTCTGCCAACAGACTGCGGTTAATATTAAATATCATGGGCTAGTTTGGTATCACTGTAAAGCATTTCGCTTGTAAACTTTCATTATCGATTTATTGTTTGGGGGAGGTCTAAAAAAAAAATGTGATATGTACAATAATGACTTGAAATAGGCTAATGATTTAAGGCCGTGTAAAAATATCCGATATAGTGAAGAAGATATGGGCGTTTCAAAGTTCCATACAAAGTTATTTTTTTTTAAAAAACGAGGGGGTGTACATAATTTTTTTTTTGCTAAATCAAGTGTACAATAAGAGATTGGCATTTTTATTTTTCCGAAAATCGAAAGTGCGCCGGCTGACTTCGAGGTGGTCCTCCCAACGGATCATTTACTGTCTTAAACTATATTTATTTAATTAAGACCAGATTGTTCATCTCAAGTGGTTCATATCCGGTTGTTTTTGTGGTGGGATGTAGTTTAGATTAAGCGCATTTTTATACTTTTCTTCAAAAGTAAAAGAAGACACTACAGAAATGATACTGTGAATTAAAGTCTTAATTGTAAACAAATTATGCGCATTTTTATTCACGATACTAAATCAAATAATATGATAATAAGAGTATTTTATAAAAATACCCAGTATCATACTAAAATTGCTTTACTATCGTATTAAATTCATACAAATTTGCGCTATAATTTTTATTATTCAGGTTTTTATTTTTGATCTGAGTTATTACTATCGGATCACAACCGATAATAAAATACCATTTTTTAATGTTTCTAGCAAAAATATGAACAAATCTAGATTTTGCTGGTCCGGGGCCTGGAGTGGTTTATCTGACGAGGCAAAAAGGTTCATAATCGACAAAGCCCTAGTTTTGGCCATTACTCAGCCATGCTAGGGCCTTGCCAGAATGTATTTAAAACTATCTAGTGCCATCTCGAAAACTAGAATGTTTTTCTGCGCGGGTCATGTTTTCGTATACACATTCTGTGAGATAAATGTAAGAATAAGTTCAAATCCTTCATAAATTATATATATCGCCTGATTTTATTTTTTTGGAACAAACTGCCATTTTCATATATAAATTTGTAAAAATCATTGCAACTCAATTTATAGTTATGTTTAACAATCAATTCGGTTTCAACTGATTCGACAAGTAAACTATTTCAGTCTTTTCGCCAGGTGTTAAACCTAAGATATGTATTCATTTGTAAAAACTTTCAAAGTTATGATGGATGTATCCACAGATTTGCTTAAGAAAACAATTCGTTAAACTTGTCTTCGTCATCCCAGTCATTTGTTGTTGTGGCTGCCTCAAACTACTTCTTGTAGATTGCCCAAGAAGATTGTCCATCAAAGGTTGGTGGATGCATTTCATTCTTCTTAGGAATATCAGAACGGCCTCTCTTATCTTCATTTTCCTAATCTTACCTAATTCATTCCACGTTTCCACGTCCATCAAAAGCAATGAATTTATTTTCAAATGAATTTAACTTACTTTCGATTAGGATTTTCTGGTCGTCTAGAAGGTTTCTTTGCTCGTTGCGTTGTTGCTCTAGAAGATTCTTTTGCTTCTGTCGTTGTTCTTCAAACTGTGAGAGGAGCTGAGCCATCATACTAGAAATGTCTAAGCTTGTACTTACTTGCTCTTCCGGCATTTCAATTTCAAATAAAAACGTGTCTGGATTTTCATCGTGTTGCCTTAAATCTTCCTGCAGACGGATAATGAGGTCATTTTTCGTTCCAGCAGTAGGAAGACCACGTCTGTTTCATTCTGCTTTAAGTTCAACACATTTCAATGCATTCACAATTTTACACATTTTTTTTTGTTCTTATATTTTTGTGTGTCACTTTTCACAAGCACCTCTCTTATTTGTTCACTAATCCACACCCTTTATCAATTTTTCACCATCTGAATTCACAGATTAAATAAAACTTATTTCCTTTATACAAACTGAACTTTCAATTATTTCACAAAATAAAACGCTTTTATTTCAAATACTTTTATTTCTGGCAGGCGCCTATGTTGTCAGTCGATCTGTTATCAAAGTTTTTTTTTGTACTTAACAGTAATTTGGGTGGCCCGCTTCACAGGTTTAAGGATTTTAACTCCCTTTTCGGGTCCTCTGTCCCTCTCTCGTGACTCCTTCGCTCCGCTTAGGGTATGCTCAGTCGTCTGGCAGGCGCCTATGTTGTCAGTCGCTCTGTTATTAAAGATGTTTTTTTGTACTAAACAGTACTTTGGGTGGTGTACAATTTAGTAACCAAGGAAACGACATCAGTGCAAGAACTGTGGCAAAGTAATTCAAATGTTTTTTTTTTATAGAGATATAATTATGTTAAACAGTAGTGTTTTTTTTATAGTGTTCTAATTTTTGGTAAAGCTGAAAACTGAAGATAAGGAAAAGGAAAGGCGGATATATTTTGATTTATAAAGGAAATGTGTGTTAATTAATTTAAAAAGGGTGAGTGATAGCATTGAGTTTATACACATAGAGGAACCACGTCAGAGTTAAAATACCACCAATCTAGGTGGCGCCCTTATTTGTATCTAGAAAAAGAAGTAGTGATAATCAATACAAGAACCATTTGCTCCTTAAGATAGACTATTTTCACCTTAAGGTAGACTATTTGTGGAAATAGTGAGGAAATAGTCTACCTTAGGGAGTAAATGGTTCCAGTATTGTTAATCACTGGTTCTTGTTCTAGTGGCAAATAAGGGCGCCACATAGATTGGTGATATCTTAACTCTGACGTGGTTCCTCTATGTGCATAAACTCAATGGTGATAGTTAAGTTTTTTTTATATAAGTGAATCATGAAATCCCGTATAGGTATCGTGGGCAACGTCAGCGGTCATCACAAGGGCGAAAGCTGCAGCCGCCATATTTTTGTGTTGTGGAAACGATAAAGTCCCGATACCGCACGTAATCAACCGACGCATGTAATCCATAACGGAGCATTTCGGTAACATTTTTATAAAATATTTTCCAAAAGATTTTAAGCGCCACACGATACCCGAATTTCGAATGCCTTAAGAAACCGAGAAAAATTAAAACACTGAACTACGCCATAATACCGCATTATAACACTTAAGGAAAAACACAGAACGCGGCTCTAATAGAAGATAAAATATCCGATGTACCAACCGGATTGGATTAACAAAAAAATAAACATACTTTTAGGAACAAAATGATTTTTGTCGTTGGCATTTGAAAACATTTTTCCATATTATTATACTTTATTTCATTTTTATTAATCATTTTTATCGTATATATATGTATATTTTTTATTGTGTCTCTGTAAAAGGGATCCTTGAAAAGAGGTATAAAAGGGGGGCGTGAAGTTGCGGCAACTTGCTCGGCCGATTAAGACTAGTTTCCCCTGAAGTGATCGCGGTTAACGAAGTGCCCTAGACGATGTGCCTACAGAGCGCTCTTTAGGTAGGAACGGGGAAAGACAGTTTGGTCTCGAGTTGTGGTACCGGGAGGGACTGGACTTAATCCAGAATTGTGACGCCGAGATTTCGCTTAGGGCAGGTTACCTTTCTGGTTTCTCTGAACCAAAAACGTGCCTACCAAGCGGAACAACAGGTCCGCCAACGAGGTCGTGTCTTTTTGAAACTCTGTTCGTTCCCTTCTCTTAGATTTCAAATTTTATTTTTCTTTCAGTTTTCATATTTTCCGTGATAGGTGATAAAACCATAACGGAAACATTTACATCTCTAGAGCACCGACGTAATGTTTCATGTCTTGTCTTATTTTATCGCTACTTTTACAAACAGTGTTCCAGTGAAAAAGCTAGTTGCAAGCCTACCCTTAAACAATTTAACCGCAATACTCGCGCTTCTAGGAATGCTCATCAGTTTACCTTTGAGCCCAATTTCGGACGTACTGTAAAGTACAGGGATTCGTTATAGCTAACACTATTATTTGTCCCTCTCATTATGATATTCAGAAATTCAAAACCAACAACCCCTTGAGTGCGCGTCAATTATAACAAAAAAAAAATAGCACAAATATATCAAATTCTCTTATGAAATTGAAAAAATCAGAAATTTATTTTTAAGTCCTGAGACATTATAAATTCTAAATTATTTTTATTATAATTTTTTTTTAATGTTACTGCTGACCGACGGATGAAAATCATTGTGGACTTCCGCCTTCCACCGATCTTAAATGCTCACGAGCAGATGGCGCTGGTGCATCAAAGGAGATGTTATTGACAGCTACTGATCCATTGACACCCACTGACATTGACGTTTCATTAATTTGAGTTGTGTTTTTATTTTGTTCAAATTGTGCTCTTAAACCACTTACGGCCATATTATTCAGTCGTTTAAGTTGGATTTAAGAATACATCTGGATTAAAAAAAAATAAATCCGAAAAATAAATCCAAGTTCAATTTATTCACTACTTAAATCCAAACTTAAATCCAATTTCTTAAATCCAATCTCTTTAAATCCGAATGAATTTAAACTGCGGTCTGGAGGTCTGTTTAATTTCTTTAATCTAGGTGTAAGACTAGTTTTGATATTATTTAGTACTTTTTTCAAATATTTCACTCAGAATTTGAGGGTATTCAGTCAACTAATTAATAAATACGATAAAAAAAGAATAAAATGGATTTTTTAAATGAGCTGGATGAAATGATGATGTCTACGTCGTCAGAAGACGAGAACGAGTCCAGAAACAAACGTCTTCCTCGTCAACAATATAGAATACCTAGGAGGGCTTGCGTTGACGATTACGATGACGTTGATTTTAGAAAATATTTTTGCCTTAAAAAGAAGCATTTTGGAGGCTTAAATCGATGGTTGGACAGGAGTTGGAGGGCGATAGACTACGGTATATCAGTTCTACCCAAGTGGAATTCTTAATATTATATAATTTTTATTAGGTTACGAGAACTTACAGCTGAACACAAGTTGTTGACTGTATTGCGCCTCCTTGCTTGTGGTAATTTTGGGAAGATGCAGCCGACTACATCGGAATTTCGCAACCTACAGTTGCTAATATTTTACCCCAGTGTGCGATGCAATTTTGCGGCACCTGCACGAACTAATCCGTATGCCCGAAACAAATGAAGAACCGTTACAAATGGCAAGAACATTCGCTGGATTGGCTAATTTCCCTAGGTGCCTCGGAGCCATAGATTATACTCATGTTCGAATTATTTCTCCAGGGGGTAATATGGTACATACTTTTACTAAGCACTTATAAGCACTAACATAATTTTCTTTGATTTTGTTACTATTAACAGAGTGATGAAGCCTTTCGAAATCGACATGGCTATTTTTCGGTGAATGTGCAAACAATATCCGATGCAAACTTAAGAATCCAATTTTCAGCCAGTCAAGTGTGTGTATTGAATTGGAAAATGGAATTAATGGCAATTTCGTTATAGTTGCCGACAGTGGATATGCGAATACTTTATTTCTTTGCACACCGTTCACGCGTCAGCGGATCCTTGACGAACTCACACCTGCTAAGAAAATGTACCAACAATCAATTTTGACAACGCGTAATGTCGTTGAACGGGTGTTTTAAAGCGTCGTTTCCCCATTTTGGCCAAGGGAATACACCTATATCGGTTAGATTTAGTTCAGAAAGTGATTCCAGTGTGCGGCATGCTTCACAATTTGTGCATAGATTTTGGTGATGTCGATGACTCAAGCAATTTGCCGCTGCCAACAGAAATGAACGAGGGAATCCTAACTGAGCCACCTTCATCGGAAGTACACCACAAACACCAGCAGCAACTCAACCACTACCACCAATACCATCAGGACAGGTACGTCCACCTGTTGCCGACAAATAGCGCGTGTCGAAATTGTGAATGTGTTTGCTGAACGACTCTCAACCGGGATTCTAAATACGGTGAACATTTAAAAAAAATAGACATACCTGCCTATACTTGAAATTTTTTCTTGAAATCAACAAATAATAATTCCATGAAAATACTTTTTATTCACTATTAATTAAATTCAGTCTTTATTTTGGGGTTGGATTTTCTGACTGTCTGTTTCCACGTTTATAATAGACGATGACGGTGAGGGTGAATAGAGGCTTTCGTAATCAAGGAAAACAACCTCACATTCATGGACCACAGCTTCCACATTTGAACATTGATTTGCTTGAAATCCAGAGGAAGACGGTTGGAGTATGTCAATATCGTCTTGGAAAGAATTTGTCGATTCCATACCGTTAGCTATATTGGCTAAAGAAGCTATTTCCGATAGATTTACCTATGAACATTGAGGAAATGCAATTTATAAACAAAACGAAATCAAACAAGCTAATAAATATAAATTACCGGAGTTATGCGCATAGTTCTTGTTCACTAGGGACCAGAACTCAATTTGTTTTTTCCGCAAGTTCAGAGTTCTTGGTCTTTTATTTGCACGCAACGCTTGAGCCATTCATTGCGGTGCATATGTTCTTCCTTTCGTTGTTGGTGCTCATCTCTACGGCGTTTATTTTGTCAGCTAGAAGTTTTATTTTTTCTTTGTAGTATGCTGATGCGGTGCTACTGCTTGCAGAACTAGTGTGGCTTTCTGTTTTGGAAACTTGTTTCGTTTGCAAGAACGTTGAATTTGTGTTGGAAACATTTGGGGTAAGGGTATTGGTGATGGCGTTGGAATTTGGTTTGGGCTTGGAAAATGTGGCTCCACTTCATCCGCAACATCACACACTGAAACTGCAGGAATATTTTCCAGCGGGGATTATATTTTGTCACTGTCAAATGATGCTAGGCCTGCCAGCTTTACTTGAAGTGTTAAAGCATACTTTTTAACTATTTCCATCAGCTCGAAGGAAATCGTCGGTACCTTGTGAGGTGGAAAGTTGCCACCTCCAGTTGCCAAGACAGATTCTCGCTGAAATTTTGAGAGCTTATACAGGTCCTTCCGATTGTTTCCCGTCCGTTCTCGAAGTTCCTTTTCTGTTCTTTGCTATAATTAAGATTATTTCAAATGAGTAATTTAAACAGATTATAGGCCCTATCATCGTATCCGTTTCTGTTCCGGAATATACGATCGGAGAAAAGTTACGATGGTTAAGTTTAATTTTGTCATGGTATTTTTTTTACTATTGAAATGTTGATGTTTACCAGCGCATATTTATGTGGCGGAGGGTTCTGGCAATACCTGTACCTAAGAGACTCGCAGATGATAGAAGCCGCCTTAAACAGGCCAATAGGAGATTGACACGAAAGCAGGCAATCTGACAACTGAGTCTCGATAGAGGCTGCCACGAACCACGAAGACAGAAAGAGGATTATTAAGTTTTGAACCGGCGAACTGACTAGATCGTTCCTAGACCAACATTTATATACAACTATTCCTAATAAAAAAAGTAGTTTTTAAGCTTTATAAACTCGTGTTTATTCTTTTTCTTGCATTTAGATTCCTGTGACCAAAGTCGCAGGCGTTATGATAGCGGTCTTAGGAACATCTTCTGGGTTAATTGGGACTTGGTGAAAGGCCTTCTGTGAATCTATCTTTGAAAATACCGACTTACCTCGAAGGATGTTCGCAAAGTCATGGAGGTACGGGAGTGGATTGCGGTCAGGTAACGTAATTGCATTAAGATTCCTGTAGTCACCACAGGGCCTCCAGGAACCGTCTGCTTTACGCACCATGTGAAGGGGGCTTGACCAATTCGATTTTGATGGTCGGCATATTCCAGCCCGCATAAGCAATTCGAATTCCTTTTTTGCGGAATAGAGTTTTTCCGGCGGTAATCGGCGTGCTCGAGCGGAACAAGGAGGGCCATTTGTCTCAATGAAGTGCACCGCTTTGGAGTTGGTTGATGCACCGGGTGGTGCGAGGCGAGTAATGTTTGGAAACGTCCTTATGATATCGGCAAACGGTGTGTTTCGATCAATGAGCTGCGGGGACTGTTGATGGCTAGTTATGGCGCAAAGTGTTTTTGAAAATGAATCTGTGCGTGAATCAATGAGGCGAGCCCTTTTCACGTCGACCATCAGGTCGTGGTGCTGAAGGAAGTCCGCTCCAATGATTGGAGAGGTGACGTCGGCAACGATGAAAGTCCAAACAAATGGACGGCGAAGGCCAAGGTCGAGCTCATGAGTGACCTCGCCGAAGACTTTAATAGGCGAGCTGTTTACGGCAAAAAGCTGCATTGTAGTTGGTCGTGGTTTTTTGTTTGATGAAAATGGTGGGATGCAGGAAACTTCAGCACCTGTGTCAATTAGAAAAGATAGATTCGTATTATTTTCACGCAAGCAGAGTCTGTTTATTGAGGATGAACTATTTTGTAGTTCTGCCCCAGTACCCGAGGGTGGCGTTTGAAGTCATAACTCCTGTTGAGAAGGTGATGTTATTGCCAATTGTCGACGAAAACGGCAAGGTGGACGGCAATTTGTTGCCCTCTTACCGAATTTACGGTGGAACCAACAGTCATCAAACTGTTCGATAGAGTGGTCTGGTCTGCGCTGGTTGGAAATGCGGGGCTGATCTAACCGTGATGATGTTCGATTGTTTTGGCGTGAAGGTTGTCGCTGGCGCTGCTGTGACAACATTTTTGAAAATTCTTGAACCAAGTGAGCTACTTCGTATGAAGATGAAGGGTCGTCGGTGATTGTTTGATGTTCGCTGGGCAATAACGTCGAACCGCTGGATGTTACCGCATTTAATTGGCGTAATTCAACGTTTTCCATGACAGTGTCGGCAATTTTCGTTTTCTCGGTGGCAGTGCCCTTAACCATGAAAATCACTGCATGAACGGATTGGGGCAAACGTGAAGCCCATAGATCGAGTAAAACGGGCTCGCTTAATGAGCCCTTGGACACTTGAACCATCTCATAGTAGAGCTGGCTCAGTTTCTTCTCACCGAGCGGCATGTCGTGAAAAATTCGACGGAGTCGTTTTTGCTGACTGTCAGCAAAATAATTGGTGAGTTTGGTGCGAATGTAATCATACTTTTCGCTCCCTGGAGCTGCGTCGATTATCGGCCGAAGCTCTGCAATTCGTGCAAGCGGCAGCATTGTACACACGGTGTCAAATCTTCGGGTGTCTGTTGCAATTCCAGATGCTCGAAAATAAAAACCAATTGTCTACGTCCGATTCGATGAAAGGTGGCATCTGGATGCGAGCATAATAATTTGCTGCCACCCCCAATTGAGCGGCAGGTTGGGTTAATTCTTTATCGTCTTCTGTTGGCATCGTCGGGGTCACCACTTTAGTCGCAGGAATCTAAATGCAAGAAAAAGAATAAACACGAGTTTATAAAGCTTAAAAACTACTTTTTTTATTAGGAATAGTTGTATATAAATGTTGGTCTAGGAACGATCTAGTCAGTTCGCCGGTTCAAAACTTAATAATCCTCTTTCTGTCTTCGTGGTTCGTGGCAGCCTCTATCGAGATTTGGTTGTCAGATTGCCTGCTTTCGTGTCAATCTCCTATTGGCCTGTTTAAGGCGGCTTCTATCATCTGCGAGTCTCTTAGGTACAGGTATTGCCAGAACCCTCCGCCACATAAATATGCGCTGGTAAACATCAACATTTCAATAGTAAAAAAAATACCATGACAAAATTAAACTTAACCATCGTAACTTTTCTCCGATCGTATATTCCGGAACAGAAACGGATACGATGATAGGGCCTATAATCTGTTTACATTTCTCATTTGAAATAATCTTAATTATAGCAAAGAACAGAAAAGGAACTTCGAGAACGGACGGGAAACAATCGGAAGGACCTGTATAAGCTCTCAAAATTTCAGCGAGAATCTGTCTTGGCAACTGGAGGTGGCAACTTTCCACCTCACAAGGTACCGACGATTTCCTTCGAGCTGACGGAAATAGTTAAAAAGTATGCTTTAACACTTCAAGTAAAGCTGGCAGGCCTAGCATCATTTGACAGTGACAAAATATAATCCCCGCTGGAAAATATTCCTGCAGTTTCAGTGTGTGATGTTGCGGATGAAGTGGAGCCACATTTTCCAAGCCCAAACCAAATTCCAACGCCATCACCAATACCCTTACCCCAAATGTTTCCAACACAAATTCAACGTTCTTGCAAACGAAACATTAAAGTTTCCAAAACAGAAAGCCACACTAGTTCTGCAAGCAGTAGCACCGCATCAGCATACTACAAAGAAAAAATAAAACTTCTAGCTGACAAAATAAACGCCGTAGAGATGAGCACCAACAACGAAAGGAAGAACATATGCACCGCAATGAATGGCTCAAGCGTTGCGTGCAAATAAAAGACCAAGAACTCTGAACTTGCGGAAAAAACAAATTGAGTTCTGGTCCCTAGTGAACAAGAACTATGCGCATAACTCCGGTAATTTATATTTATTAGCTTGTTTGATTTCGTTTTGTTTATAAATTGCATTTCCTCAATGTTCATAGGTAAATCTATCGGAAATAGCTTCTTTAGCCAATATAGCTAACGGTATGGAATCGACAAATTCTTTCCAAGACGATATTGACATACTCCAACCGTCTTCCTCTGGATTTCAAGCAAATCAATGTTCAAATGTGGAAGCTGTGGTCCATGAATGTGAGGTTGTTTTCCTTGATTACGAAAGCCTCTATTCACCCTCACCGTCATCGTCTATTATAAACGTGGAAACAGACAGTCAGAAAATCCAACCCCAAAATAAAGACTGAATTTAATTAATAGTGAATAAAAAGTATTTTCATGGAATTATTATTTGTTTATTTCAAGAAAAAATTTCAAAAAATTTCAAGTATAGGCAGGTATGTCTATTTTTTTTAAATGTTCACCGTATTTAGAATCCCGGTTGAGAGTCGTTCAGCAAACACATTCACAATTTCGACACGCGCTTTTTGTCGGCAACAGGTGGACGTACCTGTCCTGATGGTATTGGTGGTAGTGGTTGAGTTGCTGCTGGTGTTTGTGGTGTACTTCCGATGAAGGTGGCTCAGTTAGGATTCCCTCGTTCATTTCTGTTGGCAGCGGCAAATTGCTTGAGTCATCGACATCACCAAAATCTATGCACAAATTGTGAAGCATGCCGCACACTGGAATCACTTTCTGAACTAAATCTAACCGATATAGGTGTATTCCCTTGGCCAAAATGGGGAAACGACGCTTTAAAACACCCGTTCAACGACATTACGCGTTGTCAAATTGATTGTTGGTACATTTTCTTAGCAGGTGTGAGTTCGTCAAGGATCCGCTGACGCGTGAACGGTGTGCAAAGAAATAAAGTATTCGCATATCCACTGTCGGCAACTATAACGAAATTGCCTTTAATTCCATTTTCCAATTCAATACACACACTTGACTGGCTGAAAATTGTTTGGTCGTGCGCAAAACCTGGATTCTTAAGTTTGCATCGGATATTGTTTGCACATTCACCGAAAAATAGCCATGTCGATTTCGAAAGGCTTCATCACTCTGTTAATAGTAACAAAATCAAAGAAAATTATGTTAGTGCTTATAAGTGCTCAGTAAAAGTATGTACCATATTACCCCCTGGAGAAATAATTCGAACATGAGTACAATCTATGGCTCCGAGGCACCTAGGGAAATTAGCCAATCCGGCGAATGTTCTTGCCATTTGTAACGGTTCTTCATTTGTTTCGGGCATACGGATTAGTTCGTGCAGGTGCCGCAAAATTGCATCGCACACTGGGGTAAATATTAGCAACATCACCTTCTCAACAGGAGTTATGACTTCAAACGCCACCCTCGGGTACTGGGGCAGAACTACAAAATAGTTCATCCTCAATAAACAGACTCTGCTTGCGTGAAAATAATACGAATCTATCTTTTCTAATTGACACAGGTGCTGAAGTTTCCTGCATCCCACCATTTTCATCAAACAAAAAACCACGACCAACTACAATGCAGCTTTTTGCCGTAAACAGCTCGCCTATTAAAGTCTTCGGCGAGGTCACTCATGAGCTCGACCTTGGCCTTCGCCGTCCATTTGTTTGGACTTTCATCGTTGCCGACGTCACCTCTCCAATCATTGGAGCGGACTTCCTTCAGCACCACGACCTGATGGTCGACGTGAAAAGGGCTCGCCTCATTGATTCACGCACAGATTCATTTTCAAAAACACTTTGCGCCATAACTAGCCATCAACAGTCCCCGCAGCTCATTGATCGAAACACACCGTTTGCCGATATCATAAGGACGTTTCCAAACATTACTCGCCTCGCACCACCCGGTGCATCAACCAACTCCAAAGCGGTGCACTTCATTGAGACAAATGGCCCTCCTTGTTCCGCTCGAGCACGCCGATTACCGCCGGAAAAACTCAATTCCGCAAAAAAGGAATTCGAATTGCTTATGCGGGCTGGAATATGCCGACCATCAAAATCGAATTGGTCAAGCCCCCTTCACATGGTGCGTAAAGCAGACGGTTCCTGGAGGCCCTGTGGTGACTACAGGAATCTTAATGCAATTACGTTACCTGACCGCTATCCACTCCCGTACCTCCATGACTTTGCGAACATCCTTCGAGGTAAGTCAGTATTTTCAAAGATAGATTCACAGAAGGCCTTTCACCAAGTCCCAATTAACCCAGAAGATGTTCCTAAGACCGCTATCATAACGCCTGCGACTTTGGTCGCAGGAATCTAAATGCAAGAAAAAGAATAAACACGAGTTTATAAAGCTTAAAAACTACTTTTTTTTATTAGGAATAGTTGTATATAAATGTTGGTCTAGGAACGATCTAGTCAGTTCGCCGGTTCAAAACTTAATAATCCTTTTTCTGTCTTCGTGGTTCGTGGCAGCCTCTATCGAGATTTGGTTGTCAGATTGCCTGCTTTCGTGTCAATCTCCTATTGGCCTGTTTAAGGCGGCTTCTATCATCTGCGAGTCTCTTAGGTACAGGTATTGCCAGAACCTTCCGCCACAGTGGCCCCCCAGAAGGCTTACGCACCATTAAGATAGCGCTCCGGAGCTCGTACACGGCGACCTCTGAGGGTGTGATAAGGTTGAGTTGTTTTTTGTTGTGGCGGTTCTGGGATTGACGATGTTGAAGTGGAACCTGGCAGAGCGATATTTTTCTGATCTGGTTCAAGATATGCTGGCTTCAAACGGTCTATTGATATTTTGGAGGACTTACCTCTAATGTTAAGCGTAAAGAATTTGTCGTAGCGCTCTATGACCTGAAATGGCCCATCGTAAGGTGGAACTATAGATGCTTTCACGGAGTCATTGCGGACAAATACGTTATCGATTGTTGGAGCCAACAAATCGGCAGGTAGTCTGAGTGATGTGCCATATACTAACTCTGCTGGGGTTGCGTTAATATCTTCTTTAAAGGTTGCGCGAAGGCCGAGTAGTAACGGGTGTTTTTTAAAGAGCTTGAGAACTTTTTTTAAAAAAAAAACGCATAAAATTTGCAAAATCTCATCGATTCTTTATTTGAACCGTTAGATTGGTTCATGACATTTACTTTTTGAAGATAATTTCATTTAAATGTTGACCGCGGCTGCGTCTTAGGTGGTCCATTCGGAAAGTCCAATTTTGGGTAACTTTTTCGAGCATTTCGGCCGGAATAGCCCGAATTTCTTCGGAAATGTTGTCTTCCAAAGCTGGAATAGTTGCTGGCTTATTTGTGTAGACTTTAGACTTGACGTAGCCCCACAAAAAAAAATCTAAAGGCGTCAAATCGCATGATCTTGGTGGCCAACTTACCGGTCCATTCCTTGAGATGAATTGTTCTCCGAAGTTTTCCCTCAAAATGGCCATAGAATCGCGAGCTGTGTGGCATGTAGCGCCATCTTGTTGAAACCACATGTCAACCAAGTTCAGTTCTTCCATTTTTGGCAACAAAAAGTTTGTTAGCATTGAACGATAGCGATCGCCATTCACCGTAACGTTGCGTCCAACAGCATCTTTGAAAAAATACGGTCCAATGATTCCACCAGCGTACAAACCACACCAAACAGTGCATTTTTCGGGATGCATGGGCAGTTCTTGAACGGCTTCTGGTTGCTCTTCACTCCAAATGCGGCAATTTTGTTTATTTACGTAGCAATTCAACCAGAAATGAGCCTCATCGCTGAACAAAATTTGTCGATAAAAAAGCGGATTTTCTGCCAACTTTTCTAGGGCCCATTCACTGAAAATTCGACGTTGTGGCAGATCGTTCGGCTTCAGTTCTTGCACGAGCTGTATTTTATACGGTTTTACACCAAGATCTTTGCGTAAAATCTTCCATGTGGTCGAATAACACAAACCCAATTGCTGCGAACGGCGACGAATCGACATTTCACGGTCTTCAGCAACACTCTCAGAAACAGACGCAATATTCTCTTCTGTACGCACTGTACGCATTCGTGTGGTTGGTTTAATGTCCAATAAAGTAAACTGAGTGCGAAACTTGGTCACAATCGCATTAATTGTTTGCTCACTTGGTCGATTATGTAGACCATAAATCGGACGTAAAGCGCGAAACACATTTCGAACCGAACACTGATTTTGGTAATAAAATTCAATGATTTGCAAGCGTTGCTCGTTAGTAAGTCTATTCATGATGAAATGTCAAAGCATACTGAGCATCTTTCTCTTTGACACCATGTCTGAAATCCCGCGTGATCTGTCAAATACTAATGCATGAAAATCCTAACCTCAAAAAAATCACCCGTTATAAGTGGAAGGCGTTGTACCCATCTTGTGGAATCATTAGAATTGATTGCAGCTTTAAAAGTTCTGTGGAATCGCTCAATTATTCCATTAGACTGTGGATGATACGAAGTTGTCATTGAGTGATTTGTTCCCATGCACTTACAAAGTTCCGCGAAGACTGAAGAGGTGAATTGCCTTCCTTGATCAGATGTGATCTGTAAAGGTGGTCCAAATCGAGAAATCCATCCACTGATGAGTGCGTTTGCGCAGTTAATTGCTGACATATCTGTCATTGGATACGCCTCCGGCCATCTTGTGTAACGGTCAATGACTATCAAGAGGTAGCGATAACCATCAGATGGTGGGAACGGGCCTATGATGTCGATATTGATTGAAGAAAAGCGCTCGTCAGGTGTGGGATAGCGCTTGAGTTCGTTTTTTGAGTGGCGGTGTACCTTCGTTCGTTGACACGGAATGCAAGTTTTGGCAAAATTAGCGCAATGCTGGCGAATATTAGGCCAAATGAATCGTTCCGTCATAAGTTGTACTGAAGCACGTCGGCCTGGGTGTGAAAGGTTGTGTGTTGCGTCGAAAAATTGCTTGCGAAGATTTTTAGTAATGAACGGACGGACCCTATTGTAAGATACGTCACAATAGATTGGTTTGACTAGGTGAGGAAAGGAAAACAATGTTAGTTGCATTGAATGAACAAGGTTACCTTTGAGAAGTTGTTCTAGCTCAGGGTCTTTTTCCTGCGACCAAAGTGGTGACCCCGACGATGCCAACAGAAGACGATAAAGAATTAACCCAACCTGCCGCTCAATTGGGGGTGGCAGCAAATTATTATGCTCGCATCCAGATGCCACCTTTCATCGAACCGGACGTAGACAATTGGTTTTTCTTATTAAATTTTTATTTTCGAGCATCTGGAATTGCAACAGACACCCGAAGATTTGACACCGTGTGTGCACAGCTGCCGCTTGCACGAATTGCAGAGCTTCGGCCGATAATAGTTTTGATTTTTACTCGCACCCTGTCTGACACCAAAATTCGGTGCGTGCACCAGCCCACAGACGGGACACATTTTCGTGCACCGGCACCGATGCTTTCTTTTCTTATGTCCGTGTTCCTCATCGTCTTTCTTACACTCCCTGCCACTTGTTTGAGGCCACTATTTTCACAAAAGTTTATGCTCATTAATTATCTGTAGGAAATATATATTTTTTTTTAATGTTACCAGGAAACATGCCTTACGGCGAATTTCATCCGTAGTTTTTTTTTTTTTTAATATGCCGCGCAGTAAAGGGGTTTTTACTACCCTTAATATGACAAGCACAGTGCGAGCGTTAGGAAAATAAGGAAGGATTTAAAAGGAGATACCGATGGACATTGGTTTTGAAGTTCTGAATATCAAAATGTGGGGAAAAAATAGGGCCAAGTAAAGCATTTCACATTCTTGCTGTGCGACTAAAGAAAGAATCCATATACTTAACGGTACGTCCGAAGTTGGGCTCAGGGGTAAACTGATGAGCATTCCTAAAAGCGCGAGTATTACGGTTAAATTTTTTAAGGGGTGGAATGCAACTGACTATTTCACTTGAACACTGCTAATAAAAATAGCGATAGAACAGTGAGAGACAGGTGACATTGCGGCGGTGTTCGAGAGATGCTATTGTTGCCGTTTTTGTTCTATCACCTATCATTTTTAGGGCCCTTTTTTGAATTCTATCCAACGAGCTTAGCTCAGTAAAAGGAGCACCAGCCAAGCCAAGTTTGGGACAAATAAAGGCTTTGAAGATTACAGCCAGATCAGAGGGGATAAAGAATTTCTTGCATCTTCGGAGAAAACCTAAGCACTTAGCAGCGTTTTAAACGACGTCAAATATGTGGTCATTCCACATAAAGTGGTCTGAGACACACATACCGAGAACTGAGAGCTTTTCGGTTTCTTCGATGCAAGTGCCGTCCATGGAAAGCGGCATTGGGAGTGGGTTTCGCTTTAACGACAGGAGACAGCATTAAGTTTAAGAAGCATTAAATTTTACGCGGTTGTTGATTCCCCATTGGACAATGCTGTCGAGATCAGAATTTAATGAGCTTATCATACGCTGCCGTTCAAGTTCCAAATCCGAAGGACATGGATACGAATCTGTAAACGAATATGAGAAGCTGAAGGTACTATCGTCAGCAAAATAGTTTAATGGATAAGAAGTTTTAGACAAAAGATCATTTATAAAAATAAGGAAGAGAGTCGGAGACAAAACGGAGCCCTGGGGCACACCAGCATTTATTTTGTGAATTTCGGACTTGAAACCGTCCACTACAACTTGTATTGAGCGGTCCGAAAGGTAATTTCTAATCCAACGAAGAAGAGATTCATCGAAGAGATTTTTCGATAAGAGAGCTTGGTGCCAAACTCTATCAAACGCTTTTGAAATATCAAGTGCAATAATCTTACTTTCTCCAAAACGATGAAAAGATTTGTTCCACTGTTCGGTGAGATATACCATCAGATCACCAGTGGACCTATTGCTACGAAAGTCGTACTGCTGGTCATTAAGAAGCTTTCGTTCCTTGAGATATTTCTTAAGCTGGAAATTAATCAGCGTTTCCATGACCTTGGAGAGAAGGGACGTAAGTGCAATTGGTTGGTAATTAGAGGGTGAAGAAGATACGTCTTTTTTAGGGACAGGCTGGACAAATGCTGTTTTCCATCCACTCGTAGAGTAGGACAGATGGAAAAGCTTACGCAGTGGTTTTGCCAGCGTTGAAAAACACCTCTTCAGAACAATGGGAGGGATACTATCCGGGCCAGCGGATTTGTGTACGTCGCGATCTTTTAGAACTCTAGCAACTGCACGAGTGCGAAAGAAGATTTGTCCCATACAATCATTTACGCTCTCAAGTGCTAGAGGAGTCATAACACTTTCTGGCAGCGTCGAATTAACAGCAAACTGTGCTGCAAGCAAATTGGCTTTATCTTGCGAGCTGACAAAAGGAGTATCATTGAAGACGAGCGTTGGAACCGAGGTGGTATTTCGTATGTTTTTTTACAAATGACCAACAATTTTTACTACCTTTGGGACATTGTAGTATTTTTTGCCGTAATTTTTGATCATGTAAAAATTTGGTTCTTCGAATATGAACGTTACAGGTCTTTCTAGCTTGTTTGAACTTATTCCGGTTTTCCTCAGTAGGGTTGGCTTTATAACAGCGGAAACTTACTTCTCTAACCTTAATAACCTCTTTACAGCTCGAATCAAACCATGAGTTTTCTTTGGGTTTAATAGATTTTACCCCATTCGGGATAAAATTTCTCATTCCACAAAGAATTAGGTTTATGATCAAATCTGCGCTGGAGTCTACGTCACTATCGAGGAAGCATAGTGACCAGTTAAAGTTCTTGAAGAAACCGTTGAGACCGTCCCAGTTCGCTTTCTCGTATTGCCAAACGGTTCTCGTTGGTGCTTTCTTTTTAACTGTGTTTTGTTGGCACGATAAATTAGCAGATATGACACAATGGTCTGATGTGCCTAGAGGCGACAATACACTAATTGTGTATTTATTAGGATCAGAGGTAAGAAACAAGTCTAGGGTGTTGGCGGATTGACCTTCAACGTCCGGTATTCGCGTTGGCTCGTCAACAAGCTGAGTTAGTTGGTTTAACTCAGCGAAGAGCTCAACATACCTTCCTTCGGGTGTTGTCTGGCCTGAAAAGCGAAGCCAACTAGAATTGTGTACATTGAAATCGCCCGCAATGACGATTTCAGTGTGAAGATAATGGGCAACAATTCTTTGGATGGAGTCGGACAGAGCATCAAATTCGTTAAAATTTAAATTTCTGTCCAGATTTGGGCTTCGATAAATAAAACAGGAATGAATGATGTGCTTATTGACCGAAAATTTGAACCACATGAAGTTAAAACCATATTGTGGTTGAAGTTGGTACGCAACATCATTTCTAATATAAATAGCGAGACCGTGGTGAGCAAAGAATAGAGGCACTAAGCTGTACCCATATAGGTTAAATTCTGAATGATCAGAATTTTCACCTATTTGTGTTTCACTCAGTGCCAAAACAGCTGGGCTGTGTTGCACAGTATACACGTACGCGGCACAGAAATTCTGCCTAGGTCCACGAATGTTGCTAAAATCAACCCTAAATGTACTACCCATTTAAAATATTCATAACTACCTAAAACACAAGTCAGACAATTAACTAAGAAGGTCATTTAATCTAACTCCCAATTTGAGCTTTTCAAACCAATTTGCCACTAGTGTTATGCCTGAGTGACACCTTGAATTGAACCGCCCCTGGTTAACTAGATAAAACACACTACTATCTATCTGACGTCATAACCTACTTGATCAATGCAAGCACTATGCGAAAGCAATACCATACATAATGCTGCAATGATCTAGTCAGTTTGACTGCGAAGATGATGGGGGAAGGAAGGGAAGGAATACCACTAGCACCGCTTTTTTCTATTATGTTGTATATTTTTTATTTTTTTTTTATCACGATGCGATGTTGATGCACAAACACAGACACTGAAACTGGTTTATTTTTTTTTTTGCACGACAGGATTAGAGGTTATTATTTTTTTTTTTTTTTTTCTATTTTTGGTGATTTGATTTTTTTTTATTGCACAAGCACAAGCACTGCTAGGTAGGTATTTGGATATTGATTTTGATTTTTTCTGTGTTGGTTCCTTTTGTTTTTTTAATGATGTTATGTTTTTTTTTGGGTATTTGAATAATTGTAATAAACACTAAACTATTATAGACAACAGAATAATAAAAACAGAGATGGACGTTAACGAGGGGACTATGACTTCCAACGAGAACCATCACAAACTCGTGTGCAGCCGATATGAGGCGAATCGGAATTCATTGTTCATTGTGTAGCTGTCGCAGAACCGGTTTCTTTTTGATCTTCATACGTTTAATGTTACCACCGTTTTTAAGTATCCTTAAAATCGTCGAAAAACTAGCTAATACCCTACATTTTGACATTATTTTAGGCGCTAATAGTGTGGAATTTGAAGCAAGCACCAGAATCAGTCGCTTTTCTCGGATTGTTGTTGCTTGAGCTGTGCGTCCTTTTCGATTTTTTCCATAGTTTTCGATGTCTGCTAGATAGTTGTTGACAGCGATCTTATTTCTATTCAGTCTCCTAGCTTTTTCTCGGCCTCAGAATCCCAATTCCTTTAAATCATCTATTGATTGTCTTTCTGCTACTGTCAACGTGTTTCTTAAAATTTAAAATAAAATATAGTTTTCTATCCTTTCTTAAATATTTTAAACTTGTTTGAAAAAAATCGGTGATAGTAACTTTTGGGCTTTTTTTTGTGTGATAACACACTTTCAGTTAGGCTGCATAGCTTTCGCTCCGTAATTTATATTATTGAATGTTTGAATTTTCAACAACCACTTGAGTGGGCTTCCACCATTGTATTTGGCTGGAATTTTTGCAATTTCATGGCTGCCACACCAATCATCAGATTCCTTTCAGTGGTGCTTAGTCTTTTATGTTCAATTTTAATTTATAAATTAGTGCCGTCAATTGGAATCGAACCTAGACCAGCTACCTCTGAGGCCTATGCACTACGCATTGCGCCACCGAGGTCACCTGATCATGCCCATCCAAAGTAAGGTTTTGTCTTTATAAATTGCGTATTTAGACAACTAGCATTTTTACTAGCCGCACACAAGTTGGTTGTTGATCATTCGGGTTCTTTTCTCTTTTCTCCGTACACTGTTTACAAACCAACAATTCGTTGGACAATTGTAAGGTGGGAGATTGTATGAAAGATTTGACACTGGTCAAGAATTGATTTAATTAAATTGGGCTTTTTTTGTGTGATAACACACTTGCAGTAAGGCTGCATTGCTTTCGCTCCGTAATTTATATTATTGAATGTTTGAATTTTCAACAACCACTTGAGTGGGCTTCCACCATTGTATTTGGCTGGAATTATTGCAATTTCATGGCTGCCACACCAATCATCAGATTCCTTTCAGTGGCGCAATGCGTAGTGCATAGGCCTCAGAGGTAGCTGGTCTAGGTTCGATTCCAATTGACGGCACTAATTTATAAATTAAAATTGAACATAAAAGACTAAGCACCACTGAAAGGAATCTGATGATTGGTGTGGCAGCCATGAAATTGCAATAATTCCAGCCAAATACAATGGTGGAAGCCCACTCAAGTGGTTGTTGAAAATTCAAACATTCAATGATATTAACTTTTGCACAGTAATTTTTGTAATGGCCTCAATCAAGTGACGCAACTTTTTATATAATTTCGGAAACTGCTCTGGATTTTCCAAGTTAACCTTTAACTTTATCCTTTTTTATTGCAAAATATATATAGTGTCCTCAAACAAGCGACAGGGAGTGTACCTATATCCGTTGTTTGCATACAAGAAAACCTCGGATATAAGAAAGAAATTTCTTGGATTATCAGAGTTTCTTAGGGCCGAGCCCCACGTGCAACTTTCAGTCACGAAACTGGTTGGTTGCTAAAATGAATCATATGCATATATATGAAAATGCGCCCACATGCATGTGTGCGCACTTTCATATAAATGCATATGATTCATTTTAGCAACCAAACAGTTTCGTGACCGAAAGCTGCATGTGGGCGCCAGCCCTTATATCCGTGTTGTATACTGTATTCTGTGCCTGTACAGGGTTTGTGCCAACTTTCGGGCCGTTGTCGACCAAGAAGGGTTTTAAGGTACTCGCATGTTGCGGGACAACCTACCCTGAACTGGCTTCGATCCAAGGTAGAAAATATGAAGGGGTTACTTGAAGGAGTTACACTAAGTGTTGCTCTCAAAAGTGACCTTCCGACAGGGCCAAAAGTCCGAATAAATGTCCGGGCCCTAGCATCGACAGCATCACTCTATTGAGATTACTTCGTGCTCAAAATCCCAACCTACCTAGTGCCGACTGGAAAGTCACACATATGGAGGAGCCCACTAAAACGGGCCTGGGAGTGGTACTCATGCTCAATCACGAGACAATGGGTATGCTTCCTTCAAGGGATTATAGGCTAAAATTTGGCATAAATGCAGTTAGGGTGTAACCGGAAACGGTAGCCAACTTAGTGCAAAAAACTAAAAACAAAAATAAAAACTAAAATAATGAAAGTGCTGCAAATCAATCTGCAGCACAGTAAATTGGCCTCTACCACCCTTAGCCCCCTTTTGTCAAAAGACAACATAGACATAGCCCTTATTCAGGAGCCATGGGTCAACAGCGGCAATATCTGCGGACTCAGGTCCAAGGATTACTACCTATACCACAAAAAAGGGCACTCAGAAGATAACTGTCGTACATGTATAGTTGCGAAAAAAATTATAAATCTTTTCCTCCTATCTCCTCATTGTAGCTCAGACATGGCGACGGTGAAGTGCGAAAGAAAAGGGGCCCGCCCCTGATCTTAGCCTCTGTATACATGCCAGGTGATGAACCGGGGCTGCCTCCATCTACAGCATTTGATGACCTAGTAGCAGAATCGGGTTAGAACGGTTGGGACCTACTGGCAGGCTGCGACTCCAATCCCAACTAACAATTTAACTTCTGTAAGGGTCTATCGAAGTTATTTCCTAATCAGCTAATTGGACTCTATAAGGCCTTAGACAAACACAGTTGGCCCACATTGAGAAGCTCGAAAGGCTTTCAAGCAATCATTTACAGGTTTATTGGAAGTACTCAATTTATTTCGCTTAGGCCTTATAGAACAAAACTACACTCAAAGATTGCAAATGTAGTAGTGTAGTTTTGTTCAAGTGTTTCGATAGACACATCTGAAAACCCTTATAAAAGGCTTGTCGAGGCCTAGGAGAAGCCTTATCGAAGCACAGTGCAAAACAAAATAAAAATAAATTCTTTACTTTTATTTCTATATTTTCTCCTTTATTTTCATCCAAGTAATGATTTTCTTCTGAAACTTAATTCACAATAATTATTTATATATGAGAAAAATACATCACTTACTTGATGAGTTTTGCGGGAATTGAACCGAGGATGGTTGGGTTGCGAGTCGGGCACCTTAGGTATCGAGCTAGCCTGGCATATGAAAAATGAGTGCCAAATTGGAACCACTTGAAACCGAAACTAGCTTCCTAAAAAATTCCTTGGGGCTTCCTGATGAATTAAATTAATTTAAAAAATACAGGTGACCATTCGTCTGTTGCTGTGAAGGGATTTTTTTTGTACTTAATGTTATTTTTTTTTTTAATTATTAATGTTTCCATCATTACTTTACTCATTAGAAAAAAACATGGAAGTGGTCACACAAACATACTTTTTGTGAGATAACAAATAAACCATAAGTTCGTATTTCGCTGAAATCAATTGTTTTTTTAAAAACGAAATGCTTTGATTTGAGAAAAAATATAAAAACTCTTAAAACATGTACTTTCAATTACGTACACAAACCGTTTACTGACAATTTTAATTTGTATCTTTTTTAAAAACACTAATTTGCCAAAATAAAAAACATAAACAATAAAGACCATCATTAAGTTTTTTTCAACTGAAAGTGGCTATGTATGTAGTATAGATATTAAAAAGTTTAAAATGTAATAAGAAAACTACTGAGAAATGAAAGCTTCATACTAAGATAATTTTTTAAAAACATTCGAACTTCTTAACATGACAATATTTTTTAAACGATGAAAAAGGAACTATAATATGGTCACCTCGTTTGTGAATAATTCAGCCAGCAGTATCTTATTTTCACATAAATACTACTTTCCATGCGAAGTACCAGCTTTTAATGCTTTCATGTTGAGTGTGGAACCCTTCGCTAAGACCAAATAATCGGAATTATTACTTCCCGCGCATGCGCCTGAGAGGATGATTAAAATTAATTTTGCATAACCACCTCTTCACAGGTCTTATAGAAACAAATTAAGCCTCAACTACATAGATCTACTTTTGTACAAAAGTACAAAAGTGAGAAATTAAAATGCTCGCTAAAGAAACATGCTTGCAAAAACACATATGAAAATTGTTCTGACACATAAATTAAATCACCATGCCCAATTTTCCATTGTTTTTTTGCAAGCGGGTGTCTTCAGAATAGATATTTATTTCTCACTTTTATACAAAAGTAGGCCTATGTAGTTAAGCCTTTAGGCTGACATCACTTCGCTGAGGTAAATTCATCGAAATAAACGCTTCTCGCGCATGCGTCTGACAGAGCTCACACAATTGTGTCGGGCTTGTGTTTACTGCGTTATAGAACCAAAATTGGATGTCATGCTTAATCAGAGTTACCACTGTGATCAAATTTAATTCTGAGGGAATCACTTTTATTGGTGGAATCCGGGCTATTATTCTTTTTATAGAAATAAAAAAAAAATAAGACAAACCATGAATATGAAGAAAGTTTATCTGTTTTTCATTGCATTTTTGAACAACAATAACAACAACAAAAAAGGAGACTGATGAGTGCAAAAGTGGCAAAGCACGAAATAGCTTTATCTCCAGCCAAACAATTGGTGGTAAGCGCCTTTAAGTTGTTGTTGTTGTTGTTCAAAAATTCAATGAAATTGACGGAATAAAGAATGGTAAAGCCTAATAAGCTGACATTCTAGTACGAATAGTACAATAATAACAATTATGATCTGATTTTGTTTAATCATTTATAATAAAAAATAAATAAATAATGTGTATTTGTAGTGCAATTCTGAATACATATACATAACTATAGTTTCATGTAAAAAATAAATATATTTTTTTTCGTTTTTTTTTTTATCAAGTGAATTTAAATTGTTTTCTTTTACCATATATCTCACTGCAGAAAATAAATGTTTGTGCCGTTTTTGTTTGCAAAATATAAACGATTTAATATTAGACCATACCTACTCAATGAATCGGTTTAATTTAAATTTTCAGAATGATACAATTTTTCCTATTTTTATTTTCATAAATAATTTGACCTGTGGTAACCCTCTCTCGGCAGTAGAAACATGGATGTGCTGACCAGTACACAAAATATTGCTTGTATCGGACTTTTGCGCAGGGGGCTTACACAAACAAAATAAAAATAAACCACTGACAATTATGCTTCCATTAGACTTTCGTACACATAATAGCTTGTTTCAGGCGTTTGTAAGCAGGCCCTTCAAGAGCTCTTGGCATTGCTTCCTTGTGAAAGCTTTTTCTTTGCTTTTATTTCACATGCCTGTCAAAACTAATTTCTGGGAAGCATTACTAAAACTATAACCAAATTGTAAATATTCAGGCTTGCAGAAAATTATAGATTCTGTCTGTAATAGGTTTGTAGGAAGCTGTTTTAAAAAACATAGCTTCAAAAATTTGCAACTTCCATGTCCAAACTAAATACAAGTCTTGTAGAAATAATAACTTATAGAAATTCAAAAAATGGACCTTATAGAGGGAAAATTGTTAGTTGGGATGCTCATCATTTGCAACAGGGCAGCACTGACACAAATACAAGAGGTGAGTCGCTTTTTGAATTTATTATTAAGAACAATATTGTAATACTAAATAGAGGTAATGAACCAACCTTCGTTACGAGAAATAGAAGAGAAGTGCTTGACATAACGCTTTCCACGAACTCTGATTCTATTCGAATTAGTGACTGGAAAGTATCAAATAAAGTTACATACTCTGACCATAGAATGATAGCATTCCAAATTGAACATGATATAGAAACCCCTAAGCCCTATAGGAACCTTAGGAAAACAAACTGGGGAGCCTTTAATACGTTAATGGCCTCATCCTGGGGCAGTTATGTGGGTCAACCTTTATTAAACTGTTCAGAGATTGAAAAACGCGTTAGTGAACTTACAACATCTATTCATAACTCATACGAAAGCTCTTGCCCCATAACTAAAGGAAAAGGTAAAGTCAACCCCATCTGGTGGTCAAACGAGCTTTCTGTCTTAAGGAAAAACTCAAGGAGGCTTTTCAACAGAGCGAAACACAGCAATACCAATGCGGACTGGGATCTTTACAAGATCAGCAAAAATGAATATAAGAACCGAACAACCTATGCCAAAAGATCAGCCTGGCGAAAATTTTGTACAGACATTGAGTCAACAAATGATGCTGCTAGGCTCAGGAAAGTCATGTCAAAGGTTTACATCCCTCCGGGCTTCCTAAAAAGAGCGGATAAGACCTGGACAAACTCCTGCTCTGAGACTTTAGAGTCACTTATGAGTACTCACTTCCCAGGGTGTGTCAATGACATACCTCTTGGGGACAGAGGCCATCACATAGTTGTAATCTCTAAAATAGGCAATGAGATAGTAGATAGTAGATAGTAAGAAAGTGGCCTGGGCCATTGACTCTTTCTCAGCATACAAGTCCGCAGGGCCCGATGGTATAATTCCAATTATGCTCCAAAGCTCTAAAGACACAATTGTTCCAATCCTCGTGGATATCTTTAGGGGATGTTTAAATACAACCTATATTCCTTCAGGATGGAGACAGGTCAATGTCATCTTCATTCCAAAAGCTGGCAAGCCCACGCACACTGAACCAAAGGACTTTTGACCAATTAGTTTATCTTCTTTTCTTCTCAAGACATTAGAAAGACTAATAGAGACCCATATTCGCCTTAAACTAAGTGATGATGTTTTCTCACAGGCCCAGCATGCATATATGAAGGGCAAATCTGTTGAGGCAGCTCTTCATGAGGTGGTCGGCACAATTGAAAAATCAATCCATTATAAAGAATTCACTCTAGGAGCTTTCCTAGACATAGAAGGGGCTTTCAATAATGTCGAAAGTAAATCAATCAGACAAGCCCTAGACTCTACCGGTATTGACCCTTTGTTATCAAACTGGATCGACTCTATGCTTCAAACTAGACTTGTAAATGGGGAATTGGGCGACAGCAAGCTAAAAATCAGAACATGTATGGGTACACCACAGGGCGGGGTATTATCACCGCTACTCTGGCTCCTGGTTGTTAATCAGGTTTCGGTCGATCTTAACCAAAGTGGAGTCAAAGTCGTGGCATATGCAGACGACATCGTGATAATGACCTCTGGAAAATTTGTTTCCACACTTCGTGATCTCCTGCAAACAGCCCTTGACAAGCTCAGTAATTGGGCCAATAGCTGTGGACTTAATGTCAACCCACTTAAAACTGAACTAGTTTTGTTTACGAGAAAACATAATATTCCAACTATGTATTAACCCTCCCACAGTAAATGGGACACCGCTCCATATTACGGGTACGGCATAATATCTTGGACTGATAATTGATCGTAAACTAAACTGGAAAGAAAACATTAAAGAACGTGAGAAAAAAGCGTCGATAGCATTCCACACTTGCAGTAGAATTTTTGGTAGAAGATGGGGGCCTAGCCCTAAAACCATCCATTGGATGTATACAGCCATCATACGGCCAATATTAACATATGCATGTTTGGTTTGGTGGCCAGCATTCGACAAAGGCACTCAAGACCATGACAAAAATTCAAAAATTCCTTTCGCTTGCCCCACTTGATCTTTTTACAAAAGAGCTGGCGGCCAAAAGCGCTCTTCGATTAAAAGAGTGCAATTATTGGCCACTATGGTCACAAGACGATAATTAATTTCACTGATATTAATATTCAAACGAATTACATTTTACCGCATATTGATTTCAACCCAGTTGTACTTTCAGACTTTCCATCAAGAGAACTCTGGAACAAAAACCGGGTCACTAACGAAGATCATATCTCGGTATTCACTGACGGGTCCAAATCAGACGAGGGGGTAGGGTCCGGCATCTTTTCAGAAAACCCACCCATAAACAAATCGATAAAACTACCGAACTTCTGTAGCCTCTTTCAAGCAGAGGTCCTTGCAGTTTGTGAAGCTGCAAAGCATCTTTCCACGCTTGAATTGACGGGAAAGAACATTGATTTCTTCATAGATAATAGATAACAATCAAAGCCATATCATCAATCGTCATTAAATCCAAACTGATTGATTGCTGTCGCAGCGAACTAAAACCGTTGGGCGCAGCAAACACAGTTACCCTTCGTTGGGTCCCAGGACATCGTGACATTTTTGGTAATGATATGGCAGACGAACTGGCCAAAAACGGGGCAACACTTGAACCGACTTGAACAAGAAAAATGTAGAATTCACCATAGTTTCTTAAAAGCTACTAACGATCGGTGGTCAACACTGGAGTCCTGTCGAGTTTCAAAGACTTTGTGGCCGTTGCTCTCTAAGAACAAGACAGACTATTTACTAAAGCTAAGCAGGCCCCAATTATCCCTTTTAGTTGGTATACTCACGGGTCACAACTTCATGGGAACTCACTTGAGCAGAATGGGCATCAGCTCATCTTACCTATGTATGTAGAGGGTGTCAAGACGAGGAAGCGGTGGAGGGCTCATACCACTTCCTTTGCAAATGCCCCAGCCTAGCTAGAAACAGAAGAGCAACTCTCGGAGAATACTTCTTCGACGACTTAGATAGCGTCTCTATTTTGCCACCTGCAAACATCATGAAATTTATTCAGATTTTAGGATGGTTCAGGGAGGCTCCTTCCACAATAAGCCCTACCTGTTACCCACCATGTCCTCTCCTCACCCATCCTTTCTCCTACCCAAGTCAACTCCCGGGGAGCACAATGGATCCACTGAGATCCGAGTGAGATGATTCGGCTTGCCGCTTCATCACCCCTTTTAACCTAACCTACTGTATTCTGGCATTTTGTTCAAACTGAAATCAATAATGGTTGAATTATACAACTATTAGCACTCAGTAGTAGCCCGTAGCGTAATGGTTAGTGCATTCGACTGTCACGCTGGAGGTCTGGGATCGCTTCGCAGCCTCGTCCACCTAAAAAACTAAAAAGTTTTTTTTCAGGGCTACTGCCTCTTGCGAGGAATTGACAAATCCTCCAAGAGTATCACTTGTCACGAATAAGTGCTTCTCGTCTAGCCGTTAGAATTCGGAATAAAATTGTAGGTCCCTTCCATTCCTGTCGAAAGGCGCACACAGGAATGGTTGCGAGTTGTTAGTCACTAGGCCCTGGTTCTTCATGAGCCGGTGTGCCACCCGATTTATTTGTATTTTTTTTTTATTAGCACTCATAAAAGTACAATTATTGGCATTTGCAATCATTGTATCTGTAAAGGACGTATCTAATTATTGGCACCCCCTGCCAATAATTGAACCCTAGTTTTTTGGGATTTAATTATTGACAGTGCCAATTTGGCACCCATTTTATTAATAAAAAAAAATACTTTTTCAACAAGATATATTTTAAAACGGCTTACATATTTAATGTATTAATAATAGCCGTGTTTTTTTTCAGGTTCAAATAAAATTGTCGAAAAAAACGACATCCGAACTTAGAAAAGTCATCGAAGCAAAAATCCCTAGCTCTATCACGAAACTCAGATATTCCCATCACTACCTTTCAGCTTTTGGAAAAGCATGCAAAATAAAAACAAAATACATTCAAATAAAAAGAAATCTCGTATAAAAAATTATTTCGATCGTAAGTAAAACAAAAAAAAAAATGTGAAAAAACGCAATTTTAAATCACAAGTCAGAACAAAATTAATTTACAAAACAATGCAATGGCCGTCCATTTTTTTTTGTTTATAAAAAATATTTCCATTCGTTGGCTCAGATATTTTGACGTATTCATACAAATTATCGATAACAGAAAAGTAATTTGAGCTGGCAGTACTTTTTCTATCTGGACTTAAGTTAAGAACCGATAATTATCTGGACTTAGCTAAGTTCATATGGACTTCAGTTGTTTTTGTATTTTACATATAAATTCCTTAGTTCAGATGTTGTTTTTTTCGTCGAATTCTATCTGAACCTGCAAAAAAACACAGCTAATAAATTTAAAAATAAACAAAATTATTAAAAAACGTAAAAGGAAGCAGTTAAAAAAAAACTTACATATAGGTCCTTAACCAAAACAATCGATTTTTAAATTTTTTTTTCAACTGGTTTTCACTTTCACTTGTCAAACAGAGTCTTCAAACTAAAAATGTTAGAATTCAAAATAAAAAATAAATTTACTTATTCCTACAACGGGTTACTGAGAAAATACCTGTTTAATGATGGAGCTTCAATAATTTGCCAATAATTGTAGTCGTTATGCTAATTCTTGACAAGCACCCCCTGCCAATAATTGAACCTTAGTTTTTTGGGATCTAATTATTGACAGTGCCAATTTGGAACCAATTTTATTAATAAAAAAAAATAGTTTTTCAACAAGATATATTTTAAAACGGTTTACATATTTAATGTATTAATAATAGCCGTGTTTTTTTCAGGTTCAAATAAAATTGTCGAAAAAAACGACATCCGAACTAAGAAAAGTCATCGAAGCAAAACTGCCTAGCACTATCACGAAACTCAGATATTCCCATCACTACCTTTCAGCTTTTGGAAAAGCATGCAAAATAGAAACAAAATACATTCAAATAAAAAGAAATCTCGTATAGAAAATTATTCCGATCGTTAGTAAAACAAAGCAAAAATGTGAAAAAACGCAATTTTAAATCACAAGTCAGAACAAAATTAATTTACAAAACAATGGTCGTCGTTATAAAAAATATTTTCATTCGTTGGCTCAGATATTTTGACGTTTTCATACAAACTATCGATAGCAAAATAGTAATTTGAGCTGGCAGTACCGATAATTATCTGGACTTAGCTAAGTTCATATGGACTTCAGTTGTTTTTGTATTTTACATGTAAATTCCTTAGTTCAGATGTTGTTTTTTTCGTCGAATTCTATCTGAACCTGCAAACAAACACAGCTTATAAATTTAAAAATAAATAAAATTATTAAAAAATGTAAAAGGAAGCAGTTAAAAAAAAACTTACAAAATTATAGGTTCTTACCCAAAACAATCGATTTTTAATTTTTTTTTTCAACTGGTTTTCACTTTCACTTGTCAAACAGAGTCTTCGAACTAAAAATGTTAGAATTCAAAATAAAAAATAAATTTACTTATTCCTACAACGGGTTACTGAGAAAATAACTGTTTAATAATGGAGCTTCAATAATTTGCCAATAATTGTAGTCGTTATGCTAGTTCTTGAGCTCCTTATCCTAGTACCTTGGTAAAAGAGTTTTCAAACCCATCTCATAAAGGCAAAAGAGAGTTAATAGCACCACAAAAATTAATACGAGTATTACTTCAATAAACTTAGTGGGCTTTTACCCAAACATTCTAATATTTATAAAAAGTCTCAAGCATTTTCATACGATCTTCTGGGGCCTACAGAAGATCGACAGCTACTACATCAGCTACATCAACTTTTACAACAGCATTCTACGACAACACCAGTTATATTTCCGTTAAAATTTTCTGTTCCATAGGAACAGGCAAATGTAAGACTGCTTTCACACAAGGAAACTGAGTTGCTGGAAACTGGGAGTTTGTAGGCGAGCAGGGCAAGAAGAAAGGGGAATGAAAAAAATCTCCCCGGTCAACGATTGAGGAGATTTTTTATCACATTCCTTCTCACACTGTCCGTAATGTGCGTTCAGCCAATAAACTTTATATGGAAAAAACAGAAATCTCCGGCAATTCAGTTTCCTTGTGTGAAGCTACAAGGCAATTAAAAGAAAACGTCAAAAAATCTCCAGCAACTAGTTTCCCTGTGTGAAAGGAGACTAACTGAAATATAATAGTCTAATGGCTAGTTGCACCAAGCAATTTTAAATTTATTGCTTCGTTAGATTTTAAAACGACATTTATCGGTTGCACCGCAAGTTTTAATTCTAAAAGACCAATAAACGAACCAATAAACTAAAGTTCCATTTTCCTCCAGTTAAATTTTAAAACCAAGTTTTTTTTCAGGTTCAAATAAAATTGTCGAAAAAAACGACATCCGAACTTAGAAAAGTCATCGAAGCAAAAATGCCTAGCTCTATCACGAAACTCAGATATTCCCATCACTACCTTTCAGCTTTTGGAAAAGCATGCAAAATAAAAACAAAATACATTGAAATAAAAAGAAATCTCGTATAAAAAATTATTTCGATCGTAAGTAAAACAAAAAAAAAATGTGAAAAAACGCAATTTTAAATCACAAGTCAGAACAAAATTAATTTACAAAACAATGCAATGGTCGTCCATTTTTTTTTTGTTTATAAAAAATATTTCCATTCGTTGGCTCAGATATTTTGACGTATTCATACAAATTATCGATAACAGAAAAATAATTTGAGCTGGCAGTACTTTTTCTATCTGGACTTAAGTTAAGAACCGATAATTATCTGGACTTAGCTAAGTTCATATGGACTTCAGTTGTTTTTGTATTTTACATATAAATTCCTTAGTTCAGATGTTGTTTTTTTCGTCGAATTCTATCTGAACCTGCAAAAAAACACAGCTAATAAATTTAAAAATAAACAAAATTATTAAAAAACGTAAAAGGAAGCAGTTAAAAAAAAACTTACATATAGGTCCTTAACCAAAACAATCGATTTTTAAATTTTTTTTTCAACTGGTTTTCACTTTCACTTGTCAAACAGAGTCTTCAAACTAAAAATGTTAGAATTCAAAATAAAAAATAAATTTACTTATTCCTACAACGGGTTACTGAGAAAATACCTGTTTAATGATGGAGCTTCAATAATTTGCCAATAATTGTAGTCGTTATGCTAATTCTTGACAAGCACCCCCTGCCAATAATTGAACCTTAGTTTTTTGGGATCTAATTATTGACAGTGCCAATTTGGCACCAATTTTATTAATAAAAAAAATTAGTTTTTCAACAAGATATATTTTAAAACGGTTTACATATTTAATGTATTAATAATAGCCGTGTTTTTTTTCAGGTTCAAATAAAATTGTCGAAAAAAACGACATCCGAACTTAGAAAAGTCATCGAAGCAAAAATGCCTAGCTCTATCACGAAACTCAGATATTCCCATCACTACCTTTCAGCTTTTGGAAAAGCATGCAAAATAAAAACAAAATACATTCAAATAAAAAGAAATCTCGTATAAAAAATTATTTCGATCGTAAGTAAAACAAAAAAAAAAAATGTGAAAAAACGCAATTTTAAATCACAAGTCAGAACAAAATTAATTTACAAAACAATGCAATGGCCGTCCATTTTTTTTTGTTTATAAAAAATATTTCCATTCGTTGGCTCAGATATTTTGACGTATTCATACAAATTATCGATAACAGAAAAGTAATTTGAGCTGGCAGTACTTTTTCTATCTGGACTTAAGTTAAGAACCGATAATTATCTGGACTTAGCTAAGTTCATATGGACTTCAGTTGTTTTTGTATTTTACATATAAATTCCTTAGTTCAGATGTTGTTTTTTTCGTCGAATTCTATCTGAACCTGCAAAAAAACACAGCTAATAAATTTAAAAATAAACAAAATTATTAAAAAACGTAAAAGGAAGCAGTTAAAAAAAAACTTACATATAGGTCCTTAACCAAAACAATCGATTTTTAAATTTTTTTTCAACTGGTTTTCACTTTCACTTGTCAAACAGAGTCTTCAAACTAAAAATGTTAGAATTCAAAATAAAAAATAAATTTACTTATTCCTACAACGGGTTACTGAGAAAATACCTGTTTAATGATGGAGCTTCAATAATTTGCCAATAATTGTAGTCGTTATGCTAATTCTTGACAAGCACCCCCTGCCAATAATTGAACCTTAGTTTTTTGGGATCTAATTATTGACAGTGCCAATTTGGCACCAATTTTATTAATAAAAAAAATTAGTTTTTCAACAAGATATATTTTAAAACGGTTTACATATTTAATGTATTAATAATAGCCGTGTTTTTTTTCAGGTTCAAATAAAATTGTCGAAAAAAACGACATCCGAACTTAGAAAAGTCATCGAAGCAAAAATGCCTAGCTCTATCACGAAACTCAGATATTCCCATCACTACCTTTCAGCTTTTGGAAAAGCATGCAAAATAAAAACAAAATACATTCAAATAAAAAGAAATCTCGTATAAAAAATTATTTCGATCGTAAGTAAAACAAAAAAAAAAATGTGAAAAAACGCAATTTTAAATCACAAGTCAGAACAAAATTAATTTACAAAACAATGCAATGGCCGTCCATTTTTTTTTGTTTATAAAAAATATTTCCATTCGTTGGCTCAGATATTTTGACGTATTCATACAAATTATCGATAACAGAAAAGTAATTTGAGCTGGCAGTACTTTTTCTATCTGGACTTAAGTTAAGAACCGATAATTATCTGGACTTAGCTAAGTTCATATGGACTTCAGTTGTTTTTGTATTTTACATTTAAATTCCTTAGTTCAGATGTTGTTTTTTTCGTCGAATTCTATCTGAACCTGCAAAAAAACACAGCTAATAAATTTAAAAATAAACAAAATTATTAAAAAACGTAAAAGGAAGCAGTTAAAAAAAAACTTACATATAGGTCCTTAACCAAAACAATCGATTTTTAAATTTTTTTTTCAACTGGTTTTCACTTTCACTTGTCAAACAGAGTCTTCAAACTAAAAATGTTAGAATTCAAAATAAAAAATAAATTTACTTATTCCTACAACGGGTTACTGAGAAAATACCTGTTTAATGATGGAGCTTCAATAATTTGCCAATAATTGTAGTCGTTATGCTAATTCTTGACAAGCACCCCCTGCCAATAATTGAACCTTAGTTTTTTGGGATCTAATTATTGACAGTGCCAATTTGGAACCAATTTGATTAATAAAAAAAATTAGTTTTTCAACAAGATATATTTTAAAACGGTTTACATATTTAATGTATTAATAATAGCCGTGTTTTTTTCAGGTTCAAATAAAATTGTCGAAAAAAACGACATCCGAACTAAGAAAAGTCATCGAAGCAAAACTGCCTAGCACTATCACGAAACTCAGATATTCCCATCACTACCTTTCAGCTTTTGGAAAAGCATGCAAAATAGAAACAAAATACATTCAAATAAAAAGAAATCTCGTATAGAAAATTATTCCGATCGTTAGTAAAACAAAGCAAAAATGTGAAAAAACGCAATTTTAAATCACAAGTCAGAACAAAATTAATTTACAAAACAATGGTCGTCGTTATAAAAAATATTTTCATTCGTTGGCTCAGATATTTTGACGTTTTCATACAAACTATCGATAGCAAAATAGTAATTTGAGCTGGCAGTACCGATAATTATCTGGACTTAGCTAAGTTCATATGGACTTCAGTTGTTTTTGTATTTTACATGTAAATTCCTTAGTTCAGATGTTGTTTTTTTCGTCGAATTCTATCTGAACCTGCAAACAAACACAGCTTATAAATTTAAAAATAAATAAAATTATTAAAAAATGTAAAAGGAAGCAGTTAAAAAAAAACTTACAAAATTATAGGTTCTTACCCAAAACAATCGATTTTTAATTTTTTTTTTCAACTGGTTTTCACTTTCACTTGTCAAACAGAGTCTTCGAACTAAAAATGTTAGAATTCAAAATAAAAAATAAATTTACTTATTCCTACAACGGGTTACTGAGAAAATAACTGTTTAATAATGGAGCTTCAATAATTTGCCAATAATTGTAGTCGTTATGCTAGTTCTTGAGCTCCTTATCCTAGTACCTTGGTAAAAGAGTTTTCAAACCCATCTCATAAAGGCTAGACCGCACTAGGCGGAACTGCACTGCAGCGGAACTGCGATTCAAAATAATTTGTATGAAATTTAATGAAGTTCGGTTGCCGCTTAGTGCGATATAGTTCATACAGTTTCATACAAATAATGTTTTGCCGCGTCGTGAAGTGTAGTTCCGCTGCAGTTGTGTGCGGTCTAACCTTAAAGGCAAAAGAGAGTTAATAGCACCACAAAAATTAATACGAGTATTACTTCAATAAACTTAGTGGGCTTTTACCCAAACATTCTAATATTTATAAAAAGTCTCAAGCATTTTCATACGATCTTCTGGGGCCTACAGAAGATCGACAGCTACTACATCAGCTACATCAACTTTTACAACAGCATTCTACGACAACACCAGTTATATTTCCGTTAAAATTTTCTGTTCCATAGGAACAGGCAAGACTGCTTTCACACAAGGAAACTGAGTTGCTGGAAACTGGGAGTTTGTAGGCGAGCAGGGCAAGAAGAAAGGGGAATGAAAAAAATCTCCCCGGTCAACGATTGAGGAGATTTTTTATCACATTCCTTCTCACACTGTCCGTAATGTGCGTTCAGCCAATAAACTTTATATGGAAAAAACAGAAATCTCCGGCAATTCAGTTTCCTTGTGTGAAGCTACAAGGCAATTAAAAGAAAACGTCAAAAAATCTCCAGCAACTAGTTTCCCTGTGTGAAAGGGGACTAACTGAAATATAATAGTCTAATGGCTAGTTGCACCAAGCAATTTTAAATTTATTGCTTCGTTAGATTTTAAAACGACATTTATCGGTTGCACCGCAAGTTTTAATTCTAAAAGACCAATAAACGAACCAATAAACTAAAGTTCCATTTTCCTCCAGTTAAATTTTAAAACCAAGTTTTTTTTCAGGTTCAAATAAAATTGTCGAAAAAAACGACATCCGAACTTAGAAAAGTCATCGAAGCAAAAATGCCTAGCTCTATCACGAAACTCAGATATTCCCATCACTACCTTTCAGCTTTTGGAAAAGCATGCAAAATAAAAACAAAATACATTGAAATAAAAAGAAATCTCGTATAAAAAATTATTTCGATCGTAAGTAAAACAAAAAAAAAATGTGAAAAAACGCAATTTTAAATCACAAGTCAGAACAAAATTAATTTACAAAACAATGCAATGGTCGTCCATTTTTTTTTTGTTTATAAAAAATATTTCCATTCGTTGGCTCAGATATTTTGACGTATTCATACAAATTATCGATAACAGAAAAATAATTTGAGCTGGCAGTACTTTTTCTATCTGGACTTAAGTTAAGAACCGATAATTATCTGGACTTAGCTAAGTTCATATGGACTTCAGTTGTTTTTGTATTTTACATATAAATTCCTTAGTTCAGATGTTGTTTTTTTCGTCGAATTCTATCTGAACCTGCAAAAAAACACAGCTAATAAATTTAAAAATAAACAAAATTATTAAAAAACGTAAAAGGAAGCAGTTAAAAAAAAACTTACATATAGGTCCTTAACCAAAACAATCGATTTTTAAATTTTTTTTTCAACTGGTTTTCACTTTCACTTGTCAAACAGAGTCTTCAAACTAAAAATGTTAGAATTCAAAATAAAAAATAAATTTACTTATTCCTACAACGGGTTACTGAGAAAATACCTGTTTAATGATGGAGCTTCAATAATTTGCCAATAATTGTAGTCGTTATGCTAATTCTTGACAAGCACCCCCTGCCAATAATTGAACCTTAGTTTTTTGGGATCTAATTATTGACAGTGCCAATTTGGCACCAATTTTATTAATAAAAAAAATTAGTTTTTCAACAAGATATATTTTAAAACGGTTTACATATTTAATGTATTAATAATAGCCGTGTTTTTTTTCAGGTTCAAATAAAATTGTCGAAAAAAACGACATCCGAACTTAGAAAAGTCATCGAAGCAAAAATGCCTAGCTCTATCACGAAACTCAGATATTCCCATCACTACCTTTCAGCTTTTGGAAAAGCATGCAAAATAAAAACAAAATACATTCAAATAAAAAGAAATCTCGTATAAAAAATTATTTCGATCGTAAGTAAAACAAAAAAAAAAAATGTGAAAAAACGCAATTTTAAATCACAAGTCAGAACAAAATTAATTTACAAAACAATGCAATGGCCGTCCATTTTTTTTTGTTTATAAAAAATATTTCCATTCGTTGGCTCAGATATTTTGACGTATTCATACAAATTATCGATAACAGAAAAGTAATTTGAGCTGGCAGTACTTTTTCTATCTGGACTTAAGTTAAGAACCGATAATTATCTGGACTTAGCTAAGTTCATATGGACTTCAGTTGTTTTTGTATTTTACATATAAATTCCTTAGTTCAGATGTTGTTTTTTTCGTCGAATTCTATCTGAACCTGCAAAAAAACACAGCTAATAAATTTAAAAATAAACAAAATTATTAAAAAACGTAAAAGGAAGCAGTTAAAAAAAAACTTACATATAGGTCCTTAACCAAAACAATCGATTTTTAAATTTTTTTTTCAACTGGTTTTCACTTTCACTTGTCAAACAGAGTCTTCAAACTAAAAATGTTAGAATTCAAAATAAAAAATAAATTTACTTATTCCTACAACGGGTTACTGAGAAAATACCTGTTTAATGATGGAGCTTCAATAATTTGCCAATAATTGTAGTCGTTATGCTAATTCTTGACAAGCACCCCCTGCCAATAATTGAACCTTAGTTTTTTGGGATCTAATTATTGACAGTGCCAATTTGGAACCAATTTTATTAATAAAAAAAATTAGTTTTTTAACAAGATATATTTTAAAACGGTTTACATATTTAATGTATTAATAATAGCCGTGTTTTTTTCAGGTTCAAATAAAATTGTCGAAAAAAACGACATCCGAACTAAGAAAAGTCATCGAAGCAAAACTGCCTAGCACTATCACGAAACTCAGATATTCCCATCACTACCTTTCAGCTTTTGGAGAAGCATGCAAAATAGAAACAAAATACATTCAAATAAAAAGAAATCTCGTATAGAAAATTATTCCGATCGTTAGTAAAACAAAGCAAAAATGTGAAAAAACGCAATTTTAAATCACAAGTCAGAACAAAATTAATTTACAAAACAATGGTCGTCGTTATAAAAAATATTTTCATTCGTTGGCTCAGATATTTTGACGTTTTCATACAAACTATCGATAGCAAAATAGTAATTTGAGCTGGCAGTACCGATAATTATCTGGACTTAGCTAAGTTCATATGGACTTCAGTTGTTTTTGTATTTTACATGTAAATTCCTTAGTTCAGATGTTGTTTTTTTCGTCGAATTCTATCTGAACCTGCAAACAAACACAGCTTATAAATTTAAAAATAAATAAAATTATTAAAAAATGTAAAAGGAAGCAGTTAAAAAAAAACTTACAAAATTATAGGTTCTTACCCAAAACAATCGATTTTTAATTTTTTTTTTCAACTGGTTTTCACTTTCACTTGTCAAACAGAGTCTTCGAACTAAAAATGTTAGAATTCAAAATAAAAAATAAATTTACTTATTCCTACAACGGGTTACTGAGAAAATAACTGTTTAATAATGGAGCTTCAATAATTTGCCAATAATTGTAGTCGTTATGCTAGTTCTTGAGCTCCTTATCCTAGTACCTTGGTAAAAGAGTTTTCAAACCCATCTCATAAAGGCAAAAGAGAGTTAATAGCACCACAAAAATTAATACGAGTATTACTTCAATAAACTTAGTGGGCTTTTACCCAAACATTCTAATATTTATAAAAAGTCTCAAGCATTTTCATACGATCTTCTGGGGCCTACAGAAGATCGACAGCTACTACATCAGCTACATCAACTTTTACAACAGCATTCTACGACAACACCAGTTATATTTCCGTTAAAATTTTCTGTTCCATAGGAACAGGCAAATGTAAGACTGCTTTCACACAAGGAAACTGAGTTGCTGGAAACTGGGAGTTTGTAGGCGAGCAGGGCAAGAAGAAAGGGGAATGAAAAAAATCTCCCCGGTCAACGATTGAGGAGATTTTTTATCACATTCCTTCTCACACTGTCCGTAATGTGCGTTCAGCCAATAAACTTTATATGGAAAAAACAGAAATCTCCGGCAATTCAGTTTCCTTGTGTGAAGCTACAAGGCAATTAAAAGAAAACGTCAAAAAATCTCCAGCAACTAGTTTCCCTGTGTGAAAGGGGACTAACTGAAATATAATAGTCTAATGGCTAGTTGCACCAAGCAATTTTAAATTTATTGCTTCGTTAGATTTTAAAACGACATTTATCGGTTGCACCGCAAGTTTTAATTCTAAAAGACCAATAAACGAACCAATAAACTAAAGTTCCATTTTCCTCCAGTTAAATTTTAAAACCAATTTTATTGAGCAGAACCAAGAAATAAATTAAAAAAAAAACAGTGGAAGGGTGAAAAACAAAGATGCATGAGTTGGAATTTAAATACCTACAATTTTTTTTTTATATTTTGAGTTAAGTAGAAAACAACCGAATTCAATACATAATGAAAATGAATATAATCTATATATTAATACGCCTAGCAAATCCCTACCAAAACCTAACGGTACACTTTTCTCTGTAAATATTCAACGGAACTACATAAATCATATAACGTTGGAAAGGTTTTGCCCCACAGATGTGCAGATGTCTGTATGTAGCTGTTAAAGCATTTAATGGACATTTGAATTTTTCCAGATAAATGATTTTCATCGTTTTAAGGGCTCGGATTAGAACTCTGAAATTTTGGGAGATGGTGACCATTATTTATTTGGATTTTTTGGTGAAAAATTAAAATTCATAACTTCCCGGACAACAGAGAAAGTTACATTTTTATATATTTTTGCTTAAAAACAACTCCCATAGGAAATATATAAATGTTGAACTATATATAGTAGACTAAGCGTTTTCGGTTGGAGGTTCGGAGTTACTCCTTTTTGACTCCGCTTACTCCAAAATTATACGATTGGCTGTTCCGAGTAATGTTTTCGGAGTATTTTTCTGTTCCGGAATTAATAAAGCAGTAGACCCGGAACACACATACAAATAAACCCTTTCATCGGATTATTTGTCAAACTAATTTTTCTCAACTGAACGTGCAAAATATACAAAAATATCAGACAATTTACGCCCATACACATATGTCGTTTTCGGTTGGAGGTTCGGAGTTACTCCTTTTTGACTCCGCTTACTCCAAAATAATTCGATTGGCTGTTCCGAGTAATGTTTTCGGAGTATTTTTCTGTTCCGGAATTAATAAAGGAGTAGACCCAGAACACACAAATACATATAAACCCTTTCATCGGATTATTTGTCAAATTAATTTTGCTCGACTGAACGTGCAAAATATACATAAATATCAGACAATTTACGTCCACACACATAAATATTTCACAAATTAGTCTCGGAACAATAGAAATTAATTCGATTGGAATCAAAAAGGAGTAGTACTGTTCCGAAATCCAATCCAAAACGACAATAAATATTTCACAAATTAGTCTCGGAACAGTAGAAAATAATTCGATTGGAATCAAAAAGTAGTAGTACTGTTCCGAAATCCAATCGAAAACGACATTAATATCAAAAAATAATTTGTTTGTGTGTATGTACATAATAGGCGTATTTTATTGCAAAAGCCATGCATAGTACATTAGGATTTTACATGCTTATCTAATACAATATCGCTAGTAGCTCTACATCCGATAAAAATCTAAAGTAGAATCCTACCGTGGATAGATTTTTGGTGCTTATTCGAGTCTCTATTCTACCTAAACTTCTTATCGGCTGTTTCCAAACAAAAAATGAAAAATTGGCCCAAAATAAGTACAACAAGCAACAATTAGAATAACAGAAAAACTACAATCGTACAAAAATTGTTTTGCGTCTGTTTGGGATAGCCTTAAAAGTACCTCGCCTGCTACTTCGCGGGTTCAATGATTTTAACTCCTCTGTCCCGCTCACGTTAGGGTATGCTCAGTCCTCAGTCGCCTAAGTTGTCAGTTGGTCTGTGATTAAAGTTTTTGTGTTTTGGTTTAAGAATAAAAGTTTGGGGCCATTTCTCATGATGAAATTTCACCCCAAAATTAAGAATGAAAAAATGCCCCAAAACCATGAAAAATGGCCTCAATTCACAAATTTTAAACTTTAATTTGTTTTTGCTGTTTCCCATATACAGTTTTGGGGCTTTTATTCATTTTATGTTTGGGGCCAAATTTTACGTAGCCAGGTCCACACTGTAGGGGTATTTCTAATTGTGATTGCTTAACCCTGAGGCCACACGAGCCAGTACTGGCTTACAAGTTACAATACATTTAAATTTTCTCTAACACATACAAACCTCAGCAACTTGCTCGTCAACTGGCTTGTCATTTTTGAAGCCAGTTGGTCCCGATCTACATTGCCCGTTTTTTCCACGAAGATTTTTCTAGAAATCGTGTGAAATGTACACACAGAAAGCTTTTTCCCAAAAGATTTTTTCCTTTGTCTTCTTCATTTTTTATTGCTGTGCTCTTCATTTTTCATTGATATTCACTCACTCTATCAAACGAACGGTACACTGACACCGAACACACACAAAAAACTGGAAAGAAGGCGAAAGAGAACATAAACAGACTGGAAAAATCGTTCGAGTTTTGTGGTACAAACGATTTGATCCCTACCCTCACTTTTCACCCTTTCACCTACGAACAAAAGATCGGCAATGGAAAAATCGTTGAATGTAGACCGGGACTTGGGAAGCCAGTAGAGAAGACAGTGGCCTCGTTCAGACTTGTATATAAAGCTATATAGATAGCTTTTCGTTGAAAATTTAATGATAAATTAAATATTCTTTCTACCACAACTTTTAATGAGAGGAGGGACCTTAGAAGAAGAAATAGGGAAATGCCCTTGTTGGAAAAAAGTGAAGCAGTTTTTTAAATGGTGTGAGATCCCACAAACACAAATGCATTACAGCAGGGACGGAGTGCTCTTTGACGGCAACTCACTAGGGCGCCATCAGAATAATCATTTTTGTTATTTTCCGAAATTGTTTTAGTGGTATGGTCTTAGAAAAAGAAAGAGTACGTGCGTGAAGCAATTTTTGTCAATCTGAAATATCAAATCGCTAGGGTGACTTTAAAAAAGAACAAATAAAAAAGTGTTACAAATTAAGACGCATATATATATAAAAAAAAACTAAGAGCTTTGAAAAAAAAAAAAACAAAACTTTTTAAGTGAATAAAATAGACATTGTGGTTATCTATCAATAAACAAAAAGAAAAATTAAGTGCGTTGGTAAATCGTGTGAAAAACGACGAAAATAAACGGTAAGATCATTTCCTCACATGTGTGTTTTATTATATTTTTCTTAAAGCAAGTTCTGTTAACTCTTTGTATTTATGTAGATTAATTAACTATCGAACAACATTTTATTTATAATGAACTAAACTTTAAACATGAGCCATGATCCATGAATAACTAAACATGAACTGATAGACACCTTATTGAAAAGACAAATTAACATTGAAACATGAACAAATAAGTTGACGAAAAAAAATCGATTTAATAAAAAAAAATAATTTCTCATAAGGGCGCTTAACAGATAGTTGCGCCTTTCAAACTCCGATATAATTTCATGCGCACCTGTTAACTTGAATTTCAGTTTGACATTTCTGGTTCTTGAATTCTAACAAAAAAATTATGTGCACATTTTCAACTAAATAATAATATTCTTGACTTAATTTAAAGTGTAACCCATTCTAAATATGTTGTTTAATAGTTCATCAATATAAATACAAAAACTTTACAGCACTTTTTTTGAGAAAAATATAATAAAACCCACCTGTTAAAAGAAATGCTTTTACCCACATTGTTTTGTTGATTTCCACACCCCTGAACAATGCACTTCATGTTTTTTTTTAATTTATAAGAAAATCACCACAATGTACTTTAAATTATTTGTTTTTTTTTTCAAAGTAATTGTTATATTAATTTAGGTAATTTTTTTTTTTTGTTTTTTCTAACCACACGCTAACGATTTGACACTTCTGGTTCTCAAAAAATTGCTTCACTCACGTACACTGTATATGTGATAAATACCTCTTCCTCTACTCTTCTTCTAATGGAGGGACCAAGAAGTTTTAACATTTCCAAAATAGTCAAATTCGATTGAAGGACGGCTATGATTATGATGAATTGTACAAAATCTCTTAAAGTTTTTCAGAGTAGGGGAAAGGTTGGAACAGTGAGACAGTCCGAACAGTGGGACATTTCATTTTGTAGCTTCCCAGAAACTTTCAGAGACATTTCGGTGCAGACAAAAACGTTTCTTTTCAATTCCGCAACTTTTATTTCTGTTCCGAACAACATCCAGTTGCGCGTGTGCTCTCAGTGAGCAAAGAGCGAAAAAAGGCCAAAAGTATTTTTTTTTTGTGTTTTTAAAATTTGTGTAGCATGTACAAATGTTTAGGTCAGTGAAGCACATTTTTTTTATTGGCTTGTTATTATTTACTTTTTCAATACAAACAAAAATCTACGGTATTTTTTCCAGTTTTGTATGCACAAAAGTTTTTCTTGAAAATGATAAAAATTAAACAGTGAGGCAGATTCATAGGTCGAACAGTGAGACATGTCTTATCTTATCTTTTCTTCTTTTATTCAACATAAAAATGTGTTTGTATTTATTTTTATTTGTATTGCAACAAAATTTCTTTAAAAAAAGAAACAAATGAATAGTATTAATTTATTTGATTTATTAAAAACTTATTTAAAGAATAATGTGAACTGAAATGTGATTTTAGTTAGTTTTTTTTTTATCTTATAGGTACTTTGATATGTTTTTTGCTGTTTTTGTTGCTATCAATTAAAAAATAATATGTTTAACGAATATTATTAATTTACTTTTTTGGTAAGAAATTGCTGAAGACGAGTTTTTATTAAAAATATTTTGCTGTCCCACTGTGCGCCCTACGCTGTCTCAGTCTTCGCACCCCCGCCGAACAGTGAGACAGTTTGACCTTTTACAACAATTTTACTAATGGGAAAGTTGTTTTTAATTTTTTCAATGAAATTTTTATGGCAAAATGTAGGGGAAATATGTCGTATATGAATTCGGAATTATAACCGTTTGAAAAAAAGTGTCTCACTGTTCCAACCTTTCCCCTATATGTTTTGCTTGGGAAATTCGGGTGACATTTCGGAACATTCTGTTACCGATTTGTCAAGCCATGGACTGTCAAATTAAATTGAGAGATTGCTACGGAGATGATGCATTTAAAAACTTAAAGATATATGCATTTTTGCGCGGGAAAAGACAATTTTAGCGCCTTTGAGTGACATTTAGGAACGAAACATTCCTTGTACGGCGTAATTTAGTTTCTTACCTATCTGTCAACGTATGAACTGGCTTGCCAGTACTGGCTCGTGTTGCCCAAAGAGCATATTAAAATTAGTTTAGTTTTGACACTACAACGTAAATGATACTATTAGTTTAATAGTTTTAGTAAGGTGTCAGGCTGTCATTAGAGGTAAGGCCTTAGAAAAATCACCTAATCTTGCAACAATTGTATAGAACTTTAACATTCGCTTCCTCCTAATTGTCCCAAAATTCAAGATTCGTTGTATCTATTTGTTTTTGCCTACCATATAGTATGTTAATGTTCTAGTCTAAGAGCCTGATACCAAATTTTGGGAGTGGATGGATAACTAAAATTAGAGTATGAGGGTTTGTAGGTGCTTATATCGAAAATCAAAGTCTAGCAGATATTTTTCAGCCTCTAGCGAGGGTGGGGTTTTAAAAATTGCGATTTTCCAATTGGTTTCTCAGAGGTATTACCAATTCAACAAATTTTAAAAATATACTTTATGATGCTTTGCTTTATGATGCTGATTGCAGAACATTATGGAGCAGGGCCAATGTTCGAAGTTTAAGTAAGTTGTCGAAAGAAATACCATACATAGATTTAGAAAAATGGGTGATATGGTCAAATCTTCTTATCCCATAGACGTATCGTGCTATGCTGTTGAAGGCAACATTAAGCTTTCGTTTGTGCTCATAATCACAGCTACTGTAAACTTCGCAACAAAAAAGCATTACAGGAACGATCAGCGCCTTAGCCAAAATTAATCGTGTTTTCAAGGGTGTGCTTTTATGAGAAGCCCAAATCAGTCGAAGGCCTCCGTAGATCTTGCCTAACGTAAGTTTAATATGGTTGTTCCAAGTAAAGGTTTTATTGAAAGTTAGACCAAGATTTTTAGCAGAATCAACGAACTCGACTACAACATTATTGAGATAGATTTCAGGAAAATACGAAGTATCTATATTTGTTCTTGAAATAACTAAACATTTTGATTTCTTATAGGATTCAACCAGAGGTCATTTTTACTATTTCATTCAGATCTTCAGATCTTAACTTCATGCCCTCCATTTTCAACCATACCCAGTGGAAAGCTATGATTTAATTGTACATCATCTGCGTACATGTGTATGGAAGATTTTATCACACAAGTTGGAAGATCATTAATGATAATAAATAGCAGAGGGCCCAAAATCGAACCTTGAGGAATACCTCTAAGCAGGGGAAGAAAGGAAGACATTGAATTATTAGCAAAAACTGCTTGAGATCTTTTAGCCAAATAGGAAAAATTTAACTTAGCTGACAGCGATGAAAAGTGAAATTGGTCTATAAGTTTTTCGTATGTAAGGATTCACTGTAACGAATGCCTTATAAAAGTCTAACAGTGTTAGAATGGTGACTCTATCACCATCTACAGCTTTTCTTATGTCCTCAACAACGTTTATTAAGGTTGTCGTACAGCTATGTTTGGATCGAAAACCAGACTGATTGGAGCATATCATTTTGTTGTCGTTTAGATAAACACGAATTTGACTGTTAATAATCCTTTCCAAAACTTTAGAAAGAAATGGCAGAATAGCAATGGGGCGAAAATCATCACAATCACGTCTTTTAGGTAAAGGTACTATCTTAGCTTGTTTCCAAGCCGAAGGCAATGTGCTGGTCATATGGATGGTGTTAATAAAGCGCGTAATATATTTCAGCACGTAAGGTAGTATGGCTTTCAAGAAAACAGGTTGGATGCCGTCAATTCCAACTGAGTCGGACTTTATAGATAAGATGCTTTCCAAAATAGCGCCCTCGTCAATGGCTGAGAAGTTAAAAATAGAAGTTGGTGGGTTACTTAACGAGTTGTCAGATGAATGTGGCTCACTTATGCGATTTTGAGAGTCTGCTGAATTCATTGATATTAAGTTTTTCCTAAGTTCCTCACAATAAATAAGTATCATTTTGTTATAAGTTTCTTTGCCCACTCCGATATCTTAAAGATTCTTCCAGAGTTGATTTTTGGCAAGGGAAGGGTCTAATTTAGGGGCAACAAATTGCTTTTTCGCCTCGCGTATCGAACAGATCACTCTATTCCTTAAAACTTTATACACATTGTGCAATACTTCAAGCCTATACACGTTCCACATTTTATATGCTTGGTCACGTTTAATAATTAGAGACTTAATATTATTGTTAAACCAAGACTGATCTTTCCTTCGAAATTGCTTGGTAATTAGTCGTACATGTAAGTCATACAGATAGTTTATATTAGTCTGAAGAAAAGATACTTGATCATCCACAGATGGAAAACAGTATATTCTAAACCACTCAAGGGAATTAAGATCAGTTTGTAATTGCTGCCTGTCAACATTTTTGAAATCTCTAAAACTGTAAGAAGAAGTTGCATGCTGTGGTGAACATTAAAACGTTAAGTAAATCAAGTCGTGATGAGAGAAACCAGAAGCAGGTAATTGGTCGGGATAATGACGTTATCTAGAATGACAAAAATCTCGAATGGACAAAATCTAGAAAAACAAAAAAAAAAAAACTCGAATGCAAAAATCTAGAATGACAAAAATCTCGAATGAACAACAATCTCGAAACAAAAAATTTAGAAAAGTCAAAATAAAATCTAGAATTTTGTTTAAAATACTGTTGATTACAAGAAAGATAAAATAAGCGACTTTTATCCATTTTGAATGTTCATACATATGTACGAGTTTTTTTAAATTTATTTAAAATAAACAACAATTTAAAAAAAAAAAACAACACTTCAGACGAAAAAAAACAAAATAGACAGAAATAACAGCGTACTTACATGGACTGTGCCCAGTGTTATAGTAACAATAACAGTATAATGGCAAGTAACTGTACAAAATCATAGAAATAACAATGCAAAATGTTTTTGCTAACTGACTAACATCCTAGGTAAAACGTTCACTACGTTTACACAAATTTCACTGGCAATGCAAATTTTATAATGTTTAAATAATATTACCTAGGCGTGATATCTTTTCAGAATGCAGATATTGCTTTTCCACATACATATGTACGTATGTGAAGATAGGAGAAAGAAAAGTTGGAAGTAATGTTTTAATTTATCTAAACTGTCTTCTGTGAAACTAATTTAATAAAAGTCCCGTTATTATATTTTAAAAATTACCTAATCGTGAAAGATTTCGAAAAACCATTCAGTGAATGGTTTTTCGAGATTTTTGCCGTTCAAGACAAAAGTCTTTCTAGATTTTTGTTATTCTATAATATATGCATTCTATATTTTGGTTTTCTAGATTTTTGTAATTCGAGATTTTGATATTCTAGATTATGACTTTCGAGATTTCGTCTTTCGAGATTTTGGTTTTCTAGATTTCGTGGTAGACCCTAATTGGTCATCTCATAAAGAAGCACTCTATATGGGTGACTAACATAAAGTAAGTAAGTCAAGTAAGGTGCTATTATCTTTGGTAAAATGGGTGGGTGTTACTGTGTTTACCGGAAATAAATTTAGCGATCCCATCTGATCCATTACCTCGGTGCTTCTGAGCACACTGTCATTAAAGTCCCCAGCAACAATAATGAAAGGTGACACAAACGATAACTCATCTAATATGTACAGAAAAGAGAGGTGATAAATCAAAATTACGATGAGGACGATATACTGATCCTAACATTATTTTATTGCTCATACACTTTATTTCAACGAATAAGTATTCGACATCACTACCAGGCGCTGATTTCCGTATTAGTTTGCTAGATGGTTAATGAACTCTATTTTAGCTAAAAAATCTGTAAAGATGTTAGGTGCAAACCAAATTAATTTATCATGTCAATAAATTAAAAAAGCCTTTTAGCAAAAACTGATTTTAGAGCATTTTGGTGCAACTGACCATAATAAAGATAGGATCTGACCGGCAACAAAATAATTCATGAAATTTTATTGCTGGTATCGACGCAGAATTGTATCCTCAACAACATATCCAAACTCCCCCAACATCCCCGAATTGGTTTTTTGTATAGACGCATTTAAAGAGGTGGAGAAGGAAAGGAGGTGGGATTTGATCAAGTTTGTTATAATACAATCTAATCATATGACATATGTTCTTAGGGTGCTTTAAAACGCTGATTCTAAAGATACCAAAACTGAAAAGATACATGTATCCTGTCGAAAGTTTAAATTCTTTTTATAGAATGATAACCTTTTTTTTAATTACAACAAGTAAAATATTACCCAAAACCATTTTAAAATAATGGGTAATTAATGAAATTGGTATAAATGTTCCATTTGCCATGTTTACCAAGAATCAAACAAAAGAGACCCCAAATATATCTGTGGTGAAAGGGTGTTTTTTTGAGGGCATGTACAAATGTTTAGGTCAGTGAAGCACATTTTTTTTATTGGCTTGTTATTATTTACTTTTTCAACACAAACAAAAATCTACGGTATTCTTTCCAGTTTTGTATGCACAAAAGTTTTTCTTGAAAATGATAAAAATTAAACAGTGAGGCAGATTCATAGTTCGAACATGTCTTATCTTTTCTTTTCTTCTTTTATTCAACATAAAAATGTGTTTGTATTTATTTTTATTTGTATTGCAACAAAATTTCTTAAAAAAAAGAAACAAATGAATAGTATTAATTTATTTGATTTATTAAAAACTTATTTAAAGAATAATGTGAACTGAAATGTGATTTAAGTTAGTTTTTTTTTTATCTTATAGATACTTTGATATGTTTTTTGCTGTTTTTGTTGCTATCAATTAAAAAATAATATGTTTAACGAATATTATTAATTTACTTTTTTGGTAAGAAATTGCTGAAGACGAGTTTTTATTAAAAATATTTTGCTGTCCCACTGTGCGCCCTACGCGCGTATTCGAACCCCCGCCGAACAGTGAGACAGTTTGACCTTTTACAACAATTTTACTAATGGGAAAGTTGTTTTTAATTTTTTTCAATGAAATTTTCATGGCGAAATGTAGGGGAAATATGTCGTCAGATACAATCAAAAATTCATTTTCATACCTCAAAAGAATTCGGAATTATAACCGTTTGAAAAAAAGTGTCTCACTGTTCCAACCTTTCCCCTATATGTTTTGCTTGGGAAATTCGGGTGACATTTCGGAACATTCTGTTACCGACTTGTCAAGCCATGGACTGTCAAATTAAATTGAGAGATTGCTACGGAGATGATGCATTTAAAAACTTAAAGATATATGCATTTTTGCGCGGGAAAAGACAATTTTAGCGCCTTTTAGTGACATTTTGGAACGAAATATTCCTTGTACGGCGTAATTTAGTTTCTTACCTATCTGTCAACGTATGAACTGTCAAATTCCATTAAAGGATGGCTTCGATGATGATGGATTAAAAAACCTCCAAAAAATCAATTTTTTTTTTTAAATTATTTAAAAAAAATCGAAATGTTTGAATTAGATGAAAATCAATCCATGTTACTTTGAGGCGACAGAAAAGTCTGTCAATGCATCCGTCAACGCATTGGCAGTATTATGCGTTGACTATCGCAAGACTTGATGCAGAATTCGACGTCATTTTTGTTGTAAGTATGAAAAAATCGATGTCCAATGCCAAAGCAAATTCAATAAAAATGTGTATTTAGAATCCTAGATAGGCTGTTCGGGTAAAAGCTGAACGTGACCGCAGATACTTGGAAACAACTTGCTTACAAGTTGCTTGCCGCCCACGTCACAGAATATTCACGTATACGATCTTGACTGTCAATCTATGTAGCCAACTGGCTTGCCAGTACTGGCTCATGTTGCCCAAAGAGCATATTAAAATTAGTTTAGTTTTGACACTACAACGTAAATGATACTATTAGTTTAATAGTTTTAGTAAGGTGTCAGGCTGTCATTAGAGGTAAGGCCTTAGAAAAATCACGTAATCTTGCAACAATTGTATAGAACTTTAACATTCGCTTCCTCCTAATTGTCCCAAAATTCAAGATTCGTTGTATCTATTTGTTTTTGCCTACCATATAGTGTGTTTATGTTCTAGTCTAAGAGCCTGATACCAAATTTTGGGAGTGGATGGATAACCAAAATTAGAGTATGAGGGTTTGTAGGTGCTTATATCGAAAATCAAAGTCTAGCAGATTTTTTTCAGCCTCTAGCGAGGGTGGGGTTTTAAAAATTCCGATTTTCCAATTGGTTTCTCAGAGGTATTACCAATTCAACAAATTTTAAAAATATATGTTATGATGCTTAAGTCCAATCATCTAAATCTTTGGCAATCTCACCAATAGAATTCAAGATATTTGCTTTTTAGAAGGACCACATTGGCTTTTTCTTGGATTTTTAAAACGCGAAAAATCAGCAAAACAAAGTCTAAAAAAAAAACCATTAAGGTTCGCATAAAAAGCTAATATCTTGAGTTATATTGGCATAGTTAAACAACGCAAAAATCAAACAAATTGGCGGTTTTAGGTTTAGAAAAGTAACTTTTGTATCTCGTAATACATAATTTTAGTAGGGCAAAGTTTGTTTTAACTGAGGAAGGGTCATTTTTGGTTGATTTATTGTATGGAAATATTGAAAGGAAATATTTTTTTATTTTCTAACTGAGCGGCAAAATATTTTCATATTTTTTTGAAAGGTGCAGAGGTTAAGTCATATATAGAAATAAGTTACAAGAATCAGGTATTGTTCAAATAAAATATTTATGAATTCTTTATAGTAAAGGCTTAACAACATTGACCTTCTTTTTGCAAAAAGTACAAAAGTAAGAAATGAATATCTTTGCTGAAGACAATTAAAAATTATGTATGGTGGTTAAATTAATCTGTCAAAACAATTTTCGTATGTTTTTTTGGAAGTAGTTTTCTGTAGAATACATGTTTGTTATGTCTTTTTACATGTTTTTCTCACTTTTGTACTTTTTGCAAAAATAAGATCTATTGAAGTTAACCCCTATCAATAAAACAATCCAACTTATTGGTTATTTTTAATTTCTCTTGCTTCTCCTTAAAGTGTGTTAACTACTTTTTATTGGCCGAATTTTCGGCCACAGGCCGATACTAGTAATATATTAATGAACTACAACCCAGCCAAAATCATAACATTAAGCTGTCGAGTTACAAACATACATATTTTTCACAATTTTTTTTTCTGTTTTCGAGTTGCATGGACTAGGTACCTACATATATATGTATGTTTGTATGTGTTGGTACGCAGCGCATCCCAATGTTTATTTATTTTAATTGACATTTCTCGCATTGCTATTTTAGTTGCACTAGTTGAAACTTTTTCGTTAAGTTTTGAAAGCAGATGTTTCAATGCAGAGATTTATATTTAGATTTAGATTTTTTATTTCAGTAATACATTACTCAGCAAGATACAATATCTTATAAATTAGAGTAATTATCAGTATCGCAGTACTATTAATGTTAACATAAAAGCTTGTTGCTTAAGTGACATTATGTATTCTAAATGAAAACAGAGAGCTAGTTAATTTGATATAAATACAATAAAATTATAAATATACATATGCAAGTAAAAATTAATTTCTTAATTAACGATTAATTTATCCTATACTACCTACTAAGAAATATGTAAGTAACAAAATACAAATTTACAAAATTAGATCATCATAATCAATACAATCATAATCAACATCATTAATATGTTTAAAAAAAATGCCTAAGTGCCTGTCCACATTGGATTTTTAATGCTTGGTGTTAACATGTTCGCTGTGTCCATACGATGAAGAGTAAATATTCTCAGTTCAATCTACCCATCCCTATCTCCCACCCTTGAAATCTATCTATCTTTCACTCACACAATAAAAAATCTATCATGTTGAATCCGAGAATATTGTTTGAAAGTGGCGCATCGGTGCAATTTGGGTGGAATCTACCCATCTCTTTTTCACTCACATAAAATCTACCTTTCTCAAAGGTTGCACCTAGCATTAAAAATCCAATGTGGACAGGCACTATGAGTATTACCAAAACGTATGGTGCAGCTTATCATTCTTATAGAGCGAGGGAGAGAGTTCCATAATAGAATAGCATGTACATTAAACTGGCGTTCCGATACTAGAAACGATCAACAAACTGGAGTGAGATCACAATATCTATTATATCGTGGAAAATTAATTTTATTGTATAAGTAGTCTGCTTGACGGGATTGCAGAACATTATGGAGCAGGGCCAATGTTCGAAGTTTAAGTAAGTTGTCGAAAGAAATACCATACATAGATTTAGAAAAATGGGTGATATGGTCAAATCTTCTTATCCCATAGACGTATCGTGCTATGCTGTTGAAGGCAACATTAAGCTTTCGTTTGTGCTCATAATCACAGCTACTGTAAACTTCGCAACAAAAAAGCATTACAGGAACGATCAGCGCCTTAGCCAAAATTAATCGTGTTTTCAAGGGTGTGCTTTTATGAGAAGCCCAAATCAGTCGAAGGCCTCCGTAGATCTTGCCTAACGTAAGTTTAATATGGTTGTTCCTAGTAAAGGTTTTATTGAAAGTTAGACCAAGATTTTTAGCAGAATCAACGAACTCGACTTCAACATTATTGAGATAGATTTCAGGAAAATACGAAGTATCTATATTTGTTCTTGAAATAACTAAACATTTTGATTTCTTATAGGATTCAACCAGAGGTCATTTTTACGGGACCAAATTACTATTTCATTCAGATCTTCAGATCTTAACTTCATGCCCTCTATTTTCAACCATACCCAGTGGAAAGCTATGATTTAATTGTCCATCATCTGCGTACATGTGTATGGAAGATTTTATCACACAAGTTGGAAGATCATTAATGATAATAAATACATTGAACCTTGAGGAATACCTCTAAGCAGGGGAAGAAAGGAAGACATTGAATTATTAGCAAAAACTGCTTGAGATCTTATAGCCAAATAGGAAAAAATTAACTTAGCTTAGCTTAGCTATAAGTTTTTCGTATGTAAGGATTCACTGTAACGAATGCCTTAGAAAAGTCTAACAGTGTTAGAATGGTGACTCTATCACCATCTACAGCTTTTCTTATGTCCTCAACAACGTTTATTAAGGTTGTCGTACAGCTATGTTTGGATCGAAAACCAGACTGATTGGAGCATATCATTTTGTTGTCGTTTAGATAAACACGAATTTGACTGTTAATAATCCTTTCCAAAACTTTAGAAAGAAATGGCAGAATAGCAATGGGGCGAAAATCATCACAATCACGTCTTTTAGGTAAAGGTACTATCTTAGCTTGTTTCCAAGCCGAAGGCAATGTGCTGGTCATATGGATGGTGTTAATAAAGCGCGTAATATATTTCAGCACGTAAGGTAGTATGGCTTTCAAGAAAACAGGTTGGATGCCGTCAATTCCAACTGAGTCGGACTTTATAGATAAGATGCTTTCCAAAATAGCGCCCTCGTCAATGGCTGAGAAGTTAAAAATAGAAGTTGGTGGGTTACTTAACGAGTTGTCAGATGAATGTGGCTCACTTATGCGATTTTGAGAGTCTGCTGAATTCATTGATATTAAGTTTTTCCTAAGTTCCTCACAATAAATAAGTATCATTTTGTTATAAGTTTCTTTGCCCACTCCGATATCTTAAAGATTCTTCCAGAGTTGATTTTTGGCAAGGGAAGGGTCTAATTTAGGGGAAAAAATTGCTTTTTCGCCTCGCGTATCGAACAGATCACTCTATTCCTTAAAACTTTATACACATTGTGCAATACTTCAAGCCTATACACGTTCCACATTTTATATGCTTGGTCACGTTTAATAATTAGAGACTTAGTATTATTGTTAAACCAAGACTGATCTTTCCTTCGAAATTGCTTGGTAATTAGTCGTACATGTAAGTCATACAGATAGTTTATATTAGTCTGAAGAAAAGATACTTGATCATCCACAGATGGAAAACAGTATATTCTAAACCACTCAAGGGAATTAAGATCAGTTTGTAATTGCTGCCTGTCAACATTTTTGAAATCTCTAAAACTGTAAGAAGAAGTTGCATGCTGTGGTGAACATTAAAACGTTAAGTAAATCAAGTCGTGATGAGAGAAACCAGAAGCAGGTAATTGGTCGGGATAATGACGTTATCTAGAATGACAAAAATCTCGAATGGACAAAATCTAGAAATCAAAAAAAAAATCTCGAATGCAAAAATCTAGAATGACAAAAATCTCGAATGTACAACAATCTCGAAACAAAAAATTTAGAAAAGTCAAAATAAAATCTAGAATTTTGTTTAAAATACTGTTGATTACAAGAAAGATAAAATAAGCGACTTTTATCCATTTTGAATGTTCATACATATGTACGAGTTTTTTTAAATTTATTTAAAATAAACAACAATTTAAAAAAAAAACAACACTTCAGACAAAAAAAAAACAAAATAGACAGAAATAACAGCGTACTTACATGGACTGTGCCCAGTGTTATAGTAACAATAACAGTATAATGGCAAGTAACTGTACAAAATCATAGAAATAACAATGCAAAATGTTTTTGCTAACTGACTAACATCCTAGGTAAAGCGTTCACTACGTTTACACAAATTTCACTGGCAATGCAAATTTTATAATGTTTAAATAATATTACCTAGGCGTGATATCTTTTCAGAATGCAGATATTGCTTTTCCACATACATATGTACGTATGTGAAGATAGGAGAAAGAAAAGTTGGAAGTAATGTTTTAATTTATCTAAACTGTCTTCTGTGAAACTAATTTAATAAAAGACCCGTTATTATATTTTAAAAATTACCTAATCGTGAAAGATTTCGAAAAACCATTCAGTGAATGGTTGTTCGAGATTTTTGCCGTTCAAGACAAAAGTCTTTCTAGATTTTTGTTATTCTATAATATATGCATTCTATATTTTGGTTTTCTAGATTTTTGTAATTCGAGATTTTGATATTCTAGATTATGACTTTCGAGATTTCGTCTTTCGAGATTTTGGTTTTCTAGATTTCGTGGTAGACCCTAATTGGTCATCTCATAAAGAAGCACTCTATATGGGTGACTAACATAAAGTAAGTAAGTCAAGTAAGGTGCTATTATCTTTGGTAAAATGGGTGGGTGTTACTGTGTTTACCGGAAATAAATTTAGCGATCCCATCTGATCCATTACCTCGGTGCTTCTGAGCACACTGTCATTAAAGTCCCCAGCAACAATAATGAAAGGTAACACAAACGATAACTCATCTAATATGTACAGAAAAGAGAGGTGATAAATCAAAATTACGATGAGGACGATATACTGATCCTAACATTATTTTATTGCTCATACATTTTATTTCAACGAATAAGTATTCGACATCACTACCAGGCGCTGATTTCCGTATTAGTTTGCTAGATGGTTAATGAACTCTATTTTAGCTAAAAAATCTGTAAAGATGTTAGGTGCAAACCAAATTAATTTATCATGTCAATAAATTAAAAAAGCCTTTTAGCAAAAACTGATTTTAGAGCATTTTGGTGCAACTGACCATAATAAAGATAGGATCTGACCGGCAACAAAATAATTCATGAAATTTTATTGCTGGTATCGACGCAGAATTGTATCCTCAACAACATATCCAAACTCCCCCAACATCCCCGAATTGGCTTTTTGTATAGACGCATTTAAAGAGGTGGAGAAGGAAAGGAGGTGGGATTTGATCAAGTTTGTTATAATACAATCTAATCATATGACATATGTTCTTAGGGTGCTTTAAAACGCTGATTCTAAAGATACCAAAACTGAAAAGATACATGTATCCTGTCGAAAGTTTAAATTCTTTTTATAGAATGATAACCTTTTTTTTAATTACAACAAGTAAAATATTACCCAAAACCATTTTAAAATAATGGGTAATTAATGAAATTGGTATAAATGTTCCATTTGCCATGTTTACCAAGAATCAAACAAAAGAGACCCCAAAAATATCTGTGGTGAAAGGGTGTTTTTTTGAGGGCGAGATGTTAGTGCGTCATTATTACCATAACATCCATGAATAAGTGTTGACACTGATTAAATTTGCCAAAAATATGAAATATGTCATGGTTCTCAATTATCAAAAGAGTCCATTAAAATAACTTGATCCAAAGCGTTTTTTTGGAGAGTTTATCGTTGACCTGCCCTATACGGAGCCCAATGTTAGATCTTACGAAAAATTGTATTTTTGTGTAATCGAGATAGTACATATGACATGATATATGATTTAAAGGTATTTTTTAACGCGAAATCTAACAAAAAAAAAAAACAATATGATACAAGCACCCCAAAAAAAGTTAGATTAATTTTGAAGCAAAAATTACTGTTTTTTCCGTTAAGCAGGTCAAACATTATACCCCAAAAAACACCCTTGGACCTTAGATATTGGTATGGACTCTTTTGATCCTTGGGTGCAAATATAAATTTAATATTTTTAGCAAATGTCATGAGTGGCAAAATTTCTTTATGGATGTTATGGATGTTACTTGTTGTACTTAAAAAAAGTCATCTTTCCATAAAAATGCCTTTAACTTTCTTCGGGATACATGAATCTTTTCAGTTTTGGTCTGATGATGAATGAGCATTGAAAAGCACCCAAAAAACATGTGTCATATGATTAGATTATATTATAACAAATTTTTCAGCTTGATAAACTCCCGCCTCCTCCCCCTCCCATCTCTTTAAATGCGTTTATACAAAAAACCAATGCAGAGATTTTGGGGAACTATGAATATGTTGTTGAGGATAAAATTTTGCGTCGATACCAGCAATAAAATTTCATGAAATAATTTGTCCCCAATTGCCAATATTAAATTTTCTATCTTTCCTAGACTATAGTTATTGTTGTCGCTGTAGGACACTGCTGTAGGTGCTTATATCGAAAACCAAAGTCTAGCAGATTTTTTTTAGCCTCTAGCGAGGGTGGGGTTTTAAAAATAGCGATTTTCCAATTTGTTTCTCAGAGGTATTACCACTTCAACAAAGTAATACATAATTTTAGTAGGGCAAAGTTTGTTTTAACTGAGGAAGGGTCATTTTTGGTTGATTTATTGTATGTTGTTGGAAAGGAAATATTTTTTTATTTTCTAATTGAGCGGCAAAATATTTTCATATTTTTTTGAAAGGTGCAGAGGTTAAGTCACATATAGAAATAAGTTACAAGGTCAGGTATTGTTCAAATAAAATATTTATGAATTCTTTATAGTAAAGGCTTAACGACATTGACCTTTTTTTTTGCAAAAAATACAAAAGTACCTCGAGGGTTTTTGCCTTGACGGTGGCGAGGGGGCTTACGCCTGACCCTTCAGCAATCCAGCTGAAGGGTCAGGCAACTAAGAAAAACCAACATGGATGTTATCCAACAATAAAAACATGGACAAAAGCTTGAAAATAGATAAAATTCGAGTGGGGATATCCACTCAAGTGTCGGCAGAAGTCACGGCTGTCGGCGAGGGCTTGGCTTCGCAAGAAGCTAAGTCGCCAGTGACCAAAACAAGCAAACCCAAGTTAAAGCGACAAGAAAACACACTCAACCTTGCGGCAGCTCTTCTTCCTGCTCTAGATAGCCTGGCTATCGATGGTAGGGAGACCTTGGACGTACCTCCCTTTATAGGAAGTCAAACCAAGGACGAGTTACTGGAAGACTCGAGTCATGAAGAGACCATGCTGAAGTCTACTGCACCCCTCAAAGCTTCGAGGCAACGCAGTAACTACAGATCCTCTAAACGTGAGTGCTACCGAGAAAAAGGACCCAACTACTCTCAGCTCGAGAGACAAGGCCCTTTTGAAGAAACATAAAAAGTTGGTGAAGAACTTTGAACGTCAGTTGACATTGACTGCAACTGAAACCATTAACTCCGCCCAAAATCTGAAATCTAAAAAGCCAGACAGCGAAAGAGTAGACGCAGCTACATCAAGGTCTATCCCAAAAAAGATAAACCGTGAACAGGCCAGCAACAACTCTTCTGCTCGTTCTGGCTCAAATGCGAATTTGGCGACCTCCAGCAAGAAACAGCAAACCAACGCCACATCGAACCTGAAAAGGAACGAGAAAGCACAGGTAGGCAACTCTTGTGGGACGAAGCCAGGTTCTTCCAAGAGAGCAAGATCGGAGGAGGCAGCTAAGACAGACGGTTCTAAAAAACTAAAAACCAACAGTTTTGACACCACACCGATTGATCTGCAGGTGGCCATAATAAGTCGTGAAGATACGGATGGGAGAATCACGGCGAAAAATTGGTTACTTGTGGAAACCGAAATCCTCAAAGCCATGATGGTGACATTCGAGAATGATAGTTCTGAGGAATATATCTTCGATGGAGCTGGATGGCGGTAAGGAGTAAAAGTGGTCTGCTGTGGGGACCGGAAATCCCTGGAGTTCTTCACTCACACAATCGCCAATATTGGCGAACTGTGGGAGGGTGCTTCTCTTGGGGTACTTCCCCTCACAGCTCTACCACTTCGCCAGCAGTAATCGACAAGAAATCTGACCTTCTCCTGAAAGAGAAAGCGGACGTGTTGAGATATGGTCTCGGAACCGTAAAGGTAAAAAGGCATGATGGCAAAAGGGAGTTAAAAGCTGCTAGTGGTGCATATTAATTTGCGTCACACCAAACGCACAACCTAATGCTCTACATGTCTCAGGAGACCGTGGATGTAGCCTTAATCCAAGAACCATGGGTTCGAAAGAATCAGGTGCGAGGATTGAGGTCAAAAGACTACAACCTTTTCCACTCCACGTCAGAAGTTGTATTCTAGCTAAGAAATCCATTAATGCTTTCTTTTTATCTAGGTACAGCAACAGGGATAACGTGGCAATCAGCGTTGAATCCAAAGAAGGCAACTTCGTCTTGGCGTCATTGTACATGCCGGGCGATGAAAAAGACCCTCCACTTAAAACGGTCCGCGATCTTGTGGATTAGACCACAGCGAGAGGGATACCTTTGGTGTTGGGATGCGTTGCCAATGCCCACCACACACAATGGGGTGGCATAGCTATCAACAAAAGAGGTGAGTTAATTTTTGAATATATTCTTTGCCCCAACCTTTCGTTATGTAATAGAGGTAATCACCCTACATTTCGGACCAAAAACAGGGAGGAATTTCTAGACCTCACACTTATGAGTAAATCTGATAAAATTTCTGTAGGCAATTGGAGAGTCTCTTTTGACGAATCCTTCTCGGGCCACTTAAGGATACTCTTCACCTTAGCTAGAAACCAAAAAGACATAAAGCCTTTTAGAAACCCAACTAGAACAAATTGGACAGAGTACACAAAATGGTTGAACGAACGTATCTTACCTTACTAGTAAAATGAAAACGGGCTTCGAGAAGCACTGCCCCATATCTCGTAATACTAAACCCAATAACCCACCATGGTGGAGCAGTGAACTTAAGAAACGAAGAACAGGGGTCAGAAAACTTTTCAATAAAGCCAGACTGAGCAAAGATGAGGATGACTGGAACTCATACAGAGCCGCACTTAACTCATACACCAAAGAGTTAAGAAGGGCCAAAAAGGATACATGGGCTAGACACTGTGAATCCATCGAGAACACAAGTGAGGCAGCGAGGCTTCGAAAGATCCTTGCATTCAATCCCACGATTCCGGGATATATTAAACATCCCGATGGATCATGGTCGAACTCGAGCCAAGAAACACTTGAACTCTTTATGGAAACGCATTTTTCTGGCTGTAAGAGTCGTGAAGACTCAGGTTTTATACAAGCAGACTCATTAGATTTTATTCATACAGCACCAGAATTGGAACAGGTTATCACAGAGCAGAAGATTATGTGGGCAATAAACTCATTCAAACCCTATAAATCAGCTGGACCAGATGAGATTATACCAGCATTTCTTCAACATGCTCTACAGATAAGCACCCCATGGCTAAGGGTAATCTTCAAAAGTTGTATTAGACTTAGATACGTCCCTACCAACTGGAGAGAGGTAAAAGTGGTCTTTATTCCAAAAGCTGGAAAACCGACACACCCGACTGCTAAAGATTACAGGCCGATCAGTCTCTCATCATTCCTCCTCAAGACGTTGGAGAGAATCATTGATCTGCATGTTAGGGAACTTCTCAACCCAAACAATTTGTGCAACTTCCAACACGCTTACCTTAAAGGTAAGTCAGTGGAGACTGCGTTGCACGAGGTCGTCTCGCAAATTGAGAAAAGTCTCAAGTACAAAGAACACACCTTGGCGGCATTTTTGGACATCGAAGGAGCGTTCAACAACGTAAGAACGGAGTCCATTAAATCTCCCCTGGAAGAAGTTGGAGTTGAATCTGCCATTGTGGAATGGATTTATACCATGCTCAATGGCAGAATCATTAACTCGCAACTTGAAGATATTATTGTCGAGAAAACAGTTACAAGAGGCCCACCACAGGGAGGGGTAATCTCACCTCTCCTCTGGGTCCTCGTTGTAAACAAAATTCTAACAAGACGTAGGAATAAGGGCATTAAAATTGTAGCCTATGCAGACGATATCGGGTAAGTACCTTACCACCATCAAAGATATTATGGAATCTGTACTTCAAGAACTATATTCTTGGGCAGCACAAAATGGTCTGGGGGTTAACCCTACAAAAACTGAACTAGTTCTGTTCACCAAGAAAAGGCAATTAGAGGATTTTACTCCTCCCAAGCTTAATGGGATTCCATTGAAACTTTCCAAAGAAGCTAAATATCTGGGAGTAATCCTTGATTCCAAGCTAACATGGAAACGTAACACAGAGGAAAAAATGAAAAGAGCACTCTGTGCTTTCTACACATGCAAGAAAACCTTTGGTACGCGTTGGGGTATGCAACCACAAGTCATACAGTGGATGTACACAGCAATTGTTCGTCCCATACTTACCTATGGTTCGATCGTGTGGTGGAAGGCTGTAGAAAAAGTTAGCTATCTCAAAAACCTGAACAAGGTACAGAGACTAGCTTGTATAGGAATAACGGGGGTACAGAGTTCTACGCCACAAGCAGGGCTGGAAATTATTCTAAACCTTCCAGCACTGGACGAGTACATAAGATGCACAGCAGCCAAAAGTGCACTTCGACTTAAAGAAATGAGCTCTTGGAAGCACAGCACCACATGGGTCTATCTTGCAAAGGTATGACACAGTGGCCGAACTTGATATGACGACTGACTACGTACCACCCATAATAGATTTTAAAATACACTTCTCCATTTTAATTCCCGAAAGGCATGGATGGGAACCTAACTCACTAATCAGTGAACAAGTTATCCCGTTCTACACCGATGGGTCAAAAATGGGAGAAGGAACAGAGGCAGGGGTGTTCTGTGAACTTCCCAATATTAGAGAATCATTCAAACTCCCAGATGAGTGTAGTGTCCTTCAAGCTGAGATTTACGCTATTGAAAAAGCGGCATAAATGGTACACATGAAAAAACTGACTTAGTCAGAGATCACATTTTTCGTGGACAGCCAAGCTGCTATCAAAGCATAAGCCAGTGAGACTAAGATCCAAGACAGTGGCAAAATGCCGAGGCGTACTGGAGAAAATTTGTTACTCCAACCAAGTCAAACTCTGCTGGGTTCCTGGACATAGTAATATAGTACAGTTAAAATAGTACACAAAATCGCTCTAAAAATAAAAAAAGTCGTCCCCTCATGAAATTTGGTGAAAACGTTACGTTTACCATAAGAATGAAGAATCAAAAGAGTCTATAATAATATCTCGAGACAAAGGGTGTTTTTTTTGAAGGGATAAAGGGAGGAGGTTGCAATGTATGAAAAGGAAAAATTTACTTTAGCGCAATCTTAACATGTGACACATAACTTAGAGGTAGTTTTCAATGCTGAATCTAATGAAACCAAAACCAAAACAATACCACTTTCCTGAAAAAAGTTACGGTCCTGTTTGTGTAGGGAATATTAAATTTTCAACACAACAGGTTAATGGTACAGAAATCCATTTGAAAATAATGACTCATTGATGAAACTTAGTATACGTGTTAAATTTGGCATAGGAATGATGATTAAAAAGGGTTCATGCAAATATCTAAAGTTAAAGGGTGTTTTTTTGAAGGTGAGAGGAAGATAGGGAATCGTTACCAAAAAACCTTCGATGCAAAATCTTACCTTGATGAAACTTGGTTAAAATCTTAAAAAGGATATTGTCATCAAAAATCAAAAGAGTCTATACAAATAAAATGCAGGTGAAGCACCACAGAAAAGAGGCTACCGTTATGGAGCTGAAAAATTTGCTATGATAAAATAAATGCATATGAAACATGATTTAAGGGTTACTTTTAATGGTGAATCCAACAAAACAAAAATCAAAACGATACAGTTCCCCTTATAAAAGTTAGAGTCCTTTTAACATGTAAAGACCACTATATTTTCAGTACAAAATTTTATCGAAATCCTTTTAAAAATAATGATCCATAGATATAACTTAGTGTAAATGTTGCATTTGTCATTAGAATCATGAATCAAAAAAGTTTATAAAAATATCTACTTTTAAAGGGTGTTTTTTTTTTAAAGTATAGTGTAAAATGGGGAATTGTTACTTAGCTAAAATCTTACAATTGACATGAAAAACAACATTCAAAATAGTCTATAAAAATAAATTGTAGGGAAGTGTGTTTTTTTTTGAGCGACACAGAAGTGAGGTTACCGTTATCGAGCTGAAAATTTTGTTTTGGTACAATAAATACATATGACACATGATTTAGAGGAACCTTTTAATGGTGAATCCAACAACACTTAAACCGAAACGATATAAATCCTATTAAAAAAGTTAGTCTTTTTTCGTTTAAAGACTGTATTTTCAATTGTCAATATTAACAGGGGATTATTACCAACCCCACTATATATTTCCTTACTGTTTCTTGGCCAGTTCGCTATAATTGAAAATCACCATCATCCTTGTATTACGTTTTATAAATTGAAACCATATTTTTTAACAATTTAAAGGAACGAATAATTAATAGAATAAGTAAATAAATAATATTTAATAAAAATTTGTACTAGTAAAGAAGTGTGGGGCAGTTCTACTCCGTCATTAAACGTCTTCTTTTTCTATTCTGTTATTTTCTAGAAGTCGTTAGTAAATAGAAAGAAATTGAATAAAACAAAATGTTTTATACTCACTTGATTAAAAACCATCCACTTTACTGAGTATCGTCTTCAAAGGTCTTCATTGTCGAACGAAATCTGTTTTTCTTCTTCTTCACACTCTTCTACCCTTGCAAAATTAGAGTCTCTTCCCAAGTAATATTGTTAAAGCTAGTTGAAGCAAAACTGCTCTTCTACAGCCCTAATATAGTGTAATCTAAGACTATAGCTCTGTAAGAGTTTATAATAGAGCTCTCTTTATTTTATTTAAAAATTGTGCTCTATACGAGAGGTTCTGGAATGGTTTCAGCTCTAACAACTAACGACGTCTCAAGATTCCAAAAAATGCTCCTTAATGGAGTTTATAATATTCAAAATAGAGCATTGTCTAAAAATCAGCGCTTAACGAGTTATTATAGAGCTTTCAACAACACATGGACAAAATATTAACGAATGCGCCTACCAAAACGTCGAAACATAGCTCTAATTAAACCACACAAAAAGTGCTCATAAAGATGAATACTAATACTTTCACACAAATGGTTCATAATAAAAAATATTACGCATGCGCATTGTAAAGTGTCAAAAAAAGCATTTACAGAGCTATTGTAAAGCCACCACTGATTTTGTAGAGTGTTACAAACTTATATAAAATCAACAAATTTAATTCTATAAAAAACAAAAAAAAAATTATCGTTACTCAAAAATAAATAAATAACTTTCCCTATGAAAGGGTTTTAGAGTTTAAGGAAGTTGTATTAAGAATAAATAATAAATCGAAATTTAACTAAAGCTGAATCAGAAAAAAAAAATTGCTCGTTAAGTTCAAAGTGCATCTCAGGGACACCTACTTTTAAATAAAAATATATTAGGTATTTGCTGTGCAGAATATTCACTCTTTCTTTTATTTTCTAAAACACCCTTTTTTATATACAGCACTGAAAGCAAATCTGTCACCTTGTGGCTACTAGCTCTGAAATAACGCTATTACAGTTCTGAAGCGCTATTACAGCTCTATGGAAAAGAAACTTTTACCCTAATAAAAATATGGCGATGAAAAAAAAAATGATTCGAATAACCAATTTTTTATTTCAATTTTAAAAGAGAAAAGGTCTCCGTTTTCGATTAAAAAACACAACACTTTTTGTAATTTTTAAACAAAATATTTTATTTATAATTGACAATAGTTCTTAAGATTTTTTTGTTTTGTTCAGATTAAAATTTTTCAAAATCTCAGCGAAATATTTATAATTCCGGAGGCGCGTTGTAATTTCGCGAAGTACCTTCAATACATTTGTGATAAAACAAAATTCACAATTATTTTACCGAAAAATATAATAATTCCCTTATTCTGTTCGAGTATAAAAAATAACTTTTCTTGTTGACATTACGCCCTTAATGAAGTTTTACAATACTTATAAATACTTCAAATAAAATAATCCATCACACAAACATAAAATATGTTGTGCAACTATTATATTACTATTCTTCGATTGTATTATACACACTTATACCAACAAAAAGCTGTCAAAGGTGCTCCTTAGTATATATAAAATGCATAATTAAAGACCTTAAAATCTACTAAGTCCCTGATAACGAGCTGATTACGAACAGCAATTTGCTTTAAATGTCAAAGAATTCCCTGTAAGAGAGCTCTTTAATTACTCTAAATGCGCAACTAGAGCTAATTCTCGAAGTGACGAGCTTTAAGACTTGCTCTGGAAGTGCTGTTAGTGCTTTTGAACAGCTAAAATTGTTTCTTGGGTTCCACCTACGTCAGACAGTGCTGTTCAGCACTCATATCGATGTTACTACTAAATTGAGTTGTGGCTTGGTAATAAGCTTATACCTGAGCAGTGGAGTTGGATGCGAAAGTACGAAGATTTGTTGTTACTCACTAAAATGACTCTGGAAGCAGCCCCAGAAGAAATTCTGAAGTTGGTATCATGTGCATGCAGTAAAGTGGATGTTTTTTAATCAAGTGAGTATAAAACATTTTGTTTTGTTTTATTCAATTACCTTCTATTTACTAACGACTTCTAGAAAATAACAGAATAGAAAAAGAAGACGTTTAATGACGGAGTAGAACTGCCCCATACTTCTTTACTAGCACAAATTTTTATTAATTATTATTTATTTACTTATTCTATTAATTTATTCGTTCCTTTAAAATGTTAAAAAATATGGTTTCAATTTATAAAAGGTAATACAAGGATGATGGTGATTTTCAATTATAGCGAACTGGCCAAGAATCAGTAAGGAAATATATAGTGGGGTTGGTAATAATCCCCTGTTAATATGACAATTGAAAATACAGTCTTTAAACGAAAAAAGACTAACTTTTTAATAGGATTTATATCGTTTCGGTTTAAGTGTTGTTGGATTCAGGTTCCTCTAAATCATGTGTCATATGCATTTATTGTACCAAAACAAAATTTTCAGCTCGATAACGGTAACCTCACTTCTGTGTCGCTCAAAAAAAAAACACACTTCCCTACAATTTATTTTTATAGACTATTTTGAATGTTGTTTTTCATTTCAATTGCAAGATTTTTATGAAGGTAGTATTTTTTCAAAGGCGTTAAGTAACAATTCCCCATTTTACACTATACTTTAAAAAAAACGCCCTTCAAAAGTAGATATTTTTATAAACTTTTTTGATTCATGATTCTAATGACAAATGCAACATTTCTATGCATTATATATATATCTATGAGTCATTATTTTTAGAAGGATGTTGATGAAATTTACCTGTTGTACCGAAAATATAGTGATCTTTACATGTTAAAAGGACTCTAACTTTTTTAAGGGGAACTTCATTTTGATTTTTGTTTTGTTGGATTCACCATTAAAAGTTACCCTTAAATCATCTGTCATATGCATTTATTTTACCAAAGCAAATTTTTCAGCTCGAAAACGGTAGCTTCTTTTCTGTGGCGCTCAAAAAACACCCTTCCCTGTATTTTATTTGTATAGACTCTTTTGATGACAATATCCTTTTTTAAGATTTTAACCAAGTTTCATCAAGGTTAGATTTTGCATCGAAGGTTTTTTGGTAACGATACCCTATCTTCCTCTCACCTTCAAAAAAACACCCTTTTACTGTAGATATTTGCATGAACCCTTTTTAATCAAGATTCCTATGCCAAATTAAACACGCATACTAAGTTTCATCAATGAGTCATTATTTCCAAAAGGATTTCTGTACCATTTACCTGTTGTGTTGCAAATATAATATTCCGTACACAAACAGGACCATAACTTTTTTCAGGAGAGTGGTATTGTTTTGGTTTTGGTTTCATTAGATTCAGCATTGAAAACTACCTCTAAGTTATGTGTCACATATTAAGATCGCGCTAAAGTAAATTTTTCCTTTTCATACACTGCTACCTCCCCCCTTTCCCCTTCAAAAAAACACCCTTCGTCACGAGATATTTTTATAGCCTCTTTTGATTCTTCCTTCTTATGGTAAAAGTAACGTTTTCACCAAATTTCATGAGGGGACGAATTTTTTCATTTTATATATCCTATTTTACCTGTACCAATATAGAAGGGAATGCAATAGCAGACGAACTGGCAAGGGCATGGTCATTAGCAAATAAGAACAATAGTAGCCAATTATTGACGGGGCCTGAAATCCCGATCGGCGTCATTAAAAGGAAAATTGACCTAGTAACGAAAGAGCAAATCAATAACTCCTGGGTTTCCAGGAACGATTGCGTTATCTCTAGAAGTTTATGGCCGAGAATTAATGAAAAGGAAACGCAGTATATTTTATCACTGAGTAAAAAGAAATTAAGAATCTTGAGAGGTGTACTAACGTGTCATTGCGCCATTGGCACAATGGCCACCAGAATAGGCGCTTTCGCACCCGACTTCTGTAGGAGCTGTCAGGATGTTAAGGAAATTGAAATTATTAAGCACCTGCTGTGTGATTGTCCAAACCTCCAAACAAATTGCCTCCGGTACTTCGGAAACAGGTTTGTTGGAGAACTGGACGATCTAGCGCAGGTCTCGATGGCAAATATGATCAAATTCATAGAAAAACAGGCTGGTTCACAAACGAACCAGTCTATGTGAACATAAGTTATCTTATGTATTCCATTTACAAGGGGATCACAATGGACCAATAGGCCCCCGTGTTACGCAACAGCTTAGGCTGTGCACACCCCTCCTTACCTAACCTAACCTAAGAAATGAATATCTTTGCCAGTATTGCCGCAAGCTGAAATGAAAAGTCGCTAGACTAACCTCCAAAAGTCGCTAGATTGGCTGAATTTCGGGGGACAAAAAGTCGCTAGAAGTCGCTAGACAAAAATTGGAAAATAAGTGTTACAAACAAATTTTCTTTGAATAACTTTTTATTTTTGTTCAAAAATTTAAAGTAAATTAACGAAAAACTTAGCTCTATAATAAATTTGAAACAGATGCATTGCTTTAATCAGACTACTGCGCTCATTCGCACTTACATACATTTTGGAAATGTTTTTATGTGTGCCTATTATTGGAAATAGAAAATGTCAAATTAATTTAAATGACGGGAATGTAAATCAGCAGGGCCACTACATACAAAAATAGTGTTTGCGTATCACAACTCACAAATGCTCACCTTCAAAAGTCGCTATAAAAGTCGCTAGAAATAATCTAGCGACATCCAAATTATTTTTTGTCGCGGAAAAAATTGAAATGTCGCTAGATCTAGCGACTTTGCGACGGCAACCCTGATCTTTGCTGAAGACAATTAAAAATTATGTATGGTGGTTAAATTTATCTGTCAGAACAAATTTCGTATGTTTTTTCGGAAGTAGTTTTCTGTAGAATACATGTTTGTTATGTCTTTTTACATGTTTTTCTCACTTTTGTACTTTTTGCAAAAAGTAGATCTATTGAAGTTAAGTCCTAACAATAAGACAATCTAACTTATTGGTTATTTTTAATTTCTCTTGCTTCTCCTTAAAGTGTGTTAACAACTTTTAATTGGCCGAATTTTCGGCCACAGGCCGATACTAGTAATATATTAATGAACTACAACCCAGACAAAATCATAACATTAAGCTGTCGAGTTACAAACATACATATTTTTCACAATTTTTTTTTTCTGTTTTCGAGTTGCATGGACTAGGTACCTACATATGTATGTTATTATGTGTTGGTACGCAGCGCATCCCAATGTTTATTTATTTTAATTGACATTTCTCGCATTGCTATCTTAGTTGCACTAGTTGAAACTTTTTCGTTAAGTTTTGAAAGCAGATGTTTCAATGCAGAGATTTATATTTAGATTTAAATTTTTTATTTCAGTAATACATTACTCAGCAAGATACAATATCTTATAAATTAGAGTAATTATCAGTATCGCAGTACTATTAATGTTTACATAAAAGCTTGTTGCTTAAGTGACATTATGTATTCTAAATGAAAACAAAGAGCTAGTTAATTTGATATAAATACAATAAAGTTATAAATATACATATGCAAGTAAAAATTAATTTCTTAATTAAGGATTAATTTATCCTATACTACCTACTAAAATATATGTGAGTAACAAAATTAGATCATCATAATCAATACAATCATAATCAACATCATTAATATGTTTTAAAAAAATGCCTAAGAGTATTACTAAAACGTATAGTGCAGCTTATCATTCTTATAGAGCAAGGGAGAGAGTTCCATAATCGAATAGCATGTACATTAAACTGGCGTCCCGAGCGAACTGGAGTAAGATCACAATATCTATTATATCGTGGAAAATTGATTTTATTGTATAAGTAGTCTGATTGACGGGATTGCAGAACATTATGGAGCAGGGTCAATGATCGAAGTTTAAGTAAGTTGTCGAAAGAAATACCATACATAGATTTAGAAAAATGGGAGATATGGTCAGTTCTTTTTATCCCATAGACGTATCGTGCTATGCTGTTGAAGGCAACATTAAGCCTTCGTTTGTGCTCATAATCACAGCTACTGTAAACTTCGAAACAAAAAAGCATTAAAGGAACGATCAGCGCCTTAGCCAAGTTTAATCGTCTTTTCAAGGGTGTGATTTTATGAGAAGCCCAAATCAGTCGAAGGCCTCCGTAGATCTTGCCTAACGTAAGTTTAATATGGTTGTTCCAAGTAAGGGTTTTATTGAAAGTTAACCCAAGATTTTTAGCAGAATCAATGAACTCGACTACAACATTATTGAGATAGATTTCAGGAAAATACGAAGTATCTATATTTGTTCTTGAAATAACTAAACATTTTGATTTCTTATATGATTCAACCAGTGGTCATTTTTACGGGACCAAATTACTATTTCATTCAGATCTTTATTAACTTCATGCACTCTATTTTCAACCATATCCAGTGGAAAGCTATGATATAATTGTACATCATCTGCGTACATGTGTATGGAAGATTTTATCACACAAGTTGGAAGATCATTAATGTACATAACACCTCTAAGCAGGGGAAGAAAGGAAGACATTGAATTATTAGCAAAAACTACTTGAGATCTTTTAGCCAAATAGGAAAAAATTAACTTAGCTGACAGCGATGAAAAGTAAAATTGGTCTTTAAGTTTTGCGGTAAATTTTACCACAACAAGTTTCATTGGCCTATTCATGATCATTAATTCATTTTAATCACTCCTTTTCCGTTGTGGCTCCAAAAGGCTCTTAGAGTTCAGTAGATACCTGGTTTCCATCAACCAGAGACCTGCTCCTAAAGTATTTTGGAAAAGCAACCCAAGCAGGTTGACACAAATCAAGGTGGAAAATGTGTGACGGGCGGTCCACAAAAGAATAAATAATTACCTTGTTGACAGATGGTCGACACAAACATAATACAACGTGACAGACAGGTGTCTACGTCCAAATCCAAAAGTTGCACGGGCGACACTTGGTCCCCGATGGCAAATGTGACTCAGTATGAGAATGGCTGAATGCCCAACGTAAATATTTTACTTAATTATTAATTGTATAAGATGGAATGTTAACGCTAGTCCCTTATCCCTTAATCTGCGCAAAAGTCCAACGATGTAGAGTAAAATCGCGAAGTAGGGAATTACTGCCAATTTCTTCTCTCCGACATTTTGAATATTGAAGTTAACTTCCCATCAATTTTCTCAACAGTAATTTTACTTTTATTCGAGGGGAAAAATGTATACGGTCTTGAACTTGAGTTTCTTTTTGTAGATTTCCAAAACTTTCTTTTAAAAATTGAGGGGTGTAAATAGGGTGGCTGAATGCATTCATTGAATTCCCGCCCACTGGAAGTCATACCAGAGGACGGCGAATTCAGTGGCGATGACAATGCAGGAAGCTTGGTGTAAAGTGCGAGTAGGATAGGCGGTGGGGTCTCAACTGCGTTCGCTCACTCCCGCAAATATGCGGGGTGTAGCTGAATGATGACGCGACCGAAACCCACGCTTTCTGATTGGCCGAAAGTACTTGGGCATTGGAAAAAGGAAGCGGTCGTCCAGGCAAGGTCAAAGCCTGGAAGGGCACTTCTTACCCGTCTATAGAGCGAACGAGAGGTTCGGAAAGAAAATTGGAAAAAAAAAGGAAAATTTTTGGAAAAGCGAAAGAAAAAGAAATTCGAGTGTAGTTTTTTTTGGTAATTTTTTTTGCAAGTTTTCATTACCGAAAAAGGTTGTGAAAACATTTAGAAAGGTGTTGTGAAAATTGGTGGAGAAAGTTTGGGAAAAAGGCAGAAAGAAAAGAGGAGGAAAATTGATTGGAGATAGGAGCGAGAAGTTGGCAGGAGAAAAATTACAAGCTAAGTATATATCGATATCTTATATTAGAATTGTGCGTTTCTTTTATCTGAGAGATTTTGTAAAATTTAGTGAATCGTTTGGTTTTTGCTTTCGAGTATATTTCCGATAAAGCGGAACTCGCGACCCGTTAAAAACCGTTTTGTTCTTTCGGGAAAAAGCAGTAACAGTCATCTTCTTTTGTTTAACGCTTTTGTTCTAACAGTTTCTAAAAGATCTTGGGTTTTAATCCTACTTGAAAGGTTTCCCAAGCAAAATTTAAAATTAATTAAAATTCTTCTTTTAAGAGTTTAAATTCATTCTTTTACTTCAAAATTCATCTTTGTTGTTTTCCGCTCCAAAAGGTTTGTGATTTCCTTTCATTCAAAAAAAAATCACTGGCGCCCATTTTATTCCAGGTACACCCTGTAAACATTTTTATAATTTCAGTTTAATTCAATAATTAATTAATTTCATTAATCGCAAGTCGATTAATAAAATCCCACACGTCGCTGAACCCACCCCATCGCTGAGCTACCGTGGTGGCAGCACCTTTTGTGCTACCTGTTGTGTAAGTTTGCGAAACGCACCCATCGCCCATCTGATAGTTGTTATAACTTTGATTTTTCTTTCGTCGCGACGCACGCCGGTTATTGTGCAAAAATTATTTTATTATTTCGTTTGTGATAATTTTTGAGTGGATTCGATAAATCCATTTGTGTTTCGCGGATATAAAATCCGTCATCATATTTATGAAACTATCATCCTAAATTCGCGTTTGTAAATTTCACAACAATTGGCGTCCAAACGTGGGGCTTCGTTTTGTTTATTCCGTGGAAATTTTTTTGCATACAAGAATACCTACCATTGTGATTGTTTTGTTGTTTGTGCATTTAGGGAAGTGTTTATTGTTTTTATCTTTTTATAAGACATTTACTTGGTGTGTTTTTTATTTATCTAGGTACAAAATACCTACAAAACAAAAGTGCAACAGGTTGGAGTTGGATTTAGAGGTACATAGATAAAGTACAGGCATACAACATTCATACATACATCGGTAGGATCTGTGGACAAAGTAAACAAAACAGAATACAACAGTGAAGTGATTGAGTCGAGTAAGGTTTCTTTTAATTGTTTTCCATTCAGTTTGTAATTTTGATTAAGTGAGATATATTCTCTATTTGCCACTTAATCAATTTACTTTAACATATTTTGATTCTTTTTCTTTTTATATAAATTAAATTTATTGGATACAGAATAGTGTGGTCTCTTTCAGACCAACCATTTTGTGTTTACAAAAAAATATAATAATTTTGACACCGCGTAGGTTACGTAACGTAACGTAGAACAGTGCAGTGCAGGTTTAGTGCAGGGTCTGTATTTTTTTTGTTGCTACTATTTTGTTTAATACTTTTTTAATACTTTTTAATCGTGTTTAATACTATTTTTGTGCGGTGATAATAAATTTGATAATTTGATAGTCGAGTTAATTTTTGGTACTTAGTACTTACAATAAAATTGAATTTTACGTGCTTTTTTTTTGAAAAGGATTTAGTTTGTTTTTATCTTCAATTTGATTTTAGCTATTTATTTGTTTCAAACTCGATTATTTTTATTCGCGTTTAAGGTTGTTTTAGACATTCGTTTTTTGTAAACATTTTTTTTTTTCACTTTTTAATTAAATTTATTTTGTTTTAATTTATTTTTGAAAATGGAAACTAGTCAGGTGAATAGGTTGTCGCAAGATGAAATCACCTATGAGGTAGAATTCAGGGGATTACCCGTAGGGACAGTAGAAGAGATGCGCAAAGCGCTTAGGATGGTTTTAAAACTGGAGCGTAGGAACTCTTTTATTCCTCCCGCTTATCCGTTCAACTTTGAACAGGATTTTACCGCGGTTGAGAAGAAATTAGGAGAAATAGGGAAACTTTTAGAAAATCCTCCGAAGTCGGAAACTTCGAAGGAATATTTGAAAATACTTACCAAGGTTGAATGGGCTTTGCGTAGGTTGGATAGGAGCTTACCGCAGAGTGAATCTCAGGATAAAAGTAGGCAGGCTTTGAAAAATAAAATCATCATGGCAATGGCAGAGTTAGAGGACGATGAAGAAGATGAGGAGGATGAAGAAGAAGGAACGGAAGAGGAAATAAATAAAGGGAAAACGGAACAGGGAATGAATAAGGAAACAGAGGTTGAAAAGCAGCGTTCAGCTGAACCTCAAAAAATTAAGTCGGTAGTTCCTTCTGCCAGTACACCGACGAGTTTAGGAGTGGCAGGTAGTGGAGTAGGAGAAAATAGGGAAATGAGCAGTCCAGTGGTAGGACAAGTTTTAGTTCCGAAAAATTTATGAACATTTCGAAATGGAATGTGAAGTTCACTGGTGAGCGGTGTGGTGCTTCAGTGAACTCGTTTTTAGAAACGGTTAGTGAGATTCGTCAGGCTAGGGGGGTTTCGGAACCCCAACTTTTTAAGGCAGCAGTAGAGCTTTTTGTAGGAAAAGCTTTAATTTGGTTTAGGGCAATAAGGGTGTCAGTAAATTCGTGGCCAGAACTTGTCAGAGAGTTGAAGCTGGAGTTCTTGCCACCGAATTATGACGATCAGTTGATAGATGAGATTAGGCGTCGCACACAAGGCAACGATGAGTCCATCGGTGTTTATGTGGCGACAATGCAGAACTTATTTGGTAGGTTAAACGAACCAATCTCGGAAAGTAGGAAGTTGTCAATGATTCAACGGAACTTGACACCTTTCTACCAAACTCAGCTTGGTTTAACGAAACCAACTTGTGTTGCCGATTTGGTTGCTTCAGGTAGGAGTTTAGAAGCGGTTAGAGCAAATGTGGAGTCGTATGTTCCACCACCCAGTGTTAGGAATAATAGGAACTTGCTAGAACCGGATCTAGCGTATTTAGGTAGGGAATTTCCTGTAGTTTCGGTTGTTGCTGAGAACAACGGAACTATTCGTCAGGGACAATCTGCAGTTAGGTGTTATAATTGCAATGGATCTGGCCATTTTGCAAATAGGTGTTCTGCTCCTAGGCGTTGTTTTGGGTGTGGGCAGTTAGGAATTAGTAGGCAGAATTGTCGTCGCTGCTCGGGAAATGGGCAACGGGCTCTTGCGCCAGCAGGGCAGGATGTCCGAAGACAGTAGATAGGTTACCTGCTGGTAACCAGTTGGTGAATCAGATTCACTTAGGCTTTACATTGGAGGCAAACGGTAGTGATAGGAGACCATTTTTAGGAATTAGCATTTATGGTTCTAAATTTTTAGGTTTATTAGATTCAGGAGCTTCTAGAACCATAATAGGAAGGGATGCTTGGAGTATTCTCCAAAATCTAGGTCTTTCTTTAAAGACAGACACTGTTGGCTGCGTTCGGTTAGCGGACGGAACAGGTGTCGAGACGTTAGGAACTCTCTCTCTTCCAATTATAGTAGAGGACAAGGCAGTACTGATTGACTGTCTTGTGATACCAACTCTGCCACACACAGTGATCCTTGGTGCAGATTTTTGGGCACTCTCGGGTATAGTCCCGGATTTGAGGTCACGTGAGTGGAATTTTTCGGAACAGCCGGTTTCGATTTGTTCTATTACAGAACGTTCTGAGTTGAGTGATAGGGAAATAAAATGTTTAGAAAATTTGATAGAAGAATCTTTTAAGAAAATGCCTGAAGGCTTAGGGTACACAACGATGGTTGAGCACAAGATTAGGACGTCGGCGGAACCGATTAAACAACGGTATTATCCGGTTTCTCCGGCGATGCAGGAACATATAGATAGGGAATTAAATGAGATGTTAGAAGCAGGAGTTATTGAGAGATCGACTAGTGCGTGGTCATCTCCAATACTGTTAGTTAAGAAGAAGGACGGCTCCTATAGATTCTGTGTGGACTATAGGAAGCTAAACAAAAATACTGATAGGGATGCTTATCCACTACCTTACATTAATTCGATTTTAGATAGGCTTCGAGGTGCAAGGTTCTTGTCCTCACTAGATATTAAGTCAGCATATTGGCAGATTCCTATGGAGGAGGAATCAAAGCCCTATACTGCCTTTACGGTTCCTGGGGGAGGCCTTTTTCAATTTCGAAGAATGCCTTTCGGTCTTCACAACTCTCCTGCGACTTGGCAGAGGTTTATCGACACAGTTTTGGGTGCCGACCTCGAGCCATACGTTTTCGTCTATTTAGACGACATCATTATCATTACAGAAGATTTCAAACAACATCTTGAAATCCTGAATGAGGTGATGAAAAGGTTGAGTGAAGCAGGATTAAAGGTCAGTAAGGAAAAATGTAATTTTTGCATGCCATCGCTGAAGTTTTTAGGGTACATAGTGGATCGAAATGGTTTACATGTAGATCCAGAGAAAGTGGAAAGCATGGTTAGGATTCCAGCACCGAGGAATGTAAAAGAAGTTAGGAGTTTCATAGGGACAGTTTCATGGTACCGTCGTTTTGTACCAAATTTTGCAGAGTTACTTAGGCCTTTATCAGATCTATTAAAAAAGAATAGGAAGTTCACTTGGACTCAGGAATGTGAGGATAGTTTTAGGAAGGCAAAAGAGTGTTTGGTGACAGCACCAATACTTACTTGCCCAGATTTTAAACGACCTTTTGTCGTACAAACAGACGCGTCAGATTTTGGTATCGGTGCAGTTCTTTCACAGAACTTTGATGAGGGAGAAAAGGTTGTCTGTTACCTTAGTAGGTCTTTGAATAGGAATGAGAGGAATTACTCCACAACTGAAAAAGAATGCTTGGCTGTACTATGGGCTATTGAGAAATTGCGGCCGTATATCGAAGGTGTTCGGTTTACGGTTGTGACGGATCACTATTCCCTGGTATGGTTAAGTAATCTTAAGGATCCGCAGGGTAGGTTAGCTCGTTGGGCAATTAGGCTCCAACAGTTTGATTTTGAAATCATTCACCGCAAGGGCAAAGAGCATGTTGTTCCGGATATGCTTTCTCGAGGAGTGCCACAGTTGGGTGGCATCTCAGATGAGGATTCAGACCCTTGGGTGGCGAAAATGATTTCAGAAATCAATGCGAATCCACTTAGATTTCCAGCTTGGCGAGTTGAACAAGGTCAGTTGTTCAAACTCGTCAAAGCAAATCATGTAGTAGTGCATGAAAATAATCAAGAATGGAAGAGAGTGTTAGGGAAAAACGATAGGTTAGGGATTTTGCAGGAATACCATGATGGTCCGTTAGCAGGACACATGGGAGTTAGGAAAACTTTTGCCAGAATCGGGGCAAAGTTTTACTGGCCAAAAATGAGGGCCGATATAACCAAATATGTTAGGAGTTGTAAAGTTTGCCAACAAGTAAAGCCGGTGAATGAGAAACCAGCTGGGTTAATGACAGAGAGGGTAGGGATTAGGGAACCATGGGAGATGATATGTGTAGACTTGGTAGGTCCACTTCCGAAATCAAGTAGGGGTTTTATTTATATTTTAACGGTAGTGGATTACTTTACAAAGTTTCCACTACTGTTCGCGTTGAGGTCGGCCACTGCTAAGGCTATAGTTAGGGAACTTGAAGACAACGTCTTCCTTTTATTTGGCATCCCAAAGGTGATCGTCTGTGACAACGGTCCCCAGTTCCGATCTAAGGAATTGAAAGCGCTTTGCCAGGCGTACGCGTCACAATTAAAATTCACAGCCCATTACCATCCGCAGACGAATCCTGCGGAGAAAATTAATCAGATTTTGAAGACGACGTTGAGGGCTTACGTCGCTGAAAACCACCGTGTGTGGGATTCACAACTCAGCAAGGTGGCGTGTGCTATTCGCACGTCACAGCATGAGGTTTTAGGAGTTTCGCCTTATTATGCGAATTTTGGGAGGGATATGGTGACTTCAGGCAAGGAAGCACCAACAATAGGAGAAAGTTCAGGAAATGTTAACTAGCGTTAACATTCCATCTTATACAATTAATAATTAAGTAAAATAATTACGTTGGGCATTCAGCCATTCTCATACTGAGTCACATCTGCCATCGGGGACCAAGTGTCGCCCGTGCAACTTTTGGATTTGGACGTAGACACCTGTCTGTCACGTTGTATTATGTTTGTGTCGACCATCTGTCAACAAGGTAATTATTTATTCTTTTGTGGACCGCCCGTCACACATTTTCCACCTTGATTTGTGTCAACCTGCTTGGGTTGCTTTTCCAAAATACTTTAGGAGCAGGTCTCTGGTTGATGGAAACCAGGTATCTACTGAACTCTAAGAGCCTTTTGGAGCCACAACGGAAAAGGAGTGATTAAAATGAATTAATGATCATGAATAGGCCAATGAAACTTGTTGTGGTAAAATTTACCGCAACAAATCCCACCCTTACCTCCTAGAAAATGTGCTTACATTTCTGTAACACATTTTCTAAGATATGCCCAGGTAATGAAAATGGTTTTTCCATCAAAAGAATAATTTAAAATCAAAAACAAAAATGTACAATGAAAATCATCGATTTTACAAAAAAATAATTTACGTTACTTTTTAATCTTCGGATGCATCGGCATACGGTTTCAAATCTTTAACATGCCAAGTACCGCGTTCTTTACTATTACTATCTTCTAAGACATATGTCCAAGGTGACACACGCTTCCTTATGGTAAACGGACCGACAAACTTCGGTGCTAATTTGGCAGCATAATAATTCGCGGCATCCGACAACGTAAAATTCCTACGCCATACAATTTCGCCCGGGTGATATTGAACATCACGCCGCCGAAGATTGTATGTTTGAGCAGATCTCTTGGATGCTGCTTGTAACTTTTTCCCTATATCTAACCTTAGTTCCTTGAAACGTTCAGCGATCGCCTCTTAATCTGCGCAAAAGTCCAACGATGTAGAGTAAAATCGCGAAGTAGGGAATTACTGCCAATTTCTTCTCTCCGACATTTTGAATATTGAAGTTAACTTCCCATCAATTTTCTCAACAGTAATTTTACTTTTATTCGAGGGGAAAAATGTATACGGTCTTGAACTTGAGTTTCTTTTTGTAGATTTCCAAAACTTTCTTTTAAAAATTGAGGGGTGTAAATAGGGTGGCTGAATGCATTCATTGAATTCCCGCCCACTGGAAGTCATACCAGAGGACGGCGAATTCAGTGGCGATGACAATGCAGGAAGCTTGGTGTAAAGTGCGAGTAGGATAGGCGGTGGGGTCTCAACTGCGTTCGCTCACTCCCGCAAATATGCGGGGTGTAGCTGAATGATGACGCGACCGAAACCCACGCTTTCTGATTGGCCGAAAGCACTTGGGCATTGGAAAAAGGAAGCGGTCGTCCAGGCAAGGTCAAAGCCTGGAAGGGCACTTCTTACCCGTCTATAGAGCGAACGAGAGGTTCGGAAAGAAAATTGGAAAAAAAAAGGAAAATTTTTGGAAAAGCGAAAGAAAAAGAAATTCGAGTGTAGTTTTTTTTGGTAATTTTTTTTGGAAGTTTTCATTACCGAAAAAGGTTGTGAAAACATTTAGAAAGGTGTTGTGAAAATTGGTGGAGAAAGTTTGGGAAAAAGGCAGAAAGAAAAGAGGAGGAAAATTGATTGGATATAGGAGCGAGAAGTTGGCAGGAGAAAAATTACAAGCTAAGTATATATCGATATCTTATATTAGAATTGTGCGTTTCTTTTATCTGAGAGATTTTGTAAAATTTAGTGAATCGTTTGGTTTTTGCTTTCGAGTATATTTCCGATAAAGCGGAACTCGCGACCCGTTAAAAACCGTTTTGTTCTTTCGGGAAAAAGCAGTAACAGTCCATCTTCTTTTGTTTAACGCTTTTGTTCTAACAGTTTCTAAAAGATCTTGGGTTTTAATCCTACTTGAAAGGTTTCCCAAGCAAAATTTAAAATTAATTAAAATTCTTCTTTTAAGAGTTTAAATTCATTCTTTTACTTCAAAATTCATCTTTGTTGTTTTCCGCTCCAAAAGGTTTGTGATTTCCTTTCATTCAAAAAAAAATCACTGGCGCCCATTTTATTCCAGGTACACCCTGTAAACATTTTTATAATTTCAGTTTAATTCAATAATTAATTAATTTCATTAATCGCAAGTCGATTAATAAAATCCCACACGTCGCTGAACCCACCCATCGCTGAGCTACCGTGGTGGCAGCACCTTTTGTGCTACCTGTTGTGTAAGTTTGCGAAACGCACCCATCGCCCATCTGACAGTTGTCATAACTTTGACTTTTCTTTCGTCGCGACGCACGCCGGTTATTGTGCAAAAATTATTTTATTATTTCGTTTGTGATAATTTTTGAGTGGATTCGATAAATCCATTTGTGTTTCGCGGATATAAAATCCGTCATCATATTTATGAAACTATCATCCTAAATTCGCGTTTGTAAATTTCACAACAGTATGTAAGGATTCACTGTATCGAATGCCTTAGACAAGTCTAACAGTGTTAGAATGGTGACTCTATCACCATCAACAGCTTTTCTTATGTCCTCAACAACATTTATTAAGGTTGTTGTACAGCTATGTTTGGATCGAAAACCAGACTGATTGGAGCATATCATTTTGTTGTCGTTTAGATAAACACGAATTTGATTGTTACTAATCCTTTCCAAAACTTTAGAAAGAAATAGCAGAATAGCAATGGGGCGAAAATCATCACAATCACGGCTTTTAGGTACAGGTTCTATCTTAGCTTGTTTCCAAGCCGAAGGCAATGTGCTAGTCATAAGGATGGTGTTAATAAAGTTCGTAATATATTTCAGTACGTAAGGTAGTATGGCTTTCAAGAAAAAAGGTTGGATGCCGTCAATTCCAACTGAGTCGGACTTAATAGATAAAATGCTTTCCAAAACAGCAGCCTCGTTAATGGAAGTTAAAAATGGAAGTTGTGGGTTACTTAACGAGTTGTCAGATGAATGTGGCTCACTTATGCGATTTTGAGAGTCTGCAAAATTCATTGAAATGAAGTTTTTGTTAAGTTCCTCACAATCAATAAGTATCATTTTGTTATTAGTTTCTTTGCCCACTCCGATATCTTAAAGATTCTTCCAGAGTTGATTTTTGGCAAGGGAAGGGTCTAATTTAGGGGCAAAAATTGCTTTTTCGCCTCGCGTATCGAACAGATCACTCTTTTCCTTAAAACTTTATACACATTGTGCAATACTTCAAGTATAAACACTTTCCACGTTTAATAATTAGAGACTTAATGTTATTGTTAAACCAAGACTGATCTTTCCTTCGAAATTGCTTGGTAATTAGTTGTACTACATGTACATACAGATCATACAGATAATTTATATTAGTCTGAAGAAAAGATACTTGATCATCCACAGATGGAATACAGTATATTCTTAACCACTCAAGGGAACTAAGATCAGTTTGTAATTGCTGTCTGTCAACATTTTTGAAATCTCTAAAACTGTAAGAAGAAGTTGCATGCTGTGGTGAACATTGAAACGTTAAGTAAATCAAGTCGTAATTAGAGAAACCAGAAGCAGGTAATTGGTCGGGATCATGACGTTATCTAGAATGACAAAAATCTCGAATGGACAAAATCTAGAAAAACAAAACAAAAAATCTCGAATGCAAAAATCTAGAATGACAAAAATCTCGAATGTACAACAATTTCGAAACACAAAATCTAGAAGTCAAAATAAAATCTAGACAAAATCTAGAATTTTATTTTATATATGTAGGTATGCTCTCTTAACTGTTGCGAATATTTTAAAATACTGTTGTTTACAAGAAAGATAAAATAAACGACTTTTTTCATTTTTGAATGTTCATACATATGTACGAGTTTTTTTTTAATTTATTTAAAATAAACATCAATTTAAAATAAATAAACAACACTTCAGACGGAAAAAGAACAAACGTAGACAGAAATAACAGCGTACTTACATGGACTGTGCCCAGTGTTATAGTAACAATAACAGTATAATGGCAAGTAACTTTACAAAATCATAGAAATTACAATGCAAAATGTTGTTGTTAACTGTTGCGTTAACTACGTTTACACAAATTTCACTGGCAATGCAAATTTGATAATGTTTATTTACTGTATGTTTCAAGTTTATATAATATTACCTAGGCGTGATATATTTTCAGAATGCAGATATTGCTTTTCCACATACATATGTACGTATGTGAAGATTGGAGAAAGAAAAGTTGAAAGTAATGTTTTAATTTATCTAAACTGTCTTCTGTAAAACTAATTTAATAAAAGTACCGTTATTATATTTTTAAAATTACCTAATCGTGAAAGATTTCGAAAAAACATTCACTTTTGAGACAATGCTAAAGATTTGCGCGCACAAATCTTAAGCATTGTCTCAAAAGTGAATGGTTTTTCGAGATTTTTGTCGTTCTAGATTTTCCATTACCTCGGTGCTTCTGAGCACACTATCATTAAAGTCCCCAGCAACAATAATGAAAGGTGACACAAACGATAACTCATCTAATATGTTCAAAAAAGAGAGGTGATAAATCAAAATTACGATGAGGACGATATACTGATCCTAACATTATTTTATTGCTCATATTTCAACGAATAAGTATTCGACATCACTACCAGGCGCTGATTTCCGTATTGGTTTGCAAGACGGTTAATGAACTCTATTTTAGCTTAAAAATCTGTTAAGATGTTTGGTGCAACCCAAATTAATTTATCATGTCAATAAATTAAAAAAGCCTTTTAGCAAAAACTGGTTTTAGAGCATTTTGGTGTGACTGACCATAATAAAGATAGGATCTGACCGCCAACAAAATAATTCATGAAATTTTATTGCTGGTATCGACGCAGAATTGTATCCTCAACAACATATCCAAAGTCCCCCATAATCCCCGCATTGGCTTTTTGTATAGACGCATTTAAATAGGTGGAGAGGGAAAGGAGGTGGGAGTTTATCATGCTTGTTATAATACAATCTAATCATATGACACATGTTCTTAGGGTGCTTTAAAACGCTGATTCTGAAGATACCAAAACTGAAAAGATACATGTATCCTGTCGAAAGTTTAAATTCTTTTTATAGAATGATAACCTTTTTTTTAATTACAACAAGTAAAATATTAATGGGTAATTAATGAAATTGGTATAAATGTTCCATTTGCCATGTTTACCAAGAATCAAAAGAGACCCCAAAAATATCTGTGGTGAAAGGGTGTTTTTGAGGGCGAGATGTTAGTGCGTCATTATTACCATAACATCTATGAATAAGTTTTGACACTGATTAAATTTGCTAAAAATATTAAATATGTAATGGTTTTCAAGTATCAAAAGAGTCCATTAAAATAACTTGATCCAAAGCGTTTTTTTGGAGAGTGTATCGTTGACCTGCCCTATACGGAGCAAGATGTTAGATCTTACGAAAAATTGTATTTTTGTGTAATCGAGATAGTACATATGACATGATATATGATTTAAAGGTATTTTTTAACGCCGAATCTAATAAAAAAAAACAATATGACACAAGCACACTAAAAAAGTTAGATTAATTTTGACGCAAAAATTACTGTTTTTTCCGTTAAGCAGGTCAAACATTATACCCCAAAAAACACCCATGGACCTTAGATATTGGTATGGCCTCTTGAGATCCTTGGGTGCAAATATAAATTTAATATTTTTAGCAAATGTCATAAGTGTCAGAATTTCTTCATGGATGTTATGGTAATAATCACTCACTTGCATCTCTCCGCCAAAAAAAACACCTTTTAACCACAGATATTTTTGGGGACTCTTATGATTCTTGGTAAACATGTTAAATGAAACAGTTGTACTAAATTTTATTAAAATCCCATTATTTTAAAATGGTTTTGGGTAATATTTTACTTGTTGTACTTAAAAAAAAGTCATATTTCCATAAAAATGCCTTTAACTTTCTACGGGATACATGAATCTTTTCAGTTTTGGTCTCTTTAGAATCAGCATTGAAAAGCACCCAAAAAACATGTGTCATATGATTAGATTATATTATAACAAATTTTTCAGCTTGATAAACTCCCGCCTCCTCCCCCTCCCATCTCTTTAAATGCGTCTATACAAAAAAACAGTGCAGGGATTTTGGGGGACTATGGATATGTTGTTGAGGATACAATTTTTCGTCGATACCAGCAATAAAATTTCATGAAATAATTTGTCCCCACTTGCCAATATTAAATTTTCTATCTTTCCTAGACTATAATTATTGTTGTCGCTGTAGGACACTGCTGTAAAAGTTGATGTAGCTGATGTAGTAGCTGTGAAATATGCCCCTGGTCATCACTGAAACTTGCCTAACCGCCTCGATCTTGGTGACAGAACTTTGTTTACTTGTCATTGAAAAGACACAAATTGACAAACTTTCCAGGACAGGGTGGCTTTTACCAACACAAAAAGCAAAGAAAGTAGTAATTGCGATCAAGTATAACTTTGGTGGCTTTTACCAACACAAAAAGCGAAGAAAGTAGTAGTAGTGAGCAACTTATAACTCACCCTGTCTTGGAAAGTTTGTCAATTTGCGTTTTTTCAATGACAAGTGGAAACCTAGCATTAGTTTTCAGGAAAGACTGTCATGCAGACAATGAGAGGAATAATTTAATTGCGACTCTTGTTCAATTTAGTCTTGTATAGAACTTATTTGTATTAAAATATCCAATCATTCGAAAGATGTAAACATTTTAATGATAACATCCCTCCTTCCAGCTCCCTTCCAGTATTATGCAGAGATTTCTTTAGCCCTTGACCATAATACCGACATAATGGGCTTAGATTCCACTTTTCTTTTATTAGAATTAGGCAATTTCAACCTTCCACACATTTATTGGACAGCATCAGAAGACGAGTCATGCTTTGAAGCATCTCTAATAAAAACCTCTAATAATTTATACAACGAAAGAATTAAGCTTGAACCCAAACTTTTTTGGAAATTTTAGAATTTACAAAAGAAATCTGGACATCCAGTCAATTTTACTGGGTCGACTTTCCATTAAGGGCGCACGCCTAGAATTTTGATTTTTTTACACCCCTAAATATGATTAAAAAATATTTTTATTTCCGATTTCGGCATTTTTTTTTACAATACTCAAGTTTCTCTTAAGATAGCACACATTTTCACACGCGAATACTTATTTTTGGGTAGATTAATTCAATTTAACAATTTTAATATGAGTAAGTTTTCTGCGGCCACTAAATAAAAAAAATTCTATTACTCCACAACTTCGGATTTTGTTGGGAAATTTGTTGCTAATTAGGATGTTTTTTTTTATTCAAAGTACTTTGGAAGGACCGCTTCGCGGGTTCAAGGATTTTATCACCCTTTTTGGGTCCTATGTCCCGCTCACTAGACTCCGTTAGTGTATGCTCAGTCGTCTGGCAGGCGCCTATGTTGTCAGTCGATCTGTTATTAACAGTATAGGTACATTATGTAGATATTTAATTAAATTTTAAATACAATTTTTTTGAATTGAATCAAATATGTACAGATCATATAATATGTACATTATGTGTGTTCATACATACCTAGGTTAATAAATACGTTTTTTTTTCGACAAAAAAAAATTGTTTTAATTTGAAAACTAATTATAGTAGGTATTTATCCAAACAAACATTTCAAAACTTCTTCATTTCTAGACTAAAATGTATTCATCAACTTTCTTATACAAACCATTTTCTGTTGAACTTATTTTTAAATTAGAATCAATCAAGCACTCGAGAATCGTAATTATTTTTAAGGCAATCAAATATGTAATACTCTTATATATAATTCCAAATCCCGCATCTCTGATTGGTCTACCCCATCATTAGGGAACTATATTATAGGTCAAACCGACCATATTTAATTCTACACAATTCGTTGTTTTCAACCACCAAACACACGAGTTTTCCTCAAACTGATATATCCTTTCGTTGCGATAACCAACCCCCACATAAGTATCGTGTTCTATTAGTAAACACGTATTCACCCTAATGCTTGCCGTAGGAATAGCACACATCCCTATACACTGTGAATGACATCCCATAACAGTTATTTGGAAAACTTGTAACTTGTGAGGTAAATGAATGTCATTCGACATGGAAAAGTGTCGTACGCTAGAGCAAATTACTACTAACATTGCATGATTGGTTGAATCAGAGCCTAGACAAAAGAAACTGCCTCCCTGCCAGCCAGGCCCGTAATTATGAGTATATTAAATATTACTATATCCTCGCCTACGCAAGTGTTTTTTTTTTTTGGAATGCAAAACGGTATATAATAAAAATTTCTCTCAGGAGAATTTTAGTAAGAAAACAGCTCGCGTAAGAATAACTTGCAAAATAATAAAAGTTTCTTAAAAACTGAAAAAAAATTACCTACAGTTAAAAATAAACTTACAAAAATGTGTAACAGTGCAGTACATCGATCATTTGACGGGATTGTCGATCCGTTTTCGTTTTCAACTTTTCATCTACTAAGAACATGTAATCGGTTAATGCTTCCAGCAGGTAAGCAATCGTGCTTGTTGAACTATTCAGAATGTCATTAATTTCATTTTCGCAAAACTCAAAAAACCTAAGAATTTCAAATAAAATTTGGAGAAAAGTTTAAAATTTCAGGGAGAAGTAGTGTTTCCAAAAAAAAAAAAAAACTATACGCACTATATGACTGTAACAGTCATAATTTTTTTTTTTTGTGAAATAATGGTCAGTTTTTATATAGCTACATACCTATTGACTTTTATAAAAAAATCTTTCAAGAACAAAGGCTCAACTTAAAAACATTTCGACAACTTAGTTCAGTTCAACTTAAAATCAATTCGGCAACAGTTACCTAGTGCAGTTTTTCAATCACGTTACACACCACAGACTTAAGTAATTTACTCGTATACTTCATGAATATTTTGTAATATTTGTATATCATTTTGTCTGAAAGTGATTTCAATAAGCATCTTTAATACATGTGCATGTCAGCCAGCACTAAATTATACCTTTTACAACGATTCTACAACCGGGGCTTCGGCCCTGGCCTTCAACTTTTTCCGATCGTGAGTCGCTGTCATTTGTGTTGTCGTTCAGTTGTGCACAAAAGCATTAAGGTGACGTTTACGCCATCATTTATGGAAACAAAGCTAGGTACGGATGCTATCTATAAAAGTGGTTCGCGTCAACAAGTAACAAATGGCTGTCTGACCACAGGGTTCCCAATTCGGATTCATAGAAATCCTTTCTGAACACACAGGCCAAAATGCAGACCGGAAAAGTTCATTTTCTAATTGCAAAAGCATGGCCGACTAGGGGTCAGCACTATTCAGCGATTCCCGTGAACTACGGTTCATTCCATCCACTCATTCGAGTCCTTTTCGCCCTGTCTTTTCATTCTGCCATCCGTCGGGTGAACTAACCTGTGCATCAGTGTTACCAATGAGACTCATTTGATTCAAAAAGGACTCATTTTTTTAAACTTGTCTCAGGGACTCATCTTTTTTAGATTTGACTCATTTTTTTAAGAGTACAAATAAACACTTTATATAATACGTTTGAGTAAATCCTTAAGTTCAAGTGCTTTTATTACATTTTGCTGACAAAAAAAGGAATGCTCAATAAGTAAGTTTAAAGGCTCTCCCAAACCAACGCGAAAGCCGCACGAAAAATTCCAATCTCTCATTTTTGTTATTATTGTGAATGATTCGCTCTGCATAGCGAATGTTTCGCGTTGGTTTGGGAGAGCCTTAATGATATTTATAAATTAAATATTTTTTAATGATTTCAAAGTTTTAATTGTTATTAAAGAAATGAAAAGACTTATCACATTATACCTTGAACAGATTTTTTATTGGGACTCATTTATGTGGGATCTTTAATAAAAGGCAATCAAATATCAAATAGGATAATTCAGTTTTATTTACTTTAATATTAAAAGATTATTTTTTTATTTAGATTTAAGTTAATTTAGTTTTAAGATTAAGCGAGAGAGTTTTTAAAGAAAGTAGGTATTAAGTATTTAAGTTTTAGCTATACGGACGTCTTCGTGGTTAAGCTACGTGTGTCTTCTTTTTCATCCTTTATCTTCGTCGTCATGTTCGTCTTTTAAGTGCCATCAGCTGTTTTAAGCCTTTCAGGAAAGCTTTTGGGCACACACAAAACAGGGTGATCCCACAAATTCGGCCATCCTGTAACATTTCATCGTCCTCGGAAATGGGTATAGTTCATCTTCAAGCATCTTTAAAGCATCATATCATTTACGCAACATCTTTATAGCATCATCGTCGTGGAAAAATCGTAAATATCTTAAAACGTAATGGTATGAAACATCATCGTCGTTGAACTAATCTTTGGGAATATCTGGAATCTGGAGAGAATCTTAAGGCATCAGTCATCTTAAAAGGATCGTCGTTTGTCGTCACATCAGGAGATAATTATAGTCGTCATTTTATGGTTGGGTTGTGTTGTCTTCTCCTTCAAAAATTGTGATTTGTTGCTCTTCATCACTTTCAGAGCTGGAATCATCATACTTCTTCCACATCTTCATGAAGTCGGTAGATGTTGTTGTCTTTCGAGGTCCCTCCTGAGGACCGACTTTTCGTACCTCATACCGATCATTTGGAGAGATTTTAGTGACACTATAGGGACCTAAATATTTGGGATAAAGTTTAAGATTAGGACCAAACTGAGTTCGTTTTATTGCAACAAGATCATTTAAGCTGTACTGGTGAGCGACTTTTCGTTTTTTATTAAAATTCTTGGCGTTTTCCTTTTGGACCTTTTCAATACTAATCCTAGCTTCTGCTCTAATAGAATCACGTTCCCTATCAAAAGCTTCTCTAATTTCCTCGTTGATTGCTACTGCTATACTATTGTCAGCTTTAGTTTTCATTTTGACACCTGTCAATATTTCAAAAGGAGACCGTTTGATTCCACGCTGATAAGTAGAATTTATAACCATTTGTAGCCTTGATATAAACCGATACCATTTTGAGGGGTCGTCTATTGATAACTTTGTTAGCACTGAGATTATGATCCTGTTGATTCGTTCAACTTGTCCATTTGCGCGTGGAACACCTGTCGTAATGAGCAAATGCTGAATCCCTTCCTGTTCGCAGTAATCCTTAAAGATGGTAGACGTGAATGCAGCGCCTCGGTCAGAGATGATTCGTGTCGGGTTTCCAAATACGGATTTCTGTTGTTCAAGCTTCGTAAGAACTGAAGGGGATAGGGGACCAAGATGGTCAATATGGTAGGTATCGAGTGGAAGTTAATTTTTTGATATTGAGTGCAGATAACCCTCTTGCTTTCTGTTCTTCTTGTCGCCTAGTATGCACCGAATACAATTGCTTCTGACCTTTTCAATTTTGCTTCTCAGTTTAGGAATAAAATATTCCTTTGATAAACTTCTTCTAGCTTCTTCGACGCAAAGTGACCCTCCTCATGAGCCCCTTTGATGATTTCCATCGCCATACCGTTGGGTATACACAAAAGCTTGTTTCCTTTACCGTCATCTTTATAAATTATGTCATGCTCCATGAAATAATCCTCGTAAGTACCATGCTGTAAGATATGATTTATAACCTTGATACGATCATCTCCTAACTGAGCCATTTTGATTCTGGATAGAAATTCTGTAGAGATAATCATGGAAACCGGATTGCGGCTGAGAGCATCTGCCTGCTGCATGCGATTGCCGGCTCGATGCTCTAATTTATAGTCGTCCTGTAAAAGGAGAGCCCATCCAGCGATCCTTGAAAGAATCTCCTTTTTCTCCATGGTTGCTTTAAATGCTGCACAATCTGTGACGATTGTGAATGGTATGCCCAACAAATACACTCTTAACTTTTTAAGCGAGTTAACTATTGCTAGAACCTCTAGTTCATAGCTGCAATAACGCTCCTCTGAACCACTGAACTTCTAAATATAAAAGTATATGGGGTGGAACTTGGCATCATCCGATCTTTGCAGCAAAACTGCACCGAAACCCCACTTCGATGCATCGGTATGGAGTTCAGTCTCCGCTTCTTGATTATAGAGTCTTAAAACTGGCTTTGATGTTATGCTTTTCTTCAATTCCTCGAAAGCTATTTTTTGAGGCAGCTCAAATTTAAAAGTCTGATCTTTCTTGAGGAGTTGTGTTAGCGGTCTGGCTATAATTGAATAATCTTTCACAAATTTTCGAAAGTACCCCGTGAGACCTAAAAAGCTTTGAACTTTTTTAACTGAATTCGGTTGAGGAAAACGTTCAACGGCCAGTGTCTTGCATTGCGATGGTTTTATCGAACCAAAAGAAATCTCGAAACCGAGGTATTCTATTGTTTGGCACATAAATTGGCATTTCTTCCAGTTAATCTGCAATCCATAACATTCAGCTAAGGACAAGACCTCCTTCAACCGTTCAAAGCACTCCTCGAAACTCTTTCCCAAGACAACCAAATCATCGAAGTAGATTAAAATAAATTTCTTTATAACCAAAGGCTTGAAAATGTTGTCTATACATTTTTGAAACACCATTGGTGATACACATAAACCAAAAGGGACACGAAGAAACTCCCACTGTCCCGAAGGCGTAACGAACGAAGTATATTTCACACTTTCCTCAGCTATGTGTACATGGAAGAACCCATTTTTTAAATCCAGCGTACAAAAAACTTCAGCTCCACTAAGTGCATCAATCTGGTCCTCAATCAGTGGAGAGGATGGTGTGATCTAACAACCTCCTTATATAATCGTCTATAATCTACACATAACCGCTTAGAACCGTCCTTTTTGTTAGCTAATACGACAGGGCTGGCATACTCGGATGTACTTGGTCTAATTATTCCTTCAGATAACCACTGGGCAACTTGTTTGTTCACTATTCTTTTTTCAAGAGGAGCAAGTCTTCTTGGCGGTTGGCATATGGGTATATCGGTCTTCAAGGTCAACACCATCTCAACTGGTGACTTTTTGTCTTCCCTAGGGCTATAACTCGAAACAATGTCCTTGATGGCTGTCTCGTAGCTGGAATTACCTATTTTAAGCGTCACCTCATCATTATTAAAAGCTGAAATCTGACACACCTGATGAAAAGCTTTCTCGATCTTAGACACAAAAGCACCATCTGAAGAAAGTCTTATGTTCTTAACTGCCAGAACATCCTTTCCAATTATAAAGGGTGTTAGCATTATTGACTCCGACATAATAAAAACTTTTGTTTCACATGTACAGTCATCAATTTCAATGGTGGCATCAAAATAACCTAATGTTTTGACGGAGCCTGCCGATAGACCTCTCACTGGAACCGAATGTTGTGTTATAGGTGGAGCACCCATTCTAACATACACATCGCTTCTGACTAACGTTAAGTCACTGCCAGTATCCACCAAGCCCTTAACCTCAAACCCATTCACGCGTACAAGTTTCATAGTGTCTGTTGTACCAACGTTCAACAAATGTGCCTTCTTCTCCTCCTGCTTTCGTTTGGGACAATCCACTGATTTGTGCCCAAATTCATTGCACTTAAAACATTTAGGTTGCTTCTGAGCACAAGAACTACTTATGTGTCCCCTCTTACCGCAGTTAAAACATCGCCCTGGCCTACGACTTTCTGAATTCGACTGGTGTTCCTTTGGTTTGCTTGAACTTGGTAAGCTTTCCTTGTATTTCATATAAAAAGTAATTTTTTCTTTGAACTCCTTAAAAGTCAATGCTCCATATAAAATAACTTTGTTACTTGGAGAATCGTCGATACCATCGATAATGAAACTGATTAGAGAAGCATCCTCCACTCGACCCTTAGCCCCTATTTCCTTCATATGCAAAAAGTAATCATGAATATCTTCGCCCTTTTTCTGCCGCCTCTGTCCTAACTTCTTATAAACGTCCGCCGCACACACTTTCTGAGCAAACTCCTCAATCAAAAACTCTTTGAGATCTGTCCACTTAGAGAGAGTTGGCTTTGACCTAATCGCCAATTTCGCTGAGCCACAAAGCAACCTTTTCCCAAAAAGAACCTTTTCAGCTTCGGACCAATGCATACTCTCCGCTGCTATATCAACATCCTGAACCCAACTATTAACATCATACTCGTCATTCCCTGAAAATTCGGGTACAATCGCCGCCACATCTTGGAATGTTACATTGCCTGCTCTTCCTCTCAGCCTCAACATCTCCTCTTCCAACGTTGTTCTTAAAACAGACATCTCTAACCTTAAATTAATTTCTTTTTCCTTTTCTCGGATCGTACTCTCCCTAAGACTCATTTCTAACTCTCGCTGTTTCTGTGCAAGCAAATTTTCCCTGGCTTCAACCTCCTCTTGTCTCTTATCTTAGTCACGAAAGACATCAGAAAAATCTTGCGATCTCCTATTATCTATGCGTGTACTGTTCCTGTTATTCTTGCCCATTTCAATATTTTGTAAAACTGTTATTTAGTCGCCGAACAGTGACAGCAAATATTTATTTTTATTGCTTTAGATAAAATTGAGAAGTAAGATTTAAATTCCAGTTACCTTAGTCCAGCTAACTTACTAATCCCACAAAAGGCTTTACCGTTCATGAACTATCTTCGTTTGCGGTAGACTTTGGATCCCGTAGTATATTTCTTCTGGAAAGAACCGCAAGTTCCCGTTACTGCCCGTTGTCTGGATATCTGATGATAATGGAATTTACTGTCAATCTAATTTTTTCGAGAATATGCTTTCACCGGCTCTTTGTTTAAAATGAGTCAGCGTTTTATTTCTTCTTTTAAGCGCGAATTACTTGTTTTTACTGATCACCATGATTTTTTTTTTTTTTTGGCTTTTGACAAATCCCGGTTGAGCCCCCAAAATTGTGGGATCTTTAATAAAAGGCAATCAAATATCAAATAGGATAATTCAGTTTTATTTACTTTAATATTAAAAGATTATTTTTTTATTTAGATTTAAGTTAATTTAGTTTTAAGATTAAGCGAGAGAGTTTTTAAAGAAAGTAGGTATTAAGTATTTAAGTTTTAGCTATACGGACGTCTTCGTGGTTAAGCTACGTGTGTCTTCTTTTTCATCCTTTATCTTCGTCGTCGTGTTCGTCTTTTAAGTGCCATCAGCTGTTTTAAGCCTTTCAGGAAAGCTTTTGGGCACACACAAAACAGGGTGATCCCACATTTATTTTCAAAATGACTCATTTTTCCAGCCTCCAGGACTCATTAATATTTAAACCTGCGGTAACACTGCTGTGCATGTGAAAATCTTAAAAAGTTTCAATAATTTGTTTTGTTTTATTATTTCATTAAAAACGATTTTACGAAAACGGTTTTTAGATTGATTAGAATTATTAAATAACTTCCGTTGAAAATCTAAAGGAATAAAAACAGTTAGAAACTTCGTCTAGACAGATTTCATGCACTTTATTGTTTTTCATTCGAATTTGCAATGGAAGTCATTTCATGGTGGTTTTTGATTTATTTATTTGCTATATTACATATTTTTGTTTGTTTACACCACACATTTTTCGTCAAAAGAAATAAGAACAAAATAAATTAAACAAAATTCATTATGCAGGCACATTCCCAATATCTCACCGTGACATTTTTTTAGCATCTCTTTGAAATATTGTTTTTGTACCTATGTAAATTATAGTTAGTTAATAATTTTTTTTTCAACTTATGCTAGGTTTCCACTTGTCATTGAAAGACGCAAATTGACACACTTTGACAAGACAGGGTGGCTTTTACCAACATAAAAAGGGAATAAAGTAGAAGCAAGTATAACTCACCCTGTCTTGTCAAGCTGTGTCTTTCAATGACAAGACCTAGCATTACACTCTTCCACACTTTATCGGTTTTTAATCTGTTTTTGTAGTCTTCTCGACGGTTGTTTGTCCCATAAAATTGGGTTTAAATGAACTTAGTTTATCATATTTTTCCTCAAACTTCATTTCTTTGCGCGATCAAAAACAAACTTGTTTGATTTCTAATTAGTATACTCCCCTACACTAATTGGATGTGTTTGTTGGAAACTTGTAGGTCGATTCACAATGCGACGAGTAAACGCGATGAGATCGTGGCGTGATTCGCTGTCATTTTTGTCCAGTTATGCTGCATTTACACGAATGGCAGCTTGGCATTTTTGTGCCAGTGTACTGTCAAAATTATGAGCAAATTCATTCTTTTGCCAGTATAATGGCAGAAATACTGACAATTTTCCAACCGTGTAAATGGGGCATTATAAAATCGTTGCCGAATTCTCAATGCGACGAGTTTTTTGACATCGTTAAATTATTTATTGTTGTTGTTCTTGCTGTGCAGTGTGCGTTCAAAATACTGAAAAAAAAAATCAAACTGAAATTACTTTTATTATTTAAATATTATAATTGTGTTTGTCCATAACTGATTTCGTGTTCTATTCCTCGGTCAGGGGAAATTATTTTCGGCTTAAAATGTAATGAAATTAAAACAATTCAACATTATAATATGAACAAAATTATCTATAAATATAATTTTACTGTCAACTGTCAACCAAATTTATATTTATGTTTGTTAATTTCCTCTTATCTGTTGCTTTCTTTATTCTTTTCTACATTTTATTTATATTTATAACTTTCAACAACCAAGTTATTCATTCTATTACAGAATATTGCTCCCGGTTTCAGAAATTGCTCCTCTTTCCTCAACAAGATGGTTGTAACAATTTCACAAAGGGAAGGAGGGGTAATGATGTCGAAAGCAATATACTATTATGATATGATAAACTTGCTGGTTGAAAGTACCAAGATGAATGGTTTCCAGTCATCGTGGTACTACAAAGCGATGCTGAAAGTACTATTTCCGCAAACCAAAGATCTTTTTAGCGAACTTCACGGATTTACATACGAACAGCGCCCCTATTCATGCAGCTGGAGTGTTAAAATCATCAAATATAAACCAAAATGCTCCATTGCTTCCTTAACCCGCTATGAACCGGGCTTAAAGATAACATTAAATGTTAAGGGATGGCTCACACGAAAAGTATACGAAGAAGGGAACCAATACGATGACTGCTTCACGCCATTAATAGCACTTCCACACTACCCCACAGTGTATTAATACATGTCAAATTCAAAGTGGGAAAGAATTCCACGCGACTGCCAAATTTGTGTGAAAGAAATGACTTTTCATATTTTGCTTCCACACTTGCTTGCATTAATACATTACCTTGACCTTAAAAAAAAGTGTGATAGAATGTGGGATAGAAATAAAACCATTCCTAAAATTATTCATGTATTAATACATGTCAAATCGTGTGGGATAGAATGTCTGGTTGTGTAGGCTGGGCTTTCATATTTTGTTTCCACACTATTCTACATGATTTGCTCCCACTTTTTTGACATGTATTAATACACAGTGGGCTAGTGTGGAAGGCCTTTAAGTTGGAGTGAAATTTCACTTGACTATTTGGAATCACTGTATATCTCTCTTAAAGATCGAATTTTTGAATTTATTATGAAAGCTGCCAGCAGCCCACATTACAAGCATACAAATTAGACTAAGAAAATTAAAAAAAAAAAACATTAAAACTGTGGTGTATTTATTTTTTACAAAATTACTGTCTTTATTAACAAATATAATTATTTAGCTTTTAAGCCCTTTTATATATCTTGCTTAGACACGCCTGAGAACTAGAATGGACGTTAAAATAAAAATTTAAAACTAAGAGCGAGACCAACAACGTTTTGTCTCGCTTCTATGTCTCAGTTTCAGTGTTTCGCGCTCGGTGTGCGACACCTAGCTACGAAACCCTGAAACCTAAACATAAGGGGAATAACACATTATTGCGTGTATTAATAATTTTATACTACAAAACCATCGCTTTTCGTCATTTTTTGTATATCCTTCTAACCTTATGGAACGATAAAATTACTTAAAAAAAGTGACTCGGCTAACATCTATCTGCCGTTAACTTTTTTTTCTCGGAGCTCAAACATAAGTTGTTCAATGATAGGTACATTTTTAACAGTCTCTCTTGTGCAATACCAAATTTTGATCTCTTTCGCATATAAAAGGAGATATTTCAGATTAACTTGTAGCTTGAGCGATTTGAAAACAAACATGTGCGACCGTACTACTTCATCGCGCAACCGCGTTCATGTTGTAATGAGGACACATTGTTGATTTTTGTTAACGTTTGATATTTTAATGCAGCGGTCGTCGCTCGTTGCTTGATCACGCGATGAATGCCAGTTACAATTGTAACAAAAGTGTTACCTACACTTTCTTAAAATTTTATTTTGTTGTTACTATGTTCCTTTTTCTTCCTTTTGTTACACTTTTTCGCATAAAATATTTTTTCTTGACATTTTTCTGTTATTTCTTTTAAGTATGTAGGTACAATTTGTAGCAATTTTCTTATCTGACAGAAACTACATACGTTTATATTCAGTGTTATAGTGAGTGTTATAGAGAGAAGACACCCGCTTGCAAATTCACAGCTTTTTGATAAAGACAAGTACAAAATAGCGATGAAATCCAATTACACATCTGCACAACTGTTCACCAACCTAAAAACGAAAATCGATAAAATGGAACATTCAGATTTAATTTAGAAATAAATTGTAACGGCAACGCTGACGAAGAATGTAACCATTTTTATATCGGAACAACAAAACAAAAACTAAAAAATAGACTGGCAGGGCAGGACATAAATCCGACATAAAAAGCAACTCATCACATCAGACAGCACTGGCATCCCGTTCCACAACACTCAATCACTCGCCCAATTTTGATAACGTCCAAATACTGCAAGTAGAAGAACACCAAAACAAAAAAATGATAATAGAAACTTTACATATCATCAATGCTGACAATACCGATATGGAGGAAGTCAGCCCCCAATACAAGAACCTATTAGAGGGGAAGGGAATGAAAAGCTTCTAATTATGATTATCATTGGCGCAAAATTTTAAACAACCTGTTGTTAAGGGCTTAGCAATTTACTTGTAAGTAATTTTCTAAATAATTAGAAATTAACTTACTATTTCAAAATTTCTATTTACTAACTAGTAAACTGCTAATTGGGAAATGTCAGTCAGAAGTCACATTTGTTTTGTTTATGATTTTAATTTTGTTTTAATCTCTGAAGAAGATTTTTTTTAATTAATTTATAGAAAATTAATCTATTAAAAGTGAAAAAAGATATTAAAAAAGTCGCATTCGCGCAAGAGCTCTACAATGCCGGATCAATTTTGTGGGGTGACATTAAAAGTATGCGGCAAAGTTATATTAAAGAAATCTTATGTTGTTGGAATAGCTAAACACGGCTCGACCTTCCACACTACTGCATTCTGAATCATCGAAATCTGATCCTGGTGAATGGTGTACATATCTTCCGAATGGAAAATTCTCTCATGGACATAGTTAATATTTTCACAGCTGAGAGCGACTATTGTGGGAGAGACTAAGTGCTTACCTGATACTCCTTAATCGTGTACTGGTGCTAAAGCAACTAAGTTGAGTTTGGATTCAGTTGGACAGCCTACGGGACAAAAACAAATGCTCAAAACTAAAAGTGAGTTTAGTTTGAATATAAAAATAAAACTGAATCACATTATTTAATTTCTGGAGTAAAATTCTCCATCGTCCAGCTCTTCAAAAGGATGCGCTCGGGATTTAAAACTTCGCAATTTTCTGTACAACGCTGAATCTTTAAATACATTGAAACCTTCGTCTTCCGAAAACATTTAGTACTATTTTATTTATAAAAAAAAAACTATTACATATAGCTCACGAATCATACAAGAAAACACAATTCACTTTTCCAATTAAAGTGGGTAAGACATTTTTTCAAGGAAAATAACAGATGTATGCATTTAGCAAATTGCTAAAAGTAAAAGTAACCATTTTGTTATTTTAACTTTATTAAATTGTTAAGTGATAGTAAGATGTTAAAATCGTTTAAAATTAGCAAAATCTTCTTTTTAACTTAGTAACTTAGTAAAATGGCTTTAACAATTTACTAAATCGTTTAAAATTTTGCGCCATTGGTTTTAACTTATACTTTTTTCCATTCCTGTTGAAAGGCGCACAAATGAATGGTTGCGAGTTGTTAGTCACTAGGCCCTGGTTCTTCATGAACCGTTGTGCCACCCGATTTATTTAGTTTTTTTTTCTTTGTGCATGTTACTTGTCAATTTTACGTTGTACAGTGAAGACGTGCTTCGCAGCTCACTTTATTGTTGTTTTGCAAATTTTGATTTTGCTTTTATGTGCAGTAACAAGTGTAAGCTATTATTAATATTATTGATTTCTGATGTTTGTAAGAAATTTGTAACCAATTAATCAATGTTTAATATAGAAATCATTGGCACCTGGATGATGTTCATAGACATCAACGAAACGACGCGTCGTGACAAACATAAATACTTGTTTCATTTGTCCTGAAGCCCATTTTTACAACATAAAATTTAATAATTTGTTATACATACTACTCGAATAGTTTTAGTTTAGTTACCTACATGAAAAACTACAAACAACAGAATCAACGTCCAGAAATACCATTAAACCTAGGTTTAATTTAAATACAGTTTAAAGGTTGACCGCACACAACTGCAGCGGAACTACACTTCACGACGCGGCAAAACATTGTTTGTATGAAATTATATGAGCTATATCGCACTAAGCGGCAACTGAACTTCATAAAATGTTATTGTGAATCGCAGTTCCGCTGCAGTGCAGTGCAGTTCCGCCTAGTGCGGTCTGACCTTAAAAATGACTATGAATACCCCCCTATACGAGTATAAATACTTAGGTACTACATACAAAAAAATATTAAGTATGTTTTTAGAATGATTAGTTTTCATCCGACAATATTTCGATTCAGTTTAACAACATAAATCATAGACAAGAATAATGAGATATTAAACACTAAATAGTGTTGATGCACAAACGCAAGAAAGGAAATACTAAAATCAGGGAAAGGATTTCGCTGACCTAAAAAAATCAAAAAAGGCAAACAAAAATTCTTAAAAAGGCAAAAAAATGCATTTATTAAAAAAAAGAGAATATAAACATAACTTAACGTCTAATTATAATAGTATTTACCTACCAACAGATTGTTGAAGTTCTCAGGTAACAGCCTTCTACGATTGTCTCTTAGAAGCGTCTTAAATGAGCTACTTTCTACTTGAACAGTGATGAGTTGAGCCCATTTTAAACTCTCTAGTCTCTACATCATTCACTTCAACGTTTTCGGAAAGTATGGAGTTGACGTCGCCATTTATTACAGCATTTGCTCAACAGTTTTAAGTCCACGATTTAAATTAAAAACAGTAGTGAACTTTTTTAACACTTCATTTGCAATAATTGGCCCTTTCGATTTTTACAAATTTTCATTGATATTTGCAGTGCAAGGAAATGCACGATCTCTCATAGAGAAATGCAAAGATCTAGCTTTTATGAATAACAAAATAAAAAAAGGACAAGAAATTTTATTACGGAAAGATCATAGTAACTCTATCTACAGTCTACACTACCTGCTTTATTTTTCTTGTTTGTTGAGGGCAACCAAATTTGTTTTCTGTGTACTGTGTTGAATATGCCCATTTGTGCAAACAAAACGACATCTCTTATTCTTCTATCCAATACCTAGTGAATTAAGAGTTGGGCTTGTTATAATAAAAGATTGGAATTAAAGTATTTGAAGTGAAATAAACGTGTTTTAATTTTGTAAAGTAATTGTTGTTCAGTTTGAATAAAAGAAATAAGTTTTATTTGCGAACCCTTGGCTAAAATATTACATTGGTGTCAGTAAAGTGGAATAAAACTTATGTTATCTGTGCATTCAGATAATTAATGATGAAAATTGATAAAGTGTGTGAATAAATAAGCAAATAAGAAAAGCGCTTGTGAAAAGTGACATACAGGAATATAAGAATAAAAATAGAAACGAAATGGGTAAAATTGTGACTTGAAAAGTGACATACAGGAATATAAGAATAAAAATAGAAACGAAATGGGTAAAATTGTGAATGCATTGAATTGTGTTGAACTTTAGGCAGAACTGAACAGATGAGGTCTTCCTACTGCTGGAACGAAAAATGGCCTCATTATTCGTCTGCAGGAAGACTTAAGGCAACACGGTGAAAATCCAGACACGTTTCTATTTGAAATTTAAATGTCGGAAGATCAAGTGAGTACAAGCTTAGACATTACCAATATGATTGCTCAGCTGCTCGCCTAGTTTGAAGACCAACGAAAGGAGCAAAAGAATCTTCTACAAGAATAACGAAATGAACAGAAGAATGACCAAGAAAATCTGCTTGTACGATTGTAAGAACAACGCAACGAGCAAAGGAACCTTCTAGACGACCAGAAAAACCTAATCGAGAATAAGCTTAACTCATTTAAAAATAAATTCATGGCTCTTGATGAACTTGTTGAAAACGTCGAAAAACAATTCTCGTAAGTTGACACAAGGTTCGAAAACTTTGAAGACAAAATGCAGAACTTTGCCAATGAGTTACAAAAAGTTCGAAAAATAATGGTTCGAGAAAGTTCTGGCGACTGCTCAAGGAAAAAGGAAATGCATCCATCAACCTTTGATGGACAAACTTCTTGGTCAATCTACAAAAAACAGTTTGAGGCAGCCGCAACGACAAATGGCTGGGATGACGAAGACAAGTTTATTGCCCTGACGCTTGCCCTTAGAGGTTCTGCTGCTGAATTATTGCAAACCTTACCAGCAGACAAGAACGTCAACTTCAGTGCTCTTGTTCAGGCCATTGACAACTGATTTGGGGATGGCCATATGCAAGAAGTCTTCCGCGTCCAAATTAATACCAGAGTCCAGAAAAGAGGAGAAAGTCTACAACAACTCCAAGCAGACATTGAACGGTAGGCGCATCTAGCATACCCGACTGCAGGAGATGAAATTACCAACCAGCTAGCAACAGAGGCTTTAGGCGAGCAGTTCGAACTGCTGGAAAACGCACGCTTTCTGAAGCATTAGCCTTCGCGCTCACTATGGAAGCATCGAAACAGGCTTCTTTAGGAATTCATCGGGTAAGAGAACTGGAAGTTGAGGAATGTTCTTGCCAGAGAGCTGAATTCCAAAGAAGGCAGCGAGAAGGACCTGCTCGATGCTGGAATTGCAAAAAAACGTTACATCTCCAGCGCCAGTGCAGATTGCCAACAAGAAGAGTTGCCTGTCAACATTGTGGAAACAGAAATAATACCCGCGAACAGGTAAGCAATAACATCAACGCTCCTGCTAGACCTGGTATCGATGGGCCCAGAACCACAATACAAGTCTCGCAGACTAAACGAAACAAAAAAGGTCTGACAGTGGACGCAACATTAAATGGCAAGAAACACGTGGCTACAATTGACACTGGTGCCACAGCCTCAGAAGAGACTTGGTCAAGATGACATGGCTACATAGCACCAATAGCTACCGTCTGAAAACTTCGACAGTTGAGACAGTAAGAGTGTATGGAGAAGTTCGTATTTATATCCGTTTGGCAGAACTAGAGTTTTCGCATCTATTTTTGGTAGCAGATATATGTGACGAGTGCATAATTGGAATCGACTTTATGAAAGAGCACGGATTGATTCTGAATATCGGTAAGCAAGTGCTGAAGTACCGGAATGTAGAGATTCCTATGGTTTATGGCAACGAAAACTCATCGACTCTAAGAACTGTCATCAAAGAAGACATATGCTTGCCTGCTTCTTCAGAAATATTTGTTTGGACAAAACTAGAGGGCGATTTAGGTAGCCATCGATACCTCATGGTGGAACCAGAGTCTGAGCAATCTTCCCAAAACATCATCTTAGGGAAGACTCTTTGGAACCAAAGAACAACATGGTACCCGTACGGATACTGAACATCAAACCGTACGAAGTCAAGCTCAGGAAAGGAGAAATAGTTGGAAAATGCGAATCTGTGTCCGCAATAACCAAGATCACAGAAATGAACATAGACAAATCTTTGGACCGTATTCCAGGCCGCATTCCAGAGGCTTCGAGCAGCACACTTAAAATTAAATCCTGAAAAATGTGCGCTTTTAAAGACCGAAGTCAAATAGCTGGGACATATCATCTCATCCCAAGGAGTAAAGACCGATCCTGAAAAAGTTGACACTGTGAAGAATTGGCCAACACCACAGGATAAACACCAACTGTGAAGGACTTTGCTGGAATTGCTAAGAGCTTGCATCAACTTACTGAAAAAGGGAAGCCGTTCAAATGGTCAGGTGAGTGCGAGAAAAGTTTTCAGGAACTCAAACTACGTTTGTGTAATGCTCCTGTGCTGACCTATTCGACTCCTGGAAAACCTTTTATCATCGACGCCGATGCCAGTAACGATGGAATTGGAGCTGTTCTGTCGCCAGTCCATGACGGAGAAGAAAAAGTCGTCGCCTACTACAGTAAGGCACTCTCGAGGCCAGAGCGCAATTATTGCGTGACGAGAAGGGAACTTCTAGCTTTGATTTTGGCAACAAAGCACTTCCATAAGTACATCTATGGACAGAAGTTCCTCCTTCAAACAGATCATGGTGCGCTTTATTGGCTTCTGAACTTCAAAAATCCAGAAGGTCAAGTAGCAAGATGGATCGAGAGACTGCAGACATACGCCTACGAAATTCAACATCGAAGAGGAAAGCTGCACTCAAACGCAGATGCATTGTCTCGACGACCGTGTAAACAGGACTGTAAGCATTGCACGCGTCAAGAAGAAAAGGAAACCGTTGCCATCCTGCGAATAAGAGCCGATCCCATTTACGGTTGGAGCACGTAGAAAAACCAGAATGGGGTGACATCTCCGGTAGAAGTCCAGCTCTCAAAGCATATTGGGCACAGTGGGACTCTCTATGTGCAAGAAGGAGTATTAAAGGGTAAATGGGAGTCAGCAGATGGCAAATCTTATGTGATGCAGTTGATAGTGCCTAGGTCAAGGTTAATGTCGTTATTCGAGAAATGCATGATGGATCATCTGGAGGTCATTTGGGAGGCAACAAAACGCTGGAAAAGATACGACAACGGTTCTACTGGCTACATGCAAGAGAGGATGTCGAAAAGTGGTGCAGAAAATGTGATACTTGTGTTGCTTCCAAGGGACCAGGTAGAAAGCATCAAAGTAAAATGCAGCAGTACAATGTGGGCACACCTTTCGAGAGAATAGCAGTAGATATAGCAGATCCGTTTCCGGAGACCAACAGTGGAAACCAATACATCCTTGTAGTCATGGATTACTTCAGAAAGTGGCCTGAGGCAATTGCCATCCCAAATAAAGAAGCCAAAACAGTGGTTGATCAGATTGTCTTTAAATTGGGTGAGCAGGTTCGGTGTTCCTTTGGAATTGCACTCTGACCAAGGAAGGAACTTCGAATCTAACATCTTCTAGGCGGTTTGCTCTCTCATTGGCACCAAGAAGACGAGGACAACACTGCTTCATCCACAATCTGATGGAATGGTCGAAAGATTCAACAGAAAACTTAAGGAACATCTGTCCAAGGTGGTAGGTGACTACCAACGAGACTGGGACCGCCATATTCCATTGTTTTTGATGGCCTATCGAAGTGCGGTTCATAGTTCAACAGGACATACACCATCGGAGATCTTGTTTGGCACAACAATAAGGCAGTATAGTGAAGTAAAATTTGGATGCCGTACTATGGAACCGGAAAGACCAGATGAATATGTGGATAACCTGAAAGAAAGACTCATTGACATTCTTCAACGGACAAGGAAAACCATAAAAACAACCAGTGATAAGATGAAAACACGGTACGACGCTCGTGCAACAACGATGGGATTCCAAGAAGGAGACCTGGTGTGGTTTTGCAATCCCCATCGACAAAAAGGACTGCCACCAAAACTTCAACAAAACTGGGAAGGCTCATACACCGTTGTGAAGCGAATCAATGATGTGATTTACCGCATTCAGAGAGGGTTAAGAGGCAAGCTTAAGGTAGTTCACTGTGGCCGTTTACATCGCTATAACGGTGGTGACGCGAGTAATGGATTTAATCGGGACGATCAATCCTAAGAGGGGGGGCAATGTGGTGAATATGCCCATTTTTGCAAACAAAACGACATCTCTTATTCTTCTATAACAGAATAAATTAGTAATGAGTTCCGCGCCATCTATGAACAAAAGTTTAACTAATGTTACCCAATACCTAAACCACACAATACCTAAATCACTCTATCATTATCCAATACCTAAACCACTCGCATCGTTATCCAATACCCAAACCATGGAACTGCTATAATTTTTAATTGGTTGATAGCTTTTGAGCTACTTGTGGAGACTTTTCAGTGAAGCACATTCCAGCACATTCCAGAAACCATAGAAGATTCTAGTAGCTTTTTCTCGGATATATATACACGGCCACCAGTCCGAAGAACTCAGTTTGATTTTGGAAGTGAACGAATAAACGTCGGTGTAAAATAGTGAATTAAGAGTTGTGCTTGTTATAATAAAAGATTGGAATTAAAGAATTTGAAGTGAAATAAAGGTGTTTTAATTTTGTAAAGTAATTGTTGTTCAGTTTGAATAAAAGAAATAAGTTTTATTTGCGAACCCTTGGCTAAAATATTACAGTACCTTAGATTGTGTTAGGATCATGTTTAAAAAAAGCAAAAAAAAAAAAGCACTTACGGGTAAAAAAGGCAACAAAAATCAAAATAAAATAAATATATTTTGATTCAGGAGGACTTGAATCGTGTTTGTATAAAGTCGATACTTTCTTACGATCACGCAAAAAAAAAATAGGCAAAGTTAGCAAAATCCTTTCCCTGACTATAATATATGCTTGCAATATTCAGATTTAATCTTAATTTATTTTTAAATTTCTGTACACAAATTTGATTTCGGTACATTTATGTTTATCGACTACCGAGGCTTTTCTTCGGTACACGGAACATAGCGTGCAATTTCGGTACTGTACCGGTCATTTCGGCACAGGTCACCTTAAGAATACCACTCCTTATAACCGGCATTACCAACGTAAATCCATATTCACTTAAGCAGGGTACAATTTATCAAACAATTCTGTTTGCATCAAACAGTATCAAACAAATTTGTGAACAAAGAACGTGTCAAGAACGATCAGGTGACCTCGGTGGTGCGTAGTGCAACGGCTTCTCAGGTAGTTTCGTCTATGTTTAAATACAGCTGACGGCAAAACAATTTATAAATTAAAATTGGAACTATAGACTAAGCACCACTAAAAAAGGAATCTGATGATTGGTGTGGCAGCCATGAAGTTGAAATAATTCCAGCCTATAGTAATACTTGGTGGTAGCCAACACAATTGGTTGTTGTTCATTCAAAACCTTCAAAGAACGTGTTTGTCAAACAGAAAGTACACACTATCCAACGTGAACAGATTTGTCAAACAGGTTTGATAATGTGTACCCCGCTTTAGAATGTTTGGACTAGAACTATGGGTTTGGCATCCTTTTTCTCAGTAGCAGCGATGAGATCAGTAATACCGTTTTCCATTGGTTTCACTCAATGTTCCACTCATTCTGAAATCCAATGGAACAGTTTGTAATGCTTCTGCTCAATTCTGACGTTTTATATTTGTATTGGTGAATCGTCAAAAGATGTGGTGTTAGGGACGAGCGATATTGAAAAATTATCGATGTTAATATCGATATGACAACATCGAAGCACCAATTTCGATGTCAAAAATTATCGAGTCAGAAACTCCGATTTTTTTTAACATAGGTGTTTTTAATACATTTCTTTCAACATGAAAATGCAATACATTAAAAATTCAAAATACCTTCATTATTTTGAAAATAATAGCCATGTTCTTGAACGTTCTTTCTTTCCATAACATCGATGAGTTTAAAATATTAAGATCCAGGACAAATTTTCTATACAAAAATAAATCGAACAAGTTGCCATGATTTCTTTTATTTCGCTGATTTTATTGTTTGAAAATCGATCTTAAATTATTTAGCATGAATTAACACCTAACAAGTCGTATGTACAAAAAACCATGTGTAAACGGTGCCTGAGCTTTCTGAACATCGATGATTTTAATGCTTGAACATCGATCTTAAGTTTTTATGCATCAATGAACATCTAACAAGTCGTAGGTGAGAACAATTTTTTGTAAACTGTGCCTATACTTTCTGAATCGATGATTTTAATGTTTGAACATCGATATTAAATTATTTCGCATGAAATAAAATACATTTTTCGTCCAACATCGATGTTCTTTCATCTAACATCGATGTTTTGCCAACATCGATAAACATCTTAACAATTTTTGTTCATCTCCCTTCAAGCAAAATCACGGACCCGAATTTCTCGGTTCACTTTGGAATCACTTGGGAATCCAAAAAAACTGAGTGTCTCACACACATTAACAAATTTTCTGTGTACGCATGTAAAAAGACGAACAAGAATCGAGAGAATTTTTGTATGCACGGAGAAATAGAGAGAGTACAGTCATTTTGTTTTAATTCCCACCACCTTTTTTTTTGTTCGGTTTTGTAGGTAGCGTGGCGAAGACCATTGTTTTTTTTATCTTTTTTCTTGTGAAAACTTTAAGAAATTTCCAATCAAAAATACAAGTTTACTTTTTATTATATGTATATTTTAAGTTGTGGAAATATATAATGTACCTTTTATAATTGATAAATAAAAATAAAGACTTGAAATGAACAAAATTCTGTGTGTTTTTTTTTTGTATGCAATGTAGAAACTCGACTTGATGGGGAAGATTCATTGATTTTTGTTGGTCCGTTTTGGATTCCATTTAGGCTCCGTTTTCTCGGAGTATGGTGAATTGGAATACTCTCTCTCTCTCTCAATACATTCACATCATAGCTCCGTGGTGATTCCAATTTCCATACTAATTTGATCCGATTTGGAATCGTTTTAGATCCGGTTTTGGGTCCGTTTATGAACTGGTTTCGGATCCAAAACGGACTCGCTTGCTTGAAGGGATCGTTCGCCTTAAGCGTCTACAGTTATAAATTTGAACAAAAAGAGAATTTTTAATTAGTTTTAAATTTTGAACACAATTTTTGTTTTGGTTTTAAATCTAGTTTACCTGCTTCATCAATATTACCTATTAATATTTACTGAATGTAGGTGTAGGCCCTTTTGTTGATCTGCTGACTGAGTTGCTTTTACTGCTTCACCTCTTTGTACTCGTTCCTGCTTGTACATTATTGCTGCTATTTGATCTCCTGCCACTGTACTTTTTTCCTGCACATAACTGCAAAGTGTCCAGACTTGTGACATATTTCTGATGCATGCCCTTCAAGCAAAATCACGGACCCGAATTTCTCGGTTCACTTTGGAATCACTTGGGACTCCAAAAAACCTGAGTGTCTCGCACACATTAACAAAATTTCTGTTTACGCATGTTAAAAGAAGAACAAGAATCCAGAATATTTTTGTATGCACGTAGAAATAGAGAGAGTACAGTCGTTTTGATTTAGTTTCCACCACTTTTTTTTTTAGTTCAGTTTTGTAGGTAGCGCGGCGAAGACCATTGCTTTTTTATCTTTTTTTCTTGTGAAAACTTTAAGAAATTTCCAATCAAAAATACAAGTTCACTGTTTATTATATGTATATGTTTAGTTGTGAAAATATATATTGTACCTTTTATAATTGATAAATAAAAATAAAGTCTTGAAATTAACAAAATTCTGTTTGTTTTTTTTTTTTTTGTATGCAATGTAGAATCTCCACTAGATGGGAAAGTTTCTTTTTAATACAATACATTTGGGTATGCCTCGATTCATTAATTTTTGTTGGTCCGTTTTGGATTCCATTTAGGCTCCGTTTTCTCGGAGTATGGTGAATTGGAATACTCTCTCTCTCACAATACATTCACATAATGGCTCCGTGGTGATTCTAATTTCCATACTGATTTGATCCGATTTGGAATCGTTTTGGATCCTGTTTTGGGTCCGTTTATGAACTGGTTTCGGATCCAAAACGGACTCGCTTGCTTGAAGGGCTCTCACAATTTGCTGTCAAAACGCTTGAGTGTTTTTTTGACATTTGATTTTAAATGTGTTAGTGCTTCTTCAGTGGATTCTGATTTTAAATCAAGAATCGAATTTCTCTTCTCAGAATCGTCAGAAGTGTACTTTTAGTGCCAATGGAATGGTTTCAGAAGACTTCCGGACGCTTCTGGATGCTTCCGGACGGCCAGGTAAAATACAAGTAAGGAATCAAGAGTCCATAGAAATTTTGGTGGTTTTTGGGTCATCCAGCACAATTCTAAGTGATACTTCCCCGTGAATTTTGTCCCTTTTTCATTTTTTCTTAGTTAAAAACAATCCAGGGAATTTCGTTTTACTTTTGCTTATTCTATGCAAACTGCGAATATGAAAAAATTACCCTGGGAAGAAAGCAGGCATTCTATGTAAATGCCTAAGAAGATGTGAATTCCTAAGGACTTTATTATTATTTATTTTATGTTTATATTTTACCACAATAAATTTTTCGAAAACATGAATTTTGGATGGATTTTTGTATTATTTTGCCTGCACTGCTTGTAGAGTTTTAAGTGAAGTACTGGGAAAATGATAATTTGCTTAGAAGTATTTCCATAAGATCAAAAATGTAACTGTTGTATTGAAGTGATTTTCTTATCGCATAGAGCAAAACCAAACCATTTTATTAAGAGTGTGAAGCAATTGTTTTTGCCTGCATGAAAGAAAATGTCGTTGTCCAGGATTAAGCTGCTCTTATGTTTGGGTATTAAGAATGGCCGTAGTGTAAATGATGTAAGATAAAGCATTTTTTGAACTAAATATGTATGCAACTAAAAATTAAAAAAAAGATTTAAAGATTTTGATTTTTATTTGATTCCAGCATTTTGGAAATCACTTCAACAAACTAATTTAGCTAATCTTGTTGTGCTAAATTACTTGGATCCTGAAAGGTTGATTCATTGGTTGCTGTTTGAAGCGAAATATATAAGTAGATGAAATATTATTTTGATTTTATATTTACGATTTCTTTTCTCAATTGCGCCTTTATTATTTATTTAACAACCATCAATTTTGATGTAGCAAAACATTTATGTAATATGTTTGTGCCCGATTGGTTTCAGTTACAATGTTGCATATAAACTCCCTGTCACTTGTTTGAGGCCACTATTTTCACAACAGTTTTTTCTCGATAAATACCTGTAGGAATTTTTTTTCCTGGAAATTTTTGATACCTGTGAGTAGGTAAATATATTTTGCAATCAAAAAGTATAAATTTAAAGAGGTTACTTGAAAATTCCATAGGAATTTCACAAATTATAAGAATGGACTGCAGAAATGGGTATACAAAAATGCGTCATTTGATTGAGGCCACTTGAAAAATCTTATAAAAAATTTACAAAACTATAAAAATGTTTTTTTTTTTTTTTTGTTTTTAAACATTAATGTATTATGTTTTTGTCAAGTACTAATGAGTATGACCTCCATTTTTTGAAATAAGCACTATTATACGGTTTGGAATTAAATCATATAGGTTTTTGGAATAATCCAGTGAAATCTCGCTCCAGGCGTCGCAGTTAGCTTCAACCAAGACGTCCTTATCTCCAAACTGTACCAGCATCAGAAACTTTTCGAGATAGCCAGGCCCAAACGTTTTCGATGATGTTTGAGTCCGGTGAATAGGGTGGCCATGGTAAAAATCCAACGTTTTCCAACTAAATCCAGTTACTAGCTACCCAGGAAGTATGGATATGGGCGTTGTCTTGTTGGAATATACAAGGTAGAGGTACCAGAATATTCTTTAGCTTTGGAAATACCCGTTACAGCAGGCATTTGTTACTATTTCCGTTCATTCTTGTAGTTATAAATTCCAATTCAAATGGTCTATAATAGGTGATAGCTCCCTACACTATAACACCATGTATGACTGTGATGTCTTGACAAAATAAGTTGTTCTTTTCTTTAATCGTGAAAATAAAAGTTGTAATCGTCGGCATCGGGTCCGTCAAGATTAAACTTTTTTCCACCTGAAAAGACAACCTTTCTATGCGTTTCTACAGGCAACATGCTCCCTGGTGAAATTCATCTGTAGTTCCTTATGTAGCTGCCATAGAACCGGATTCTTTTTGATTTTCATACTCTTGATGTTACCACTGGTTTTAATTATCCTTAAAACCGTCGAAATACTGGCTGATACCTCACTTTTTGAGCTTATAGTGTGAGCTGATAGTGTGGAATTTGAAGCTAGCCGCTGAACGAGTCGCTTTTATCCAATTGTTGTTGCTTGATCTGTGCGTCCTTTTTGTTTTTTTTTTTTCCATAGCTTTCAGTGTCTGCTAGATAGTTGTTGACAATGGTCTTACTTAAGTTTGGTCTCATAGCTTTTTCTCGGCCTGAGAACCCCAGTTCCTTTAAAGCATCTATTGATCCTCTTTCTGCTATTGTCGACGCGTTAACTTGAAATTTAATATAAAATATAGTTTTCTATCCTTTCTTTTTGTTTGAAACAAATCGGCGATGTAAACCAAGCAATTATTTGAATGGCCTCAATCAAGTGACGCAACTTTTTATATCCATTTTTTGCAGTCCATTCACATAATTTGGGAAATTTCTATGAATTTTCCGAGATAACTCTTTAACTTTATCCTTTTTTATTGCAAAATATTTATACCTACTCACACGTATCAAAAACTTCCAGGAAAAATATTCCTTACAGGTATTTATCGAGAAAAAACTTTTGTGAAAATAGTGGCCTCAAACAAGTTTTTTTTTTTTTTTTTTTTTTTTTTATATTCCACGCGCGCAAAAGGGGTTATGGCTACCCTTAAAATGTTTTTAACACAGCACGAGCGATTAGAAGGAGATACCGATGCACATTGGTTTTGAACGTTTGCACATCGAAATGGGAGGGGAAAGTCGAGTCAGGTAAAGCATTCCACATTCGTGTGGTGCGACTGAAGAAAGAATCTCTGTACATTACAGTACGTCCGAAGTTGGGCTCGAGGGTGAACTGATGGGCATTCCTAGAAGCGCGAGTATTACGGTTGAATTTTTTAAGGGGGGAATGCAACTGGCTATTTCACTAGAACACTGATTATAATAATAGCGATAAAATAGAGAAAGACACGAAACATTACGGCGGTGTTCGAGAGATGTAATTGTTTCTGTTATAGATCTTTCGCCTATCATTTTTAAAGCTCTCTTTTGAATTCTGTCCAACAAACTCAAGTGAGTTCTTGGAGCTCCTGCCCAAACATGAGAATTGTACTCAAGTTTTGGACGAATAAAGGCTTTGTAGATCACAGCCAGATCAGAAGGGGAAAAAAACTTCTTGCATATACGGAGAAAACCTAAACACTTAGCAGCGTTTTTGGCGACATCAAATATGTGGTCATTCCACAAAAGGTGGTCTGTGACACACATACCGAGAACTGAGAGCTGTTCGGTTTCCTCGATGCAAGTGCCGCTCATGGATAGCGGCATTGGGGGTGGGTTTCGCTTTAACGACAGGAGACAACATTGAGTTTTAGAAGCATTAAATTATTAAATTCTACGCGGTTTTTGATTCCCCATTGGACAATGCTGTCGAGATCAGAATTTAGTGAGCTTATCATACGCTGCCGTTCAAGTTCCACATCCGAAGGACATGGATGAGAATCTGTAAACGAATATGAGAAACTGAGGGTACTATCGTCAGCAAAACAGTTTAATGGATTAGAAGTTTCAGACAAAAGATCATTTATAAAAATAAGGAAGAGAGTCGGAGACAAAACGGAGCCCTGTGGCACACCAGCATTTATTTTGTGGATTTCAGACTTGAAACCGTCCAGTACGACTTGTATTGAACGGTCCGAAAGGTAATTTCTAATCCAACGAAGAAGAGGTTCATCGAAATCAAATGCGCGCATTTTCGATAAGAGAGCTTGGTGCCAAACTCTATCAAACGCTTTTGAAATATGAAGTGCAATAATCTTACTTTCTCCAAAGCGATGTAAAGATTTGTTCCACTGTTCGGTGAGATATACCATCAGATCACCAGTGGACCTATTGCTACGAAAGCCGTACTGCCGGTCATTAAGAAGCTTTCGTTTCTCGAGATATTTCTTGAGCTGGAAATTAATCAGCGTTTCCATGACCTTGGAAAGAAGGGACGTAAGTGCAATTGGCCGATAGTTAGAGGGTGAAGAAGATACGCCTTTTTAAGGGACAGTCTGGACAAATGCTGTTTTCCATCCACTCGGATAGAGACCAGTAGAGTAGGACAGATGGAAAAGCTTACGCAGTGGTTTTGCCAGCGTTGAAGAACACCTCTTCAGAACAATGGGAGGGATACTATCTGGGCCAGCGGATTTGTGTACATCGAGATCCTTTAGAACTCTAGCAACTGCACGAGTGCGAAAGAAGATTTGTCGCATAAAATCATTTACGCTCTCAAGTACAGGAGGAGTCATAACACTTTCTGGCAGCATCGAATTAACAGCAAACTGTGCTGCAAGCAAATTGGCTTTATCTTGCGAGCTGACAAAAGGAGTATCATTGAAGACGAGCGTTGGAACCGAGGACGAGGTGGTATTTCGTATGTTTTTTACAAATGACCAAAAATTTTTACTACCTTTGGGACATTGTAGTATTTTTTGTCGTAATTTTTGATCATGTAAAAATTTGGTTCTTCGAATATGAACGTTACAGGTCTTTCTAGCTTGTTGAAACTTTTTCCGGTTTTCCTCTGTAGGCTTGGCTTTATAACATCGGAAGCTTACTTCTCTAACCCTAATAACCTCTTTACAGCTCGAATCAAACCATGAGTTTTCTTTGGGTTTGATAGATTTCACCCTATTCGGGATAAAATTTCTCATTCCACAAAGAATCAAGTTTGTAATCATATCTGCACTGGCGTCAACACAACATCACTATCGAGGAAGCATAGTGACCAGTTAAAGCTCTTGAAGAAATTATTGAGACCGTCCCAGTTGGCTTTCTCGTATTGCCAAACGGTTCTCTTTGGGATTTTTTCTTTAACTGTGATTTGGTGGCACGAGAAATTTGCAGATATGACACAATGGTCTGATGATCCTAGAGGAGATAATACACTAATAGTGTATTTATTCGGGTCAGAGGTAAGGAACAAGTCTAGAGTGTTGGCGATTTGACCTGCAACGTCAGGAATCCGAGTAGGCTCGTCAACAAGCTGAGTCAGGTGGTTAAACTCAGCAAAAATCTCGACATACCTTCCTTCGGGTGTTGTCTGACCAGAATAGCGTAGCCACGAAGAATTGTGTACATTGAAATCGCCCGTAACAACGATTTCACTGTGCGAATAATGGGAAACAATTCTCAGGATTGAATCGGACAGCGCATCGAATTCGTTAGAAGTCGAATTACTATCCAAACTTGGGCTACGATAAATGAAACATGAATGTATGATGTGCTTATTGACGGTGAATTTTAACCACATGAAGTTAAAGTTTGTATTTAAACAAGGGCCATATTGTGGTTGAAGCTGATAAGCCACATCATTACGTACATATATTGCGAGACCGTGGTGTAGAAAAAATAAAGGCACTAAGCTATAACCAGGTAGGCTAAATTCGGAGTAATCAGAATTTTCACCTACCTGGGTTTCACTTAGTGCCAAGACTGCTGGCCTGTTTTTTACAGTATGTACGTACACAGCACAGAAATTCTTTCTCAGCCCCCGAATGTTGCTAATATCGACCCTAATTTCACCCACCATTACGAAAAAACAAACGTTAAAAACCAAATCAGACAGTTATCTATGCTGATATTGAGTTTGGGCCCCAATAAAACTTCACAATACAAAACACTACCAGTGTTATGCCTTAGTAGTATGTATTGATCCGCCCCTGGAAACCCAAAACCAATATCAGCAATTTGTCTGATTTACTTCAACTCAATAAATTACATACATTATATGAGATGAGCCACACATTGTATGTAATGACTAAGCCGAAAGCAATGTGAATGATGAGGGAAGGAGAGATAAGGAAAATTTACCGCTTGCTGATTTTAGTTTTGCGGAGCATCAGGTTCATGGGCATGGTGCACCTTTGTTGTTGTTTTTGTACACAAGCACTGACACTGGCACTTTCTTTTTATTGCAATTTTTTTTGTGTATTTTATTATTTTATTAGGCTATTGATTTTGATTAGGCAGGGATTTATCGATTTATTATTTAAATTTCACACTGATAAAGGTGATGGTATATGGACAGAGGTTGGTTTAATATTTTTTTTTTTTTTTTTTAATTTGTTTGTTTAATTTTTTGTTGGGGTATTGGCCGCGGTAAAGTTTTCAACTTCCGACACGTCTGGTCGCGGTGGGATGCGATTCGGTACCAGGTGACAGGGATTGACGAATACTTCCATTGATCATAGTGAAACTCATTTAATGTTGGATCTTATGCATCTTCTTCATAATGCAAATTTAAAGAAAAGTAGAGCGGAGTTAACCAATAAATCGAATGCGGGAAAGAGAATCATTATGAAGATGAAAATGTTCGCCTTCAAATCCTGATTATTACACTTCCTAGAGCCTGCATGTATACAGATATTCTGCATTTTTGTCTTAATTCTCTTTCCAGAAAATGTGCATTGCTTTGCAAAAGGAAAACAAAGATTAAATAGAAATCAACCAAAAGGATAAAAACTGGGTCAGATAACGTAGAACTCGACATTTATGTCGTGGTAACCCTATATACTGATCACACCATGTGCAAATCACACTTTCTAAATAAATCTTATTGAGAAAAACAATAAAGGCAAGACCGCACTCAACTTCAGCAGAACTACACAAATTTGTATAATACCGAGAAGATAGGACGTTTATATCTAATACTACGTTTTCATTGGAGCTAAAATGAGGTAATTTCGAAATTAGCTCATTTGGAACGTCAAATTTGTATAGGAAATGGCGTTCCAAATGAGTTAATTTCGAAATTACCTCATTTCGGCTCCTATGAACACGTAGTATAACTCTAATTGCAAAGGAATCCCTTTTAGTTCTGTGAAAGAAATAATTGTGAATGGTTACCGTACTGCATACTATAAAATTTCAAAAAGCTCAGAAGGGCTGCTATCTATGCTTTATTACTTTAGTTTAAAACAAAGAAATTCATTATACAAAAATCATTAATTGAATTCTTAAAATGCAAATCCCAAAATCTAGAATCACAAACAATTATATCTCGTATATGAAAATTTATTACGAAATTCAAAATCTTTAATGTGAAAATCTGGAAAAATGTCAAGATTTTCTAATTCAGAGTTTTTATATGTTAACTGAAATAAATTGATAAATAGATATTTATTTGTTACCTCAACTATCTCTTTTTTTTTTCTCGGCGCTTAAATCCTTATTTACAGGACTAACATTAAATATAAAATGATTAAAAACTCAGTTTTTTATCATATTTGTAGGTGTAAATTTAACATTTTTTCCTCAACATTTCTTTGAAAAACTTGAAGACATTATAATTAATTCACTTACACTACTATTCACACTTTATATGGCAACATATATGTACATATGTGCATAGGTTCAAAAGTAAAAACAAAAACACAGCGCTAATAAATAAGTTTGAGCATTTAATTTTTTCGTTTCACAACCAAAAATCAAACCGATTGCAAGTAAACGCACTACATTAATACTTAACATCAATACAAATTATGTGCCAAACAGCATGCTCTCGAAAAACCATTTAAATAAACCCTTTTTCTTATTTCAATTAGCCAAATACTTTGTTAATTGCTTTAAATTTTTTTTTTTCCAAACTAGCAAAAAAAAACTCAAATCTATGAAAGACCGCTTCAACACTAGGAAACTGAGTAAACGGTAACAATTTTGTCTTCAAGTGTCCTTAAAAGCATAGAAAAATCTTCCATCCTGTAAGCTCCCTTATAAAATCCAAACAAAAATTTATAAATTTGGGAGCATTACCATTGCCAAGGTAACACTGATTTGATGTGCTTATTTTTGGCACACACAAAAAGAATTGTTAATGAGTATACGTATACGATCACCATAAACACATACGGGCATATTCATATAGTCATTTTAGACCTGAGTCTAAGTTAAACATAGGTTTAATTGAATTTTCGGACGTTGATTCTATTTTTTTTAAGTTTATCATTTCAAAATATTTGAAGCTATTTGTGTAGTAAACCAAGTTAATTATCGTATTAAAATATAAAACCAACAATTTGTAATTAAAATAGGTCTGTATTCATTGAGCCAAAATTGTCTTAAACTGTAGTTCAGTTAATCAGTTAAACCTGGGTCTATCTCCGACTATGAATAATGCCTCATAATATTATGTGTTTATGACGATCACGTTCACGATCAGTAATCATCAGTATAGCTCGACGCTCGAACCGTTCGAAAGGCATGTCGTAGGGGGATGTACGCTTGATAATACGAGAAAATGCACATACAGACAGTGGTTATTTAAGGGGACTTGAGATATTTTTATATGCAGCCGGCACCCTTTGGAATAAGAAAGCTCTCCCATAAGGCCTGTACTGCACATATTTATTGGACAGAGTATAGGAGGGGATCTTTGAGCTTTGACTTGAAAGGTTTCATTTAAATATTAATAAACAAAAATATCTTTAACAATTTCAATAAAACTAAAATATTGTGTATTAAAATATGTAAACTTTTTCAATACAAGAAATGATCTTAATTTGTGGCTTTCTTTTCAGATGTTCAAAATTACTACAGCATTATGAAAGACACAAATAATTTTTCGCATAGCAGTCCCTTAAAGTCGCCGCCAATATCAGTTGATCCTAAAGAATTACCACCTCAGCCACCGGATATACTTAACCAAAATTTAGGTTCAATGTTTCCGCAAAAAATAACCGAAAATGAGAAACTTCCGATTTCGATACAGCCAGTTTTAAATATTGTCACTAGCACGGAGAACTGCTCACCTCTAGGATATGAATATGGTCCCTCGTCTGACTATCCTTTGACTGAGTTAAACCGCTCTGGAGTATTCTCGTCATTTCTGCAACGCAGACCTAGAGGAGAAAAAAGACCAATACCGGAAGAACAAAAAGACGAAAAATACTATGAACGTCGGAAACGTAACAACGAAGCAGCTAAGAAATCACGTGATGCTCGAAAAATACGCGAAGACAGAATAGCTTTTCGAGCTGCATTGTTGGAACAAGAAAACTCGATTCTGCGAGCACAAATAGCTGCATTGAGAAATGAGTTGCATTCTGTACGTGAAATGTTTGCGAATGGATCACACAGCAGGTCAACGTAAAGTTGTTGAAGTATGCAGGGACAGATGATAATCTAAAGTGCAATAAATCTGAGTGATTCTGTAAATAGATAGTGATGTTTTTTTTTGTAAATATTTGTTGTTTTTATTGAAATGTATGGACTATTATTGGTTAAATAAATGTTATAGGTAAAAATAGAGACATCAATATTTAATTTTTCACAACGAAAAGATAACTGTTGAGAAAGTATTTTACCATTTTGTTTAAGGTAGGTAAATTATTAAATTTAGTTACTACTCGTGGATTCATCAGAGTCTACACTTGACCTTACACGATATTATTATTTATAGCCAACATTAAATATTTTTATATTTTATTCTGAGAAGATAATTATGCAAATATTGATTACGAGTATTTTGACCTAATTATCATTTCTAAACTAAAAAACCTAAAAAACGGAAGAACCTCAAAATAATCTGAGAAATCTGTTGTTTAATGATTATTGATTTAAATTGAGTTAGTTTACTTGGCAAGTTTTTTTTTATTACCTTATTACTCAATTTTAAAATGAAAACTTGACTTTACTAGTTACCAACTCCATTTAAGTCAGTAGTCATTAAATAACAGATTTCACTGATAATTTTGAGGTTCTTCCATATTACTCTACCTCAAATATTTGATATTTAACATTAATAAACTTAGAACTTTCTTTTTATCAGGAAAAGTGGGTGGGAGAAACGCCCCTGAATGAAAAAGTTCATGATTTCAACTTTTTCTTTTTATACACCTGAAAACTAACCACTTTACCAAATTTCACAATACTGCACAATTGATATTAAAATTGTGAAAATGGGTGGTTGCCAGTCCCACTGAATGTAAAATCTCAAAGTTTTAATTTCCCATTTGCTTGCTTGTAAAGTGCTATCGCTCTACCAAATTTCATCATTCTACGACAATCAGAAGTTCACTACATAGTTGATATCAATTCTGAGAATATGGGCGGGTGCCACGCCCCTGAATGGATAATTTAAAATTTGCCAATATATCCTTTGTATTTACCACATGATTTACCAGTCTACCAAATTTTATTATCCACATAATTAATAACAATTCTGAGAAAATGGGCAGATACCACGCCCTCTGAGTGTAAAATCTCAAATTTTAAAATTTTGCATTTGCTTGCACTTCTAGCCCTACCGTTCTACCAAATTTGATGATTCTACGACAATTAGAAGTGCTCCTCATAATTGATATCAATTCTTATTCAAATAGGCGGATGCCACGCCCCCTGAATGTATGTAAAATGTCAAATTTTAAAATTTTCCCTTAGCCTGCACTTAAAGCCCTACCAGTGTACCAACTTTTATCACTCCACGACAGATAGAAGGGCTACAAATAATTTATATCAATTCTATGAAAATGGGCGGATACCACGCCCCCTGAATGAAAAATCTCAAATTTTTCCTTTGCCTTCACTTTAAGCCCTACCGCTGTACTAAATTTCATCAATCTACGACAATCGGAAAAGCTCCAAGTAATTTATAGCAATTCTATGAAAATGGGCGGCTACCACGCCCCCTGAATAGGAAATCTTAAAAACACCAGAAGGCCTTCCGTTGTGCGAAATAACAAGATTCTACCATGTCGGGAAGTGCTCTATAATTTTGATGATCTGTCAGTGAATCAGTGAGTGAGTCAGTCAGTCAGTTACGGTTTTTGCTATTTTTGCAGTCTTATATCTCGGGAACCACTGATGCTAAGGAATTGAAATTTGGTAAGTTGTCTTAACCTGGTGAGTTAAGCAAATGCTGGAGTTTGAAGTTTCTGACTTTATTGGTACTGAAGTTAGAGGGGGGTCAAAAATCGCCTGAGTTTGATCCTGTAAAAAGGGTGTAGTGCCAGAACTTGGCTGGGCACTACCGTGCCCTTTGATAACCATCATTAAATATTTTTATATTTTATTCTGAGAAGATAATTATACAGTTATTGATTACGAGTATTTTGACTTAATTATCATTTCTAACTTAAAAAACTTCCACACAAGGTTATTACTTAATATTTCAATAATCATTGGTTTTGGTCAAGTAGGTATGTACATAATGTAGCAGGGAATGTTTTAAGAGGTAATTGTTGTTTTGTAGTTATTTATATTTGAAGTTGGGTTACTCTGATTCACATTTCTAGTAGTTATTATTTTACACTACACCCTTCCTAAAGGCTCTCCCAAACCAACGCGAAAACGACGCGGCGCGGAACTTTCGCCGACGGCAATTTTTGTTGTTTTTAGCACTGTTTATTTGTCATTTTTGTTATCATTGTGAAGATTCGCCCTGCATACCGAATATTTCGTTGGTTTGGGGGAGCCTTTAAGCTAAGTGCATCGCAGACGGTTGTCAGATTTGACAATATTGTCATAAAAGTCAATCTCAGGTAATTTTCAGACATTGGGACTATCAATTCACGCATCTAACAATGAAATTATACAAATCTTGCAAATCCGTGAGAACTACACATTTAGAATTTCAATGTTTATACATAACTAGCTGACCCGGCGAACTTCGTTCCGCCTAAATTCATTCATGTAAAGAAAATAATAATTCCGAGCATGATATACAATGATGTTTCATGTAATTCGGTCAATTGAAATTCCTTATTCTAAAGTTTTATTAAATACAATAAAATAACTAAATTAACGATGTCAATGTGTTTCAATGAAACCAAAATGATTGGCGTGTCGGCCATCCTTCCGCTTCTTTACTGAAGAGCCTTAATGGCAAAAAACATTTTTCGTTTTATATTCAGGCGCGTACACGTACAAAGCGGTAGGTTTGCCGATACGTGAGCACGCCACATACAACTGACCATGTAAGAAACATGGGAATTCAAGATTGATGCCACAAACATCCAGCGATTGTCCTTACGACTTATTGATTGTCAACTGTCATAGCCAAAGAAATTAAACGCACTGGAAATTGAAGACGCTTAAATACGAATGCCAAATCGTTCGGAATAAGCGGAATGCGTGGAATGAGAACATCTTCGCCTTTTAATTTTTCCCTCTAAATCATGGCTCGAATTTAAGATTTGATTTGATGCACTTCACAATCAAACGCGTTCCGTTACAAAGTTTTGGTGCATTGAGGTTGCGTAACAAAATTATAACTGAGCCGACTTTCAATTTTAAATTGTGTGGTGAAAAGCCCGGAACATGCAAAGAATTCAAAAATTCCGTGGGATAGTTGGTGGCTTCGTTTTCATGAATGATCAACATTTTTGTTTTTCGCAACCAAAATCGCGCGTGAACTCAGCCAATCATTTTTAACATAATTTTGAGTGAAATTCGGAAAAAAATTCGCGATGAGCTCTTCCGGCGCTGTTGTAAAGTAGCAACAATTCGGTGGAAATTCAATAAGGCCGCCATTGCCCATCGCCAATAAATTGACTAGAGAAATCAGCAGCGAACTGGTCATTTCGTAAAGCGACTCGCATGTTTGTTTTCAATTGCAATTTCTCCACGTATTGCAATAAAGCCGATGCTCTCAGGCCCTTCCAATACGAATTTATCAAGCCCTAAATCGTAAAAACCGAAGAAACCGTTCTCGAGTTATGCATTAAAAACTGGATGATTTTCCGGGATTTTCCTCCAGTGTCCTATGTCCTTTCTTGAGCCTATACAAATCCATCAAGCCCTTAATCCTATGTCCTTCCTTGGGTCAATACGAATTTATGAAGCCTAAAATCGTGAAAATCGAACGATCCATTCGCGAGTTATGCGCGCACACACGGACGACATTTCTCTTTTGTATATATAGATTATGTTTGTATATAGTTGGTTATTCTCAGCTCATTTAAAGTCAATTTTAGAGCTCTAACAGATCTGAAAATATTCTTAGTTCTGACAACTGTCTGGTTAGCTTTAAAGCTGTCCAACTCTCCAACTTAATAAAAACAAAATTGAAGAACATGGGTAAGACGTTTTAAATTTTAGGAACAGGATGATAAGGAAGCTTGCGGGATTCTTTTCATAACAAAGGAATTTGTCTATTCGACCAAGCTTTAGTTTGAATATGTAGTTACTAACTTTTTGTTTGCATTTGAACAGTCAAGGATTTTTGAAAGAAATTGCGTAGGTTAGTAGATATTCATTCTTTCTTCTCGTGTTCATTGGCTTTGATCGACTTGATATTGAAGCATCAGCCAAATTCAAATAGAAAGAGTCTTTCTTTTAGCTTAGATGTGATTGTTTAAATCCGTTGACGATGTTTTGGCTATATCCTTTTTTTTTGTAATTTTATGACAAAAGCAAACTTGTTATTGGCATAGTCTTCCTGCACATGCACAACGTGAACTAGTGTGATAGCTATGTTCTCACAAAAACGATTTAATAAAACAACCCTTTATTTCAAAACTTTAAAAACAATTTTTGAAATTTTGCTTGAGGAAAAGCAATAAATTTTTTTAAAAAAAATGGTTGGTGTTATTAAAACACAAACTACCTAAATTATAAACACATCTCTAAAATAAATCGGAACATGATTTGAAGGCACATTCAGTGTTGCCGATTCAAAAAAAAAAATCATGAGATTGCTTGTTCTTCATTAGGCCCATAGAATAATCACTGCCAACCAGTAGCGGATCCAGGGGGGATCCAGGCGGCTATAGGGGCTAAAGCCCCCCCATAGCCGAATCATAAAATAATTTGAAATATAGAAAGCAATACTTAACAACGTGTAGAATTTTATATTCCGTCTAAAATATAGTTAAGATATGAAATTTGATGGACAAAATAACGTGGTTGAACGTGGGGCTGAACTATTTACATACGTCAAGTTATGTAATAAAAGAGATAAGTAAAAAGAGATACAAAATGGTCGGGGCTTAACATTAACGTGTCAAATGCCCCAACTGTTTACACTAAAAACAAAGCTAATTTACCGAAAGAAACGCAGTTGAGGCTTAAACCATTGGAGAACAACGGAATGTCAAGTTAAGTGTAAATGTTTAATACAACAGAAATTCTTTCTTACGGCCTTGGCTGCGCTAAGAGATTTTTCGGTTTACGTTTTCAAAATTTGAAAGGTCGAAGGCAATTGTACATACAAAACATTTTTGTACTAGGAAATTGTACACAAATTCTCTAGTCAAGGAGCCAAATTTCAAAAGCGTGAGTTTTCTCTGTGCGCGCTCAGAAAATCATGCAAAAGCAAATGAATATTTGCAATCCCTCTAGGCTCTCGAGTGACGTGCGAATTTGTTGACATATTTTTTTAGCATGACTATAATTTGTAGGCAGCGTATACACGAAAATTCATTCACGCTGGCAGAATTGGGCCACGGCTTATTTCTTAGAGCAGCTTTGTCTTATGTCCTAAAGTGTCAGTTTGAACAAAATAGTTTCGTTGATTTGGCTAATTCAGGAAAAATGAGATCTCAGAGGACTGCTACCGTGTCAAAGCACATATGGATATAAGCTTTTGCCAGTACGAACACTTAAATATAATTTTTCTGAACTAGCCAATTATAAACAGTTTTCAAATCTTGTCAAAAATGGGAAGTTCAAAACATACCCACAGCTAATTTAAAAATATAACTACATTATGTAGGTACCTAATCAATTTTTAAATAATATAAATAAACGATTTGTACGCGTGGTTCAAGCATATATGGCTAAAAATTATTAATTTTATTAATACAATAACTAGTTATACCAGATACTATCATCTTTTGGTGGCCTTTGAATTTTTTTCTGACTCCGCTACAGCAATTATGAATAATTGTTATTGTATTTTGTATTGAAAACATTTTAAAGCGCGACAGGAGCGGATATAAAGGCACATAAAAACGGATATCATTAAAGGAAAAGTGGGAATGTCAAAATTCGACGTCTTTTATATAACGACACATGAATCTTCATATGTCTTTTTCACAAAAAAAATACTTGATCCTTAAAGGTTAGGCCGCACTCGCCGGGATTGCACTGCATCGGAACTACACTTACAGGACTTCGTATGAATTTTTATGAAGTTCAGTTGCCGCTTAGTGCGATATAGCTCCTAAAATTTCATAAAAAATAATGTTTTGCCGCGTTGTCGTGAAGTGTAGTTCGTTTGAAGTTGAGTACGGTCTTTCATTAAACCTAAACTGATCTCTATTATTTGTTATAAACTATAAAATTGATCTTAGAACAAGCAAGTTTTATTACTTAAGGTCTCAAACTGAATCTCCAAACTCCAAGCCCCCCCACAGCCAATTCCTAGATCCGCTACTGCTGCCAACTTATGATTGAAAATTATTTTTGAACATTTTTAAAATTTTAATTAAAAAAAATCGGAAGAGATTTGATTTTATTTTATTGAGCTTGAAAAATCACATATAATTATATTTAAGAAAAAAATAAATAAATAAATTACATTATTTATATTATACAGGGTGTTTCTTAATTCCTCAATATTATTTTAGGGCAGGATTCTTGGGTGTATTCTAAGAAAAAAATTGTTTTACAGTAAGGGCCTATCTCCAATTTTAATATCATTTATTGGGGATTTAAGAAAAGTCTTACTTTGGTGTACCCTGACCAATGTTAACGGTAGTTGCGCTGTTAGTTATAATGATATAAACTACATTTAGGCCTTTATTTTTAGAAAAAATACCAGCCTTTGTAACTGTGTTTAAATAAATTTGATGTCTTTTCTCAGTCTTAATATTGTGGTGAATATGCCCAGTTATGTAAACAACCACACATTAGTACAACTTTCCGCGCCATCTTTGAGTGAAATAAATAATTAAATCCATCACGGTTGGTGTCCAGGCTACTGGAATAATTGAACGAAACGAAAAAGAATCATATAGCAAAATCCAGAACCCTAGAAAATTCTAGAACCCTTTATTTCGGATATAAATACAGGGTCACCAGTCCGAAAAAGGCAGTTTGATTTTGAAAGTGAATGAATAAATGTCAGTGTGAATAAAGAGTTGTATACTTGTGCTTGGTTATAATAAAAGAAGAAAGAAAAAGTATTTGAAATTAAAAGCGTTTTATTTTGTGAATTAATTGCAGTTTGAGTTTGAATAAAGGAAATAAGTTTTATTTGCGAACCCTTAGTAAAATACAACATTGGTGTCAGAAAAAGTGGAATAAAACTTATTTAATCTGTGAATTTAGATAATTGATGGTGAAAAAAATTGATAAAGTGTGTAGATTAGTGAACAAATAAGAAAGGTGTTTGTGAAAAGTGAAACACAAAAATATAAGAACAAAATAGAAAAAAAAAATTGGTAAAATTGTGAATGCATTGAATTGTGTTGAACTTAAAACAGAACTAAACAGACGAGGCCTTCCTACTGCTGGAACGAAAAACGACCTCATTATCCGTCTGCAGGAAGATTTAAGGCAACACGATGAAAATCCAGACACGTTTCTATTTGAAATTGAAATGCCAGAAGAGCAAGTAAGTACTAGCTTAGACATTTCTAGTATGATGGCTAAGCTGCTCGCCCAGTTTGAAGACCAACGAAAAGAGCAAAAGAATCTTCTAGAAGAACAACGTAGTGAACAAAAGAATCTTCTAGAGGAACAACGCACGAGCAAAGGAACCTTCTAGACGACCAGAAAAATCTAATCGAAAGTAAGCTAAATTCATTAGAAAATAAATTCATGGCTCTTGATGAACGTGTTGAAAACGTCGAAAAACAGTTCGAGAAATTTGAAGACAAAATGCAGAACTTTGCCAATGAATTAGATAAGGTTAGGAAAATGAAGGTAAGAGAGGGCAGTTGCGATTTTTCTAAGAAGAAAGAAATGCATCCACCAACCTTTGATGGACAGTCTTCTTGGTCAATCTACAAGAAGCAGTTTGAGGCAGCCGCAACAACAAATGGCTGGGATGACGAAGACAAGTTTATTGCCCTGACGCTTGCCCTTAGAGGTTCTGCTGCTGAACTTTTGCAAACCATACCAGCAGACCAGAAAGGCAACTTCAGTGCTCTTGTTCAGGCCATTGACAAACGCTTCGGTGATAGCCATATGCAAGAAGTCTTTCGCGTCCAGCTCAATACCAGAGTCCAGAAAAGTGGTGAAAGTCTGCAACAACTCCAAGCAGACATTGAACGGTTAGCACACCTAGCATACCCGACTGCAGGAGATGAAATTACCAATCAGCTAGCAACGGAGGCTTTTGTCCGTGCAGTTTCCGACATCAACCTCTAGCGAGCAATTCTGACTGCTGGAAAACGCACGCTTTCTGAAGTATTAGCGTTCGCTCTGACTATGGAAGCATCAGAACAGGCTTCCTTAAGAGTTCATCGGGTAAGAGAACTTGAAGTTGAGGAATGTTCTTGCCAGAGAGCTGAATTCCATAGAAGTCAGCGAGAAGGACCTGCTCGATTCTGGAATTGCAACAAAACCGGACATCTCCAGCGCCAGTGCAGATTGCCACCAAGAAGAGTCGCCTGTCAACATTGTGGAAACAGGAATTATACCCGCGAACAGGTAAGCAATAACATCATCGCTCCTGCTCGCCCTGGTATCGATGGGCCCAGAACCACAATCCAAGTCTCGCAGACTAAACGAAACAATAAGAGTCTGACAGTGGACGCAACATTAAATGGCAAGAAACACGTGGCTAAAATTGACACCGGTGCCACAGCCTCCATTGTAAGAAAAGACTTGGTCAAGATAACGTGGCTTCATAACACCAATAGCTACCGTCTTAAAACTGCGACAGGTGAGGCAGCAAGGGTATATGGAGAAGTTCGTCTTAAAATCCGTTTGGCAGAATAAGAGTTTTCGCATCTATTTTTGGTAGCAGATATATGTGATGAGTGCATAATTGGAATCGACTTCATGAAAGAGCACAGAGTGATTCTGGATATCGGTAAGCAAGTGTTAAAGTACCAAAATGTAGAGATTCCTATGGTCTATGGCAATGAAAACTCATCAACTCTAAGAACTGTCATCAAAGAGGACATATGCTTGCCTGCCTCTTCAGAAGTGTTTGTTTGGACGAAAATAGAGGGCGATCTATGTAGCCATCGATACCTCATGGTGGAACCAGAGTCTGTGCAATCTTCCCAAAACATCATCTTAGGGAAGACTCTTGTGGAACCAAAGAACAACATGGTACCCGTACCGATTCTGAACATCAAACCGTACGAGGTCAAGCTCAAGAAAGGAGAAGTAATTGGAAAATGCGAATCTGTGACCGCAATAACTAAAATCACAGAAATGAACGCAGAGGAACCAATGGACCCCGGAAAATTTAGCTCCATGAAAGCCAAAATTCTCAAGCCATCCAATCTAAGTCAACATCAGCTTAGTGTTGCGGAAGCCTTCTTCATGAGTACGCTGATATATTTTCTTCACCGAGTGGGCAGTATGGTCGAACACAACTGGTACAGCATCGAATCGACACAGGTGATGCGAGACCAATTCGACAACCAGCAAGACGTCTCCCATTAGCCAAACAAGCCGAAGTTGAAGAAATGATATCGACAATGAAGAAAGATGGTCTAATTGAAAATTCCAAAAGCCCTTGGGCGTCACCAGTTGTTCTTGTCAAAAAGAAAGATGGAAGCACCCGATTTTGTGTGTACTACCGTAGGCTGAACGATGTGACAAAGAAAGACAGCTACCCTCTGCCCAGAATCAGCGATACATTGGATGCAATGGAAGGAGCTCAATGGTTCTCGACGTTAGACTTGAAGAGGGATTGCTGGCAGGTAGAAATCCATCCAGAAGATCGAGAGAAGACAGCTTTCTCAACCGGAAATGGTCTGTGGCAGTTTAAAGTGATGCCATTCGGACTGTGCTCCGGCAACATTTGAGCGTCTGATGGAGTGTGTTCTTCAAGGCCTTACTTGGAAATCATGCCTTGTATATTTGGACGATGTCATCGTTTATGGAAAAACTTTTAACGAGCATTGTGAAATCCTTAAGGCTGTATTTCAGAGGCTTCGAGAAGCACACTTAAAATTAAATCCAGATAAATGTGCGCTTTTTAAGACCGAAGTTAAATACCTGGGACATATCATCTCATCCCAAGGAGTAAAGACTGATCCTGAGAAAGTTGAAACTGTGAAGAATTGGCCAACACCACAGGATAAACATCAGCTCCGTAGCTTTCTTGGTCTAGCGACATATTATCGGCGCTTTGTGAAGAACTTTGCTGGAATCACTAAGAGCTTGCATCAACTTACTGAAAAGGGGAAGCCGTTCAAATGGTCAGGTGAGTGCGAGAAAAGTTTTCAGGAACTCAAGCTACGTTTGTGTAATGCTCCTGTGCTGACCTATCCGACTCCTGGAAAACCTTTTATCATCGATGCCGATGCCAGTAACGTCGGAATTAAAGCTGTGCTGTCGCAAGTGCATGAAGGAGAAGAAAAAGTCGTCGCCTACTACAGTAAGGTGCTCTCGAGGTCAGAGCGCAATTATTGCGTGACCAGATGGGAACTTCTAGATTTGATTTTGGCAACAAAGCACTTCCATAAGTACATCTATGGACAGAAGTTCCTCCTTCGAACAGACCATGGTGCGCTTAATTGGCTTCTGAACTTCAAAAATCTAGAAGGTCAAGTAGCAAGATGGATCGAGAGACTGCAGACATACGACTACGAAATTCAACATCGAAGAGGAAAGCTGCACTCAAACGCAGATGCATTGTCTCGACGACCGTGTAAACAGGACTGTAAGCATTGCACGCGTCAAGAAGAAAAGGAAGCGGTTGCCATCCAACGAATAAGAGCCGATCCCATTAACGGTTGGAGCAATGAAGAACTGAGGACTGCCCAACAAGAAGACTCGGATATAGAACCCATTCTTGCATGGAAGGAACACGGAGAAAAACCAGAATGGGGTGACATCTAAGATAGAAGTCCAGCTCTCAAAGCATATTGGGCACAGTGGGACTCACTTCATGTGCAAGAAGGAGTACTAAGGCGCAAATGGGAATCTGCAGATGGCAAGTCTTATCTGATGCTTTTGATAGTGCCTATGTCAAAGGTTAATGACGTTCTTCGAGAGATGCATGATGGAGCATCTGGAGGTCATTTGGGAGTCAATAAAACGCTGGAGAAGATACGACAACGGTTCTACTGGCTACATGCAAGAGATGATGTCGAAAAGTGGTGCCGAAAATGTGATACTTGTGCTGCTACCAAGGGACCAGGTAGAAAGCTTAAAAGTAAAATGCAACAGTACAATGTGGGCACACCTTTCGAAAGAATAGCAGTAGATGTCGCAGGTCCGTTTCCGGAGACCAACAGCGGAAACCGTTATATCCTTGTAGTAATGGATTACTTCAGCAATTGGCCTGAGGCATTTGCCATCCCAAATCAAGAAACTAAAACAGTTGTTGATCAGATTATCTTCAATTGGGTGAGCAGGTTCGGCGTACCTTTAGAACTGCATTCTGACCAAGGAAGGAACTTCGAATCTAACATCTTTCAGGAGGTTTGCTCTTTCCTTGGCATCAAAAAGACGAGGACAACACCGCTTCATCCACAATCTGATGGGATGGTAGAACGATTCAACAGGACTCTTAAAGAACATCTGTCCAAGGTTGTAGGTGACAACCAACGAGACTGGGACCGCCATGTTCCATTGTGCTTGATGGCCTGATGGCCTATCGCAGTGCGGTTCATAGTTCAACAGGACATACACCATCGGAGATCCTGTTTGAGATGACGGTATGATTCGAGTAGCAGATGTGCGGACAGCTACTGGAACATTCCGTTCAGCCATACACAGATTAGCTCCACTTTCAGTTCCAACTCTAGATGATGAAGTCAATCCAAAGGAAAGCACTGATAACCCTTCAATACCTTCCTCATCAACATTGGCACATTCTCAACAGAAGTCGGATGATGGTCCAGTACCCAAAAATAAGTTCAAGACTTCAATTGGATCAGAAATACTCTTGGTATTCCTATTCGTTCCCATGATAGCATGTAATCCAGTCAAGTTTCAACCGTTCGTGTCACAGCCAGGGATCGACTTTGAGAATTTTGGAACCTTAGGCATAACTTCAAGCAGTTGGAACATTATTGCCTATTATGAATTGAACCCTTATTGGATCGAATACCATGCGATAGTAAACTACAGCAGGAAGCTAGCAGATATTTTCCAACTGTTTCCAAATAAAAACGAAACTTGCAAAGGGACACTCCTCCAATTTGAACGGATAAATGCAGATATCAAAAAGGATAAAGATCATTTAGCCGTAACCTCAATCAGTCCGAGAGTTCTTCGTGGAGCTCTAAATTTCGTAGGCAACATTGCTTATGCCTTATTTGGGGTCCTTGATGATGAATACGCCAAACCACATGTCTGCTTCTATAAACACAAGGAAACAGGATAAAGGCCGTATAGTTAGCCTTATTCGAAATCAGACTTCAATAATTGACGCCAGAATTAACATTATTAAACAAAACGAGCAAGAGACAACAATACCACCATGAAAAACTGCGTCAGCTGTTTAATTCAATCGCATTCAGCTTAAATTAGTTTCTTCGCAATTTCAACAAATTCAAGCCTCGTTAATAGACGAAATGATCGATACTCATCATGGAAAAATAAATCCGCAGCTTATCTCACCTGCTCAGTTAAATCAGGAATTCACAAAGATAAAAGCAAACCTGCCTTCTTCAGTCGGGCTTCCAGTAGCTTTAAACGAAATTCCGAAGCTTTATCATCTCATGAGCATTCACGGCAAGGCCCTCAAGCAGCACATTATCTTTAAAATTGAATTACCGCTCCTAAGTCTTGATGAATTCGAGCTCATCCAGGTTACTCCCGTTCCAGTTCTAGAGTCATTTTAACCATACAACCATCAACCGAGTATATTATGATCAACTTGCATCGTGACCAGTACTATCCTCTATCAGCAATAGAATTTCAAGGATGTTTCTCCCTTACTGATGAAAAGCACCTGTGCCATCTGCAGCTTCCAATTTACAGGCGTGGATCCGAAGTAAAAAAAAAAAAATCGGGTGGCACAACGGCTCATGAAGAACCAGGGCCTAGTGACTAACAACTCGCAACCATTCCTGTGTGCGCCTTTCAACAGGAATGGATCCGAAGTAAGCTCCTGCGAAATCAACTTCTTAAACCATGGTCAACATAAATCCTGCATGCAAAGTTGTAAGCGTCAATCATGGCCCTTACTGGATCCTATTGCACCGGCCAAACGAATGGATTTACGTTTTAAAATTCAAAACCACGCTTAATGTAGTTTGCAATAATACCGTCACACAGACCGTTTTAGAATGTTCTGGAGTTCTGCAAGGTCAACGTAATTAAAGCGGGGTACACATTATCAGATCTGTTTGACAAACCTGTTTGACGTCAAACATCAGACAGTATCAACAAAATTTGTGAACAAAGAACGTGTTTGTCAAACAGAGAGTACACATTATCAAACGTGAACAGATTTTACATACAGGTTTGATAATGTGTACCCCGCTTAAAGCTGACTTCATAACATTGCGTGCCCATTTTATACAAAGAACGGTCTCTAGGATGTCACTCTCTCCAGCGGCAAATCTATCCAATTATGCTTTACCAAATACCTTGACTACAGTATCTTATGGGACTCTGCCTTACAAAGAACATTCAGAGGAACTGGATGCACTCAAGCGAGAACTCACAATTATTACTAAAGCTTTGCTATCTATAACGTATCAAAATGATGTGCACCAATTTACGGTGAGCTACGTCGCATTAATAACATCCATCATAATTTTTATCTTATTATTCAACGAGCGGAGAATGTATATTTGTTTCCATCAGATTATATACCAACAATTTATTTATCTACCCTACAACAACTTCTCTGTACAATCAAACAGCAACAGCTTCACTTTAAAGTTTCTCACATTAGTCAGCATTTTTCTTTATTTTAAAGTATCTCACAATAATTCTGCATTCTGGCTTTGAAAATACCTGGCAGAAAAGTATAATCTTTCTTTTTTTAAATTTTTGTATATTTTTATGTATGTACCTATTTGTTAATTTAGCTAAGTAAGCAAAATAATTGTATAAATAATAAAATAGTATTAAATAGTAATAATAAAATAGTAATATCTCAAAACGAATAATTTCACACTATACACTCAGAGAAAAACGTCATGTAAAAAGTTGGAAATGGGCCTGTTAAGCTTACAGGACACGAAACTCCAGACAAAAAAGAATCCAATCAAGAAATTTACACGATATTTTTAACACTATGGATATTTTTAGGTTTTTTTAAAGGATTGTTGGTTGATTTGAAAAAGATCATGTTTTATTAGCAAGAGCATAATTTTACTTAAACACTAATGGGTTCCAATATTAATTCAACATTGTATATGCTTACTTCAAAATGATTAAACAGATCACCCTTTAAATATTTCCGTCCTAATTTTTACATGATCGCAGTTCAAAATCTATAGTGTCACCATAGTGTTAGATTAACGTGGTTCATAAGCTTACTTCTATATAACCTAAGAGATCACCCTGTTGCTACATAAATTTAGCTGAAAGCCGACGCCACTCTTTCATATGAATATGCATTGTCTGTGGTTTGGTTCATATAATTGGCGTGCGTCGTTCGTCTCGTGTTTATCTTTTGTTTTCGGTTTTATATCGGTAGTGTTTAAAAATAATTACTCAAGTTGATTACTCGAGTTGTAAAAATTTTTAAATGTAATCAGATCAGTTATCTAAAACGGGTTATATAATCGAGTTTCTTCTTTCCGATGGAGATGGCGAAGAAGAAGGTGAAACCAACAGTATAAACCCAATTTCTTCTGGGAAGCGCCTTTTTTATGAGGAATTTGGCTGCGACGGGGATTTGTACAAAAAATTGTATGGTAAGTACTTAAAATCAAACATATTTTGAGCATTTATTTCGAGATTATTCATTGGAAATGTAGTAAAATTCACATTCCAGTACAGCCTCAGTATTCACGGCAACTTTTTTCTATTTTAATAATAATAATATGAAATCAGCGAAAAAGTTAATCTTTTATTTCTACTACTTTTATTATAACCAAGCACAAGTATGCAACTCTTTATTCACACTGACATTTATTCATTCACATTCAAAATCGAACTGCCGCTTTCGGACTTGTGCCCCTGTATTTATATCCGAAAATAAAGGGTTCTAGTATTTTCTAGGGTCTGCTAGATGATGCTTTCCAAAAAGGTTCGTCCAGTACGAACACCAACCGTGATGGATTTAATTATTGATTTCATTCAAAGATGGCGCGGATAGTTGTACTAATGTGTGGTTGTTTACATAACTGGGCATATTCACCACAGTATATTAAGCAAGTAAATTTAACATTTTCAATTTCACACTGCGGAATGGATTTGGAAAGTCTATCTCTTATTCGGGATGAGGACATCAATTATTTGTTTTCTGTGACGAAAAACACGCTTGCGAGTGGTGTTGCCTTAACATGGTGCATAGGATCAATTTGACAAAAGATCTAGTAGATCAAACAAGATATATTGATTTTAAAACCGACTATCATGTTAATTTAACACGGCTACTTAGTTCAATTTGACAAAAATCATGTAGATTCAACAGAACATTCGTATTAATAAATGAAAATTTCGTTGAAATTTAACATGATTAATCGTTTTATTTTAGCATTTAATCTTGTATAACTTTTGATTTCACAGTAAACAAAATGTTACTTTAACATTGTTTAATATTAAATTTAAAATACGTACAGATTTAAGTTGACAGGATAGCTACATGGGTCGAATTTTTAATGTTAATACAACAATATGAACAACAGAATATTCGTGTTAACTATACACTAGCTAATGTTATTGGTAAGCAATTCACAATCTTGTAAAAATTTTGTATTATGTTAACACTTTAACCCCATCAATCATGTTGAAAAATAATAACATGAGAAGCTGCTGTTAATAAAGGTTTCTATAAAAGTATGGTTTATGTTCCCAAACTTGCCGAAAGCTTCAAAGAGATCGTTTCATTCAAAACTAAAGATATACATATGGCGTACAAATCACTTAACACCCTCGCACCTCTTTTTAGTCAACTCAAGGTCAAACCAGATAAAGAAAAATCTACTGATGTTGTTTATAAAATTAATTGCCTGGGAAACAGAGATGAGACGTGTGACTTGTGTTATGTAGGGACTACAAAACAGTTCCTTAAGCAAAGAATGGCCAATCATAAATCTGATTTAAATTGTGCAAGCTCGGAAAAAACAGCACTAGCTACACATCATAGCATTGAGAAGGGCCACAGACCAGATTTCGATGGAGTTAAAACTCTACAAACTTACTTACTTTACTTTTGATGGCGCTCACAGCCCAGGATGGGCTTCGGCCTCAACTAACAAGCCCCTCCAGCCAGCTCTGTCCCTAGTTAGCCGCTTCCAGTTGCGCACACCGAGTGCTTTGATGTCGTCATTCACTTGATTGCGCCACCTGTTACGGGTTCTACCTCTGCTGCGTACCCCATCGGGGTTGGATTCGAAGACTCGTCGGGCAAGTGCGTTGCTGTCCATACGCTCCACGTGCCCCAGCCATCTCAGCCGCTGTATTTTCAGCTTTTTGACCAGGTCAACGTCGCTGTATAGCCCGTATAGCTCGTCGTTGAATCTTCTCCTCCATACTCCTTCGATACACACCGGACCGAAAATCACACGAAGAATCTTCCTCTCAAAGCACCCTAGCAGATTTTTATCCGAATCTTTCAGTGTCCATGCTTCTGACCCATAAAGCAGGACCGGGATGATTAGGGTTTTGTATAAAGTCTCCTTGGTTCTCTGAGAGAGGGCCTTACTACTTAAATGCCTTCTTAGACCGAAGAAACAGCGGTTGGCAAGAGTAATTCTTCGCTTGATCTCTGCACTAATGTCATTCTGCGATGTAATAGTGGAGCCCAGGTAGACAAAGTCCTTGACAACTTCGAAGTTATATCTGTCCATCGTGATATTTGAGATTTGTTGAGATTCCTCTCTCGATGACAGCATATACTTCGTCTTGTCCTCATTAACCGCCAGTCCCATTCTAGCCGCCTCCGATTCAATGCTCGCAAATGCCCCTGCCACAGCTCGCTTCGTTCTGCCGACAATGTCTATGTCATCCGCATACGCAAGCAATTGAACGGACTTTTGATAGATTGTACCGCTGGTGTTGACATGTGCGTTGCGTCAATGGCTTCAAGAACGATGTTGAATAGGTTGCATGATAACGCGTCGCCTTGCCTCAATCCTTTCTCAACATCAAAGGAATCGGTGGTGTTCTTACCAATTTTGACGGAGCAGCGAGATTTCTCCATCGTCATCCTGCACAAGTGGACGAGTTTGGCAGGGATGCCGAGACTCGACATGGCTCTGTATAATTCGTCCCTTTTCACGCTATCATAAGCGACTTTAAAATCGATAAAAAGGTGGTGTGTATCGATCTGGAATTCCCGGGATTTTTCTAAAATCTGTCGGAGTGTGAACATTTGATCGACGGTTGACTTGCCTGGCCTAAAACCGCACTGATAAGGGCCGATCAGATCGTTGACAAAAGGTTTTAAGCGGTCACACAGGATGGCCGACAAGATTTTATAAGCGACGTTTAGGAGACTAATTCCTCTGTAGTTGGTACATTTCAGAACATCTCCCTTTTTATGGATGGGGCACACTATACCGAGGTTCCATTCACCGGGCATACTTTCCTCCGACCAAATTTTGCAGATGAGCTGGTGTATGCTCCTAGCCAATTCATCTCCCGCTGATTTAAATAGTTCGGCTTGTAAGCCATCCGCACCTGCAGCCTTGTACGACTCTTAAGTTTGGATATCGCCAGCCGAACTTCGGTTAGGTCGGTTGGACGGAACTCTTGGCCATCATCGTCCATGTTGAATGGAGCGTTCTGCCTATTAGCGGCATCTTGGCTGTCTTCGCCATTAAGCAGTCTAGAGAAGTGTTCTTTCCAGATCCTCAGCACTGACTGTGTGTCTACTACCATATTCCCACTCTCATCTCGGCAGGCTTCCGTTCTAGCCTTGAATCCTTGGGTGGATCGCTTCACCCTCTGATAAAATTTTCGAACATCTCCCCTACCGCTACAACCCTCAATAGACTCTACCGCCCGCTTCTCGTGCTCTCTCTTTTTCCTCCTGAGAAGTCGGCGTTCCTCTTTTCGTTTCAGCCCGTAGAGCTCCCGGGCCACTCTCTCAGCAGCTCTTGTTCGAGTCTGCAGCATTGCCTGGTAGGCCTCGTCCTTAGCTGCATGCGCTAGCCGGCACTCTTCATCGAACCAGGGGTTTCGTTGTATTCGTCTAGTGAAACCCAGCACATCAGAGGCGGCACTTCTGATGGCTTGTTGACAGTGTTCCCACTGGTCCTCTGCACTTGATGCTGGTGGCGGACCTCCTGATAGATTAAGAGTTACGTGGTCTGCAAAAGTTCTGGCAGTCTCTTGCGATTTAAGCTTCTCGACATCGAATCTTTTCACAGCATCTGCTCTGCGTTGTCGCGTCATGGATATCCGCATACGTAGTCCAGCTACCACCAGGTAGTGATCCGAGTCAATGTTGGCCCCTCGGAACGTTCGGACGTCCAAGATACTGGAAGCATGTCTCGCGTCTATCGCAACGTGGTCGATTTGGTTGACGGTTACTTGATCACGCGACCGCCAAGTCCCCTTGTGTATATTGAGGTGTGGGAAGTAGGTGCTTGAGATGATGACATTTCGTAGGCTGTGTCCTCCGACTATCGAACCAAAGATGCCCTCCTTTCCGAATCTTGCGTTGAAGTCACCAAGAATGATCTTCACGTCGTACTTCGGGCACATATCATACGTTGTCTCCAAGAGATCGTAGAATGCTTCTTTGGTTGAGTCTTCTCTCCTTTCATGGGGGGCGTGAACACAAATCAGCGAAATGTTCTTAAATTTGCCTTTGATGCGGATTGTGACCAGGCGCTCGCTTACACTTCGGAAGCCCAAGAGGTTTAGAGGTTCGGAAGCCCAAGGTTTAAATCACCAAATTAGAGCAAATATTTTAGAAGTTACAGCCTGGTTTATGTAGGTCTTATGCGAATTTCGTATGATTTTCTCTTGAAATTCTTATAAGACCTATATAAACCAAGCTGTAACTTCTAAAACATTTGCTCTATTCGGATGATTTAAACGGCTCTGAGTCTGAATTAATGTGCGTCAGGTATTTATAACCTTAGTTTTGAGTTTTAAAAATTATTTTTAAAAAAGTCCGTATAGGACTAATTTCTTCATCTAATATGAAATTGTCGAATGATGAAATTGGTTTTATACAACATTTTTGAAAGTCTTTCATTGAATTAAGAATAGCTCACGGCAGCACTTATATACTTTAATTCAAACTCAAAGCCGTTTAAATCACCAAATTAGAGCAAATATTTTAGAAGTTACAGCCTGGTTTATGTAGGTCTTATGCGAATTTCGTATGATTTTCTCTTGAAATTCTTATAAGACCTACATAAACCAAGCTGTAACTTCTAAAATATTTGCTCTAATCGGATGATTTAAACGGCTCTGAGTCTGAATTAATGTGCGTCATGTATTTATAACTTTAGTTTTGAGTTTTAAAAATTATTTTTAAAAAAGGCCGTATAGGACTAATTTCTTCATCTAATATGAAATTGTCGAATGATGAAATTGGTTTTATACAACATTTTTGAAAGTCTTTCATTGAATTAAGAATGGCTCACGGCAGCACTTATATACTTTAATTCAAACTCAGAGTCGTTTAAATCACCAAATTTGAGCAAATATTTTAGAAGTTACAGCCTGGTTTATGTAGGTCTTATGCGAATTTCGTATGATTTTCTCTTGAAATTCTTATAAGACCTACATAAACCAAGCTGTAACTTCTAAAATATTTGCTCTAATCGGATGATTTAAACGGCTCTGAGTCTGAATTAATGTGCGTCAGGTATTTATAACCTTAGTTTTGAGTTTTAAAAATTATTTTTAAAAAAGTCCGTATAGGACTAATTTCTTCATCTAATATGGAATTGTCGAATGATGAAATTGGTTTTATACAACATTTTTGAAAGTCTTTCATTGAATTAAGGAAAGCTCACGGCAGCACTTATATACTTTAATTCAAACTCAGAGCCGTTTAAATCACCAAATTAGAGCAAATATTTTAGAAGTTACAGCCTGGTTTATGTAGGTCTTATGCGAATTTCATATGATTTTCTCTTGAAATTCTTATAAGACCTACATAAACCAAGCTGTAACTTCTAAAATATTTGCTCTAATCGGATGATTTAAACGGCTCTGAGTCTGAATTAATGTGCGTCAGGTATTTATAACCTTAGTTTTGAGTTTTAAAAATTATTTTTAAAAAAGTCCGTATAGGACTAATTTCTTCATCTAATATGAAATTGTCGAATGATGAAATTGGTTTTATACAACATTTTTGAAAGTCTTTCATTGAATTAAGAATAGCTCACGGCAGCACTTATATACTTTAATTCAAACTCAGAGCCGTTTAAATCACCAAATTAGAGCAAATATTTTAGGAGTTACAGCCTGGTTTATGTAGGTCTTATGCGAATTTCGTATGATTTTCTCTTGAAATTCTTATAAGACCTACATAAACCAAGTTGTAACTTCTAAAATATTTGCTCTAATCGGATGATTTAAACGGCTCTGAGTATGAATTAATGTGCGTCAGGTATTTATAACCTTAGTTTTGAGTTTTAAAAATTATTTTTAAAAAAGTCCGTATAGGACTAATTTCTTCATCTAATATGGAATTGTCGAATGATGAAATTGGTTTTATACAACATTTTTGAAAGTCTTTCATTGAATTAAGAAAAGCTCACGGCAGCACTTATATACTTTAATTCAAACTCAGAGCCGTTTAAATCACCAAATTAGAGCAAATATTTTAGAAGTTACAGCCTGGTTTATGTAGGTCTTATGCGAATTTCATATGATTTTCTCTTGAAATTCTTATAAGACCTACATAAACCAAGCTGTAACTTCTAAAATATTTGCTCTAATCGGATGTTTTAAACGGCACTGAGTCTGAATTAATGTGCGTCAGGTATTTATAACCTTAGTTTTGAGTTTTAAAAATTATTTTTAAAAAAGTCCGTATAGGACTAATTTCTTCATCTAATATGAAATTGTCGAATGATGAAATTGGTTTTATACAACATTTTTGAAAGTCTTTCATTGAATTAAGAATAGGTCACGGCAGCACTTATATACTTTAATTCAAACTCAAAGCCGTTTAAATCACCAAATTAGAGCAAATATTTTAGAAGTTACAGCCTGGTTTATGTAGGTCTTATGCGAATTTCGTATGATTTTCTCTTGAAATTCTTATAAGACCTACATAAACCAAGCTGTAACTTCTAACATATTTGCTCTAATTCGATGATTTAAACGGCTCTGAGTCTGAATTAATGTGCCAATTCCTTCATCTAAGGTGCCAGTTACAGCTACCATTGAAAAAAGTTAGCTGTTGATTTTGAGACCCTTCGAAAGTTTAACCATTGAATATTTGAATGCAGAAATATAGCTTACGACTTCAAAATTATTTCTCCTCCAAAAAAAATTCATTTGGACCCATATCTTCCCCAAAACGCAACTTTTAATTTCTTCAATGATCATTGGTAAGGTAGTGCATCATTGAAAAATTAAAAGTCATTTTATGAGAAAAATTGTGCCGAATTGAATTTTGTTTTGCCTATTAGCTTTAATTGTAATTAAGTCCATCAGCTTTACTTTGGCATCAAAATAATCATTTATTTTTTCTTCAAAATCTCTCAAAATTGACAAATAATATTTTCAATGATGGTTTTCAATAATAGCTATAACTGGCCCCTAATATGAAATTTTCGTATGAGTTTCTCTTGAAATCCTAATAATTAACTTGTTTTAAACAGCAGGGAAATATGGCGGCAACGTTTGCATCTGCCTGTTTTACTCAAATCCCACAGAATTTGCGAAAATCATTTTTCGGAACAAATGTTCGCAAACTCAAAGAGAAATCGCTTGACACAATGTGCTGTACCAGACATTCCAATCAAGAGGATGTCATAATGGAATTCGCAGAGGAAGAATTTTTGAATAATGGAGATATTGTAATAGGTATTAAAATTGTTTTTGTTTTAAATAATAATTATTCAATAAATTGTTTAATGAAATGAAAATAATTAAATAGATCAAGAAGAACTTGTAATTGAAGAAGAAAAAGGGGATAGAATTTCTATCCAAGAAGAAGAAAAGGAAGAAGTTGTAGAAAAAGCAGAAGAAGAAGAAAAACCAGAAGAAGAAGAAGTAGAAAACGAAGAAGTGGTAGAACATATAAATATTCCCGAAAATTTGTTTATTACTCAAGTAAGTGATGCGTTTACCGAAACGCCTGCATACCTTAGGAATAGAACTCCCAAAAAGGAATCATTGAGATGTAGGTTAAAAGTTGCTCAGAGCAATCTCCTTGCCCTCGAAAAAAGGAATAGTTATTTAGAAAACATATTGAGGGAAAAGGAACAGTTCATTTTGTTACTCGAGGAGCAAAATAGGAACTTAAAATTAAGTCAAGAGACTTCTAGAGATAAATTTGAAACAGAACTTAAGGAAAGTTTATCTGATGGCTTATACATCATTGTTTCAAATTTTAGGAAAAATTCAAAAACTTCGCCTAACGCCTTTAGGTATTCCAACGATATGAAGTTGTTGGCATTATCAATTAAATTTACTTTCTCAGTAACCTACAGGTTAATGGGAGAGACGTTAGGGCTGCCCTCTGAAACCACCCTCCGCTCATTTACATCCCATTGGCCGAATCAGCCTGGCAATATTGATTTCAATATCAAAAGCTTAGAGCTGAAGATGTGCCAGGTTACCGACGATTTATACAAATACTGTTCCATTTCTATGGACGAAATGTCACTAAGGACTCATTTAGAGTACTATATGAAAAGTGACATAATAATAGGTTTTGAAGATTATGGTTCTGATGAGCACAGAACGGAATGGCCTTCTAATAACGTTTTAGTTATTATGGCCCAGGGCATTGCAAAAAGGTGGAAACACCCAATTGCATACTTTTTCGTTAAGTCATCTTGTCCATCTGACATGCTTAAGAACCTTATGTGCAAAAGCTTAATTGCTCTTCAAAAAGTGGGATTCAAACCAGTTCATTTTGTTTCTGACCAAGGATCGAATTTTCGGGGTCTTCACCGAAAACTTGGAATAACTAGAAACCAGCCATATTTTGAAATTGGACCAGAAAATGAAGAGAAGCAAAAAGTTTTTTGTTTCTATGATGCTCCTCATTTGATTAAAAGCGCAAGAAATTGCCTTTTGAAAAATTATATATCCTTTGACACTTCAGGCGAATCTTTTACAGCCACGTGGAAGGATATTGTTCGAATCTACAATATAGATTCCAAAATTACTCCACGTTGTATCCCTAAGCTGACTAATGAACACATGTACCCGAACACATATCAGCGAATGAAAGTTCGTTATGCCACCCAGGTTCTTAGTCATACTTTAGGCTCTGCTCTTTGTACATTTTATAGCTCAGGAAAGGGATCTGATACCATGAGAGGCACTGCAGAGTTCGCGTACTTCTTCAACGATTTGTTTGATATTTTTAATTCTTCCACTCGATCGTTTGGAAACAAGTATCAACCAAAATTTAGTTGCTCTGAAGACCAACTCACATTTCTGCAGGACGCAAAAAGGATCTTAAAATCCTTTAAAGTCATCGATTCCAAAGGCGAAAACATAACGAGCAAGTATTCTTTTATCAAGGGCTGGCTGCTTAACATTACGTCGCTTATATGCATGTGGGAGCAGCTGAAGACATGTAATTTCCAGTACATTCTTACAAGGCACTTGAATCAGGATTTCTTAGAGCATTTTTCAGCCAGGTGCGAAGTTCGGATGGCAACAATAGAAGGATTTCAGCATATTCTTTTGTTACGATATTCCAGCAGCTATGGGGCCTTAAATATTTGAAGGTCGTAAAATATGGGAATTGCGAGCAATTAGATTTTGTGCAATTAGTCAATTTTTTTAAACAAAATGCGTCTCCGCAGCCATGTTTGTCATTCGGCCAAGACCAAGAACAGGACGCTGCTTTTACAGTCAATTCCACTGAAGAGACAAGTATAGCTTATTTCTTGCACGAAAATAGCTTTGCTTATGTTTGCGGTTGGGTGTTCAATAAGTGCAGTAAAGTTCACACATGTGAATTGGATAGACCTATTTATAACAATTCCGAACCTGATATAATTCAACTTTTATTGGTTTTAAGCAGTTCGATAACTGCAATCTAGTGGCAGCACCATCAAGTTTTGTAGAGTATGTTCGAGACATAGAAGAACAGTTTTGCAAAATATTTGGCCAAATTGCTCATGAAACTCAAGTTCTTCAAAAACTTCTTGATGGTGTGAAACCAAAGTATAGCTATCATTGTTGTAGCAGTTTGCCACAAAATTTCATATTTAATTATTACATTATGATTAGAATTCTCTTTGAATTAAGGTTTTGGAATAGGGAAAAAAATAAACCGTCTTTTAGAGAAAAATATCTTTGTGTGAGTCACCTTTAGGAAGCTATAGCAATAGTAGGTATCAGGTTTGTATTCATTTTTAATAGGTTTCTGGATAGGTTTTCTAAAACAATTTTAGAAAAGTAGGTTTCGGGAATAGTTATCATAATTTAAGGTTTGTATTCATTTTTAATAGGTTTCTGAATAGGTTTTCTAAAACAATTTTAGAAAAGTAGGTTTCGGGAATAGGTTTTCTAAGACACATTTAGGAAAGTAGGTTTTCGTAGATAATTTTAGGAAAGTAGGTTTCGGGAATAGGTTTTGTTGGACATTATTAGAAAAGCAGGTTTCGGAATAGGTTTTTTAGACGAATTTTAGGAAAGTAGGTTTCGGGAATAGGTTTTGTTAGACATTTTTAGGAAAGCATGTTTCGGAATAAGGTTTTTTAGACAATTTAAGGAAAGTATAGGTTTCTCGAATAGGATTTTTAATACTATTTTAGGAAAGCAGATGTCGGAATAGATTTTGTTTGAAAATTGAAGGAAAGCAGGATTATTCCATAAGCAAACAAAAAACAATTTTAATAATTTCTTATTCCAGGTTGGGTGCAATAGGCCTACAGGGGAAACCGAACACCCGAAAAAAAAAAATCGGTTAACGCGCCAAAATGTATACCTCTTGTTTAAATACTATCTTCTATATTATATCTGTAGTTCTAGTAACTGAACAAAGTTGTTATGTTGGCAAAATAGTATTTATGGCAAAGGTGGTGTGGAAATGCATAAATAACTAGTTTTTAAAACATTGCTTTCGAAACATTTCTTTAGCAAATGTATACAAAATCAGCCCTATTCTGATTTTCAAACGGATTCAAAAAAAGGTATTCTTAATTTGAATTTCACAGTAGCCAATATCCAAACCTTTTATGCTTTCGAAATCCGAAAAGAAATTTATAAAAATCACCTAAGGATAAGTGGGATTTGGTATGCTTTGTAAGTCGATACCTATTGCAAAACATAATTTCTTACATTTTAAAATGATTACAATTTCAATTGAATTTCAAATGTCAATTCCGTTTTCAATCCGATAGATAAAAAAACTCACTAATTCCGCAAGTATTGAAATGGAAAAGTATTTCAAAACCCCCAGTTTAAAAACGAAAGGATTTTACAAACGATTGGAATTCAGAACAGGGGTGTATGTTCAAAATTGAAATATGTACTTAATTGATTCGTAGTACACAAAACAATTGCAACTCATAACGAAAGGACTTAATGGAACTCAAATATTAATCGGACAATATACAGAAGCAGCACATGGGTAATGTACACATCGATATTTTAATAACTAAAAACATTAAATTAACTTAAAAAATACAATTTTAATAGATGCGATCGCGCATGTTCAACAGAAAAGCTCTACGACAATTATATGAAACTACACGGTGCAGTTAAAACATTTTACTGTTCAAAATCTTTTTTGTATAATCAAATGGTAATAAATCATATTAAAAGAAAATATCTTTATACATAATGTAATTTATTTAATTCAATTTGAATGTTAATTTTAGTTGGAAAATGTTTGTATAACTACACCATCAGTTAAGCTTTTTAAATTTATATATATATTTTTGATTTATCTGAAGAATAAGTTAGTATTGTCAACACATAATTTAAGAAATGGAGGTGATTTCAGACTACTTTTTTTTACAACAAGTAGATCGCAGAACATATTGATTCATAAAGGTTTTAAATTATTCAATAACTTGCCATTTGTCTTAAAGTCAGAAAATAATGTTATTGTTTTTTAAAAGAAAATGGTATTATATGCAAAAATGAATAATTTTGTATTTTTTTAATTAGTTTTAAGTTAAAATTTGTAACAAATAGTTCAAGCTACATATGTATCTAAATAAAGAATCAAATCAAATCAAACAAAAATTTATCTGAAGTTTTGTATAATACGCGCTGTACAATTATAGGAGTGTCATTTTGTATTGGTATTGTTTCGGGTAACGCACGCATTAAGGTACCCTTCAAGAGTGGTGCTCCATCGAATGGCACTCCATTAAGATCTTCATCGACTTTCTCGTCACCTGACATTCTTCTTTTTTCTCTTCTTTTGGCTATAAAAATACAATAGCAGTTCATTTTAAAGACTATTTTAATATAATGTAGTTATAAATAACCGGAGGTAAACCTACAAATATTGCTTTGTTTCAACAGAAAATCCTTTTCATACATTGTCCATTCTTCGTTGCTCCGCTTAGAGTATGTTCAGTCGTCAGGCAAGCACCAAAGTAAACATACGTATTTCTTGGACAGTAGTACCTTGGGTCCACATATCAAATGCGGGCCATCCAAAGTACAGTTGGCCAAGAGAAACCGTTGGAAAAAGTCTGGAATGAAAAAAATATATTCAACTTCTGCTAATGTCTTTGAAAAATTCCAATTTTGCCGGTAGTTCTTGAATCAACTCAATTTGGAGTTTTAACGTAACATACATATTTCGCGAAACAAAATTTAAAATAATATACGAGTTCACCTTGAGTAAAATTCAATTAAAAAAAAAAATATTTAAAGGGTTTTCGTATGGTGGGGAAGAGAAGAGGAAGAAAAATAAAAATAGTTTTTAAGCGGCATTGACGGCCGCGACATCAAGATTGTGAACCGTGTATTTCAAGGAAAATTTTAAAATTAAATATTTTCGATTTTGAACAGAGTTGAATGAAATTATAAAACTCATTTAAAAACATTACAAACAAAATTTACTACCATGGTGCAAAAAAAATTATTTTCAGATTTGATGATATGAGAAGTAATTATTGTTATTATTGTACTATTTGTACTACAATGTCAGCTTATTAGGCTTGACCATTCTTTATTCCGTCAATTTCATTGAATTTTTGAACAACAACAACAACTTAAAGGCGCTACCACCAATTGTTTGGCTGGAGATATAGCTATTTCGTACTTTTCCACTTTTGCACTCATCAGTCTCCTTTTTGTGGTGCTGAGCTTCAATCCAATTTTATTTGGAAAACTTTGTATGCACACCATAGGATTCGAACCCACGCATATCAGATTTGCTCAGTCTTAGCAGTCGTGTGCACTACGCACTCACACTCACGTCACAGGTCGAGATGTGTTATTTGTTTATCAAATGCATTTGGAGCGTCAGCATTTTTATAAGTGCCTTTAAGTATGTTAGCTAGTTTCGCCTCCATTTTTCTATGGTGTGCATAAAAAGTTTTTCAAATAAAATTGGATTAAAGCTCAGCACCACAAAAAGGAGACTGATGAGTGCAAAAGTGGCAAAGCACGAAATAGCTATATCTCCAGCCAAACAATTGGTGGTAGCGCCTTTAAGTTGTTGTTGTTGTTCAAAAATTCAACGATATGAGAAGTTGTTTATTTCTGTGGTCAAAGTCTGTAAGTATCTTCATACTTTTTGTACGATTTTGTATTTCAAATGTTATACTTGGAAAATAAGGACATACTATTTTTTACCACCTACATACATATGGTAAATAATTTTTTCTTCGAAAAGGACAATGGGCAAATCTGGCCCAGCATCAATAAAAACGGCATTAATATCGTATATAGGTACATATTTATGCATTCATTATCCGTTAACCGTTTCTCCAAATTCGCTCTGTGTCAGAAGTTATTTAATCTTAATAATAATAATATTATAAATGTGAAAGTGTGTTTGTTCCACTTTATCTAAGAAAATACTGAAATGATTGGAATGAAAATTTGTGGAACGAGAATTTGGATGTAGGGAATGAAGATAGGCTAATTATTTATTTTCAAAAATGTTTAAAAGTGCAACAAAAAAAAAAAAACAATTTAAATGCAAAAAATAGGGTTTTGATGAAAATGGTTAAACTATACGCAATAGTTTAGACTATGAGATGGACATTAGGTAATGGAGATCCTTTATATAGACTATATATGTACAATCGTCACCCGCTTCGTGTGTTTTAAGACTCTTAACTCTTTTTTTGCGTCGTTGGTTTGCTTTGTTGTCAAGATTTTCTTGGTGGGCGGCCTAACTAAATTTAGTCCACCGAAGGTACTGTTGTCTAAGAAAAACAGATGCCTTCATTCTTTTTTAAAAAAGCGCAATGAAATTTAAAATAGGTGACTGAGTTAAAAATCCTTTAGTATCATAAAAAGCAAAACAAAAATGTTCTATTTTTTGTTTTTATTTTTATTTGTATCTATTTAGGAATTAGTAATAATTGTACAACCATTTTCTTCGTAACTAAACAAGAAATAACCTTAAAGCATTTTCAACCCGTAATAGTATATATAGTTTATATAAAGTAAAGTAAGTTGTGGGTTGTTTTGACTAACTATTACGAATTGCAATTTAAAACCTTGAAAATAATACCCATTTTTATTCCGATAAATGACAAATGAGATACAAATTGATATTTGTTTCTTGTTTTCCAGAGATGATTTTGACATCAAAATTATTGTTAAAAATACAATATTTGTATTTTTTACAAATTAAATACTCCAAAAAATGCCTTCTGCATAAAATTGATGCTTGCGACCCTTAAACATAATTTTAGACATATGAAAAAATGCAGGTAATGTCTCATGAGTTCAAAGAACTTTATTCCAAAAATGGCTTAAATCGAACTTAGAAAAAAGGGAATTGTGACTAATTTAATTCGAAAATTAAATAACTTCTGTCACACAGCGAATTTGGACAAACGGTTAACGGATAATGAATGCATAAATATGTACCTTTATGCGATATGAAGGCCGTTCTTATTGGTGCCGGGCCACCGCTCCATACATCTTTGCCCATTGTCCTTTGGGTTAAATATTGACGATTTCGAGTTTTATTTAAGTTTGTTTTAAAACGTGGAAGATAGCATTTTCTTAAAAGCACCTTATTCCCGTATTGATTTACGTCCTCTTTTAATAATTTAAATTCAATTCCTTGCACCCTCTATATGGCAAATAGTTTTTTTTTTCCGCAAATTGAATTCATGCGTATTTTGAGTGAAAGAAAAAAGCACTAAATTAGTGACAACATTGTGTATCAGGAAACTTTAAAATTGAAAAAAATTGAATTGTGCAAACATCAAAAAGTCAATTTTTAAAAAACATGGTTTGTGAAAGAACAAGAAATACTTTATTTCGACGGAATATATAAAATTTTTGTTAATAGTACCTAGTAAAAAATTGTGGTTACCCTTATTGAGCATAGTTTTATATACCTATAATCACAAAATTATCATTCTTTAAAGCTATAAAATAAAAATCACTTACGCCTTTGTAGTGAAACTGGCATTTGATACCTTAATAGTGCGGTTATGCAACAAATGCAGTCTTGCGATTTTATTGGAGCACAGAGCATCTACGTTTGTGAATGACTCGGCAATACACTCGCTGATTTCGTCTGCTGCCTCAGCATGTTCAATGGAAAATATCATAACATAACCTGTTTTGTATCTTTCGGGTGTCAGATGACGAATTAAATCTTAAGTCGATCACGATGCCTGGGATAATTAGTGACTAAAATTAATAAATTCGGTCTCAAACATTTTTTATTCGAAAACACATACCAAACACTTACCAAGGGAAACCGCTGCCGTAGAGTTACCTTTTGCACTGTGAACGGGAGAAAAGGATCACGTATCTTTCTCTCCAAGCCACAAATCAAAAAACGCATTTCACTCTGCAGAGTTCCACCAAATACATTTTTCACAATTGAATTGCGTCCACATTGGTAATTGGTGTTTGGTGGCACAGATGATGCTGATTGCGATAGAGTGAACGATTATGATGATGAGGAAACTCTGTAGCACGACGAATGCGATGGACTTACTACAGCTACCTAAGACCCCGACTCCACAGGCCATACACGATGTCCATAATCCAATCTACAATCCACAATCCAATCCACAATCTGATTTGTATGGATATGTCACTGCTTGGACATGGATTTTTGCGACTCCATGGGATTTTTTTTTAGACATGTTCCATAGTCCGGCCATCTTCATGGCCTGTGGAGTCGGGTTGTAAGGTTGTTGTGGCAGTTTTGCATTCAGCAGCCAGTAAAGGTGTCACAGCAATCGTGATGTGCTGGAGCTCGGTGCGTTATCTGTCCAGCGTTGAGGACGTCCACGTTGAGGAATTACCTTCCAAATGACCAAAAACAGTCATTCTGGCTTTATCATCTTGTAGCTATCGCCACCCTTGCTGAGATTTAGCAACACAAGGCACAGTTCTTGCACGAAATAAGCAAAAACACTTTATTTAAATGACTATCAATGTTAAAGATAGACAAACAAGAATTTATTAATTTTTTTTTATTATTATTAATGAAAAACCGCGAATTGTTGCTAAAAACACGACAATAATATTGAGACGCACGTACCGAGATAAAAGTCACCACAGCAAATTCACAAAAAAAAAGAACTGTCAAACCAATCAAACTCACCGCGTTAAATTGTTGCTGCAATTCACATCTATTCTTCGACACAAATTACAAATACAACAATGTTAACAAATGGGTTTTGGGGGGTAAAACGTACGAAGTTTTGGCATCTTTATATTATGTGTTTATGATCAGCAGCCTCCCTTGTAACGGGTACAGTTGTAGCAACAGTAGAAGATGAACCAGCAACAGCTCTCATATCAGCAACCGCACACAAATCAGCAACAATGACATTACTTGTAACGGCAAGAGTTGTGGGCGGAGTACCAGAACTTTTTAAATTGCATAATGAATTTAGTGAGAGCATATCAGCGATGTAAGTAGGTGTATCATGTTCGGTTTTTTTGACAAACACTCTCCCACTCCGAGTATCTACCGAGTGGAGACATTTATCACGACGGAGAGCATTAGCTTTTCGAAATAATTTATGGTTTTGCTTCGTCAGATTTTCATAGACTCGCACGAATTCGTTAGAATGAAAGCCCAAATCTCTGAGAGTAACGGCTTTTGAGTTCAATTTATAATACTCTCCAATTTGCTTTAAAAACATAATTTTCATTTGTGCACTAGGAAGTTTTATAATAACCGCGCTTTTGTTAGTGTTTTTTGCCGGTTTCGCACGAGTAAATGGGATCGGTGTCGTTTTAATATTAATTTTATTGCAAAACAATTGAAACATTTCATTAAGGTTTTCGTCTGATGTGAATGGAATTGCATGTAATACTATTTCATCTGCAATATTTTTCCGAGCCATTGAATCTATTTGGTTTTTCAAAAATGATATATCTACTTGTGCTTGTTGATGTGATTCATTTAAAGTAAATAATATTTTTTCAAAATCGGTTTTAAAAATATTGAGATTATTGTTGAAATCATCTTCAATTGATTCGAATGGTCAAATCGTGTCGGAGAAGATCAAATTCCCTTTTTATTTGAATTGTTATTGTTGACGTTATTGTTCGGGAAAACTCTTAAAAACGAGCGTCAATTGTGTCCAAAAAGCTCTGTGGTAACGGCGGCGGTGTTGTTGTTTGTTTAGTACTACATAGAGGCTCATTTTTGTGTGTGTAATTAAGAGGTGTGAGGGAAGTTCTTTTTGAATTATTAAGATGTGTGAAAGAGTCAGATGGTAATTTCTTTTCATCAGATCGTAAACCTTGCCTTTGCACTCCCTTTCTCGAATTAGTGTTAGGTTTAGACATTACGGTTAAAAATGACGTATCAAGTTTGTAATATAAAATAAGAAAATATGTGTTTTAATTTTACTTCTTTTTCTTTTAAATATTGTTCACTGTGTCTTAGAGTATGAGTTAACGTCACACAAACTCATTCCATTAAGGCATGGAATCATTCATCATTCCCACACTTTCGCCGAGCAGGGACCCGTTCCGTGTGTGTTAATAATTATAATATCGAGCCAGTGATCTTAAGTAGCCCCCGTGCTCATATTAAGAAAATAACCGCGCAGATCGGTGTTCCGTTTAATAGTTAGAACTTGAACCAAAATAAAAGCGTGTGTTATAATAATAATAATAATATTGAGCCAGTGATCTTAAGTAGCCCCCGTGCTCATATTAACAAAAAAAAACCGCGCATCATCAGATCAGTGTTCCGGTAAAAAAATAGAAAACCGAACAGTTAAAACTCGGAACTCAAATAAAGTGGAAAAACAAAGAATAATAATAAATTAAACTCGACTGAAATAAAAGCAAGGAGTCAACGAGGGATCCATTAGTAACCGGTCATAGGTAAAAAGGAAGACATCCCATTGGCCAGCAGCATGATAGTTTGGTGTTTAATGTGAGTTAATATTTAAGTTATTTTTTTTCTTTTTATGAAATACTTATAGAAAAAAAAAATCTATTATAGACAAAATTAAGTAATATAATAACTAAAATTGAATTTATAAAGAAATTATATATATGTAAAAATCTATACCATATAACTTCACTGAAGAGGATAAATCAATTTAACAATAATCAGTATAATTGTTACAGTTAAATTTAAAACGAAAAATAAATTAGAGTGACTACGGTTAAACTTATCGAAAGATTACAATAACCAAAACTAAATATATTATCAAAAATGGTTGTAACAAGAACAGGTGCCGGTGATCCCCTAGATCTTAATCAAATTCAAGGACAGTCCCAAGCTCCTTCAGTTCCTATTACCATTAATCCATTAATCAATCCTACTACTTCCCAATTAACATTTCCTTCCCAAAACCCTCCCACATACACGGGAGCAAATCGGGCTTCGGGCTCGAGCTTAACTCAAGGCATTCATACAACACATGAATGGTCAAGACCATAATTGCTCCTTTCATTCAAGTGCATCTAATACTGACCCCCCGCTTGTGACAGAAGTAAGATCCACTCCCGAATTAGATACGCTCGTTTCCTCAATTGTAAGCCGAGTACTCGAGCAGCAAGGGAAGCAACTATTAGAAAACATAATAAATCCTACTACACCACGATTCTCTGCCGTGGATCAAATAATCCTTCCTCAATATCAAAATGATATGCATGATCTGGAAAAAATTCCCGACATCGTAAGATGTCTTCGAAACTTTTCAGGAGAGACTTGCGAGTTCTCTTCTTGGAAAAAAAGTGTGGAAAGAGTCTTAAAACTCTACGAAAACATTAAAGGAACCACCAAATATTACGGGATACTAAACGTTGTCCGTAATAAGATTACCGGTCAGGCAGATGCGGCCTTAGAGGTCAACAATACACCTCTTGACTGGAAAAGTATAGTCGATTGCTTATCTATGAGCTATGCCGATAAACGAGACATCTCAACACTTGAGTACCAAATGTCGGGCTTAGTTCAAGGGAATTTATCCATTCAGCAATTTTATCAATCTGTAACATCACATCTAACTCTGATAATCAATAATATATCATGTACGGACATTTGTCCGGAGTCAATGAGGTTATTGACTAAAACCTATCGTGACAAAGCGTTAGATATATTTATTAGAGGATTGAAGGGTAACTTGTCAGATCTCCTAGCCATGAAAGAACCGGCGGACTTGCCTACGGCTCTATATTTATGTCAGAAATACGAAAACCAACATTTTAGGTCCCAATATGTTCAAAATAACCATGGGGCAATAAAGAAAAATTTCGCTCCACAAGCCGCACATACGCGACCACAGAATTCACCTCCACTAAAAGATTATAGCAGGTACCCTCCTAAACAAGTGCATCGCACTTACTACACACCACCCGTACAACAGGTACAACAACCATATCATTCATTTCAACCTTATCGAGAATTCCAATCTAACCGTCCCTTAGGTAACTACCCACAAGGTCAACCTAAACCTTCTAAATCAAGTCCACCTATTAAAAGGGAGCCTTTAACTCAGAGAACAGGCGCGTACGCTAGGGATGTTCATAACCAAAACCGACAAAGGTTTAACGGCAATTCTTGGAGAGCAAATGCACCCACACCTCAAAATGTTCAAACGACAAGTTACCAACCTAACTACCATATTGATCCATCTGAAGATGAGCTCAACCAATACTATCAAAATCTAAGTTTAAGCGACGAACAAGAGGATCAAACGTTCGAAGATTATGTTGAAAACACTACCGAAAAATCAGGAAACCCTGAAGAACTAGAACATGTCGACATACATTTTTTAGGCTAAACGACTCTTCCTTGCCTTATTTCGAGTGCAAGTCGAAGAGTGGTAATATATACAAATTTCTGATAGACACTGGATCGTCAAAGAATTACATACAAGCATCTCTTGTTCAAAACCCTATACAAAACCAAAAATCCTTTTTTGCCAAATCAATAGCAGGAAATATTGAAGTAACACAACATACATTGATTAATTTATTTAATATCAAAAGCATAAGCCTCAAATTCTTCCTTTTACCCACTTTACAAACATTTCATGGCATTCTTGGCAATGATAGTCTTGAGGAACTATCTGCCATTATTGACACAAAAAATAATTTCATGACATTTGTAAACTCTGTTAAAGTTAAAATTAAACAATTACGTTCCCCAATGGTAAATAACATTGGCATCAAAACCGCTCATATGACAAAAACACAACAAAACCTTCTGAATTCAGCCGTTCAAAATTTCTCAAACCTATTCTGTGAACCTGATGAGAAACTAACTTATACCACAAGGGTTATAGGAGAAATCCGCACATCAACTGACTCACCCATTTACAGCAAATATTATCCCTTCCCCATGGCATTGAAATCTGAAGTCGAAAAACAGATTCAACAACTTTTGAAGGATGGAATTATCAGACGCTCAAGGTCTCCATACAATTCCCCTGTATGGATTGTACCGAAAAAACCGGACTCTACAGAAAAAAAGCAATACAGAATGGTGATCGATTATAGAAAGCTTAACAGCGTAACTATATCCGATCGTTATCCCATTCCTAATATAAACGAAGTCCTTTCACAACTAGGCGAAAACAAATTCTTTAGCGTCCTGGATCTCAAAAGTGGCTTTCACCAAATTCCTTTAAAGGAATCTGACGTAGAAAAGACCGCTTTTTCCATTAATAACGGCAAATTAGAATTTACTAGACTCCCATTCGGGTTAAAGAATGCGCCGTCTATCTTTCAAAGGGCTCTCGACGACATCTTGAGGGAATACATAGGCAAAACTTGCTATGTCTATATCGACGATATAGTAATATTTAGCAAGACAGAGAGGGAACACGCTCGAGACATAACGGACATTTTTAGAACACTCTTTCAGGCCAATATGAAGGTACAATTGGATAAATGCCAATTTTACAAAACACAAGTTGAGTTTTTGGGATTTATTGTCTCATCTGAAGGCATAAAGACCAATCCCGCAAAGGTGGAAGCAGTAAGTAACTTCCCATTACCACAGACCCTAAAGGACCTTCGCTCATTCCTTGGGCTGTCAGGCTATTATCGCCGCTTTGTCAAGGATTACGCAAAGCTGGCGAAACCCCTAACCGCCCTTCTTAGAGGGGAGGAAGGACGTATGTCCAAAACACAGTCCGCTAAAAAACAAATTTCTCTCGACCCTGTCGCCATTGACGCATTTGAAAAAATTAAAAGAGTCCTTACTTCCGAAGACATAGTTCTTTCTTACCCAAATTTTAACAAAACCTTCGAACTTACTACGGATGCTTCTAACTTCGCCCTTGGCGCTGTTTTGTCCCAAGAAGACAGACCAATCACGTTTATCTCACGTACACTAGGTGAAACAGAAGAAAAATACGCAGCCAATGAAAAAGAGATGTTGGCCATTATATGGGCTCTGAACTCCTTGCGCAACTACCTATACGGGTCTGCGCACATAAAAATTTTCACCGACCATCAACCCCTTACGTGTGCTCTCAGCAGCAAAAATAACAACAGTAAGATGAAGCGATGGAAGGCAATCCTCGAGGAGTATAGCCATGAGTTACATTACAAGCCAGGGAAGACAAACATTGTGGCAGATGCATTGTCACGTTCTCCTCAAATAGACTCCCAAGTAAACTCCCAAGTAAACTCCCTCACAACAACGGTACATAGCGATGAAAGTTCATCACAAAATCTCATACCAAGTGTGGAAATACCAATAAATGTTTTCAAAAACCAAATCTTCTTGCAAGTAGGTCAAACTTCTTCTAAGAACTTTCAAATAATTTTTCCCACATATCACAGGCATACCATAACAGAGCCAGAATTCACCGAAGAAAACCTAAAACAGATCCTTAAAAAAATATTAAACCCTTCAGTAATAAATTGTATTAAAACTTCCGAACCCATAATGGGTATGATACAAATCATATATCCCTCACATTTTGGCAATTTCAGAATCAGATTCACTCAAATGCAAGTCGATGATATTATCAACGAGTCAGATCAGGAAAACATCATAGTTGAAACACATCAACGCGCTCATAGAGACGCAAAAGAAAACAGAACCCAAATCCTAAAGAAATATTATTTTACAGGCATGATAGGCAAAATCAGAAGAATTACTAAAAGTTGTACTGTCTGTATTGAAAATAAATACGACCGTCATCCTTCTAAGCCTGAAATTCAACCAACGCCTATACCCAAATTCCCAGGTCAAATTTTACACATAGATCTATACTTCACTGACGGAAAAATAATTCTAACAGCAATAGACAAGTTTTCAAAATATGCCCTAACAAAAATTTTAAATTCTAGATCTAGCGAAGACATAAAACAGCCTCTGAGAGAACTTATACTAGCATTTGGTGTTCCCGAAATCATTGTAGTAGACAATGAAAAATCCTTAAGTTCTAGCTCTGTCTCTTTCATGCTGGAGAACCTTTTCAAAATTAAAATATTCAAGGTTCCACCTTATACTAGCTCAGCGAACGGACAAGTGGAAAGATTTCATTCCACGTTATCCGAACTAATGCGCTGCCTCAAGTCAAAAAAACTACATAGTACATTTTCTGAATTATTAGACATGACAGTGTATGAATACAATAGGTCCATACACTCAACAATTAAAAAGAAACCAATAGACGTTTTTTTTGGTAAAGAATCATTGAATAGTCCAGAACAGCTCGAAATACTTAGAAGAGAGAACGCTGAAAAAATTAAAAATAAACAACTCGCAGACTTAAACTACCATAACAAAAATAGAACTCCTCCAAAAACCTATTCCGCAGGAGATGTTATTTATGTTAAAATAAATAAACGAATAGGCAATAAACTTTCCCCTAAATATAAGAAAGAAGTAGTTTCGGAAAATAGAACCTCAACTATTACTACAGTATCCGGTAAAGTGGTCCATAAGTCTCTAATTAAAAATTAAAATCCATTTCAGGCTCTGCATCGCACCAATCTTTGCCGATGTTAAGATGCTCGACTATTCAAATGCTCAATTAATTGCAATCGACACCGGGACTGCCAAGTTACAAGCTGGCACGTTCAAATTAATACATGTAATCGATATCAAGGAGTATCAAGAGGCGCTCAATGAAATAAGCATTATGATGTCGCAAATTAAACCTCACCCCAACTCCATACTTCCTATCCTATCCAGTGACCTTAAACAGATCCAACTCCACTTAGATAGACTCATTCCCAAGATCAGAAGGAAAAGATCATTAGATTTTCTGGGCTCTGCCTGGAAATGGATCGCGGGAACTCCGGACCGTCATGACTTCAAAATCATGAAAGATAAAATAAATAATGTTCTGGTGAATAATAATAAACAGAGAATTATAAATAATTTAATCAACACCAGAATAAACGAGTTAAGTAACGTAACTAACAATGTTATACAAGCAATAAAATCCAATGAGAAATTGAAACTAGAATATACGATAGAATTAAAATTCAAATTAGAAGCACTAAAAGTAGAGTTAACTAATATAGAATACGCTATGCAATGGGCAAAAGCCGGTATAGTAAACACTTACATTTTGTCCAATTTAGAAATAAGTTTAATAAAAGAAATATTTAATAAAGAGAATATGCCTTACAATAATGTCATTGAAGCAATAGAGTTTTCAGAGGTCAAAATAGCCACAAATAATAAATCAATACTTTATATTCTAAGTTTGCTAACCACAGGAGAAGAAGTATGTAACAAAATTCTCATAAAACCCATTAAAAAGGGAAAAACTATTGTAAAAACAGATTTTAACGAAATATTAAAATGTAAAACAAATTTATACGGAATTAACAAAAAATGCAAAACCCTTAATTCATTTGCAATATGTAAACAAAATGATGTTATAGATATAAGTCAAGATAAATGTATTAATAATCTATTATCCAGCCAACCCCATAAGTGCATTGAAATCAACAATCAACATATTCCGACCGTTGAAGAACTTACCCCCGGATTAGTTTTGCTAAATCAATACCATGATAAAGTCTACATCGACGAAAATGAAGTCCTCCTCAATGGAACATATTTGATCCAGTTCCACAACGCTACCGTTAAAGCCCATCAATACACATTTCAAGAAACAGAAGTCATAGAACACAACCCACTTCCAGCAGTGCTACAGCCATCAGCTGTTAAACCGCAAGTCGAAGAATTGCTTTCTCTAGAAATGTTTAAAGAGATCGAAGCTAAAAACACAAAATACATCCATGAGCTAAAAACAACAAACGAAAGGAAATCTATGGTAATGCTACTAATGCTTGCAGCAACTCTAGCAGCCTTCCTATTTATTCTTTGGAAGAAAGAAATAATACCATTTACCACCTGGAAGAAAAAAATCACCATCGAGGAAATATCCTTAGACGAGGCAAATATGGGACCAGAAACATCGAATAGTAGCACGAGTAAACCTATCCCAACAATTCGAACATTAGGGGTAGAAGACCTTAACCAACATCTAAAACCAATATAATCGAACGAGGGCGTTCGAATTTAAAGGGCGGAGGAGTTAACGTCACACAAACTCATTCCATTAAGGCATGGAATCATTCATCATTGCCACACTTTCGCTGACGCTGCGTCTGGCAACAAACAACAGCCAGAGAGAAAAGCTGCATTCCAGCACGTAGCTTGGAGTAATAAAACACCACCTGTGGGAACATCTGAACATCCGCTACATGCAGCACGGGTTGGATATTAGGTTAGATAATTTTAAGTAAGATATTTTGTAGTTAGTTCTAAGTTGGATTTCAAATAAAGAGGTACATCCTCCGAGAAAAAATATTTTTTTTTAAATTAAAAACTTTAAAATAGTTTAATTTATGCACTTCATTACAATTACAAAAGGTTTATGGATACGCAAAAAAATGGTTTGGATAATCAATTACTATTTTTAACTGTTTAAATAACAAGGAAATTATGAAATTTTGCGGAGCGTAACTAAATCACAGCCTTTCTAATCGTGACATGTTATATGACTAATTAAAGATTGCCACTTGTAGGTTGAATTGCTCTTCATAGTTATCCAAAGCCAATTTTCTTCTTTTTAAAAATTCTATAAATGATAAATTATAATTACAAGTTATAAGTACAATTTTTAATTATGTAAATAATTTTCAATTTAATAAATAAAAATTGAAGGAACCTGCTTTCACATTTTCACAAAAAACAAACCAAATGGCTTGCGTTTTAGATGTTATTTACAAATTCCACGAATACGAATCTGACATTTGGATTTTGGACTGCTGTCATTTCCAAAACTTCAAATGTGAGAGTTACACAATTTTTCCGCTTTGCACCGCGGGCCGCTCGTGTCGATTAGTTAAAGCAGGAACCAACGTGAAGTTGGGGGCTAGCAGTCCATATTATACGTCCATGGAAGAAACATTCATCAGTCAAAATTAATTCATATGTTTCACCGTCGCTTTGGTGTTGGCACTCTCATATATCACCATGTAAATAAATTTTGACACGTGAATGTTTCGCAAAGAATGTTTCGCATATTGGTTGGGGAGAGCCTTTAGGCCATGGACCTAGTAGATATGGACCGCTAACCGGACGGCATCCCCATACATAAGTTGCATTAAATATGGTTCCGCCGATTAAAAGCAAACAGAAGAATTATTCCTTAGGCCATCTGTTGCCAATTAGCACATGGAAGCAATTTTTCCAATAGAAACTAATGCCATCTATTATTATTACTAATAAAAAAAGCAGAGACATCTGTTTTCATTCGAATCTTTGACGTTTGTGTCTTAAGCTGCATTTAGACTCGCTGTGTTATGCTTTATGTACATTGCTTGTTGTTGGTCGTAGTGATAAAACCGATAACATTTAAAAAAAAAAAAAAAAAAGTTGGAAAACGAATTTAAAGTAATTATTTATTATATACAGTTAAAATTTTAATTGGTATTTTTTTAATCATAAAAAAACTTATTTGAAAATAATTTGTTGGTGACCTTACATGTATCTGCATTTGGTTTCTGAAAAAAAAAACGGGATGCCAAATACAAAATGTATATGTAAGATAGAGAGAAAAGATCAAAATGCAAAAGAAGTTCGTTTCTGCATTATAGGAAAGTGACATAATGCAGAAATGAAGACGACAATGTTCATCTTCTTGATGGTTCTCTTTCATTCGCTCGGATTTTGTGTAAACATCTGTGCTGCTATACTTTTCTGCATTATGCAGATGAAGATACATGTAAATCCACCATTTATATGCAAAATTACATGTTATTTTTAAGACCATCGGCACACAAAAAATTATTTTGATCAGTTTATCTAAATAATGAGAAAATGTGTGGAAATAAACAAAAATCTCCGGCAATTTTGTTTCTTTGTGTGAAAGCTACATCAGGCAATTAAAGAAAAACATCAAAAAAATCTCCAGCAACTGGTTTCCCTGTGTGAAAGGGGACTAAATTACCAAAAAGTAGCCTCTCTCCTTTTTAAAAATAAAAAAAGTAAAATTAATTAGGCCTATTCTACCATATCTGTTACGGCTCTCCCAAACCAATGCGAAACATTCGTTGCGGCGAAGAAACATTCGTCAGTCAAAATTATTTTATATGTTTTTTCGGCCTGTTGGTGTGAGTACTCTCATATATCACCCTGTAAATAAATTTTGACATGCGAATCTTTCTTCGCCGCAACGAATGTTCCGCATTGGTTTGGGAGAGCCTTTATTCTGCTATGAATTTTCTGTTATGATGGATGCATAACAGATCTCCACCATAAAAGATTCGTATAATTGGTATTCAGTTGTTCGATCTTTTATAAAAGTCTGTTATGGAACTTCTAAAAGAAAACAGAACTTAAATCAGCTATCAGCTGTAGCAAATAAAAAAAAAATGACACTGACGAGTGACCAAAATAAAAGTAACCCGTGGAATGGTCGTGTTATGTTTCACGTAGATAAATTATTAGGGGTATTCACGATCCGATGCAACTGGCCTAGTATCATTGTAAAAGTGCAAAAGTGTAAAATCTTACCACACTACAACAACAAAATATACAAGGTGCAATCTTACAACAGTTTCGCACTTTAGCAATACCCGAAACCTATTGCAACAGAAAAATACAACATTGTAAAATTTGTAAATTGTGTTTTTGACAGCTCACTCATTCTTGATTACGTTAAACAGAAACAAAGGTATGTTCATTGGATACATCCAATTTGCTATCTTGATTGTATTGATGTGACGTCGTCATCATCTTTTACTATTATTTTCCATTTAAAATTCGGACGATAATTAAGATTTGGTAATATTTTCTTTTTCCGTTTTTTTGGCATCTTTTTATGAACAAAATTTAAATTAAATCAAATTGAAATTTTCAGATATGTTCAAAACAAAAACAAATAACAAATGTCAAACTAATTTTGACATTTTGACATTTGCAAGAAGATAAGAAAAGTGCGTTCACGATCCACTTAAGAAAAATAAATGTTCGCACTTTTACTAGGCTCGTTGCACCAGATCGTGAATACCCCTATTGTTCTAATTTATTTATCTATAACAGTGCGTGAATTTAATATATCCAATTTAAAACGAAACACACACCGGCAAGATAAAGTGACTCCTTTTTTACGTTTCATCCATCAACTGTTTTCTGTGCTTTCGTGTATAAAAATAATTAAGTTTGAAATTACTTATTTGTGTTTGCAATTATGCATTTTAATATTATTTTGTTATATCTGTCTCCTTTTAAGAACAAATCAATAAAGAAATAAAAGTTTTTACTTCATGTATTAAAATCTTTTATGATAAAAGTCAAACAAATCTGTTTTTTATTCTGTTATGGTTTATAACAGATTTCATAACAGAACTCGAACTGCAGAAAACCAAATAATAAAATAATAAAAGGGTTTTTGACAGTTCGAAAATATGTACGGAAATTGATAAAAGAATAACAGAATAAAAGATTGCGCCGAATAAATATCTCCAGTTCGATTTTTTTTTACGAATCCATAACTTGCCATTTTAACTTTAATATCAGTAGAATCGTTAGAGAGAAAATCAATTCGTCCTTAGTTCATTCTACTGTTTTATCATTTACACTTTTTTTGTTATATGTACGACCAAAAACGATTAATGTTAACGCGGCATAACACCGAAAGTCTAAATGCATCCTTAAACCCATGTCAACGTCAAAAGGTTCACCATGTTTTCCGCTTTGCGCCAATTGTCGCTAGTGAATCAATTTTATTTTTATAAATGGAACCATCGCCAAGTTGGCTCCTAGCGGTCCAGATATAATAGGTCCATGCTTTATGCTCTAATAAATACCCCCTTTACAAACAAAATCGAGAGCTCGAGTTGGATAAGGGTCGGATTTTCGACCCAGGTGTTTTGTCACGTGAGTTGAGAGCCCCATTTGAAGTTGAGTTGATATAGTGTTGAGATTACATTTAATTGAATGACAACAATATATTTATTTAACACAAAAACAGTTCAAATTTAATCAATTTGAGTACATACTTCACATAGCTATCAAAACAAATAAATAATTTCACTCGCACATGTGCAAAAACACTGTGGTGAACACATCCTCAAGACCGACTCTTCGACCCAGGTTTTTATCAACAATTTCGATTCGATTCCGCTCCTGAAGTGGAATCGAGTCCGTTGAAGCTCATTTCAAGTCAACGCAGGTATACAAAGGGGCCAAAAGCGAGCTTGGAGCTCGCTCGAATACCTCATGTAAACGGGGTTAAAACGTAAGTATAATAGGTGTGTTTTGTTGAGCTCCCTAATGTGAACATTAAGAACTGGTTCAAGAAAACAACCCTGACTGTCCAGCCACATAAATGAATTTTGATTTTGAATGTTGGCACAACTTGCTGTTTTTTGTGTATTTTTTTTTTTCTCAAACAAAATGGACGCCATATCAGAAAAGAATTATATACAATCAATTTTAGTAAATTTATCTATTATAAAGCTATTTTGAATAAATTAATAGAGAATTGGCTATTTCCAACAAAGAAATAATATTTTCATCAAGATGTTCGAGAAGTGCAATATTTCAATGCCAAAATAGACCAAAGGGATGTGTTTATTAAAAATGGTTATCAACCATTGCTTATTTTATGCTGTAAGAATGTCGTCATATATTTTCTAAGCAATTAGGGAGAATAATTTATAATAAGAAAATTGTATCTTTATCATCGAAAATGTATTTTGTTATTTTTTCATGAAATAATTTGTTGTACAGTTTTAAATATTCGTATAAATATTTTGTTTTCAAAATCTGCTCAAAACTACCATACTCAACGAATATTTTCTTGGAAATCGTTGGAAAGCTAATGTTCACATTAGAGTTAAGCCTTAACTACATAGACCTACTTTTGTACAAAAGTACAAAAGTAAGAAATTAAAATGCTCGCTAAAGAAACATGAGTAGTAGCCCGTAGCGTAATAGTTAGTGCGTTCGACTGTCACGCTGGAGGTCTGGGATCGCTTCCCAGCCTCGTCCACCTAAAAACAAAAGTTTTTTTTTCAGGGCTACTGCCTCTTGCGAGGAATTGACAAATCCTCCAAGAGTATCACTTGTCACGAATAAGTGCTTCTCGTCTAGCCGTTCGGATTCGGCATAAAATTGTAGGTCCCTTCCATTCCTGTCGAAAGGCGCACACAGGAATGGTTGCGAGTTGTTAGTCACTAGGCCCTGGTTCTTCATGAGCCGTTGTGCCACCCGATTTATTTATTTATTTTTTTCTAAAGAAACATGCTTGCAAGAAACCATACGAAAATTGTTCTGAAACATAAATTAAACCACCATGCACAATTTTCCATTGCTTTTTTGCAAGCAGGTGTCTTCAGAAAAGATATTTATTTCTCACTATTGTACTTTTGTTCAAAAGTAGGCCTATGTAGTTAAGGCTTTAGACCCCTTTCACACAAGGAAACTGAGTTGCCGGCGATATTTAGTTTGTAGGCGAGAAGGGCGTAAAAGGAAGACAAAAAATATCCCCTCACACCCTTCTCGCTTACAAACTATCCAGTTTCTGGCAACTAAGTTTCCTTGTGTGAAAGCAGTCTTACTGAAGTTTCAATGTTGTGTTAACTTGTTTTTGTTGCTTTTGTGTGTACAAAATTCGCCTGTGAAACATTTCTTAATGTTCACATTAGGAACTCAACAATACACCCCTAAAGTTCACTTCACGAGGAAGTATGTACTACCCTTCAACCAAAATCACGGACCCGAATTTCTCGGTTCACTTTGGAATCACTTGGCATGTAAAAAGAAGAACAAGAATCGAGAGAATTGTTTTATGCACGGAGAAATAGAGATAGTACAGTCATTTTGTTTTAATTTCCACCACTTGTTTTTAGTTCAGTTTTGTTGGTAGCATGGCGAAGACCATTGCTTTTTTATCTTTAATTTTTTTTTTTTGTGAAAACTTTAAGAAATTTTCAATGAAAAATACAAGTTTACTGTTTATTATATGTATATGTTCATTTGTGGAAATATGTATATAATGTACCTTATATAATTGATAAATAAAAATAAAGTCTTAAAATTAAGAAAATTCTGTTTGTTTTTTTTTCCTGTATGCAATGTAGAAACTCGGCTAGATGGGGAAGTTTCTTTTTAATACAATATATTTGGGTATGCCTCGATTCATTCATTTTTGTTGGTCCGTATTGGTTTCCATTTAGGCTCCGTTTTCTCGGAGTATGGTGAATGGGAATACTCTCTCTCTCACAATACATTCACATAATAGCTCCGTGGTGATTCTAATTTCCATACTAATTTGATCCGATTTGGAATCGTTTGGGTCCGTTTATGAACTGGTTTCGGATCCAAAACGGACTCGCTTGCTTGAAGGGAAGGCTTAAGGTTCTGTCATCTTGTAGTGCCTGTCCACATTGCAGTGAGACATGTAGATTTTGCCCCGTTTACATAATGTATTCCCTTTGTATACCTGCGTTGACTTCAAATGAGCTTCAACCGACTCGATTCCACTTCAGGAGCGGAGTCGAGTCGAAATTGTTGATAAAAAACCTGGGTCGAAGATTCGGTCTTGAGGATGTGTTCACCACAGTGTTTTTGCACATGTGCGAGTAAAATTATTTATTTATTTTGATAGCTATGTGAAGTATGTACTAAAATTCATTAAATTTGAACTGTTTAATCCAACTCAAGCTCTCGATTCTGTTTGTAAAGGGGGTATTTATGTGAATGAGTTTCCACACAAATTGCACCGATGCGCCACTTTCAAACAATATTGTCGGATTCAACATGATAGATTTTTTATTGTGTGAGTAAAAGATAGATAGATTTCAGGGGTGGGAGTTAAGGATGGGTAGATTGAACTGAGAGGATTCACTCTTCATCGTATGGACACAACGAACATATTAATACCAAGCAGTAAAAATCCAATGTGGACAGGCACGTAGTCTGTAGTGTACGAACAGACCTAGCTGCTGGAGATTTCACGCTGCATTGTCCCGGTCTACATTGAACGATTTTTCCAGTGCCGATCTTTTGTTCACGGGTAAAAGGAGTGAAAAGTGAGGGGTAGGGATCAAATCGTTTGTAACAGAAAACTCGAACGATTTTTCCAGTCTGTTTATGTTCTCCCTCATCTCCTTTCCAGTTTTTTGTGTGTGTTCCTTAGAAGAAGAAATAGAGGAACTGCTCTTGTTGGAAAAAAGTGAAGCAGTTTTTAAAATGGTGTGAGGTCTCACAAACACAAATGCATTACAGCAGGGACGGAGTGCACTTTGAAGGCAACTCACTAGGGCGCCATCAGAATAGTCATTTTTGTTATTTTCCGAAGTGGTTTTAGTGGAATGTTCTAAAAAAAAGAAAGAGTACGTGCGTGAAGCAATTTGTCAATCTGAAATGTCAAATCGCTATTGTGATTTTAAAAAAGAACAATTAAAAAGTGTTACAAATCAAGACACATATATATAAAAAAAAAACTTTGAAAAGACAAACCTTTTCAAGTGAATAAAATAGACATAGTAGTTACTTAGCAATCAACGAAAAAAACAGTAAGTGCGGTAAGAGCATTTCCTCTCACAAGTGAGTTTTATTATATTTTTCTCAAAGCAAGTGCTGTTAACTGTTTGTATTTATGTAGATTAATTAACTATCGAAGAACATATATGAAGAACATTATAATGGATTAAACTTTAAAAATGAAACATGAACAACCAAATATGAACTGATAGACACCTTACTGAACAGACAAATTAACATTGAAATATGAACTTATAAGTTGTCGACGGAACAAATAGATATTCTATTACTAACTTATAAACCGTAAAAAATCGATTTAATAACAAAAAATAATTTTCTCATAAGAACGCTTAACAGATAGTTGCGCCTTTCAACCTCCAATATAATCTCATGCATACCTGTTAACGAGAATTTCAGTTTGACATTTCTGGTTCTTAAATTCTAACAAAAAAATTATGTGCACATTTTCAACTAAATTATAATATCCTTGACTTAATTTAAAGCGTAGCCCATTCTAAATATATTGTTTAATAGTTCATCAATCTAAAGACAAAAACATTACAGCACTTTTTTTGAAAAAAATATAATAAAATTCACATGTGAGAGGAAAAGCTTTTATCCACCTTGTTTTGTTGATTTCCACACCCCTGAACAATGCACTTCATGTTTTTTTTTAAATTTAAAAGAAGATGACCACAATGTCTATCTAATGCACTTTAAATTATTTGCTTTTTCAAAGTAATTGTTATATTAATTTGGGTTTTAACTTGAACCAATTTTTTTTCTTTGTTTTTTCTAATCACACGCTAACGATTTGACACTTCTGGTTCGCGTGCTATTACACCATGCATCTAGACGCGTGCAACTTCTTCGAACTTTTTCGAATTCTCTTGTTGCACGAATATTTTACCCACGCGACACACGGCAGATTTTCTTCCGTTTCATCTTTTCGAATTTGTTTTCTCTTTTGCACTTACATATGTTCGAAAAGTTGCACGCGTCTAGATGCATGGTGTAATAGCAGACTTCTCAAAAATTGACGTACACTGTATATGTGACAAATACCTCTTCCTCCATTTCTTTTTCTCGGTGTGTTCGGTGACAGTGTGCCGTTCGTTTGATGGTGTGAGTGAATATCAATGAAAAATGAAGAGCACAGCAATAAAACAAGGAAGAAGAAAAAATCTTATGGGAAAAATCGTTCTGTGTGTACACTTCACACGATTTCTGGAAAAATCTTCGTGGACAAATCGGGCAATGTAGATCGGGACATTACCTTCTTCTGTTTGAGGATCTGTGTTTTCAGTTTTAACATTATCCGGATAAACTGGAATATGTCAACAAAAAAAAATTTCGCGCAAATAATTTAATTCGAAAATCAAAACATAACGCTGGGATGAACGGCTAAAACTTTGTTATCTGTTAATTTGTTTTTATTTGATGAAAAAGACAGTAAAATACCTTTATAATATATAATGAGCTCATCTTTTGAAAAAGAACTTATTCGCCACGGTGAGAAGCATAACACGCAAGAGCTGCAGCAACTTATTGCAAAAACCTCAACAAACGACGTAAATATGGAATATTATGCAGACAAAAAATGTCTCAATAACTTAATATCTTTAATTTGTTTCAAAAGCTTATCGTATCGCTAAAAAATAAATTAGGACGATCAGATTGTGCTGCATTCTGGAACTATCTTCTTCAGGGATTTTCTCGCGATGTCGACTCTAAAACAAAACGTTTTACCTGTGTACAGGCTTTCCTCGCCGAAATCTCCAAAGTGGAACTGACCTACAAGCAAATGTATGATCTGATTACAAGACTTTGCTTAGACTTGCCAAGTTTCACGTGTGAGCAGTTGATAGAATTGGTTGAACACTGCGTAGAGGCAATAAGAATTGGTGATCCAAAATGTGTTGGCTGGAAAGACCTTCTACCTGAAATCATATCTGTTCTTTCAAGTGTAAGTACTTTGGATGTAAATGGCATGTCCATCTCAGGGAGTGAGTACCGAGATACTGTTGTTAAAAACATCTGCTTCATGAAGTGGCCTACCGAGGTATTGACCCCAATCGCAGATATGTTTCGGTAAGTAATAAACTTATTTAATTTTCTATTATCTGGAGCCTGTATTTATTATATCTATTTTTTATTTAGAGAAATTACATTAACACCTACCGAAAAAGTTGTCGTACTCAATAAGTTCTCTTCCAATCTTCAAAGTATCATACCATCAGAGGTTCCAGCTTTATCTTACCAACTGTTCTCCATGTGTGCCACCGCAGGACAAATCATTATACCCATTCTAGCTCTAGAAAAATACTTTTATCGATTCTATTATAAGAAACTCTTTGCTGATATGGATAGCAATTCAACTGATTTCAATAGTATAGGTCTCATTGAAAAAGAACTTATTTTTAATTTTGAAAGTAATTAATTTGATTTCTATTGGTTTCAGATGTATTCTCTGACAATGAGCTCCGAGAGGCCGAAGAGACCATTTTACACCATCTTAACTATTGCACACAGGATAATTTCAATGAAATTCAATTATGCAATGTTCTGCGGGTAAGTTTTTTTTTTAGTTTTTTGTTTGTATTTGTATTTTATTCATTTATTTAACTTAAAACTATATAACAATTTATTAAAAAGAATAAGGGGAATAATAGTGTTTATTCTTTAACTAATAAGTAAGTGGTGAATGACACACCAATAGAAAATGCATTTGTACCTAATATGGGGTGACAATCACTGTAAATCAAAATACAAGAAAATGAAGAAAGCTGAAACTGAAAGAAGAAAAATTATTATAAGATACTTACAATTCATTAATAATATAATCTAATGGTTTTTATTTTACATTAATTGTATGATACTGATCAAAAATACTAAAAGAATGATTCGGTACAATCAAAATCCAAAGTGAATAATCAGTCTTTAACTTTTTTATTAAAACATGAAAAACGAACGGTTTCTCTTATAGAAAAGGGCAATTTATTGAAAATATTTGGAGCTATATACGTATAAAAACGAGAGAAATGTCTTTTATGAGAGAAAGGTACATTAACTAAACTCACATTTAAACGTAGGTTGAACATTTGATAATTCCTACTAGGAATAATTCCGCTTTGTTTGAGAAACATACATCGCTTGCTTAATACTTTAATGTTCTGCAAGAAAGAAGCAAAAAAAGTGTGCCCAACTTGCATGTATCGGGAGCTGGAGGAAATATCTGCACCGGCTGCTGATGCAAACCAAGATATTCAGGAACTGCGACATACCAAAATGAACAAGGGCGCAACTATTTTCAAAATTGCCGCACAGAGAAGGAAAAATGCTCAGGAGATTCGTTCACCAAAATTTATTAACAACGCTCAAGGCCAATTCCTTTTGGATGACAACAAAATTCTTCACATATGGCAAGAGTATTGTGAAGGAGTTTTAAATGAAAAGATTCCGAGGATATACTTTCCAATAGCTGCACCTAACAATGAAGAAGTCGCCGACATCACAGTCGAAGAAGTTAGTGATGCGGTGAAAAACTCCAAAAAGGGAAATGCGATTGGGCCAGACAAGATACCCTCGGAGTTTTGGAAAAAGATGGGGGACATCGGGTCTAGATGGCTTATGATTCTCATCTCCAAACTTATCTGCGGCGACCAATGCCTAATCAGTGGAGGGAAATGTACCTTCTTCCAATCTACACGGGGAAGGGTGATACACGAAATTGGGACAGCTACCGTTCGATCAAGCTGATGTAGCACACCATGAAGATCGTTGAGCGGATATTGGATGGTCGCCTACGCAAAATAATACGGCTGTCTGACGACCAGAGCTTTGTTTCGGGTAAATCAACCACAGATTCTATATAAGAATCAGAATGGAAAAATATCGGGATTCTCAAGAGATTTGATTGGTTGATTTTGAAAAAGCATTCGACAGATAACCACGAGATCTGATATGGGTTGCACTTAGGCAACGAAGAGTTCCGGAAGTCTACGTGTGGATGGTCATGGACACATACGAGCAAGTTAAAACAAAGGTAAGATGCGCCACAGGAATCACCGAAGAGTTCATAATTAGAGTAGGTGTGCACCAGGGAGGCGTCTTGAGTCCTTTGCTTTTTATTACTGTCCTAGACTTTCTGCTTAAGGATAAGGTGACGGACCCCAAAGTGAATCAGTTATTCTTTGCTGACGATAGAGCTATCATAATCGTGTGTCCTTGCAACGAGCACTTGATGTATGGGTGAATGTTTTGAAGGGAAACAGAACCGCTTTAGTGCGAAAAAGACCGAATACCTATGCTGTCCATTTTCTGATCCACACAGGCCTATTCCCGACATGTATTTGAATGAATCAGTGCTTCCCAAGTGCGAAAAGTTAAAATATCTCGGATCAATGATTAATAAGAAAGGATCTTGTGATGACGGCATCAAACATCGCGTAAGCGTACGGTGGATGAAGTGGTGGGAAAACTCTGCCATCTTCAGTGATAGAAAAATGCCCCCTAAGCTGAAAGGAAAGCTCTACGCGGCAGTTGTTCGTCCAGCGCTTACATTCTGTTCACAGTGTTAGACAATGTACAAGAAGTATGAGAGTTAATTGGCGGCAGCTGCAATGAAGATGCTTCGCATGACAGCAGTAGTGACAAAGCGCGATCGAATAAGAAGCAAGAGAATCCGAGGAAGCCTACACGTCAAAAATACCATCTTGGACAAAATACAGCATAACCAACTTATCTGGTACTGTCATGTACAAAGAAGATGCCATGAGAACCCAGTTGAAAAGGCAATAGCACAATCAATAAATAAATTATCAAAAAGTATTCTCAAATGCGAAAAACTCTATTTATAAACTTTAATCTAGAATTCTTTACTTTATATTTAATTTTTAGCATAAATAATAGTTTGTTAGGGTCTTACAATCGCAGTAACCACTTTTTGTAATTTCACTGCATATTTTTTTTCAATTTTTTCCCAATTAGGCATTGCATTCCATATATCTCCCTCAGTGCTATGATGTTCTATGTCCGACATAGAACCAACAACTAACAAACAATTCAAAAAAGTTAGAAAAATGTTCTATGTTAAAATTGAAAAGTGTTAATTATATCGATATCTTACACACAAAAAAGAAAGTATGTCCTTAATTTAATTAAGTATCTTAGTCGTTTAAATATTTTACTATTTTTTTTTAATAAATCATGATATATTGACACAAAATCAGATTCGTAAAACATTGGAAGCGAATATCTCAGTGTAATGAAAACCTAACATAGAACCTTAAAGTATTGAGTCATCGATATGTAAATGCCTCATTGGTAGAATAAGCAATTCCTTAAATAAAGGCTCTGTTAACCAATTTTTCTTTAAAATAATTCGTATTAAATGCTTCTGTAATACCAATAAGGATTGAAAAGTATTAGAACCTCCCCAGCTTGTTATGCCGTATTGGAACTTTGAGTTAGCAAGTCCATAATATATAGTTTTTAAAACTTTTTGGGAGCAAAAAGACTTAGTCAAACTAAAACTATTTACAATCGTTAGCACGAAACCGTAAATTAAAGTCATAAAGTATATTTCCAGACACCTTAAAACACATCAATTAAGTTTTTTCGCTGATAAACAATTTATGATGAGTAAACTACGACCTTTAGATTTCAAGAACTTCTTCAATGTTCACAATAATTTAAAAGACAGTCCTAGAAGAATTATGTAAAAACTATTTCGTCAGCAAAGTCAGTTGAAATACCATTTAATTTGAGTTTGAAAAGGGAATTAATATAAATCAAGAAAAACAAGGGATCAAGTGCAGATCCCTCTGGAACACCGTTCTTTAACAATCTTGGTTCACTGAAGATTCCGTTATTGGTAACCATCTGATTTCTATTTTGTATATAAGAACACATGGTTTAGATAGCAAAATATCATAGGCCCTATCATTGTATCCGTGCCGAAATATACGATCGGCGAAAAGTTACGATGGTAAAGTTTAAATTTGTCATGGTATTTTTTTTTAAATTGAAATGTTGATGTTTACCAGCGAATTATTGTTTTATGTCAACTTCATAAAACAAATATGGCTATCTCTTTTGGTTGCCCAAATGATTTTTTGTTAGTTTTAATGAATCAAAATGTACGCAACGATTTGCTGTCGGAGAAATCGGAAAGGCACAAAACAAAATGATCGTCTTACATCGCAAGTATCCACAACGCATTAATCGGATTTTGCCATTTCAACACACAATAGATTTTTTGGCAATGAAATGAATGATTTATCAATCGAACCTGTTTGTAACGATCGGATCGGATACGATGATATACCCCAATGTAAAAGAGCTTAATTCTATTAAAGCTAATTATTGTATATTCTTTAGTTTAATAAATATTATTATTTTCTTTAATATCGTTTCCACTATTGCTGTCCCTAACTTTTGTAGATCGAAAAATCTATTTGACGGTCTTCAGTTTCATCGCCGGAAAGGGTCAGACAGTTGCCAAGCGATATTTTATCGGCTCAGAGTCAATAACGTTTCTACGAAGAATCCCGTGTCCTTAAAATTGTGATTTTTAATGAGAGCTGCAATAAATTTACAAATTTTTCTTTTCCTCATACCCGATTCTATACGTTGTATTACTTGAGTCTAATTTTTACCGTCGTCGCCCAAAAATCTTGTTTTTATCTCAACGTCTCCTTGGCCGCAACCATACATCCTACGTATACGTTTTAAATTCCATAATTGTTTGGGTTTTTCGCTTTTTCAGTTAGTTAAAAATAAAACCTTCGTTGCATTTATTGCTTTGTCTGATGAACTGATTTACGTTGTCCAAAACTATACGCTCAGTAACACAGCTTATTCATATAGAAGCCGTATTTTGAGAGAACAATTTTTTTATACGGAAAACAAATTTTGCAGAGTTTTCTTATAGAACAGTAACTATATACACTCACGTATGCGTCAAATCTAGTAGTTCACGATGTTGGCCTAATAAATAACCTAGGTTTTCCATCTCCAGCGGCGACCGCTTCATCATCAAAAATCAGAAAAACAGCAATTTTTTTGCGCTTTTTTCAGATATTGGTTATTTAAGTCCTAAAGAACTAATTTTAAATAAAAACATTGTTCCACGATTTCCTTCAAATTGAGCCCAAAACCATCTCTGAAGACCCAGTGGTTTCCAAATACAGCATTTCAAAAGTAAACGATAAACAATTTAATAAAACAAATGTTATTATTATCAAACAGTATAATGGCAACAGTAGTAGCCCGTAGCGTAATGGTTAGTGCGTTCGACTGTCACGCTAGAGGTTTGGGTTCGCTTCCCAGCCTCGTCCACCTAAAACTTATAAGTTTTTTTCAGGGCTACTGCCTCTTGCAAGGAATTTACAAATCCTCCAAGAGTATCACTTGTCACGAATAAGTGCTTCTCGTCTAGCCGTTCGGATTCGGTATAAAATTGTAGACCCTTTCCATTCCTGTCGACAGGCGCACACAGGAATGGTTGCGAGTTGTTAGTTACTAGGGCCTGGTTCTTCATGAGCCGTTGTGCACCCAAAATTTATATTTATTTATTTTTTATATAATGGCAAGTAAAAAAGGTTGACATAAATGCATGAAAGCACTGGTGCGTGTACGTTCATCCAAAAGAATATAACAATCATACTGAAACGGTGGTGTATATACCCCCGTTAAGGTGGGGGGGGGGGTGTTATTTGCTAAAAAAAATTAATTTTAGTAGAAACAACATTATGTAAAATCAATGATAACACCTACAATATTCTCCTTATTATTATCTTAAACCCTGAAACCAATTCTTGAATTTTCTTTTTAAAAAAAGTTATTTTATTTGAAAATTTTTGAAAAATGTATTTCCAAATTCAATTTAGTATTTTGTTCATACAGTATTTTGACGTACATGAATTTTGTATTTACAGTATAACGACATACAGAATTAAGCCTGATCCACATCTGCGTCGTGTGTCGTGTTGTGGAGTCGTGTGTCGCTATCGCTACAATGTATTTCATATGCGTTGAACCATAATTTTCTCGTGTGTTGTGTTGCAGTGTGGCGCATAAAATATATGGAATGACAGCGACACACGACTCCACAACACAACACACGACACAGATGTGGATCAGGCTTTATGGTCTTACAGTATATTGACCACACAGAATTTTGTTATATAGAATTTTGAAAAACAGTATTATGACCCACTCCCGTAAAATATTGCTACGAAAAAAAACAGTGGAATTCATTCACTTGTAGTCGTGGTATTCAAAAACGTAAAGTAAGGCGAAAAATAATGCACTGAAAAAAAATGCACACATCTTTTCTTGTGGTTGGGATAGAACTTTTTTTGTCAGTTTTCAGGATGGTCATAAAGTTTACTATGAGGAATTCCAGCGTTATCTATTCTTTACGGGGCACCCTGTATACACACCTACATATCATCGATTTTGTAGAAAATTTTCTTGGCTTTATTTTTGTAGGAGATAATTTTTTGATTCGACTAACGGTTTCCAAATTAAACGTGAAAACCGAAAAAGCTACATTTTTCTCTTAACTGCCGCCAGAGTTATTTTCTAAACGAAGAAATGCGCAACAATTTTTTCTTTAGGAAATTTAAAAAGCTTTATTTTTGTAGAAAACTATTTTTTTATTTGAGTAACGGTTTCCATGAAAAACGTGAAAAATCGAAAAAAACTACATGTTTCTCTTACTGCCACCAGAGTTATTTTCTAAACTATTGCAGATATGAAGAAATGCAAAGCTACTTTTTATTTAGGAAATTTAATAAGCTTTATTTTTGTAGAAAACTATTTTTGATTTGAGTAACGGTTTCCAAGATAATCGTGAAAAACCGAAAAAACTACATGGTTCTCTTCACTGCCGCAAGCGCTTCAGTTGGATTCTTAGTAAGTGTGCCAAGTTTCAAAACTTTTGAATTTATTTTGTTGTGATGGCAATTTTTATCCTTCATTGACTGGACTATGACATGAATCTCCATCCACATACCACTTTTTCAATATCAAATTAACTCTTTTTTTAAATGTAAACAAACAAATTTAGTTCCAAACTTGTGAATATTATAAAAACTGCTTTAGTTGCAAAATTTACTTTTCAGAATTTCCTATCTACTCCCGATGTGATTCTCACTCCTTTTGTGCTAAGTGCTATTTTATCCATGTCACAGGCCAACCGTGAACCAGATTCTTGTATATCCTCATCAGTAATTCTCCCTTTCCTACGCAATGTAATAAAAAACAACGAAGAAGAAAAAAGGTATTCTCAGTATTCAGTATGGTGTCGCGATTGCCTACAGATAAGACGAGTTGATTTGGAACAAACGTTTACTGTAATGATTAATCAGAATAAAGAAGGAAAAGACACAATAACTCCGGGATTGGTAAATTTGGCTTTTGTTTTGCTGAAAGAAAAACACTCTTCGGTCATATATGAGCTTGGAACGAATTTTTTAATTAAATTTGTTCGAAAACGTTTTGTATTTGGTCAAGGGGTCGTAAAAAGATTAACAGAGTGGATGGTTCTTGATCAAGAAGCAGTACAATATGCAGGTACGATATGAATGATAATTAAATACATAATATTAATATAATCAAACACTTTCTTTTTGTTGTTGCTTTGTAGATTGTCTAACATTACTTAGCTCAAATGACACATATACCGTTTCTGAGTGTGAAAATTCAATTAACTATGTTTTAAACTTCCTGCTGTGGGTAAGTTGGGTTATTTAAATTCAGATCAATTATCCATTTCTCTCTTTATTTTAAGATTCCTGGAGATCATGCTATGCGAATGATGACGTTTATTTTGCCTATTCTGAAGATTTCGCCTGCAATACGCGATTCGTTTATAGAAATTCTTCGAAAAGCGATTAACTCCAGGTGACTTATTCATTTAATCTTTTGTTAAGAAACAAATTTAATAATGAATTATATGTTACACAGTGATGCCAAAACTTGTCGAATGGGAGTATATGGATTCTGTATGATACTTAAACAATTAAATAACAGTAACTCTCAACGAACTTCCATGAACGCTTCTGGAATGTGTACCCAACAGAGTGTATCAGGATTCACTCTTATGTCACAAGCAACACTCGGAAATCGTAACAATCCGCAGCGACATTTTGATATGCTTACATTAGAAATAATAGGACTTTTACGAAATTGTTTCAACCAAAATTTAGAAATTAAAAACACACTCTATGAAAGTATGTTCATTATATCGTGCCTCATCTAATTCACTCAAATAAGTTTTGTCTTCTAGATTTACAAAGAGCAGTTGAACTTAATCCAAAACTTATCCCACATGTTTTACAATTCATTGACGACCACTTTCGTTCATTTTTTGAAATGAAAACCGACGAGGATGAAAAACTTGTGATAAATGTTCATTTCGGCAAACTACTACATTGTGTTGCTGATAATGACAATGAAATCGAAGTAAAAGATAATTTGGGAAAGCTTATCCTTTTCGTTGCACATTGTTTGAAAGCATATAATCGATTTGAACATGCATATGATACAACGGAGATGTGCAAAATATTAAACACTGTTTGTGAACAAATACGATTAAAGGAATTTAAGTTCGAAATTATAGTAAGTACTCGTAGCAATAAGTATTGCCTAAGGGGTCGAACATACATATTTTTCTGATTGGTAGTAAGAATTAATTGAAACAAAAAATTATTAATTATTTTAATCAAGCATCTAGGTTTTACTACGTTAGACGGTTAGCAACTACAAACAGTGTTGGACAGAGAATTAGCACATCATGCTTTTTTCAGTTAACATAGGCTTATACGATCAGTTGACAAAAGCCTTTCTTAAAAACTTTTCACATTATTGCAATCCTATTATCCCTGAAAATTTACCGTTATTAACACATGTTTGCGTATTAAATCAATATGAGAAGTGTGCGATTGCTAAATTTTCCGTGGCCACAGATAGCACATAGGGTTAAAATTGTGTTTGTATAGTATAAAATAGCTGTATTTTCATCAGCTGAAATTCGAAATAAAGTGAATCAAGTCCATGGCATAGATGTAAGCAGCAGAAAAATTAAAAGAACACTCAACGACAAGGATTTGATAGGTTGATAACTCAGCACGAGTCCCTGGTTTAGCTCGCTAAAGTTTACGAATCAAAATTGTTATTATTTAAAAAAAAATCCTCTGGTGTAATGAGCCCTAACATTGGACTACAAAGAACATTTTTCCAAAATAATAACAACTTTGATTTCTAAACTCTAGCGAACTTAAGCCTGCCTGTAATATTTTTTTGAAACCAGGGACTCGTGCTGAGTTATCAACCTACCAAATCCTTGTCCTAAAACAATCGGCGGTAAAATGAAGAAGAAGATGTGCTAATTCTGTGGCTACGGAAAATTTAGCAATCGCACACTTGTCATATAGAATTAATACACAAACATGTGTAAATAACGGTAAATTTTCAGGGATAATAGGGGATGCAGTCAAAAGTGCAATAATGTGAAACATTCTTAAGAAAGTCTTTTGTCAACTGGTATAAGGCTATGTTAACTGAAAAAAGCATAATGTGCTAATTCTCTGTCCAACACTGTAAGTTGCTGAATTTTTACTTTAACGAATATAGGATCCATTATCATTTTCTCTTCTTACTCTGGAAAACATGTCTACAACTAGATATTATGGAACTGATCGGTATAGTAAACTATTCAATTACGGCCGTACAAGAGGTCTCGTTACTTTTTATTTGCGATATAGGTACTACAGGGAAAGTTTTGGATTCGTAAAAAATAGAACTCGGGATAGTATTTTCTCTAACATTACGATGATAGAGAACCCGAAAAAAGTTAGTCCCGCAATTCTGTGCGTTTTTCTTCAAGGTAGGTAGGTAGGTAGAGATGGCGGTCACAAGCATCCTTGGTCGATGACCCAATTAACGCTGTAATGTGCCGTTTTGATACCATAACTCGTTTGACCTGTGGGTTAAAAGAACATTTTTAAAGAAAAAGAGGGTATTTTGTGATAGATCTCCCAACGGATCATCGCCTACGCCCGAGTTCAGCTGCAGTTTGCTACGCTAAGCAATTTGCTGATTTGCCCGGGACGCATACGATCTGATCCCTTAGGGTGATCGTCTAGTCGCACACTCGGATATGGTAATCTCTGTACACCTCCGTCTGTTTGCACAACATGACGGTTACCAGAGAAAGTACCACCCGCCTGTATGACCAGACGCTTTTATTGGATTTAGACATGAGATGAAACTTATTAAGGATTTGGACATAGGAAAAACACCCGATAGGACCAAAGTTCGCAACTAAAAACCATCTACACTGTGCCAACTAGGCAACTTGTTGACTGGTATTGAAGCGAAGGTTGGCACAACCGTGTGATCCTCCGGTCCTCGTGCACCATGAGCCACCTTCAAAAACCAGTAGTCTGCTAGCTCACAGTCATAGGAGTTTGGGAAAGAAAGTGGTGCAAAAGGAAACCGAAGTTAATTCTAGATCCATTGAAACATTCTTGAACTTGAAAATAGAAAAACACTCAAAAGGGTCGAAGTCCGCAACTAACACCCATCTACACTGTGCCACCTAGGCACTTGTTGGCTGGTATTGAAGCGGAGATTGGCCCAATTGTGTGATCGTCCGGTCCTCGTGCACCATGGGCCACCTTCAAAAACCGTTAGTCTGCTAGCTCGCAGTCATAGGAGTTTAAGGAAGAAGACGGTGCAAGAGGAACCGAATTAAATCCTAGATCCATTTCGTCGCGTTGAGGAAAGAAGTCAAATCTTTGATCTTCGTTCCGGAGAGTTCGTAAAGTTCGTCAAAAAAGGGCTTCCCAAAAGATTGTTGCCTCATTCTGGCCAAAGCGGGACATTTACAGAGGAAATGAAAGACTGTTTCCTTTTCCTGCTGGTCCCCACAACTACGACAGTGAGTATTGTAGGGGATGCCAAGCTTCGCCACATGTTCTCCTATTGGCCAGTGTCCAGTGCATGTTGCAACAATCCTTGCTATGTCTCGCCTGGGTCTGCACATTAGGTTAATAGTTCGGGATTTATTATAGGTAGGCCAGATTTTTCTAGCAATAATGCAGTTAGTTAAACTATTCCACCTACTATTAGATTCTGAGAGAAAAATTGAGAATATATTGCCCTTCATAACTCCAAGAGGAATACTGACTCTTTCCGCAAGTGAGTTATGAAGGGCTGAACCTTGCCTGGCCAGCTCGTCAGCCCGCTCATTCCCCTCAATGCCACTGTGACCCGGAACCCAGATAAGAGTGACCCTGAGGTTAGTGTTCAGACTCAGAAGCTCTTCCTGGCATTGTCGTACTAATTTTGAGGTTGATGTAGCCGAATTAATGGCTTTGACAGCCGCTTGACTGTCTGAGAAAATAGCTGTATTTCGGTTCTGGTTTGGATTTTGTTTAAGTAGCTTGCATTCTTCCCTGATCGCCAGTACTTCAGCCTGAAAGACACTTGCAAAGTCAGGTAGCTGAAAAGACCTGGATATATTTAGGGACTCTGAGAAAATACCCGTACCAACATCGCACTCCATCTTTGACCCATCAGTAAAGATAGTTGTGTCGAAGTCTTTCGTCACGACGTCATCATTCCAATCATTTCTGGATGGGAATATAACTTTAAAATCTTTACCGAGGCTCGTTGAAGGGGTGCAGTAATCAGTCGGAGTCGAAAACATTTCAGTAGGAATTAAACCCGTGATGTTGCTGTGCCCATAGGGTTTGGCAAACCAGGAGTTCGATTCTTTAAGTCTTATCGCGCTGCAAGATACTAGGTATTTAATGTGTAAATCTAGTGGTAAAAGGTGTAGAAAAACTCCTAAAGCATCTGTTGGACAGGACTGAATAGCCCCTGTGGTGCCAATGCTAGCTGTTGAACCTTCCTAAGTTTGTTGATATTATACAAATTCTTTAATGCTGGCCACCACACAATCGAACCATACGTGAGAATAGGTCGCACCACGGCTGTGTATGTCCATAAAATCATTTTTGACTGGAGGCCCCACCTCTTACCAAAAGTTTTGCTACAGGCATAGAAAGCTATACAGGCCTTCTTAACCCGTTCTTCAATGTTTAATTTTCAGTTTAATTTAGGGTCGAGAATTACACCCAGATATTTTGCACTGGAGGAGAGCGAAAGTGTTTGACCGTTGAGTCGAGGTAGACTGAAGGGGTCTATCTTTGTTTTGGTAGTTAAAAATATAAGTTCAGTTTTTTGATTAATACCCAGTCCGCAGCTCGCAGCCCAGTTACTAACCTTCCTTAAAGCCACCTCCGTGATCTCACTTATCACAGGGGTAACTTTACCCGACACTAGTAGCACCTAATCATCGGCATACGCGACCGCGTTCACTCCACCCCTCTCTAACTTAGCGAGAATTTTATTCATGACTAAAAGCCAAAGAAGAGAAGACAGAACACCACCCTGGGGTGTTCCTCTACTGACGTATTTGGTTAACATTGTATTTCCTAACGTAGATTGAATCCTTCTATCCCTGAGCATGGAAACTATCCACTCCCGGATGTAGAGCTCTACACCAAAGTCAATAAGGGCTTCTAGAATGGACTCAGTTAGGACGTTGTTGAAAGCCCCTTCTACATCTAAGAAGGTGGCGAGTGTATATTCTTTGAAGTTAATAGTTTTCTCAATTGTACGAACTACCTCGTGAAGGGCCGTCTCCGTGGACTTACCCTTTAGGTATGCGTTTTGAGAGTTTTCAAGAGGGCATCCAACTAGGATGTCCCTAATGTGTTTGTCTAGGATGCGCTCCATCGTTTTGAGCACGAAAGAGGTCAGACTAATTGGTCGAAAATCCTTCGCGGATTCATGGCCACTTCTACCGACCTTCGGGATGAAAACTACTCTGACATGTCTCCATGTCTCGGGTACATGGTTGAGATAGAGGCAAACTTTGAAAATTATTTCCAGCCAATGAACAACCACATCTTGCAGTTTTTGAAGCATAATAGGTAGTATGCCATCCAGGCCTGGAGATTTATATGGAGAGAAGGAATTAATTGCCCAGGCAATATTTTCTCTTGTTATGACGGTATTGATATGCTCTACATGAGCTAACGGTGTGATATGAGTTTCAAGTGGTTCCGGTTTACTGTTTTCACACCCCGGAAAGTGTGTCGTCATCAGTAGTTCCAAGGATTCAGCTGGAGAGACTGCCCACTCCCCATCGTTCTTTTTCAAAAAAGACGGGTTGCAATGCTCTTTTGACAGAACTCTACCAAGCTCGCTTGTATACTCTAAGGCTATTTTTATACGGTTGATAAAATTTGTTTTTGTGGCAGATGTTGAAAATTTTCCTTGTCGATTTTCTGAGTTCAGACAGATTTTCATTCCACCATGGAGGAAGAGTTTTTCGGCTATATTTAACCGGGCAAGAGATCTTGAACGCCGTGTTCATAGATGCTTCAAAGGTTTTCACCTTTGACTCTAGATCTGCAACCGATTTTGGGCTCAGATTGGGTATATTGCGCAGTTTAGAATTAAAAATTTTACTGAACTTCTTCCAGTCAATTCGGTTAGGATTTCTATAATCATTGACGACCACTTTCGTTCATTTTTTGAAATGAAAACCGACGAGGATGAAAAACTTGTGATAAATGTTCATTTCGGCAAACTACTACATTGTGTTGCTGATAATGACAATGAAATCGAAGTAAAAGATAATTTGGGAAAGCTTATCCTTTTCGTTGCACATTGTTTGAAAGCATATAATCGATTTGAACACGCATATGATACAACGGAGATGTGCAAAATATTAAACACTGTTTGTGAACAAATACGATTAAAGGAATTTAAGTTCGAAATTATAGTAAGTACTCGTAGCAATAAGTATTGCCTAAGGGGTCGAACATACATATTTTTCTGATTGGTAGTAAGAATAAATTGAAACAAAAAATTATTAATTATTTTAATCAAGCAGGGTGTATCAAGGTTTTACTACGTTAGACGGTTAGCAACTACATACAATGTTGGACAGAGAATTAGCACATCATGCTTTTTTCAGTTAACATAGCCTTATACGATCAGTTGACAAAAGCCTTTCTTAAAAACTTTTCACATTATTGCAATCCTATTATCCCTGAAAATTAACCGTTATTAACACATGTTTGCGTATTAAATCAATATGAGAAGTGTGCGATTGCTAAATTTTCCGTGGCCACAGATAGCACATAGGGTTAAAATTGTGTTTATATAGTATAAAATAGCTGTATTTTCATCAGCTGAAATTCGAAATAAAGTGAATCAAGTCCATGGCATAGCAGTAAACAGCAGAAAAATCGAAAGAACGCTCAACGACAAGGATTTGATAGGTTGAAACTTCGGCACGAGTCCCTGGATTAGCTCGCTAAAGTTTACGAATCAAAATTGTTATTATTTAAAAAAAATTCCTCTGGTGTAATGAGCCCTAACATTGGACTACAAAGAACATTTTTCCAAAATAATAACAACTTTGATTTCTAAACTCTAGCGAACTTAAGCCTGGCTGTAATATTTTTTTTGAAACCAGGGACTCGTGCTGAGTTATCAACCTACCAAATCCTTGTCCTAAAACAATCGGCGGTAAAATGAAGAAGATGTGCTAATTCTGTGGCCACGGAAAATTTAGCAATCGCACACTTGTCATATAGAATTAATACACAAACATGTGTAAATAACGGTAAATTTTCAGGGATAATAGGGGATGCAGTCAAAAGTGCAATAATGTGAAACATTCTTAAGAAAGTCTTTTGTCAACTGGTATAAGGCTATGTTAACTGAAAAAAGCATAATGTGCTAATTCTCTGTCCAACACTGTAAGTTGCTGAATTTTTACTTTAACGAATATAGGATCCATTATCATTTTCTCTTCTTACTCTGGAAAACATGTCTACAACTAGATATTATGGAACTGATCGGTATAGTAAACTATTCAATTACGGCCGTACAAGAGGTCTCGTTACTTTTTACTTGCGATATAGGTACTACAGGGAAAGTTTTGGATTCGTAAAAAATCGAACTCGGGATAGTATTTTCTCTAACATTACGATGATAGAGAACCCGAAAAAAGTTAGTCCCGCAATTCTGTGCGTTTTTCTTCAAGGTAGGTAGGTAGGTAGAGATGGCGGTCACAAGCATCCTTGGTCGATGACCCAATTAACGCTGTAATGCGCCGTTTTGATACCATAACTCGTTTGACCTGTGGGTTAAAAGAACATTTTTAAAGAAAAAGAGGGTATTTTGTGATAGATCTCCCAACGGATCGTCGCCTACGCCCGAGTTCAGCTGCAGTATGCTACGCTAAGCAATTTGCTGATTTGCCCGGGACGCATACGATCTGATCCCTTAGGGTGATCGTCTAGTCGCACACTCGGATATGGTAATCTCTGTACACCTCCGTCTGTTTGCACAACATGACGGTTACCAGAGAAAGTACCACCCGCCTGTATGACCAGACGCTTTTATTGGATTTAGACATGAGATGAAACTTATTAAGGATTTGGACATAGGAAAAACACCCGATAGGACCAAAGTTCGCAACTAAAAACCATCTACACTGTGCCAACTAGGCAACTTGTTGACTGGTATTGAAGCGAAGGTTGGCACAACCGTGTGATCCTCCGGTCCTCGTGCACCATGAGCCACCTTCAAAAACCAGTAGTCTGCTAGCTCACAGTCATAGGAGTTTGGGAAAGAAAGTGGTGCAAAAGGAAACCGAAGTTAATTCTAGATCCATTGAAACATTCTTGAACTTGAAAATAGAAAACCACTCAAAAGGGTCGAAGTCCGCAACTAACACCCATCTACACTGTGCCACCTAGGCACTTGTTGGCTGGTATTGAAGCGGAGATTGGCCCAATTGTGTGATCGTCCGGTCCTCGTGCACCATGGGCCACCTTCAAAAACCGTTAGTCTGCTAGCTCGCAGTCATAGGAGTTTAAGGAAGAAGACGGTGCAAGAGGAACCGAATTAAATCCTCGATCCATTTCGTCGCGTTGAGGAAAGAAGTCAAATCTTTGATCTTCGTTCCGGAGAGTTCGTAAAGTTCGTCAAAAAAGGGCTTCCCAAAAGATTGTTGCCTCATTCTGGCCAAAGCGGGACATTTACAGAGGAAATGAAAGACTGTTTCCTTTTCCTGCTGGTCCCCACAACTACGACAGTGAGTATTGTAGGGGATGCCAAGCTTCGCCACATGTTCTCCTATTGGCCAGTGTCCAGTGCATGTTGCAACAATCCTTGCTATGTCTCGCCTGGGTCTGCACATTAGGTTAATAGTTCGGGATTTATTATAGGTAGGCCAGATTTTTCTAGCAATAATGCAGTTAGTTAAACTATTCCACCTACTATTAGATTCTGAGAGAAAAATTGAGAATATATTGCCCTTCATAACTCCAAGAGGAATACTGACTCTTTCCGCAAGTGAGTTATGAAGGGCTGAACCTTGCCTGGCCAGCTCGTCAGCCCGCTCATTCCCCTCAATGCCACTGTGACCCGGAACCCAGATAAGAGTGACCCTGAGGTTAGTGTTCAGACTCAGAAGCTCTTCCTGGCATTGTCGTACTAATTTTGAGGATGATGTAGCCGAATTAATGGCTTTGACAGCCGCTTGACTGTCTGAGAAAATAGCTGTATTTCGGTTCTGGTTTGGATTTTGTTTAAGTAGCTTGCATTCTTCCCTGATCGCCAGTACTTCAGCCTGAAAGACACTAGCAAAGTCAGGTAGCCGAAAAGACCTGGATATATTTAGGGACTCTGAGAAAATACCCGTACCAACATCGCACTCCAACTTGACCCATCAGTAAAGATAGTTGTGTCGAAGTCTTTCGCCGTCATCATTCCAATCATTTCTGGATGGGAATATAACTTTAAAATCTTTACCGAGGCTCGTTGAAGGGGTGCAGTAATCAGTCGGAGTCGAAAACATTTCAGTAGGAATTAAACCCGTGATGTTGCTGTGCCCATAGGGTTTGGCAAACCAGGAGTTCGATTCTTTAAGTCTTATCGCGCTGCAAGATACTAGGTATTTAATGAGTAAATCTAGTGGTAAAAGGTGTAGAAAAACTCCTAAAGCATCTGTTGGACAGGATCGAATAGCCCCTGTGGTGCCAATGCTAGCTGTTGAACCTTCCTAAGTTTGTTGATATTATACAAATTCTTTAATGCTGGCCACCACACAATCGAACCATACGTGAGAATAGGTCGCACCACGGCTGTGTATGTCCATAAAATCATTTTTGACTGGAGGCCCCACCTCTTACCAAAAGTTTTGCTACAGGCATAGAAAGCTATACAGGCCTTCTTAACCCGTTCTTCTATGTTAAATTTTCAGTTTAATTTAGGGTCGAGAATTACACCCAGATATTTTGCACTGGAGGAGAGCGAAAGTGTTTGACCGTTGAGTCGAGGTAGACTGAAGGGGTCTATCTTTGTTTTGGTAGTTAAAAGTATAAGTTCAGTTTTGCTTTGATTAATACCCAGTCCGCAGCTCGCAGCCCAGTTACTAACCTTCCTTAAAGCCACCTCCGTGATCTCACTTATCACAGGGGTAAACTTACCCGACACTAGTAGCACCAAATCATCGGCATACGCGACCGCCTTCACTCCACCCCTCTCTAACTTAGCGAGAATTTTATTCATGACTAAAAGCCAAAGAAGAGAAGACAGAACACCACCCTGGGGTGTTCCTCTACTGACGTATTTGGTTAACATTGTATTTCCTAACGTAGATTGAATCCTTCTATCCCTGAGCATGGAAACTATCCACTCCCGGATGTAGAGCTCTACACCAAAGTCAATAAGGGCTTCTAGAATGGACTCAGTTAGGACGTTGTTGAAAGCCCCTTCTACATCTAAGAAGGTGGCGAGTGTATATTCTTTGAAGTTAATAGTTTTCTCAATTGTACGAACTACCTCGTGAAGGGCCGTCTCCGTGGACTTACCCTTTAGGTATGCGTTTTGAGAGTTTTCAAGAGGGCATCCAACTAGGATGTCCCTAATGTGTTTGTCTAGGATGCGCTCCATCGTTTTGAGCACGAAAGAGGTCAGACTAATTGGTCGAAAATCCTTCGCGGATTCATGGCCACTTCTACCGACCTTCGGGATGAAAACTACTCTGACATGTCTCCATGTCTCGGGTACATGGTTGAGATAGAGGCAAACTTTGAAAATTATTTCCAGCCAATGAACAACCACATCTTGCAGTTTTTGAAGCATAATAGGTAGTATGCCATCCAGGCCTGGAGATTTATATGGAGAGAAGGAATTAATTGCCCAGGCAATATTTTCTCTTGTTATGACGGTATTGATATGCTCTACATGAGCTAACGGTGTGATATGAGTTTCAAGTGGTTCCGGTTTACTGTTTTCACACCCCGGAAAGTGTGTCGTCATCAGTAGTTCCAAGGATTCAGCTGGAGAGACTGCCCACTCCCCATCGTTCTTTTTCAAAAAAGACGGGTTGCAATGCTCTTTTGACAGAACTCTACCAAGCTCGCTTGTATACTCTAAGGCTATTTTTATACGGTTGATAAAATTTGTTTTTGTGGCAGATGTTGAAAATTTTCCTTGTCGATTTTCTGAGTTCAGACAGATTTTCATTCCACCATGGAGGAAGAGTTTTTCGGCTATATTTAACCGGGCAAGAGATCTTGAACGCCGTGTTCATAGATGCTTCAAAGGTTTTCACCTTTGACTCTAGATCTGCAACCGATTTTGGGCTCAGATTGGGTATATTGCGCAGTTTAGAATTAAAAATTTTACTGAACTTCTTCCAGTCAATTCGGTTAGGATTTCTATAATCATTGACGACCACTTTCGTTCATTTTTTGAAATGAAAACCGACGAGGATGAAAAACTTGTGATAAATGTTCATTTCGGCAAACTACTACATTGTGTTGCTGATAATGACAATGAAATCGAAGTAAAAGATAATTTGGGAAAGCTTATCCTTTTCGTTGCACATTGTTTGAAAGCATATAATCGATTTGAACACGCATATGATACAACGGAGATGTGCAAAATATTAAACACTGTTTGTGAACAAATACGATTAAAGGAATTTAAGTTCGAAATTATAGTAAGTACTCGTAGCAATAAGTATTGCCTAAGGGGTCGAACATACATATTTTTCTGATTGGTAGTAAGAATAAATTGAAACAAAAAATTATTAATTATTTTAATCAAGCAGGGTGTATCAAGGTTTTACTACGTTAGACGGTTAGCAACTACATACAATGTTGGACAGAGAATTAGCACATCATGCTTTTTTCAGTTAACATAGCCTTATACGATCAGTTGACAAAAGCCTTTCTTAAAAACTTTTCACATTATTGCAATCCTATTATCCCTGAAAATTTACCGTTATTAACACATGTTTGCGTATTTAAATCAATATGAGAAGTGTGCGATTGCTAAATTTTCCGTGGCCACAGATAGCACATAGGGTTAAAATTTTGTTTATATAGTATAAAATAGCTGTATTTTCATCAGCTGAAATTCGAAATAAAGTGAATCAAGTCCATGGCATAGCAGTAAACAGCAGAAAAATCGAAAGAACGCTCAACGACAAGGATTTGATAGGTTGAAACTTCGGCACGAGTCCCTGGTTTAGCTCGCTAAAGTTTACGAATCAAAATTGTTATTATTTAAAAAAAATCCTCTGGTGTAATGAGCCCTAACATTGGACTACAAAGAACATTTTTCCAAAATAATAACAACTTTGATTTCTAAACTCTAGCGAACTTAAGCCTGGCTGTAATATTTTTTTTGAAACCAGGGACTCGTGCTGAGTTATCAACCTACCAAATCCTTGTCCTAAAACAATCGGCGGTAAAATGAAGAAGATGTGCTAATTCTGTGGCCACGGAAAATTTAGCAATCGCACACTTGTCATATAGAATTAATACACAAACATGTGTAACTAACGGTAAATTTTCAGGGATAATAGGGGATGCAGTCAAAAGTGCAATAATGTGAAACATTCTTAAGAAAGTCTTTTGTCAACTGGTATAAGGCTATGTTAACTGAAAAAAGCATAATGTGCTAATTCTCTGTCCAACACTGTAAGTTGCTGAATTTTTACTTTAACGAATATAGGATCCATTATCATTTTCTCTTCTTACTCTGGAAAACATGTCTACAACTAGATATTATGGAACTGATCGGTATAGTAAACTATTCAATTACGGCCGTACAAGAGGTCTCGTTACTTTTTACTTGCGATATAGGTACTACAGGGAAAGTTTTGGATTCGTAAAAAATCGAACTCGGGATAGTATTTTCTCTAACATTACGATGATAGAGAACCCGAAAAAAGTTAGTCCCGCAATTCTGTGCGTTTTTCTTCAAGGTAGGTAGGTAGGTAGAGATGGCGGTCACAAGCATCCTTGGTCGATGACCCAATTAACGCTGTAATGCGCCGTTTTGATACCATAACTCGTTTGACCTGTGGGTTAAAAGAACATTTTTAAAGAAAAAGAGGGTATTTTGTGATAGATCTCCCAACGGATCGTCGCCTACGCCCGAGTTCAGCTGCAGTATGCTACGCTAAGCAATTTGCTGATTTGCCCGGGACGCATACGATCTGATCCCTTAGGGTGATCGTCTAGTCGCACACTCGGATATGGTAATCTCTGTACACCTCCGTCTGTTTGCACAACATGACGGTTACCAGAGAAAGTACCACCCGCCTGTATGACCAGACGCTTTTATTGGATTTAGACATGAGATGAAACTTATTAAGGATTTGGACATAGGAAAAACACCCGATAGGACCAAAGTTCGCAACTAAAAACCATCTACACTGTGCCAACTAGGCAACTTGTTGACTGGTATTGAAGCGAAGGTTGGCACAACCGTGTGATCCTCCGGTCCTCGTGCACCATGAGCCACCTTCAAAAACCAGTAGTCTGCTAGCTCACAGTCATAGGAGTTTGGGAAAGAAAGTGGTGCAAAAGGAAACCGAAGTTAATTCTAGATCCATTGAAACATTCTTGAACTTGAAAATAGAAAAACACTCAAAAGGGTCGAAGTCCGCAACTAACACCCATCTACACTGTGCCACCTAGGCACTTGTTGGCTGGTATTGAAGCGGAGATTGGCCCAATTGTGTGATCGTCCGGTCCTCGTGCACCATGGGCCACCTTCAAAAACCGTTAGTCTGCTAGCTCGCAGTCATAGGAGTTTAAGGAAGAAGACGGTGCAAGAGGAACCGAATTAAATCCTAGATCCATTTCGTCGCGTTGAGGAAAGAAGTCAAATCTTTGATCTTCGTTCCGGAGAGTTCGTAAAGTTCGTCAAAAAAGGGCTTCCCAAAAGATTGTTGCCTCATTCTGGCCAAAGCGGGACATTTACAGAGGAAATGAAAGACTGTTTCCTTTTCCTGCTGGTCCCCACAACTACGACAGTGAGTATTGTAGGGGATGCCAAGCTTCGCCACATGCTCTCCTATTGGCCAGTGTCCAGTGCATGTTGCAACAATCCTTGCTATGTCTCGCCTGGGTCTGCACATTAGGTTAATAGTTCGGGATTTATTATAGGTAGGCCAGATTTTTCTAGCAATAATGCAGTTAGTTAAACTATTCCACCTACTATTAGATTCTGAGAGAAAAATTGAGAATATATTGCCCTTCATAACTCCAAGAGGAATACTGACTCTTTCCGCAAGTGAGTTATGAAGGGCTGAACCTTGCCTGGCCAGCTCGTCAGCCCGCTCATTCCCCTTAATGCCACTGTGACCCGGAACCCAGATAAGAGTGACCCTGAGATTAGTGTTCAGACTCAGAAGCTCTTCCTGTTATTGTCGTACTAATTTTGAGGATGATGTAGCCGAATTAATGGCTTTGACAGCCGCTTGACTGTCTGAGAAAATAGCTGTATTTCGGTTCTGGTTTGGATTTTGTTTCAGTAGCTTGCATTCTTCCCTGATCGCCAGTACTTCAGCCTGAAAGACACTAGCAAAGTCAGGTAGCCGAAAAGACCTGGATATATTTAGGGACTCTGAGAAAATACCCGTACCAACATCGCACTCCATCTTTGACCCATCAGTAAAGATAGTTGTGTCGAAGTCTTTCGTCACGACGTCATCATTCCAATCATTTCTGGATGGGAATATAACTTTAAAATCTTTACCGAGGCTCGTTGAAGGGGTGCAGTAATCAGTCGGAGTCCAAAACATTTCAGTAGGAATTAAACCCGTGATGTTGCTGTGCCCATAGGGTTTGGCAAACCAGGAGTTCGATTCTTTAAGTCTTATCGCGCTGCAAGATACTAGGTATTTAATGTGTAAATCTAGTGGTAAAAGGTGTAGAAAAACTCCTAAAGCATCTGTTGGACAGGATCGAATAGCCCCTGTGGTGCCAATGCTAGCTGTTGAACCTTCCTAAGTTTGTTGATATTATACAAATTCTTTAATGCTGGCCACCACACAATCGAACCATACGTGAGAATAGGTCGCACCACGGCTGTGTATGTCCATAAAATCATTTTTGACTGGAGGCCCCACCTCTTACCAAAAGTTTTGCTACAGGCATAGAAAGCTATACAGGCCTTCTTAACCCGTTCTTCAATGTTTAATTTTCAGTTTAATTTAGGGTCGAGAATTACACCCAGATATTTTGCACTGGAGGAGAGCAAAAGTGTTTGACCGTTTAGTCGAGGTAGACTGAAGGGGTCTATCTTTGTTTTGGTAGTAAAAAGTATAAGTTCAGTTTTGCTTTGATTAATACCCAGTCCGCAGCTCGGAGCCCAGTTACTAACCTTCCTTAAAGCCACCTCCGTGATCTCACTTATCACAGGGGTAACTTTACCCGACACTAGTAGCACCAAATCATCGGCATACGCGACCGCCTTCACTCCACCCCTCTCTAACTTTGCGAGAATTTTATTCATGACTAAAAGCCAAAGAAGAGAAGACAGAACACCACCCTGGGGTGTTCCTCTACTGACGTATTTGGTTAACATTGTATTTCCTAACGTAGATTGAATCCTTCTATCCCTGAGCATGGAAACTATCCACTCCCGGATGTAGAGCTCTACACCAAAGTCAATAAGGGCTTCTAGAATGGACTCAGTTAGGACGTTGTTGAAAGCTCCTTCTACATCTAAGAAGGTGGCGAGTGTATATTCTTTGAAGTTAATAGTTTTCTCAATTGTACGAACTACCTCGTGAAGGGCCGTCTCCGTGGACTTACCCTTTAGGTATGCGTGTTGAGAGTTTTCAAGAGGGCATCCAACTAGGATGTCCCTAATGTGTTTGTCTAGGATGCGCTCCATCGTTTTGAGCACGAAAGAGGTCAGACTAATTGGTCGAAAATCCTTCGCGGATTCATGGCCACTTCTACCGACCTTCGGGATGAAAACTACTCTGACATGTCTCCATGTCTCGGGTACATGGTTGAGATAGAGGCAACCTTTGAAAATTATTTCCAGCCAAGAAACAACCACATCTTGCAGTTTTTGAAGCATAATAGTTAGTATGCCATCCAGGCCTGGAGATTTATATGGAGAGAAGGAATTAATTGCCCAGGCAATATTTTCTCTTGTTATGACGGTATTGATATGCTCTACATGAGCTAACGGTGTGATATGAGTTTCAAGTGGTTCCGGTTTACTGTTTTCACACCCCGGAAAGTGTGTCGTCATCAGTAGTTCCAAGGATTCAGCTGGAGAGACTGCCCACTCCCCATCGTTCTTTTTCAAAAAAGACGGGTTGCAATGCTCTTTTGACAGAACTCTACCAAGCTCGCTTGTATATTCTAAGGCTATTTTTATACGGTTGATAAAATTTGTTTTTGTGGCAGATGTTGAAAATTTTCCTTGTCGATTTTCTGAGTTGAGACAGATTTTCATTCCACCATGGAGGGAGAGTTTTTCGGCTATATTTAACCGGGCAAGAGATCTTGAACGCCGTGTTCATAGATGCTTCAAAGGTTTTCACCTTTGACTGATAGATCTGCAACCGATTTTGGGCTCAGATTGAGTATATTGCGCAGTTTAGAATTAAAAATTTTACTGAACTTCTTCCAGTCAATTCGGTTAGGATTTCTATAATTCATTGACGACCACTTTCGTTCATTTTTTGAAATGAAAACCGACGAGGATGAAAAACTTGTGATAAATGTTCATTTCGGCAAACTACTACATTGTGTTGCTGATAATGACAATGAAATCGAAGTAAAAGATAATTTGGGAAAGCTTATCCTTTTCGTTGCACATTGTTTGAAAGCATATAATCGATTTGAACACGCATATGATACAACGGAGATGTGCAAAATATTAAACACTGTTTGTGAACAAATACGATTAAAGGAATTTAAGTTCGAAATTATAGTAAGTACTCGTAGCAATAAGTATTGCCTAAGGGGTCGAACATACATATTTTTCTGATTGGTAGTAAGAATAAATTGAAACAAAAAATTATTAATTATTTTAATCAAGCAGGGTGTATCAAGGTTTTACTACGTTAGACGGTTAGCAACTACATACAGTGTTGGACAGAGAATTAGCACATCATGCTTTTTTCAGTTAACATAGCCTTATACGATCAGTTGACAAAAGCCTTTCTTAAAAACTTTTCACATTATTGCAATCCTATTATCCCTGAAAATTTACCGTTATTAACACATGTTTGCGTATTAAATCAATATGAGAAGTGTGCGATTGCTAAATTTTCCGTGGCCACAGATAGCACATAATCATAATAATCATCAGCTGAAATTCGAAATAAAGTGAATCAAGTCCATGGCATAGCAGTAAGCAGCAGAAAAATCGAAAGAACGCTCAACAACAAGGATTTGATAGGTTGATAACTCAGCACGAGTCCCTGGTTTAGCTCGCTAAAGTTTACGAATCAAAATTGTTATTATTTAAAAAAAAATCCTCTGGTGTAATGAGCCCTAACATTGGACTACAAAGAACATTTTTCCAAAATAATAACAACTTTGATTTCTAAACTCTAGCGAACTTAAGCCTGGCTGTAATATTTTTTTGAAACCAGGGACTCGTGCTGAGTTATCAACCTACCAAATCCTTGTCCTAAAACAATCGGCGGTAAAATGAAGAAGAAGATGTGCTAATTCTGTGGCCACGGAAAATTTAGCAATCGCACCCTTGTCATATAGAATTAATACACAAACATGTGTAAATAACGGTAAATTTTCAGGGATAATAGGGATGCAGTCAAAAGTGCAATAATGTGAAACATTCTTAAGAAAGTCTTTTGTCAACTGGTATAAGGCTATGTTAACTGAAAAAAGCATAATGTGCTAATTCTCTGTCCAACACTGTGAGTTGCTGAATTTTTACTTTAACGAATATAGGATCCATTATCATTTTCTCTTCTTACTCTGGAAAACATGTCTACAACTAGATATTATGGAACTGATCGGTATAGTAAACTATTCAATTACGGCCGTACAAGAGGTCTCGTTACTTTTTACTTGCGATATAGGTACTACAGGGAAAGTTTTAGATTCGTAAAAAATCGAACTCGGGATAGTATTTTCTCTAACATTACGATGATAGAGAACCCGAAAAAAGTTAGTCCCGCAATTCTGTGCGTTTTTCTTCAAGGTAGGTAGGTAGGTAGAGATGGCGGTCACAAGCATCCTTGGTCGATGACCCAATTAACGCTGTAATGCGCCGTTTTGATACCATAACTCGTTTGACCTGTGGGTTAAAAGAACATTTTTAAAGAAAAAGAGGGTATTTTGTGATAGATCTCCCAACGGATCATTGCCTGCGCCCGAGTTCAGCTGCAGTTTGCTACGCTAAGCAATTTGCTGATTTGCCCGGGACGCATACGATCTGATCCCTTACGGTGATCGTCAAGTCGCACACTCGGATATGGAAATCTCTGTACACCTCCGTCTGTTTGCACAACATGACGGTTACCAGATAAAGTACCACCCGCCTGTATGACCAGACGCTTTTATTGGATTTAGACATGAGATGAAACTTATTAAGGATTTGGACATAGGAAAAACACCCGATAGGACCAAAGTTCGCAACTAAAAACCATCTACATTGTGCCAACTAGGCAACTTGTTGACTGGTATTGAAGCGAAGGTTGGCACAACCATGTGATCCTCCGGTCCTCGTGCACCATGAGCCACCTTCAAAAACCAGTAGTCTGCTAGCTCACAGTCATAGGAGTTTGGGAAAGAAAGTGGTGCAAAAGGAAACCGAAGTTAATTCTAGATCCATTGAAACATTCTTGAACTTGAAAATAGAAAAACACTCAAAAGGGTCGAAGTCCGCAACTAAGACCCATCTACACTGTGCCACCTAGGCACTTGTTGGCTGGTATTGAAGCGGAGATTGGCCCAATCGTGTGATCGTCCGGTCCTCGTGCACTATGAGCCACCTTCAAAAACCGTTAGTCTGCTAGCTCGCAGTCATAGGAGTTTGGGGAAAAAGACGGTGCAAGAGGAACCGAAGTAAATCCTAGATCCATTTCGTCGCGTTGAGGAAAGAAGCCAAATCTTTGATCTTCGTTCCGGAGAGTTCGTGAAGTTCGTCAAAAAAGGGCTTCCAAAAAGATTGTTGCCTCATTCTGGCCAAAGCGGGACATTTACAGAGGAAATGAAAGACTGTTTCCTTTTCCTGCTGGTCCCCACAACTACGACAGTGAGTATTGTAGGGGATGCCAAGCTTCGCCACATGTTCTCCTATTGGCCAGTGTCCAGTGCATGTTGCAACAATCCTTGCTATGTCTCGCCTGGGTCTGCACATTAGGTTAATAGTTCGGGATTTATTATAGGTAGGCCAGATTTTTCTAGCAATAATGCAGTTAGTTAAACTATTCCACCTACTATTAGATTCTGAGAGAAAAATTGAGAATATATTGCCCTTCATAACTCCAAGAGGAATACTGACTCTTTCCGCAAGTGAGTTATGAAGGGCTGAACCTTGCCTGGCCAGCTCGTCAGCCCGCTCATTCCCCTCAATGCCACTGTGACCCGGAACCCAGATAAGAGTGACCCTGAGGTTAGTGTTCAGACTCAGAAGCTCTTCCTGGCATTGTCGTACTAATTTTGAGGATGATGTAGCCGAATTAATGGCTTTGACAGCCGCTTGACTGTCTGAGAAAATAGCTGTATTTCGGTTCTGGTTTGGATTTTGTTTAAGTAGCTTGCATTCTTCCCTGATCGCCAGTACTTCAGCCTGAAAGACACTAGCAAAGTCAGGTAGCCGAAAAGACCTGGATATATTTAGGGACTCTGAGAAAATACCCGTACCAACATCGCACTCCATCTTTGACCCATCAGTAAAGATAGTTGTGTCGAAGTCTTTCGCCGTCATCATTCCAATCATTTCTGGATGGGAATATAACTTTAAAATCTTTACCGAGGCTCGTTGAAGGGGTGCAGTAATCAGTCGGAGTCGAAAACATTTCAGTAGGAATTAAACCCGTGATGTTGCCGTGCCCATAGGGTTTGGCAAACCAGGAGTTCGATTCTTTAAGTCTTATCGCGCTGCAAGATACTAGGTATTTAATGTGTAAATCTAGTGGTAAAAGGTGTAGAAAAACTCCTAAAGCATCTGTTGGACAGGATCGAATAGCCCCTGTGGTGCCAATGCTAGCTGTTGAACCTTCCTAAGTTTGTTGATATTATACAAATTCTTTAATGCTGGCCACCACACAATCGAACCATACGTGAGAATAGGTCGCACCACGGCTGTGTATGTCCATAAAATCATTTTTGACTGGAGGCCCCACCTCTTACCAAAAGTTTTGCTACAGGCATAGAAAGCTATACAGGCCTTCTTAACCCGTTCTTCAATGTTTAATTTTCAGTTTAATTTAGGGTCGAGAATTACACCCAGATATTTTGCACTGGAGGTGAGCGAAAGTGTTTGACCGTTGATTCGAGGTAGACTGAAGGGGTCTATCTTTGTTTTGGTAGTAAAAAGTATAGGTTCAGTTTTGCTTTGATTAATACCCAGTCCGCAGCTCGCAGCCCAGTTACTAACCTTCCTTAAAGCCACCTCCGTGATCTCACTTATCACAGGGGTAAACTTTCCCGACACTAGTAGTACCAAATCATCGGCATACGCGACCGCCTTCACTCCACCCCTCTCTAACTTAGCGAGAATTTTATTCATGACTAAAAGCCAAAGAAGAGAAGACAGAACACCACCCTGGGGTGTTCCTCTACTGACGTATTTGGTTAACATTGTATTTCCTAACGTAGATTGAATCCTCCTATCCCTGAGCATGGAAACTATCCACTCCCGGATGTAGAGCTCTACACCAAAGTCAATAAGGGCTTCTAGAATGGACTCAGTTAGGACGTTGTTGAAAGCCCCTTCTACATCTAAGAAGGTGGCGAGTGTATATTCTTTGAAGTTAATAGTTTTCTCAATTGTACGAACTACCTCGTGAAGGGCCGTCTCCGTGGACTAACCCTTTAGGTATGCGTGGGGCATCCAACTAGGATGTCCCTAATGTGTTTGTCTAGGATGCGCTCCATCGTTTTGAGCACGAAAGAGGTCAGACTAATTGGTCGAAAATCCTTCGCGGATTCATGGCCACTTCTACCGACCTTCGGGATGAAAACTACTCTGACATGTCTCCATGTCTCGGGTACATGGTTGAGATAGAGGCAACCTTTGAAAATTATTTCCAGCCAAGAAACAACCACATCTTGCAGTTTTTGAAGCATAATAGTTAGTATGCCATCCAGGCCTGGAGATTTATATGGAGAGAAGGAATTAATTGCCCAGGCAATATTTTCTCTTGTTATGACGGTATTGATATGCTCTACATGAGCTAACGGTGTGATATGCGTTTCAAGTGGTTCCGGTTTACTGTTTTCACACCCCGGAAAGTGTGTCGTCATCAGTAGTTCCAAGGATTCAGCTGGAGAGACTGCCCACTCCCCATCGTTCTTTTTCAAAAAAGACGGGTTGCAATGCTCTTTTGACAGAACTCTACCAAGCTCGCTTGTATACTCTAAGGCTATTTTTATACGGTTGATAAAATTTGTTTTTGTGGCAGATGTTGAAAATTTTCCTTGTCGATTTTCTGAGTTGAGACAGATTTTCATTCCACCATGGAGGCAGAGTTTTTCGGCTATATTTAACCGGGCAAGAGATCTTGAACGCCGTGTTCATAGATGCTTCAAAGGTTTTCACCTTTGACTCTAGATCTGCAACCGATTCTGGACTCAGATTGGGTATATTGCGCAGTTTAGAATTAAAAATTTTACTGAACTTCTTCCAGTCAATTCGTTTAGGATTTCTATAATTCATTGACGACCACTTTCGTTCATTTTTTGAAATGAAAACCGACGAGGATGAAAAACTTGTGATAAATGTTCATTTCGGCAAACTACTACATTGTGTTGCTGATAATGACAATGAAATCGAAGTAAAAGATAATTTGGGAAAGCTTATCCTTTTCGTTGCACATTGTTTGAAAGCATATAATCGATTTGAACACGCATATGATACAACGGAGATGTGCAAAATATTAAACACTGTTTGTGAACAAATACGATTAAAGGAATTTAAGTTCGAAATTATAGTAAGTACTCGTAGCAATAAGTATTGCCTAAGGGGTCGAACATACATATTTTTCTGATTGGTAGTAAGAATAAATTGAAACAAAAAATTATTAATTATTTTAATCAAGCAGGGTGTATCAATGTTTTACTACGTTAGACGGTTAGCAACTACATACAGTGTTGGACAGAGAATTAGCACATCATGCTTTTTTCAGTTAACATAGCCTTATACGATCAGTTGACAAAAGCCTTTCTTAAAAACTTTTCACATTATTGCAATCCTATTATCCCTGAAAATTTACCGTTATTAACACATGTTTGCGTATTAAATCAATATGAGAAGTGTGCGATTGCTAAATTTTCCGTGGCCACAGATAGCACATAGGGTTAAAATTGTGTTTACATAGTATAAAATAGCTGTATTTTCATCAGCTGAAATTCGAAATAAAGTGAATCAAGTCCATGGCATAGCAGTAAGCAGCAGAAAAATCGAAAGAACACTCAACGACAAGGATTTGATAGGTTGATAACTCAGCACGAGTCCCTGGTTTAGCTTGCTAAAGTTTACGAATCAAAATTGTTATTATTAAAAAAAAAAATCCTCTGGTGTAATGAGCCCTAACATTGGACTACAAAGAACATTTTTCCAAAATAATAACAACTTTGATTTCTAAACTCTAGCGAACTTAAGCCTGGCTGTAATATTTTTTTGAAACCAGGGACTCGTGCTTAGTTATCAACCTACCAAATCCTTGTCCTAAAACAATCGGCGGTAAAATGAAGAAGAAGATGTGCTAATTCTGTGGCCACGGAAAATTTAGCAATCGCACACTTGTCATATAGAATTAATACACAAACATGTGTAAATAACGGTAAATTTTCAGGGATAATAAGGGATGCAGTCAAAAGTGCAATAATGTGAAACATTCTTAAGAAAGTCTTTTGTCAACTAGTATAAGGCTGTGTGAACTGAAAAACACATAATGTGCTAATTCTCTGTCCAACACTGTAAGTTGCTGAATTTTTACTTTAACGAATATAGGATCCATTATCATTTTCTCTTCTTACTCTGGAAAACATGTCTACAACTAGATATTATGGAACTGATCGGTATAGTAAACTATTCAATTACGGCCGTACAAGAGGTCTCGTTACTTTTTACTTGCGATATAGGTACTACAGGGAAAGTTTTAGATTCGTAAAAAATCGAACTCGGGATAGTATTTTCTCTAACATTACGATGATAGAGAACCCGAAAAAAGTTAGTCCCGCAATTCTGTGCGTTTTTCTTCAAGGTAGGTAGGTAGGTAGAGATGGCGGTCACAAGCATCCTTGGTCGATGACCCAATTAACGCTGTAATGCGCCGTTTTGATACCATAACTCGTTTGACCTGTGGGTTAAAAGAACATTTTTAAAGAAAAAGAGGGTATTTTGTGATAGATCTCCCAACGGATCATTGCCTACGCCCGAGTTCAGCTGCAGTTTGCTACGCTAAGCAATTTGCTGATTTGCCCGGGACGCATACGATCTGATCCCTTACGGTGATCGTCAAGTCGCACACTCGGATATGGAAATCTCTGTACACCTCCGTCTGTTTGCACAACATGACGGTTACCAGATAAAGTACCACCCGCCTGTATGACCAGACGCTTTTATTGGATTTAGACATGAGATGAAACTTATTAAGGATTTCGACATAGGAAAAACACCCGATAGGACCAAAGTTCGCAACTAAAAACCATCTACATTGTGCCAACTTGTTGACTGGTATTGAAGCGAAGGTTGGCACAACCGTGTGATCCTCCGGTCCTCGTGCACCATGAGCCACCTTCAAAAACCAGTAGTCTGCTAGCTCACAGTCATAGGAGTTTGGGAAAGAAAGTGGTGCAAAAGGAAACCGAAGTTAATTCTAGATCCATTGAAACATTCTTGAACTTGAAAATAGAAAAACACTCAAAAGGGTCGAAGTCCGCAACTAAGACCCATCTACACTGTGCCACCTAGGCACTTGTTGGCTGGTATTGAAGCGGAGATTGGCCCAATTGTGTGATCGTCCGGTCCTCGTGCACCATTTGCCACCTTCAAAAACCGTTAGTCTGCTAGCTCGCAGTCATAGGAGTTTGGGGAAGAAGACGGTGCAAGAGGAACCGAAGTAAATCCTAGATCCATTTCGTCGCGTTGAGGAAAGAAGTCAAATCTTTGATCTTCGTTCCGGAGAGTTCGTGAAGGTCGTCAAAAAAGGGCTTCCCAAAAGATTGTTGCCTCATTCTGGCCAAAGCGGGACATTTACAGAGGAAATGAAAGACTGTTTCCTTTTCCTGCTGGTCCTCACAACTACGACAGTGAGTATTGTAGGGGATGCCAAGCTTCGCCACATGTTCTCCTATTGGCCAGTGTCCAGTGCATGTTGCAACAATCCCTGCTATGTCTCGCCTGGGTCTGCACATTAGGTTAATAGTTCGGGATTTATTATAGGTTGGCCAGATTTTTCTAGCAATAATGCAGTTAGTTAAACTATTCCACCTACGATTAGATTCTGAGAGAAAAATTGAGAATATATTGCCCTTCATAACTCCAAGAGGAATACTGACTCTTTCTGCAAGTGAGTTATGAAGGGCTGAACCTTGCCTGGCCAGCTCGTCAGCCCGCTCATTCCCCTCAATGCCACTGTGACCCGGAACCCAGATAAGAGTGACCCTGAGGTTAGTGTTCAGACTCAGAAGCTCTTCCTGGCATTGTCGTACTAATTTTGAGGATGATGTAGCCGTATTAATGGCTTTGACAGCCGCTTGACTGTCTGAGAAAATAGCTGTATTTCGGTTCTGGTTTGGATTTTGTTTAAGTAGCTTGCATTCTTCCCTGATCGCCAGTACTTCAGCCTGAAAGACACTAGCAAAGTCAGGTAGCCGAAAAGACCTGGATATATTTAGGGACTCTGAGAAAATACCCGTACCAACATCGCACACCATCTTTGACCCATCAGTAAAGATAGTTGTGTCGAAGTCTTTCGTCACGACGTCATCATTCCAATCATTTCTGGATGGGAATATAACTTTAAAATCTTTACCGAGGCTCGTTGAAGGGGTGCAGTAATCAGTCGGAGTCGAAAACATTTCGGTAGGATTTAAACCCGTGAAGTTGCTGTGCCCATAGGGTTTGGCAAACCAGGAGTTCGATTCTTTAAGTCTTATCGCGCTGCAAGATACTAGGTATTTATTGTGTAAATCTAGTGGTAAAAGGTGTAGAAAAACTCCTAAAGCATCTGTTGGACAGGATCGAATAGCCCCTGTGGTGCCAATGCTAGCTGTTGAACCTTCCTAAGTTTGTTGATATTATACAAATTCTTTAATGCTGGCCTCCACACAATCGAACCATACGTGAGAATAGGTCGCACCACGGCTGTGTATGTCCATAAAATCATTTTTGACTGGAGGCCCCACCTCTTACCAAAAGTTTTGCTACAGGCATAGAAAGCTATACAGGCCTTCTTAACCCGTTCTTCAATGTTTAATTTTCAGTTTAATTTAGGGTCGAGAATTACACCCAGATATTTTGCACTGGAGGAGAGCGAAAGTGTTTGACCGTTGAGTCGAGGTAGATTGAAGGGGTCTATCTTTGTTTTGGTAGTAAAAAGTATAAGTTCAGTTTTGCTTTGATTAATACCCGGTCCGCAGCTCGCAGCCCAGTTACTAACCTTCCTTAAAGCCACCTCCATGATCTCACTTATCACAGGGGTAAACTTACCCGACACTAGTAGCACCAAATCATCGGCATACGCGACCGCCTTCACTCTACCCCTCTCTAACTTAGCGAGAATTTTATTCATGACTAAAAGCCAAAGAAGAGGAGACAGAACACCACCCTGGGGTGTTCCTCTACTGACGTATTTGGTTAACATTGTATTTCCTAACGTAGATTGAATCCTCCTATCCCTGAGCATGGAAACTATCCACTCCCGGATGTAGAGCTCTACACCAAAGTCAATAAGGGCTTCTAGAATAGACTCAGTTAGGACGTTGTTGAAAGCCCCTTCTACATTTAAGAAGGTGGCGAGTGTATATTCTTTGAAGTTAATAGTTTTCTCAATTGTACGAATAACCTCGTGAAGGGCCGTCTCCGTGGAATTACCCTTTAGGTATGCGTGTTGAGAGTTTTCAAGAGGGCATCCAACTAGGATGTCCCTAATGTGTTTGTCTAGGATGCGCTCCATCGTTTTGAGCACGAAAGAGGTCAGACTAATTGGTCGAAAATCCTTCGCGGATTCATGGCCACTTCTACCGACCTTCGGGATGAAAACTACTCTGACATGTCTCCATGTCTCGGGTACATGGCTGAGATAGAGGCAACCTTTGAAAATTATTTCCAGCCAAGGAACAACCACATCTTGCAGTTTTTGAAGCATAATAGGTATTATGCCATCCAGGCCTGGAGATTTATATGGAGAGAAGGAATTAATTGCCCAGGCAATATTTTCTCTTGTTATGACGGTATTTATATGCTCTACATGAGCTAACGGTGTGATTTGAGTTTCAAGTGGTTCCGGTTTACTGTTTTCACACCCCGGAAAGTGTGTCGTCATCAGTAGTTCCAAGGATTCAGCTGGAGAGACTGCCCACTCCCCATCGTTCTTTTTCAAAAAAGACGGGTTGCAATGCTCTTTTGACAGAACTCTACCAAGTCTTGCGGAGTCTTTGATGTTTTCTATTGACTCGCAGTATTCCCTCCAGCCTTGTTTCTTGGCTAATGCGACAGCTCGCTTGTATACTCTAAGGCTATTTTTATACGGTTGATAAAATTTGTTTTTGTGGCAGATGTTGAAAATTTTCCTTGTCGATTTTCTGAGTTCAGACAGATTTTCATTCCACCATGGAGGGAGAGTTTTTCGGCTATATTTAACCGGGCAAGAGATCTTGAACGCCGTGTTCATAGATGCTTCAAAGGTTTTCACCTTTGACTCTAGATCTGCAACCGATTCTGGACTCAGATTGGGTATATTGCGCAGTTTAGAATTAAAAATTTTACTGAACTTCTTCCAGTCAATTCGTTTAGGATTTCTATAATTCATTGACGACCACTTTCGTTCATTTTTTGAAATGAAAACCGACGAGGATGAAAAACTTGTGATAAATGTTCATTTCGGCAAACTACTACATTGTGTTGCTGATAATGACAATGAAATCGAAGTAAAAGATAATTTGGGAAAGCTTATCCTTTTCGTTGCACATTGTTGGAAAGCATATAATCGATTTGAACACGCATATGATACAACGGAGATGTGCAAAATATTAAACACTGTTTGTGAACAAATACGATTAAAGGAATTTAAGTTCGAAATTATAGTAAGTACTCGTAGCAATAAGTATTGCCTAAGGGGTCGAACATACATATTTTTCTGATTGGTAGTAAGAATAAATTGAAACAAAAAATTATTAATTATTTTAATCAAGCAGGGTGTATCAATGTTTTACTACGTTAGACGGTTAGCAACTACATACAGTGTTGGACAGAGAATTAGCACATCATGCTTTTTTCAGTTAACATAGCCTTATACGATCAGTTGACAAAAGCCTTTCTTAAAAACTTTTCACATTATTGCAATCCTATTATCCCTGAAAATTTACCGTTATTAACACATGTTTGCGTATTAAATCAATATGAGAAGTGTGCGATTGCTAAATTTTCCGTGGCCACAGATAGCACATAGGGTTAAAATTGTGTTTATATAGTATAAAATAGCTGTATTTTCATCAGCTGAAATTCGAAATAAAGTGAATCAAGTCCATGGCATAGCAGTAAGCAGCAGAAAAATCGAAAGAACACTCACGACAAGGATTTGATAGGTTGATAACTCAGCACGAGTCCCTGGTTTAGCTTGCTAAAGTTTACGAATCAAAATTGTTATTATTTAAAAAAAAAATCCTCTGGTGTAATGAGCCCTAACATTGGACTACAAAGAACATTTTTCCAAAATAATAACAACTTTGATTTCTAAACTCAAGCGAACTTAAGCCTGGCTGTAATATTTTTTTGAAACCAGGGACTCGTGCTGAGTTATCAACCTACCAAATCCTTGTCCTAAAACAATCGGCGGTAAAATGAAGAAGAAGATGTGCTAATTCTGTGGCTACGGAAAATTTAGCAATCGCACACTTGTCATATAGAATTAATACACAAACATGTGTAAATTGTAAATTTTCAGGGATAATAGGGGATGCAGTCAAAAGTGCAATAATGTGAAACATTCTTAAGAAAGTCTTTTGTCAACTAGTATAAGGCTGTGTGAACTGAAAAAAGCATATTGTGCTAATTCTCTGTCCAACACTGTAAGTTGCTGAATTTTTACTTTAACGAATATAGGATCCATTATCATTTTCTCTTCTTACTCTGGAAAACATGTCTACAACTAGATATTATGGAAGTGATCGGTATAGTAAACTATTCAATTACGGCCGTACAAGAGGTCACGTTACTTTTTATTTGCGATATAGGTACTACAGGGAAAGTTTTGGATTCGTAAAAAATCGAACTCGGGATAGTATTTTCTCTAACATTACGATGTTAGAGAACCCGAAAAAAGTTGGTCCCGCAATTCTGTGCGTTTTTCTTCAAGGTAGGTAGGTAGGTAGAGATGGCGGTCACAAGCATCCTTGGTCGATGACCCAATTAACGCTGTAATGCGCCGTTTTGATACCATAACTCGTTTGACCTGTGGGTTAAAAGAACATTTTTAAAGAAAAAGAGGGTATTTTGTGATAGATCTCCCAACGGATCATTGCCTACGCCCGAGTTCAGCTGCAGTTTGCTACGCTAAGCAATTTGCTGATTTGCCCGGGACGCATGCGATCTGATCCCTTACGGTGATCGTCTAGTCGCACACTCGGATATGGTAATCTCTGTACACCTCCGTCTGATTGCACAACATGACGGTTACCAGAGAAAGTACCACCCGTCTGTATGACCAGACGCTTTTATTGGATTTAGACATGAGATGAAACTTATTAAGGATTTGGACATAGGAAAAACACCCGATAGGACCAAAGTTCGCAACTAAAAACCATCTACACTGTGCCAACTAGGCAACTTGTTGACTGGTATTGAAGCGAAGGTTGGCACAACCGTGTGATCCTCCGGTCCTCGTGCACCATGAGCCACCTTCAAAAACCAGTAGTCTGCTAGCCAACAGTCATAGGAGTTTGGGAAAGAAAGTGGTGCAAAAGGAAACCGAAGTTAATTCTAGATCCATTGAAACATTCTTGAACTTGAAAATAGAAAAACACTCAAAAGGGTCGAAGTCCGCAACTAAGACCCATCTACACTGTGCCACCTAGGCACTTGTTGTCTGGTATTGAAGCGGAGATTGGCCCAATTGTGTGATCGTCCGGTCCTCGTGCACCATGAGCCACCTTCAAAAACCGTTAGTCTGCTAGCTCGCAGTCATAGGAGTTTGGGGAAGAAGACGGTGCAAGAGGAACCGAAGTAAATCCTAGATCCATTTCGTCGCGTTGAGGAAAGAAGTCAAATCTTTGATCTTCGTTCCGGAGAGTTCGTGAAGGTCGTCAAAAAAGGGCTTCCCAAAAGATTGTTGCCTCATTCTGGCCAAAGCGGGACATTTACAGAGGAAATGAAAGACTGTTTCCTTTTCCTGCTGGTCCTCACAACTACGACAGTGAGTATTGTAGGGGATGCCAAGCTTCGCCACATGTTCTCCTATTGGCCAGTGTCCAGTGCATGTTGCAACAATCCTTGCTATGTCTCGCCTGGGTCTGCACATTAGGTTAATAGTTCGGGATTTATTATAGGTAGGCCAGATTTTTCTAGCAATAATGCAGTTAACTATTAACTATTCCACCTACGATTAGATTCTGAGAGAAAAATTGAGAATATATTGCCCTTCATAACTCCAAGAGGAATACTGACTCTTTCCGCAAGTGAGTTATGAAGGGCTGAACCTTGCCTGGCCAGCTCGTCAGCCCGCTCATTCCCCTCAATGCCACTGTGACCCGGAACCCAGATAAGAGTGACCCTGAGGTTAGTGTTCAGACTCAGAAGCTCTTCCTGGCATTGTCGTACTAATTTTGAGGATGATGTAGCCGAATTAATGGCTTTGACAGCCGCTTGACTGTCTGAGAAAATAGCTGTATTTCGGTTCTGGTTTGGATTTTGTTTAAGTAGCTTGCATTCTTCCCTGATCGCCAGTACTTCAGCCTGAAAGACACTAGCAAAGTCAGGTAGCCGAAAAGACCTGGATATATTTAGGGACTCTGAGAAAATACCCGTACCAACATCGCACTCCATCTTTGACCCATCAGTAAAGATAGTTGTGTCGAAGTCTTTCGTCACGACGTCATCATTCCAATCATTTCTGGATGGGAATATAACTTTAAAATCTTTACCGAGGCTCGTTGAAGGGGTGCAGTAATCAGTCGGAGTCGAAAACATTTCGGTAGGAATTAAACCCGTGAAGTTGCTGTGCCCATAGGGTTTGGCAAACCAGGAGTTTGATTCTTTAAGTCTTATCGCGCTGCAAGATACTAGGTATTTATTGTGTAAATCTAGTGGTAAAAGGTGTAGAAAAACTCCTAAAGCATCTGTTGGACAGGATCGAATAGCCCCTGTGGTGCCAATGCTAGCTGTTGAACCTTCCTAAGTTTGTTGATATTATACAAATTCTTTAATGCTGGCCACCACACAATCGAACCATACGTGAGAATAGGTCGCACCATGGCTGTGTATGTCCATAAAATCATTTTTGACTGGAGGCCCCACCTCCTACCAAAAGTTTTGCTACAGGCATAGAAAGCTATACAGGCCTTCTTAACCCGTTCTTCAATGTTTAATTTTCAGTTTAATTTAGGGTCGAGAATTACACCCAGATATTTTGCACTGGAGGAGAGCGAAAGTGTTTGACCGTTGAGTCGAGGTAGATTGAAGGGGTCTATCTTTGTTTTGGTAGTAAAAAGTATAAGTTCAGTTTTGCTTTGATTAATACCCGGTCCGCAGCTCGCAGCCCAGTTACTAACCTTCCTTAAAGCCACCTCCGTGATCTCACTTATCACAGGGGTAAACTTACCCGACACTAGTAGCACCAAATCATCGGCATACGCGACCGCCTTCACTCCACCCCTCTCTAACTTAGCGAGAATTTTATTCATGACTAAAAGCCAAAGAAGAGGAGACAGAACACCACCCTGGGGTGTTCCTCTACTGACGTATTTGGTTAACATTGTATTTCCTAACGTAGATTGAATCCTTCTATCCCTGAGCATGGAAACTATCCACTCCCGGATGTAGAGCTCTACACCAAAGTCAATAAGGGCTTCTAGAATGGACTCAGTTAGGACGTTGTTGAAAGCCCCTTCTACATCTAAGAAGGTGGCGAGTGTATATTCTTTGAAGTTAATAGTTTTCTCAATTGTACGAATAACCTCGTGAAGGGCCGTCTCCGTGGACTTACCCTTTAGGTATGCGTGTTGAGAGTTTTAAGCACGAAAGAGGTCAGACTAATTGGTCGAAAATCCTTCGCGGATTCATGGCCACTTCTACCGACCTTCGGGATGAAAACTACTCTGACATGTCTCCATGTCTCGGGTACATGGTTGAGATAGAGGCAACCTTTGAAAATTATTTCCAGCCAAGGAACAACCACATCTTGCAGTTTTTGAAGCATAATAGGTAGTATGCCATCCAGGCCTGGAGATTTATATGGAGAGAAGGAATTAATTGCCCAGGCAATATTTTCTCTTGTTATGACGGTATTGATATGCTCTACATGAGCTAACGGTGTGATTTGAGTTTCAAGTGGTTCCGGTTTACTGTTTTCACACCCCGGAAAGTGTGTCGTCATCAGTAGTTCCAAGTATTCAGCTGGAGAGACTGCCCACTCCCCATCGTTCTTTTTCAAAAAAGAAAAAAGACGGGTTGCAATGCTCTTTTGACAGAACTCTACCAAGCTCGCTTGTATACTCTAAGGCTATTTTTATACGGTTGATAAAATTTGTTTTTGTGGCAGATGTTGAAAATTTTCCTTGTCGATTTTCTGAGTTGAGACAGATTTTCATTCCACCATGGAGGGAGAGTTTTTCGGCTATATTTAACCGGGCAAGAGATCTTGAACGCCGTGTTCATAGATGCTTCAAAGGTTTTTACCTTTGACTCTAGATCTGCAACCGATTCTGGGCTCAGATTGGGTATATTGCGCAGTTTAGAATTAAAAATTTTACTGAACTTCTTCCAGTCAATTCGGTTAGGATTTCTATAATTCATTGACGACCACTTTCGTTCATTTTTTGAAATGAAAACCGACGAGGATGAAAAACTTGTGATAAATGTTCATTTCGGCAAACTACTACATTGTGTTGCTGATAATGACAATGAAATCGAAGTAAAAGATAATTTGGGAAAGCTTATCCTTTTCGTTGCACATTGTTTGAAAGCATATAATCGATTTGAACACGCATATGATACAACGGAGATGTGCAAAATATTAAACACTGTTTGTGAACAAATACGATTAAAGGAATTTAAGTTCGAAATTATAGTAAGTACTCGTAGCAATAAGTATTGACTAAGGGGTCGAACATACATATTTTTCTGATTGGTAGTAAGAATAAATTGAAACAAAAAATTATTAATTATTTTAATCAAGCAGGGTGTATCAAGGTTTAACTACGTTAGACGGTTAGCAACTACATACAGTGTTGGACAGAGAATTAGCACATCATGCTTTTTTCAGTTAACATAGCCTTATACGATCAGTTGACAAAAGCTTTTCTTAAAAACTTTTCACATTATTGCAATCCTATTATCCCTGAAAATTTACCGTTATTAACACATGTTTGCGTATTAAATCAATATGAGAAGTGTGCGATTGCTAAATTTTCCGTGGCCACAGATAGCACATAGGGTTAAAATTGTGTTTATATAGTATAAAATAGCTGTATTTTCATCAGCTGAAATTCGAAATAAAGTGAATCAAGTCCATGGCATAGCAGTAAGCAGCAGAAAAATCGAAAGAACGCTCAACGACAAGGATTTGATAGGTTGATAACTCAGCACGAGTCCCTGGTTTAGCTCGCTAAAGTTTACGAATCAAAATTGTTATTATTTAAAAAAAAAATCCTCTGGTGTAATGAACCCTAACATTGGACTACAAAGAACATTTTTCCAAAATAATAACAACTTTGATTTCTAAACTGAAACCAGGGACTCGTGCTGAGTTATCAACCTACCAAATCCTTGTCCTAAAACAATCGGCGGTAAAATGAAGAAGAAGATGTGCTAATTCTGTGGCCACGGAAAATTTAGCAATCGCACACTTGTCATATAGAATTAATACACAAACATGTGTAAATAACGGTAAATTTTCAGGGATAATAGGGGATGCAGTCAAAAGTGCAATAATGTGAAACATTCTTAAGAAAGTCTTTTGTCAACTGGTATAAGGCTATGTTAACTGAAAACAGCATAATGTGCTAATTCTCTGTCCAACACTGTAAGTTGCTGAATTTTTACTTTAACGAATATAGGATCCATTATCATTTTCTCTTCTTACTCTGGAAAACATGTCTACAACTAGATATTATGGAACTGATCGGTATAGTAAACTATTCAATTACGGCCGTACAAGAGGTCTCGTTACTTTTTACTTGCGATAAAGGTACTACAGGGAAAGTTTTGGATTCGTAAAAAATCGAACTCGGGATAGTATTTTCTCTAACATTACAATGATAGAGAACACGAAAAAAGTTAGTCCCGCAATTCTGTGCGTTTTTCTTCAAGGTAGGTAGGTAGGTAGAGATGGCGGTCACAAGCATCCTTGGTCGATGACCCAATTAACGCTGTAATGCGCCGTTTTGATACCATAACTCGTTTGACCTGTGGGTTAAAAGAACATTTTTCAAGAAAAAGAGGGTATTTTGTGATAGATCTCCCAACGGATCATCGCCTACGCCCGAGTTCAGCTGCAGTTTGCTACGCTTAGCAATTTGCTGATTTGCCCAGGACGCATACGATCTGATCCCTTAGGGTGATCGTCTAGTCGCACACTCGGATATGGTAATCTCTGTACACTGTAGGGCTAGCTCACAGTCATAGGAGTTTGGGAAAGAAAGTGGTGCAAAAGGAAACCGAAGTTAATTCTAGATCCATTGAAACATTCTTGAACTTGAAAATAGAAAAACACTCAAAAGGGTCGAAGTACGCAACTAAGACCCATCTACACTGTGGCACCTAGGCACTTGTTGGCTGGTATTGAAGCGGAGATTGGCCCAATTGTGTGATCGTCCGGTCCTCGTGCACCATGAGCCACCTTCAAAAACCGTTAGTCTGCTAGCTCGCAGTCATAGGAGTTTGGGGAAGAAGACGGTGCAAGAGGAACCGAAGTAAATCCTAGATCCATTTCGTCGCGTTGAGGAAAGAAGTCAAATCTTTGATCTTCGTTCCGGAGAGTTCGTGAAGTTCGTCAAAAAAGGGCTTCCCAAAAGATTGTTGCCTCATTCTGGCCAAAGCGGGACATTTACAGAGGAAATGAAAGACTGTTTCCTTTTCCTGCTGTTCCCCACAACTACGACAGTGAGTATTGTAGGGGATGCCAAGCTTCGCCACATGCTCTCCTATTGGCCAGTGTCCAGTGCATGTTGCAACAATCCTTGCTATGTCTCGCCTGGGTCTGCACATTAGGTTAATAGTTCGGGATTTATTATAGGTAGGCCAGATTTTTCTAGCAATAATGCAGTTAGTTAAACTATTCCACCTACTATTAGATTCTGAGAGAAAAATTGAGAATATATTGCCCTTCATAACTCCAAGAGGAATACTGACTCTTTCCGCAAGTGAGTTATGAAGGGCTGAACCTTGCCTGGCCAGCTCGTCAGCCCGCTCATTCCCCTCAATGCCACTGTGACCCGGAACCCAGATAAGAGTGACCCTGAGGTTAGTGTTCAGACTCAGAAGCTCTTCCTGGCATTGCCGTACTAATTTTGAGGATGATGTAGCCGAATTAATGGCTTTGACAGCCGCTTGACTGTCTGAGAAAATAGCTGTATTTCGGTTCTGGTTTGGATTTTGTTTAAGTAGCTTGCATTCTTCCCTGATCGCCAGTACTTCAGCCTGAAAGACACTAGCAAAGTCAGGTAGCCGAAAAGACCTGGATATATTTAGGGACTCTGAGAAAATACCCGTACCAACATCGCACTCCATCTTTGACCCATCAGTAAAGATAGTTGTGTCGAAGTCTTTCGTCACGACGTCATCATTCCAATCATTTCTGGATGGGAATATAACTTTAAAATCTTTACCGAGGCTCGTTGAAGGGGTGCAGTAATCAGTCGGAGTCGAAAACATTTCAGTAGGAATTAAACCCGTGATGTTGCTGTGCCCATAGGGTTTGGCAAACCAGGAGTTTGATTCTTTAAGTCTTATCGCGCTGCAAGATACTAGGTATTTAATGTGTAAATCTAGTGGTAAAAGGTGTAGAAAAACTCCTAAAGCATCTGTTGGACAGGATCGAATAGCCCCTGTGGTGCCAATGCTAGCTGTTGAACCTTCCTAAGTTTGTTGATATTATACAAATTCTTTAATGCTGGCCACCACACAATCGAACCATACGTGAGAATAGGTCGCACCACGGCTGTGTATGTCCATAAAATCATTTTTGACTGGAGGCCCCACCTCTTACCAAAAGTTTTGCTACAGGCATAGAAAGCTATACAGGCCTTCTTAACCCGTTCTTCAATGTTTAATTTTCAGTTTAATTTAGGGTCGAGAATTACACCCAGATATTTTGCACTGGAGGTGATCGAAAGTGTTTGACCGTTGATTCGAGGTAGACTGAAGGGGTCTATCTTTGTTTTGGTAGTAAAAAGTATAAGTTCAGTTTTGCTTTGATTAATACCCAGTCCGCAGCTCGCAGCTCGCAGCCCAGTTACTAACCTTCCTTAAAGCCACCTCCGTGATCTCACTTATCACAGGGGTAAACTTTCCCGACACTAGTAGCACCAAATCATCGGCATACGCGACCGCGTTCACTCCACCCCTCTCTAACTTAGCGAGAATTTTATTCATGACTAAAAGCCAAAGAAGAGAAGACAGAACACCACCCTGGGGTGTTCCTCTACTGACGTATTTGGTTAACATTGTATTTCCTAACGTAGATTGAATCCTTCTATCCCTGAGCATGGAAACTATCCACTCCCGGATGTAGAGCTCTACACCAAAGTCAATAAGGGCTTCTAGAATGGACTCAGTTAGGACGTTGTTGAAAGCCCCTTCTACATCTAAGAAGGTGGCGAGTGTATATTCTTTGAAGTTAATAGTTTTCTCAATTGTACGAATAACCTCGTGAAGGGCCGTCTCCATGGACTTACCCTTTAGGTATGCGTGTTGAGAGTTTTAAGCACGAAAGAGGTCGGACTAATTGGTCGAAAATCCTTCGCGGATTCATGGCCACTTCTACCGACCTTCGGGATGAAAACTACTCTGACATGTCTCCATGTCTCGGGTACATGGTTGAGATAGAGGCAACCTATGAAAATTATTTCCAGCCAAGGAACAACCACATCTTGCAGTTTTTGAAGCATAATAGGTAGTATGCCATCCAGGCCTGGAGATTTATATGGAGAGAAGGAATTAATTGCCCAGGCAATATTTTCTCTTGTTATGACGGTATTGATATGCTCTACATGAGCTAACGGTGTGATTTGAGTTTCAAGTGGTTCCGGTTTACTGTTTTCACACCCCGGAAAGTGTGTCGTCATCAGTAGTTCCAAGTATTCAGCTGGAGAGACTGCCCACTCCCCATCGTTCTTTTTCAAAAAAGACGGGTTGCAATGCTCTTTTGACAGAACTCTACCAAGTCTTGCGGAGTCTTTGATGTTTTCTATTGACTCGCAGTACTCCCTCCAGCCTTGTTTCTTGGCTGATGCGACAGCTCGCTTGTATACTCTAAGGCTATTTTTATACGGTTGATAAAATTTGTTTTTGTGGTAGATGTTGAAAATTTTCCTTGTCGATTTTCTGAGTTCAGACAGATTTTCATTCCACCATGGAGGGAGAGTTTTTCGGCTATATTTAACGCAAGAGATCTTAAACGCCGTGTTCATAGACGCTTCAAAGGTTTTCACCTTTTACTCTAGGTCTGCAACCGATTCTGGACTCAGATTGGGTATATTGCGCAGTTTAGAATTAAAAACTTTACTGAACTTCTTCCAGTCAATTCGTTTAGGATTTCTATAAGGAGGAGGGGTTTCAGACTCAAAACCTATGCTGAAGAGTATCCACCTGTGATCCGAAAACGAATTCAGAAGAGATACCCTCCAATTTTCCACTAATAGATTAAAGTTATTGTTGACAATAGTAACATCGGGCACATCCTCCAAACCTTCAAAATTTTCAGAGCTCGGAAAGACGAAAGTGGGAGTGTTACCTCTGCAACAAACAGTTAAATTATTATCAATGACAAAATTAAAAAGAGACTCACCTCGTTCGTTTATCTCGGAACTTCCCCAAAGGGTGTGTCTTGCGTTTGCATCACATCCAATCAGGAGGTTTGTTTTTTGCACTTTAGCCTCGGCTATGAGTGCGCACACTTCTTCTGGTGGTGACTGCTGGTCATGCCCGAAGTAAGAAGATGCCAAGATTAAGCCGTCTGCATTTTTTGCTTCCAAAATGACGACTGTCAGATTAGGAGTGCTAAGATTAGGACACAGAAAAGCTTCTAAGTGTTTTTTTAGCTAAAATACAAGTTCTAGGCTTACCATCGTTTGTGTTTGCGATCCTGTAGATCAGGTCGTATTGTTTAACTTGGAGGCCTCTCACTCTAGAGTGATTGACCCATGGTTCTTGGACGATGCCTACATCTATATTTTCCCCACTCAGGAAAACTCTCAGATTATCCGAGACACATTTTGAGTGCTTCAGGTTAATCTGAATGACTTTTAGCAGTGCGTTTTTTAATTTTCTTTCGATTCTGCAAAGCCAGGGCCCGGCGACTCGCTAGGGACCTCGACTCTATCAGTGACATCGTCTAGCTCAACGTTGTCACCAACTTTGCCGGGGTCTGCTCCCTGGTTCTGCAGAATCTTAATTTTCGCATATCTTATGCCAAAACGCAGCTTGAATTCGGCCTTCTCGAGAGCCCCAATGCTTTCCTCGCTGATCATCAGATCAGGATTTAACCTCTGAAGACCACGGATCAGCTCCTGTCCGCTTGGCTTAATGCTCATGAGGGGCAACCAGATGCGAGCCTTAGGTCGTTTAGGGATGTCCTTAGCTGGGATGAGCTTGAGCTTCAAGCCCTCCCAGTCATTGCTAATCTTAGCGATGCAGGTCCTAAGGAACTCCCTAGAGAACACGTCTGCGCACCTGATTACCCTGTACCCCCTGAGCACCTCGTCAGAGTCAAAACTTGGGTAAGGGCCCTCGATCGCCGAAATGGTATACGAAAATACCATCTCCGAGAGCTTGGCCTCGATGGAGTTCCACACAATAAGCAGAGCTCTGCTGGTTGTGGTGAGCATATCCACAACCGCTACTTGGATGTCGTCTCTGAAAACCTCACTTAGAGTACGCGGTTGCGCTGCTCCGGAAGATGGCGCTTTGGTAGACCCTTTCGTACCGTCAAGCTTGCTTTTTTTCATAGGCTGGCTGGTCTCTTCACGAGACCTATTGCGCTTGGCGGTGTTTTTGGCTTTAGTAGCCAGAAGACAGTTGTACTCTTCAACGATCTTCTGGCACGTAATTTTGTCAGCGAGGTCCTTCTCAAGAATAATTCCTCTAGGCAATTTTGTCAAGAATAAAGGTGGCCTTCTTGAACTCCAACCTGCAAAGAACACCCGCTGATTGCTTTTTACCCCGGGCAGCACCGCTATGGCTGGCGTTGCTACCTGAGGGTACGTTGGGTTTGGTCGGTCGAAACACAGGGGTACTGTGGCTGGTACTGCCTGTGCTTCCAGTTTCTGTAGGTTGCCCTACAATGGTCTCCTGACTGGAGGCCAAAAGTTCATCCTCTGTGTCGGCGGATGGTAAAACGTCTGTCATGTCTAAATCGTCGATAGTGTGAAAAATTAAATAAGAGTCCCACGAGTAGGTCGGAAAGGAAAGGTCAGCCCCGGCAAAGCCGATATACCAGGGTAAGGCAAAGAGTATGACGGACCCTGCCAAGGCGTCCGAAAGAGCTCGTTAGCGACTGGTTTACCCCCAGCCTTCCATTTCTTCGGCACGGATTATGAAAATCGCACACACCACCACTGCGTTTTTCTTCAAACTTCGGACTTAAGATTTTTAGGGGATTCCCTAGAGGGAGAATTAAATCTTTTTCTTACTTCTTTTTTTTAACCAATATACAAAGAATAAGAATTATTTATCGCAATAACAGCTCTGACTATTTTAATACAATAAAACCAATTATTCCTAAGGGTATTGTGAATATTTTGGCAACCAAAACTGTTACCAATAACCGTTATAAACGGTTCCCTCCATAGAACCGATTTTTTTGATTTTCAAATTTCTCGTTAATGGTTTACCAGATTTTAATAAACAAAATTTATACAAAAAAAAAAAAATTTTTTGGATTTTTAAGAAAATATTAATTTTTAAAAATTCAATATCTTGAAATGCCCTTTTTTGTTCTTAAATGTTCAAGAAATTTTATATATAAAAAATATTTTTTTAGAGAACTGTTGTAACGGTTTTTGAAGTTTATTTTTTATAAATTATATTTTTTTTAGCTCGCTTTTTTTTTTTTGCTATTTTAATTAAAAATTTGAAATAATTTGGAGTAATAATCCTGGGCTCTCATCACGTAACTTTTCTGACGACTATCGTCCAGTCGATAGCTAGAAACGATATCGACAATAGTATGTATGTACCTATACATAATGTATGTATTTATATTTGTAGTCATACTTCAAGAGCCGACAGTGAATGAGAATGGACAAAGCTCTCAGTAATTTCCCATAAGCACTGAAAAGGTTACTGCGACTACTTTTTTTTGTTATAGAGCCGTTGAACTGGTTCGATAGATAACTCCGCTTCAGAACAACAATAAACTTTTGAACGAAGTATGACACATTACTGTTGAGTTGGTATACCAGTTAAAGAATTGCATTATTATTCTATTTACAAAACAACGTGCTGCATGCAATAACTTCTCCAACGGTGTACGATAAATTACTGTTGTGTAGGTAGACTTGCTTACAATATTATCATGCACCTATGTATAAACCATTATAATTATATTTTGATTATAATATCCAGTCCCAAAATTTGCTGTCGGCTCGTAAAATATAAGAAATCACATCTAAAACTAACAAAATACACCAAGACGATAGCTAAATAGGTATCGAGCAGTCGATATCGTCGAGACGATAGTTAATGACAGCTTTTTTAATTACATGAAGCAAAACTCAAATCGTCAATTCGATATCGTTTGAACGATAGACGTTTTGTATTCTTACGTGAAGCATAGCTATCGATAAGGATATCGAAAATGATATAGTCAGGGTTACATTTTATTCGACACATTGCGTTCCTATCCCCAAAAGATAATTCAGGTATGCTGATTTCAATGGGGGTATTCATTTGTTTGGATTGGCTCAGATAAAAAAGATTTCAGTCCTATAGTTGCCAAAGGCTATGCTATCACAAATAAGTTTTTCTCCGAGAAAATTGTTATGTAATCTAAATCTAAAACTACTATATAATATTGTTCTTCAAAACTAAATTTCAATAAATCTTCCAAGTACGTTCATTAGTTTTCGAGAATTCGGTAAATTAGTATATGCAGCTTTCGTCTGATCGTACAAACACCCAAACAACGGATTTGAAAAATTTAAATTGAGTTTGAAGAAGAATATTAGTACTTTTGGATTATTGTTTTGGGAGACAAAGGAGAGTGCCCAAACAAAAAACCCAGAGTGGGTATGAAAAAAAAACATATATGGTTTGAAAGGGCATTGACTGTAGATATCAAATATGAAATTATTTTTCTTTAAAAGTTATTCCCGGGATTGGCTATGACAATTTGTTTTTCTTTTTTAATAGTAAGGTGTTTTTTCATGCATACAACATTGGTGAAGGCAGTACAGAACAGAACAGATATTGTTTAAAAAACATACCTTATCTACTCGGCACATGGTAATCCGCAGAAGTTTCGTAAAACAAAGTTTCTATCAAGACAAGGCTTCGAAAACTATTTTTCAAAAAAAAAACTGATTTTCATAAAGTAAAGTAAAGTTTCGAAAAAAAATTGTTACAAGCGTGGCGGACGCTATATTTTGTTTTGGAATTTGAGGTAGCAACAGTATAGGAAGGCAAAGAAGGAAATACATGTGCATTGAATACTGCATTCTTTTAATGCGAATATGTGTTATCTGTTATAAATTGGTAAATTACTAGTCTCGTCAATATATTAAAAGTACTTTTGTCCAAGAAACCAATTAACAATTAAATTATAAAAAAAAAATTTCGGAATTTTACCACAGCCGTTGAAAAATTCTAGGTTTTCCTGTTTTCGTTTTCATTTCGGAGTTTAATGTTTAATGCGAAAATGTGTTATCTGTTATAAATTGGTACATTACTAGTCTCGTCAGTATATTAAAATTACTTTTATCCAAGAAATCAATTTACAATAAAATTATGAAAACAAAAAAATTTCGGAATTTTACCACTGCCGTTGAAAAATTCTTAGTTTTCCCGTTTTCGGTTTCATTTCGGAGTTTTAAAGTTACATTGTAAGGAAAAGGCAGGTCTTAATTATTCATTAGTATAACAGTATGCAAATGATTTATAAGTTGTGCTTAATTCTTACGCACATACTATTTTCTTAAACTGTTGTCGGGTATGCTTAGGTAACTAGTTTTTTTTTCGAAACTGTGGGGTAACGGTATGTGCATGGACTTATTATATCTTACGTCCATGGGTAAGGGTGATAACCGCCATTTTATGGATGAAGACAGAATCATCTTGTGGCTGCTGATTTTAGTGACTTGGGGTGAACCTATTTACATATAATAACATGAATCAACTACAATATGAAGATGTGCCACTTTATTTTTTTTTAATGCAGAAACACTTAGACCGAGAGCCCACAGCAATTTTTGGGTGTGAACGATATCAAAAATTCCTTTTGTTTTAAGATAGGTCCATACTATTCATATGCAAACATGAAAGTCTGGCATGTCGGGGTTGGGCCTTTGTACGTAATGCTGCATTGAAAATGCATTTTTTTCTTAAAGCCCAGGTACAAAGCGTAGGAACTTCAAAATTGTATTTAATTAAAGAGCTGAGTGCCCTAGATATGAATATGGGGTTCAAGGCCTTTTCTGTGGGTCCAAATGTCTGCAAGACGCACTCAAAGATTGAAGATTTGATTGCGTCTTGCAGCCATTTAGCTCTTCGGAAAATATTTTGGACTCCATAGCCATGTCTAGGCCACTCAGCTCTTTTATGAAATATGATTTTGAAGTTCCTACACTGCATTTTCAATGCACTGCATTTAAAATGCAGTATGCATACACGGGCCCCAACTCCAACATGCCAGACTTTCATATTTGCATAAGAATAGTATGGACCTATCTTAAAACAAAAGGAATTTTTGCTATCGTTCACACCCGAAAATTGCTGTGGGCTCTTAGACTAACTGTGTTTTTAAAAATTTTAAATTGTCATATCCAGTTTCGGGGATAACTTTTTAAGAAAATGATTACATATTTGCTATCTACAATTAATGTCATTTCAAACCATGTATGACACTTCTTAATCGACTCTGGGTTTTTCGCCCATACATTTTTCGGCATTCTCCTTTAAATTATTAAAATATGTAACCAACATTTATATCTTAAATTCTAGTTTAGTTTGTTATATCCACTAATGTTATTTATCTTAACTTTTGCTATAAAAGAATTAAGTCTATTGTAAAAAATGAAAATAAATAAATGAAATGAAATGAAATGAAATGTAACATCTTAGCTCACGGTATTGGGTAATTTCAACAAAATTGGCGACTTCCATAAGCGGATCGAGCGTAAGGTAAAACATTCCATATTATTGTAGTGCGACTAAAAAAGAATCCTTGTACTTGACAGTACGTCCGAAATTGGGCTCAAGACCAAACTGATGGGCATTTCTGAGAACACGAGTATTATGGTTAAAACAAAAAAAATTCGGAATTTTACCACTGCCGTTGAAAAATTCTTAGTTTTCCCGTTTTCGTTTTCATTTCGGAGTTTTAAAGTTACATTGTAAGGAAAAGGCAGGTCTTAATTATTCATTAGTATAACAGTATGCAAATGATTTATAAGTTGTGCTTAATTCTTACGCACATACTATTTTCTTAAACTGTTGTCGGGTATGCTTAGGTAACTAGTTTTTTTTTCGAAACTGTGGGGTAACGGTATGTGCATGGACTTATTATATCTTACGTCCATGGGTAAGGGTGATAACCGCCATTTTATGGATGAAGACAGAATCATCTTGTGGCTGCTGATTTTAGTGACTTGGGGTGAACCTATTTACATATAATAACATGAATCAACTACAATATGAAGATGTGCCACTTTATTTTTTTTTAATGCAGAAACACTTAGACCGAGAGCCCACAGCAATTTTTGGGTGTGAACCATAGCGGAAATTCCTTTTGTTTTAAGATAGGTCCATACTATTCATATGCAAACATGAAAGTCTGGCATGTCGGGGTTGGGGCGTTTGTACGTAATGCTGCATTGAAAATGCATTTTTTTCTTAAAGCCCAGGTACCAAGCGTAGGAACTTCAAAATTGTATTTAATTAAAGAGCTGAGTGCCCTAGATATGAATATGGGGTCCAAACCCTTTTCTGTGGGTCCAAATGTCTGCAAGACGCACTCAAAGATTGAAGATTTGAATGCGTCTTGCAGCCATTTAGCTCTTCGGAAAATATTTTGGACTCCATAGCCATGTCTAGGCCACTCAGCTCATTTATGAAATATGATTTTTAAGTTCCTACACTGCATTTTCAATGCACTGCATTTAAAATGCAGTATGCATACACGGGCCCCAACCCCAACATGCCAGACTTTCATATTTGCATAAGAATAGTATGGACCTATCTTAAAACAAAAGGAATTTTTGCTATCGTTCACACCCAAAAATTGCTGTGGGCTCTTAGACTAACTGTGTTTTTAAAAATTTTAAATTGTCATATCCAGTTTCGGGGATAACTTTTTAGGAAAATGATTACATATTTGCTATCTACAATTAATGTAATTTCAAACCATGTATGACATTTCTTAATCGACTCTGGGTGTTTCGCCCATACATTTTTCGGCATTCTCCTTTAAATTATTAAAATATGTAACCAACATTTATATCTTAAATTCTAGTTTAGTTTGTTATATCCACTAATGTCATTTATCTTAACTTTTGCTATAAAAGAATTAAGTCTATTGTAAAAAATGAAAATAAATAAATGAAATGAAATGAAATGAAATGTAACATCTTAGCTCACGGTATTGGGTAATTTCAACAAAATTGGCGACTTCCATAAGCGGATCGAGCGTAAGGTAAAACATTCCATATTATTGTAGTGCGACTAAAAAAGAATCCTTGTACTTGACAGTACGTCCGAAATTGGGCTCAAGACCAAACTGATGGGCATTTCTGCGAACACGAGTATTAGGGTTAATTTTTGTCAATAGCAGGAATGCAAATAGCTTTTTCAACTAGTGGTCAAAAAGCAACTCAGTAGCAATTATTTTCATTTCCTCCATCTTCAGATTGCAAGTTGCATGAAGTTGAGATAATTGAACGCAATATCATCAGACAAAATTTGTATGTGCTTCCTAACATTGAAGAATGAAATGGTTTGACCCTAGCCTATCCACTGGAATAAAAACTATGTAGAATACATCAGAATTTCCTTAAAACCGCTGCTGTGGTCAACAACTAACGCTTAAAGCGTTTCCCTGTTAATCGGTTGATAATTTGATAAAATTACAGCCTTGAACTCTGGTAAACAGTTTCTTGTCTAAAATCATAAATAGTATTCAAATTCAATAAACATGTTTCTCATAAGACAATTTCAGCGTAGTTCTTGAAGAATCACAAAGGTTTTAGTACTTTGGTTTATTTTAAAAAATTCAAAATAACGATTTTCAAAATCTTTTGTTTAGGAATTTTGTGACTCTGACCTTGATTCGATCAATGCTCTTTTATTTATTCTAACCTAGCGTTTGCCAATCATTACATTTTTATATTATGCTAGGTTTCCACTTGTCATTGAAAAGACGCATATTGACAAACTTTCCAGGACGGGGTGGCTTTTACCAACACAAAAAGCAAAGAAAGGAGTAGTAGCGAGCAACTATAACTCACCCTGTCTTGGAAAGTTTGTCAATTTGCGTCTTTTCAATGAAAAGTGGAAACCTAGCATTAGTCCCGAAAAACAAAAATCACTAATGCCAAAGTTATCTCAATAGTGTGAGCTAAGTTTTATCTCCTATATCAATATTTGCACATCTTTGCAGAGTGGACCCCTGACGCTTCTCAAGAATGAAACAGTTATGCAGCAACTAAACTTTTTGGAAGGACTTATGTCTTATTTAGTTCTAACATCGACACCAGAAAATAATAACATTTCAACCATGTATGCAATATTTAAGCTCCATCATTTGATTGCCGAGGGTTTGAAAGTAAATTCATCAATAATATCCCTTATTACTGTTTATATTTTATTTTAATCATTTTTGCATGTAAAAGAGTCTCAGCAGTGGCAAAAAGAGCATCAAAACAAAATCTAAAGGAAATAACGAAAGTGAAATTCAAAATTCAACAATAAACGGTATTGTTGTGAAGAAAATTAACTCGAAACCTGAAAACATCTGGGATCTCTCCGATATCGAGCTGTTTTTAAAGATTTTACATGAGTAAGTAGTATCTAAATAAATGCATCTCATTTAATAAACAAATTATATAAACTGTATATAATCTTAAAGGGTCTCAGTAAAATTTGCGAGTTCTAGTTCAACAGCTCCGTTACGAAGTAATCGAGAGATGGTACGTTATATTTACAAAGTTGCAGCTTCACAAATCGAGAGCCTACGACATCAGCCTGCTTATAAACAAGTTTCCCATAGTCGGCGAACGCTCAAAACCATCACCTGTGTGACACGAATCATTTACGAACGTTGTATAAAACAGTTGTCATCATTGTGGAAAAACTTTGACCTACAATCGGCTGCACTATGTGTTGGTTGTTTTTATCAATCTCTTACAACGGCTAAGGAAGTTTTTTCGAAAAAGTTTGATGAATTTATACAAGGAGTAGATTTTCATCCAATGAATATGACTTCGAATCGAGATGCCATAACCGTAATTCAAGAAATCATAGACCAATTCATGCTTGATGAAGAAGAGTTACGCGAAGACAGCGATTCTGCTTTTGGAGCTATGATTCCAAGTACACTTCTGCAAAGTTTAGAAATTCTTTACGATAGAAAGTCGTACAGTGATCGTTTAACTATAGAAAGCTATACTTGGCTTTTGGACTTTTGTAAAAACAACGAAATTTTTACTAAAGAATTGGGAATTGTTCATAAATTGCTTTTCATCCAGCGTCAAAAGACTCATTCAGGAATGTTTTTCAATACAATTGCTATGCATCTTGAAAAGGTCATTGGTCAAGTTACGGATCAGGTGAGTCGTCTTCAAACATTATTTATAGATCTTATTCTAAAACATTTGAAAAATCTTTAGCCGGATCTGAACCTGAATTTTGAAGTGAAATCAATCACGTTGACCAGCGCTGAGTCCTGTATAACGTATTTATTTGCAACTTTACGAAAACAAATTGAAGAAGTTGAATATTTTATCTCAAAGGCAAATAGTTTGCATTACAAGTTAAAGATAATAGCTGAAGATGAACGTGAAATGTGCCTGGCTTCCTTAAAGAGCAAGGAACGATCGATTTGCTCCCAACTTATACATATTTCGAACACTTTGTTGCATCTTTCTAATGTTAGCCTTCCGTTGGGCACTTGCATGGATAACCTCTTACGTATCCTAATTCAGATGTACACATGCTTAAAGAATTTAGCAAAACATTTTCTATGTCGGAGTGCAACGTCCAAGCTTTCTATACAGGGAACAAAGTGAGTATCTTTCAAGATATTTAATTTTTTAACAAATTAAACATACATTTAATAAATTATAAGCTAAAAGATTAATGTGCCTATAGCTGCTGCGTTCTATTACACTTAATTCTAATTATTGCTTCCAAACAATTTAAAGAAGAAATTCCGTTTTTAATACAATTTCATTAATTTTAACCAAGTTAAGTTTATTTGGGATTTTAAGTCTTTTTCTTTTTGACGACACTATTGTGATCTCGATTTAAACGATTATTATATTTTCAGATTCGATCACCTCCTGCAGGTGGTAGGAAAGCCACTGGCGACTAACATTTACGCTCTTATCACTTACATTGAAGCAAACATTTTTGAAAATCGTCCAAAAGGAAAGCTGTTAGATCCTCAAGCAGAAAAAGTCAAAATTCTCCGAGAAACTAAACAAATACCACGTTTGATACTTTTTTTGGAAAATTTCAATAAATATGTCATCTTATTGAGCAAGAAGACGAATGATAAACTCGCCAGTTTTCTTCATTTAGGTACAGTGCGAGATTTCCGCATAAAGACTTCGGAACTGAAAAAGGCAATTGATGAATCGATGTCTCATAGAAGCCGCATTGACGATAATTCAGATGAAGAAGAAATTGATGCACAACAAATTGCAGAAGAAACTCTTTTGGAACAAATCGAAGCAGAGTCTAGTGGGGAAAATCAAGAGGAAGAGGAAGAAGAACGTCCCAGACCAAAAATACCAAAAAAGAAAGTATCAAGTGCTGCTGTTACACCAGAAGATGACGAAGTTCTTCAGCATGAAAGCGCTAATTCAACTAATTCACAGCTTTTAAAAAATTTAGCAAAAATCAATTCTCAGTCGAAGAAGCGTTCGATAAGAAGTCTTGAAGGGGTTTCTACCTCAGCTGCTCTTGCACCAAAGAAAGGAAGAGGAAGACAATCTAAAAAGGCCAAATTATAAATTAAGAGCTTTTGTAAGTTATTTTGTTTTGTGTAAGTAAGTAAGTAAGTAAATTTGTTTATTTCAGAAATTCATAACAATACAAAATAAATTTATTTTTGAAATTACTAGCATCTTCACTTAATACATTATACATTACATAAATGTACTCGTAGGTATATCAAATAACATCAATACCAATTAAACAATTAATTATAAACATCAATGGCTTACTTAGCCGTCTGTTGCGATTAAAGCTCCATGTTTAGTTCCGAAATCAGTGTTAAAGTAGTTCTAATTTCAATTAAAGTTGGTTTTGTTGTTGTACACAAAATGTTGTTGTTCAAATAGTAAATTGTTAGACCTTAAAAAAGCAGCTCCAGGCTTCTTTTGAAGAGTTAACCATCCCCATTCACCATTTAATATGTTCACCATATCTTCAGTTTTGAGGGTTCTCAATCCAAAACATTGCAGACGCAAATTCTTTAAGTATTGGACATACACCTAGTATTGAACAAAAGTTTCATCTTCTGTTAAGTTAAGTATTAAGAATTTTGTTTTGTGTTCTAAATAAATATATCTAACAATTAAAAAGTTGCACCTCCTTCATAAAGATCCAGTTCGCCTTCATGCAGTTCTTGCATTCGCAATGCTTTCTAGGTTCTCGGCTGAAGATTGGATTCAATATTCCTCTTCTAGGTAAATATTTTTACTCTCTCATACCACGTAACTTAACCATAAAAAGTAACTTATCTATACAAAATTGAAAGCTATAGATAAAATTGTTAGCACTTATAGTCTAGGAAAGATGGAAAATTTAATATGGGTAAGTGAGAAAAAATTAATTCATGAAATTTTAGTGCTGATATCGACGCAGCATTTCATCCCTCTAGAACATATCAAAAGTGCCCCCAAAATGCCAACATTGGCTTTTTGTATAGACGCATTTAAAGAGGTGGAGAGGGGGGGGGGAGAAGGCGGGATGTTATCAAGATGAAACATTTTTTATATTATAATATAATCTAATCATATGACACATAATTCTAAAGTGCATTTTAACGCTGATTCTAAAGACACCAAAACTGAAAAGATACATGTATCCTGTAGAAAGTTAAATTCCTTTTTATGTAATGAAGACTTTTTTTTAAGTACAACAAGTAAAATATTAATTAAACCATTTTAAAATAATGAGATATTAATGAAATTTGGTATGTTTACTAAGAATCATAAGAGTCCCGAAGAATATCTGTGGTGAAAGGGTGTTTTTTTTGAGGGCGAGATGTTAGTGCGTCATTATTACCATAAGATCTATGAATAAATTTTGACACTGATGAAATTTATAAATACGAAATAATAAATATGTCATGGTTCCCAAGAATCAAAAGAGTCCATTCAAATAACTTGATCCAAAGAGTGCAAGTTGTTAGGCCTTACCAAAAAATGTATTTTTGTGTGATTGAGTTTAGGAAATTATGATATATGAATAGAAGGTATTTTTTAACGGGGAATCTAATAGTCTAGGGCATCAACCTTGCACTTCATCCTGGGGGATGAGCTTTAGTACACTAAAAGTCCACATCTAAAATTTACTTTTAAGAAGTGTTGCCACTGTGGCAACACTGGCAGACCGGAGATATAAGGATTGCCTCCTTACAAGTATATAAAACGAAATTCCACATAAATTGACCGATAAATCAAAAAGCAGACGTCGGATGATGACTCATTAGATTCAGAATACTTGAATCCATAGGAATACCTATATTATTTTTTAGGATCCTCCCCCACCCTTGCTTGCTGGGGGCACACAATACCCTTGGTGGATAAGAGTTTTTATTTGTAAGAAAATAATGGTAATTATATAAATATTCATAAAATTTTAAGATGAGTGTCGACACAGAATTTCATAGTCTACAATGCTGTAGAGTATACAGCATATCCAAAGCCCAATTTAATCCACGTATTTTGTTTTTGTATAATCGCTTTCGAAATGGGGGAGGGGAAGTTGGAAGTATATCAAACCAATATATATTTTTCTTGGTATAATCTCAGCAAATGACACATGACTTAATAGACTTAGAGCCCACAGCAAATTTTGGTAGTCGATTGATAACCAAAATATGAGTATGAGGGTTTGTAGGTGCACATATCGTGGTATCGAAAACTCTCGTCTGGTAGGTTTCTTTTTCAGCCTTTGGCCGTGATGAAATTTGCTGTCGGCTCTTAGACTATAAGGGAAGTTTTTAATGCCCAATCTTATACAATCAAAATAAATACAATACAACTTCCCAAAAAACAGGTATACATATTCCTTTTATAAAATGGTGACACAATTCATGGATTTAGGTAGGCTTCGAATATGCCGTAGAGTGTGAAATTCTGCGTCGACACCAATCTTGTGATTTTATAAAGGTGAACATAATAACCATTATTTTCTGACAAAAAAAAACCTTGTCCGCCGAGGGTATTTTGAACCCCCATTGCGCAAGGGTGGGAAAGGGACCAAAAAAATAACATGTTTCGATAAATTCAAGTATTATGAATCCAATAAGGAATTCCACATTTTCGTTTGATGTCTGGTTCTCGATTTATAGGAATTTATGTGAAATTTCGTTGTAATAATCTGGTAAGGAGGCAATTCTATATCTCTGGTCTTCCAGTGTTGCCACCGTGGCAAAACTTCTTAAAAGTAAATTAAGGATGTGGACCAAAAATCATCCCGTCAGAATGAAGTGCAAGGTTTGGCCTAATATATGTCCTTAACGCCCTAATTATAATAAAAGAAAAACCAATATGATACAAGCACCCTAAAAAGTTTGATTTATTTTGAAGCAAAATTACTGTATTTTCTGTTAAGAAGGTCAAACATTACACCCCCAAAAAACACCCTTCAATCTTAGATATTTCTATAAACTTTTTGTTGCCAACATAAATTTCATATTTTTCACAAATTTCATAAGTGTCAGAATTTGTTCATGGATGGATATTTTTGGAGACTCTCTTGATTCTTGGTAAACGTGCCAGATAACCATTTATACCAAATTTCATAAATATCCCATTATTTTAAAATGGTTTTGGGTAATATTTTACTTGTTGCACTTAAAAAATCATCATTCCATAATCTTTTCAGTTTTGGTCTCTTTAAAATCAGCGTTGAAAAGCACGCTAAAAACATATGTGTTATATGATTAGATTGTACCTATTATAATACATTTTTCAGCTTGATAAACTTCCGCCTCCCCCTCCTCTCCACCTCTTTAAATGCGTCTATACAAAAATCTTATGAGGGCATTTTGGGCACTTTGGATATGTTGTTCAGGATGAAATTCTGCTCTCATACCAGCAATAAAATTTCATGAATTAATTTGTTCCCCGGTCAGATCCTATCTTTCTTAGACTATTATAGTATCGTATTGTATTCGACCAGGACTACAAGTTCTACAAAGTTACTTGAAAGTTCATTTTTTAATTAATTAAACCGAAAGTAGGTACTAACTGAGATTATTCTGTTAGATTAACCATTTTTTATTTTAAGTTATTTCAGTTTAAGCTTTTTTTGTGGTCTTATGCCTATATTCATTTTTCTCGAATATTTTATCCCATAATGTTTAATTCTATGAGTTCACAATGCATTTCTTTCAAATGCAATTTCAACTAATACTGCAACTGCAATTGTCGATAGCTAACATATTAATAGTTATTCTGCTATTGGGGGCGGAGACGAATCCAACAAAAAAGAAATCAATAAAATCTATCCAGTAGTTCTTCAGTTATAAAAGGTACTAACCCGACTTTGTTTTTTTGTATGTACTAGCTGTCCCGGCAACCGTTGTTCTGGCCTTTCCAGTAGGTATAGCGATGGTATAGATACAAGCATTTCAAACATTACCCGCATTAATGCGTCGGCCATACATTTCTCATTCTTTAAAATAGCCCTGATTCCTCTTGAGTAAAACCTTTCAAAAGAAAAAGAGTTTTTAAAATAGGAGGTGTGGTTTCTGGGATTGGCCTACTTTTTATTCGCTTTGTTGTCAAACTGTGGGCCCGAACAATCTTCTTTCATAAAATGAATCGAATTATAAAATTTAATAAAAAGTATTATATTGATCTTCGATTGAATTGTTCTTTTTTCATTGATGTTTTCTATAAAACCGCATAACTATATAGTGTCCGTATAGCCGCGTGAACCTTCCAAACCTTGCTCTATATTTTTAAAATACAATGAAAAGAGCCAATTTTATGTTTAACCTATATTAGTGGCTCTTAACTAAAACCATTGTCCACTTTTTTTGATCCAAAGATGTTTCCGGGGCCATAAAGAATAATTGTACAAATGTTCAGATTAAGATGTAAGGACAATATAAACGTACGTATCTGTCTTTTCATTTTTTATATAATTTAAGAGCAATTGCAACTGCAACTACTTACAACTGCAACTGCGTGCATACTTCGAACTATAATTCGCTTTTTGAGAAATACCTTTTTTTTAAATAGATTTCTTATTGTTTTCAAATGCAACTACAACTGTTATTGAAACTGAAACTTGTGATATCCACGTGGTGCACGTGCTTTGCGAACCTTGTAAAATAAATTCATGGAGCTCTTTCCACAACGGATTTTTTTCCAAATGCAATTTCAACTATTACTGCGACTGCAATTGTTGATAGCCGATATTTAAAAATACAAATAAGAAATCATGTAGTAGCCCGTAGCGTAATGGTTAGTGCGTTCGACTGTCACGCTGGAGGTCTGGGATCGCTTCCCAGCCTCGTCCACCTAAAAACTAAAAAGTTTTTTTTCAGGGCTACTGCCTCTTGCGAGGAATTGACAAATCCTCCAAGAGTATCACTTGTCACGAATAAGTGCTTCTCGTCTAGCCGTTCGGATTCGGCATAAAATTGTAGGTCCCTTCCATTCATGTCGAAAGGCGCACACAGGAATGGTTGCGAGTTGTTAGTCACTAGGCCCTGGTTCTTCATGAGCCGTTGTGCCACCCGATTTATTTATTTTAATAAGAAATCATTAAAATCTGTCCAGCCGTTCTTGAGTTATAAATGGTCTAACATACACGACTTTTATATATATATATATATATATATATATATATATATATACAGTCGTGGCGGCCTAATTTAGAACGATATTTTTATAAAATTTTAAAATGCATAACTTTTGTTTGGGAAATCTGTCGAGGTTGAGTAGTGGTTTTAATAATAGCCCATGAACTACGGTACACTTTGAGTAATGTTTAAAAAATATAAGCATGAGAATATTGGTAAGAAGAAAACAAACATTAAGTTAACTCTTATTTCGTCTGGCAATATAATTAAGAACAGAAACAAAATTAAAAATCTTTGAAATTTCAATATGTTAATGTGAATATATTGTAGGAAAATCTTAATTCTTTATAATTTCAGACAAAATTCCTTGCATATTTTCGCGTAAGGCATGGAATCTTGATTGTTGGGTTCTCTATCAGATTTCCTCAATATTTAGAACATTCTAATCAAAATGTTTTTTTTTTTTTAATTTAACCATCCCTTGATGTATCCCCACAAGTTCTCGATAGAATTTAGGCCCGAGCTTTGGACGGTCTAATCTAAAAAATGACTTTTTGAATACGCAAACACCTTCTTAGCAATCCGTTGAGGACTTTTTGGATCATTATCGTCCATAAAAAAAAAAAAAACAAATTATATGGGCATGATTTCAAATGAATAAGACTCCATAACATGTTCCTCAACGTCTTAAAAAAATTTCTGATCAATTCGAGCATTTTTTTCTAACTTATCGACCATACTATGCCAAGTCAATGCACCTCAAACAGATTTCCCAAGCAAAAGTTATGCATTTTAAAATTGTATAAAAATATCGTTCTTAGGTGCCAGTTATAGCTATCATCGAACACCATCATTGAAAATATTAATTGTCAATTTTGAGAGATTTTAAAGAAAAAATATACCAAAGTAAAGCTAATTGACTTAATATTTATTTCTAGGTAAAACAAAATTCAATTTGGCACAACTCTTCTCATAAAATGACTTTTAATTTTTCAATGACTAACTACCTTACCAATGATCATTGAAAAAATTAAAAGTTATGTTATGGGGAAGATATGGATCAAAATGAATTTTTTTTAGAGGAGAAATATTTTTGAAGTCGTAAGCTATATTTCTGCATAAAAATATTTAATGATTAAACTTTTCAAGGGTCTCAAAATAAACAGCTAACTTTTTCAATGATGGTTTTCAATGATAGCTATAACTGGCCCCTTAGGTGCCAGTTATAGCTATCATTGGAAACCATCATTGAAAAAGTTAGCTGTTGACTTTGAGACCCTTCGAAAATTTAATCATTGAATATTTTAATGCAGAAATATAGCTTACGACTTAAAAATTATTTGACCTCTAAAAAAAATTCATTTTGACTCATACTTCCCCATAACGTGACTTTTAATTTTCCAATGATGAAATTACCTTACCAATGATCATTGAAAAAATTAAAAGTTACGTTATGGGGAAGATATGGGTCAAAATTAATTTTTTTTTGAAGGAGAAATAATTTTGAAGTCGTAAGCTATATTTCTGCATTAAAATAGTCAATGATTAAACTTTCTAATGGTCTCAAAATCAACAACTAACTTTTTCAATGATAGTTTTCAATGAAAGCTATAACTGGCATCTAAGGGGCCAGTTATAGCTATCATTGAAAACCATCATTGAAAAAGTTAGCTGTTTATTTTGAGACCCTTGAAAAGTTTAATCATTAAATATTTTAATGCAGAAATATAGCTTACGACTTCAAAAATATTTCTCCTCTAAAAAAAATTCATTTTGATACATATCTTCCCCATAACATAACTTTTATTGAAAACCATCATTGAAAATATTAATTGTCAATTTTGAGAGATTTTGAAGAAAAAATAAATGATTATTTTGATGCAAAAGTAAAGCTTATTGACTTAATAAATATTTCCAGGCAAAACAAAATTCAATTTGGCACACCTTTTCTCATAAAATGACTTTTAATTTTTCAATGATGAACTACCTTACCAATGATCATTGAAAAAATTAAAAGTTACGTTATGGGGAAGATATGGGTCAAAATGAATTTTTTTTGGAAAAGAAATAATTCTGAAGTCGTAAGCTATATTTCAGCATTAAAATATTCATTGATTAAACTTTCGAAGGTTCTCAAAATCAACAGCTAACTTTTTCAATGATGGTTTTCAATGAAAGCTATAACTGGCACCTTAATTAGGCCGCCACGACTGTACATATATATTTATTTATTTGTACTGTACGTGTGTATGTAGTTGAACTCCTCCTCAATGGCTGGACAGATTTGAATGAATTTTTTTGTATGCGTTTGTGTAGATGGTTCAGATTCACAAAATATCCTGGCAAAGTGCAACAAAAAGCAATTAAAATGCAAAAAGAGGGTTCTAATGACAATGGTGAAGCTATACGCAATAGTTTAGACTATTAGATGGACATTAGTTAATGAAGATGAATTGCTTCGTGTTCATGATTCATAGTTGATGTTTTCAACAGTTTTTGTGCAACAAAAAACAATTAAAATGCAAAAAAATAGGGTTTTGATAAAAACGTTGAAGCTAAACGCAATATTTTAGACTATTAGATGGACATTAGTTAATGAAGATGAATTGCTTCGTATTCATGATTCATTTTAGACGTTTTTCAACCAGTACATTAAGTGACCCGTTCTAAAACTCTTAACTCTTTTTTGGGTCGTTGCTCTGCTTAGAGTATGTATAATCGTCAGGAAGGTTCTTGGGCCTTTGGTGGGTGGCCTTTCAAATGCAGGCTTCCAAAGGCAATGTTTTCCAAGAAAAACAGTTTAAATATGTCAGGAACTATTTAAACGTTTTCAATCCTTACAAACGAAAATTCAAAAAAATTAAACATTGTAATCTAAATCACTTTTTTCTATTATAATTGTTTTTTGTTGCACTGTTTTAAACTCTTAAAACAACATTAGCCCAATATATAAATCAAATTTATTAATCATTTTTATTCTATGATACTTTTTATTTTTCTTTTAAGAGCAGCTGCCTTTTTAAGTGCTGCAGCTGAAGTCGATGGCCCTGAAATGTGGTAAAGGACCCAGTTTTGTCTTTGTTTTCTTTTTAGCGGCATTTCTTAAGGTTGTTGGTCGTGAATTTGTTTCATTTTTACAATTTTTTTTTTATGATACAAAATCATCATCAATTTCAGCAAAAATGAACATTTCTCTTATATTTGTTGCTTCAATCATTTCCTCATTGGAAATTTTACTTGAATTGAATTGATTATCTGTAAAATACAAAAAAAAATGTAGAAACAAAACACATTTCAATATAAAAAAATTAAGTTTAACATACCAATATTATTCTCAGATTCGTCTGCTCCTTTTTCAATTTGCATTTTTTTTTTTGATATTTTAATAGGAGGTTCTATGAATTTGAAATTAATTTTAAATAAATCAAATTTGATATAAAATTCATATTTATATTTACCATCGAGAGCTTTGGTGTAGGGAATGAGCTTAGGCTAATTATTTATTTTCAAAAATATTAAAAAGTGCAACAAAAAACAATTAAAATGTAAAAAATAGGGTTTTTATGAAAATGTTGGAGCTATACCCAATAGTTTAGACTATGAGATGGACATTAGTTAATGAAGATTAAATGTTTCGTATTCATGGTTCATTTTAGACGTTTTTCAACAATTTTTGTTGGACACCAGTACATTAAGTGACCCGCTTTGTGCGTTCTAAAACTCTTAACTCTTTTGTTGGTCGTTGCTCTGCTTAGAGTATGAGTCATTCCATATGAAAGCGTCTAATCGAAAAGCCATCGCATTTTTGGTTTTTTTTTTCAAACTTTGTGGGAATCATCTCTAAGTTTCAAAAGATGGAAATCCACCTGGATTTAATTTTCGCATTCATCGTTCCCCCTCTACCTCCCTTAAAAAATTTAAAAATCATCATTTTAATGTTTTTTTTTTTTTATTTTTAGAAATAATATTTTTAAAGATATCAATACGTTTTAGGTGTCATTTTAAAGATAAAAAACGGTAGTTTTTGAAAAAAATATTTTAATTTACAAAATCATTGCCAAACAGCATCAACCACGGTGCTGAAAAACGTGTGTTTTACTGTTTTTTCTCGATTTTCAACTGCCTCCCGTTTGCCGACTGTTGAATTTAACGCGCTAATAGTTCTCAAATACTTAGAACACTAAAAAATAAATAAATAAATTCAGAGTATTGCTCATAACGGTTCTCAAATTCTAGTATCGCTTTTGTTATTATTTGAAAAATAGTGCTTTCTTTAAACCAGTGCGCTCACACTATGGATGAAAATAACAAAACAAAACTTTTAGAAACTACAAGCTAAGTAATGCCAAAAATTTCATCTCGATATTTTTTGTCAAACATAGTGATATTATGGCACTAAAAATGCAATTTTTCAAAATATGGATTTTTAAAGCAGCGATATTTTATATAAAGGGTGAGAAAATGAGTCAATTTTTGGTTTTGTTTCTTTGAAATTATGTGTTCTTAGTATTTGAGAAATATAAGCGCGTTATATTTAACAGTCGGCAAACAGGAGGCAGTTAAAAATCAAGAAAAAAAACAGTACAAAACACGTTTTTTTCAGCACCGTGCTTGATACTGTTCGGCTATGATTTTGTAAATTAAAATAATTTTTTTTTTCAAAAACTACCTTTTTTTATCTTTAAAATGACACCTAAAACGTTTTGATATCTTTAAAAATATTGACGCAAAATTTTAGACGATTAAGTACGATGTTAAATCATTTTTAGTATGATACTAGGTTAAAAATTGTGTTTTAAACGAGTTTAGCATCGTACTATCCTCTAACATTTTACTAAAGTTAAAATCACCGACTGGCTATTTTATCTTTTTAGTATCGTACTAAATCCATATGAGTAGACCCGAATGTTCCAGGTTCGAGTCCTGCTGGTACCCAACTTTTTGCTCTTTTTTTTTTTTTTGTAAATAATGAAGTTAAAATGATAAAAATATAAATATCGTATAGTTATTTCAAGCTCATGATGGTTTTCCACCAACATATAATTAATTTACAACGCATAAAAACAATAATTGTGTTCATCAAATTCAAACCTTACAAATGCAGTTTACTAGTTAGCAAAAGGTTTAAAATTTTGGAATAGATAGTAAATTGCTAAATACTTAGGCAATTGTTAACTAGTAAAATGCTTAGCCCTTTACAGTAGGTTGTAATTTTGCGCCATTATTTCTAAAAATAAAATAAAAAAACATTAAAATGATGATTTTTCAAGGGAGGTAGAGGGGGACGGTGAATGCGAAAATTAAATCCAGCTGGATTTCCATCTTTTGGTACCTAGAGACGATTCCCACAAAGTTTGAAAAAAATCAAAAAAAGAAAGAAAAACATTTTAAATATGTCAGGAATTAATTAAACGTTTTCAGTCCCTACAAACGAAAATTCAAAGTTTCATTTAACCATTGTAATCTAAGTCACTTTTTTCCATTTAAATTGTTTTTTTTGCACTGTTTTAAACTTTTAAAACAACACTAGCCCAATAAATAAATCAAGTTTATTAATAATAAATTCTTTACTATTTTGTCATACAAATCACTTTTATTCTTTGATATTTTTTATTTTTATTTTAAAAGAAGCTGCATTTTTTAGTGCTGCAGCTGAAGTCGATGGCTTAAACAAAAATAAAATTGAAATCTGACTTAAGCAGGCCTGCAAAACAATTTACGTTTGTATGTCACTGAACTCCTCCTAAACGGCTGGACCGATTTGAATGAATCATTTTGTATGCGTTTGTGTCTGGAAAAGTTGTATTGCCACCATTAAATTCGCCGCCAGAACCATTGAAAGCACTATTGCCTGGAGCTGCATCTCAATCTAAATTGTTTTTGCGTAAAATTCGCAAATTCAATTCTTGCTTTCAAATGACATCATTTGGAGCAACAAAAATCGTTCAGAATTAGGATGGTCGCAATTTTTAATCAACGTTTAATATTCAGGGCCAAGTGTATCATCAAATCGGTTCTTTAATGCCGATGCCTGATACCGATTCAAAATTTCTGCAAATCTACTTCATGGGTGATGAAAAGCAGAGATTTCATACTTTGTTTAATATTCTAATTGCTTGAAATATCGTGCAGGACAACGTATGTCGGGTCCGTTAGTATAGATATATAATTCTATGCATATTTGTCTTGGTGGCGTATCTTTACATTTATCGGGGCTTGTTGGTTGGTGTACCAACCTGTACAATTCTGTTTTAATTTTAGAGACATTACTCGAACATTCTTTTTTTCTACTGCGACCAAGAGGCGTTTTCATTTATACATAATGTAGGTATGCATTGTTTTGATTTTTCGCGCACAAATTTAGTTTTTTATAAAAATACGTGTTTTTTTATAACATACTATATGCTTAACCATAATGAAGAAAAAATAGAGGTACCCTTGAGTGTATTTAACAAAGAAAATGTACCCTTAATTCATAAAGTAGGTATTTTGCATCGAATAAGAGGGGACGATGCGATAATAAAACCACTCTCAGCTACCCAGTGGCGTACTAAGGGGGGGGGGGCTTAAGGGGCTTGAGCCCCCTCAAAGCAATATGGTGTAATATGCTAAGATTTCAGATATCATCGAAGAAAGTTTTTTTTATTATTTTTAGTTTAAATTTCGTTGTTGTTAATTTTGAACTATAGCAGTATTTTCAATTTTAATTTAAAACAAAATCTATAGACATGGATGTCGTATTGAAATCATTAGTTCATGCCACACGTAATATTGAAACCCAAACAAAATTCCCTTGCAATCAGTCAAATTTCGCAAAATGATTTAACACATTTAATTTTTTCCTTCTTTTACCATTTTAAAAAAAACCGGAATGAAATAACGGATGTAGTGCACTAATTAACATAATAGATTCCCTTGATATCTTCTCTTTTGTATTGCTTTTTAGTGGTCAAATGCTTTAGTTATACTTTAACCAGTATCTTCGCGCTCAGTGAACGTATCAAATATTCAAAAAATATTTGTAAATATCTGTAGATTGTATACTTTTTTTGCCGAATGTTATTTCTAATTATACGACATAAGGCATTATAAGAAAGCTGAAGTCAATTGATGACATTTCGAAAAACTGCCTTTAACTTGTATCAGAGGTAGACTATCTTCTCAAACTCTTTTTTTTTTAAGTTAATGGACCCTATTCATTGTCGTTTTAAACTATTATGATTAGTCAAAACCTAAACATTTATTTTAGTTTTTGTCAATGCACTATTGGTGGCGTTCAATAATTTAATAAACTTCTATTTTGATAAGTACAGAAATCGAATTTTTTTTTACAGAAATCGAATTGGAATAAATTTTTATAATTGATCTTATTTAAACTGTACTTAAGTAAAACATGAGTTTAGCGAAACTACTACGAAAACGCCCAAATAATAATTTGATAATAAGAATTCCCTTGAAAAATGTTACCATTTTTTTCATTGTATTTGTATAGCTACTGCTTCTGCTACTTTAAACTATAATAATGTCTGTTCCTTTACTCTAAATTTCTATGATTTTCTGCGCATTTTGTTCCCAAGTTCTGTCAATTTCATTTCTATTATATGAACTTGACAGGACTTTGGACTAAAAATCACAGAAACTCAAAGGAAAGGAACAGACTTAATAAATGCATTAAACAAAATATAGGACTTGTAAAAGTAACGTTATACGCGGGTTTTTGGTTGTGTATGTTGTCAGTTGGTGTACTTTCACTTTGTGTGCAATAAACAGTTCCTTGGCTATGAGCTTATATAAAGAAAAAACGGACAATTTATTTATTAAAATGTGAATATACTTTTCACCTATACCCCTATTACCGTTGACGTTGTTTAAATCGAGTCCATAAAGTGGATTTTTGTCGAAGTGGATTTTTACAAAAAGTATTTTTTTACAAAGAAAAAAAGGTAAAATTAATCTCATAACTATAGGGAGTATTTTGCGTGTTTTTCCTTTTGTTTTTATTTTTTTTTCTATTGAATTTTAACTTCTGGTGGTTGAGAATACGAAAGGCTTTAATTTTGTTTGCTATTTGGTAAAACCTTAAACAAATTTCACTAAAATTGAGACTGAGCCCCCCCCCAAACAAAATCCTGCGTACGCTACTGCAGCTTCCCCACCTTGCAAAAGAAACAAAAGGAGAATCCCAAAAAGAAAAATGACTGCAAGGATAAAATTTTGTCCTCAACAGTGAAGAAAGGGGACATAATGTTAGAAAATGAAAAAAAAATCAGCTTATTAGCCCCAAGTTGCCATTAAACTGATAAGAATTCCATTGAGGTTATTATTCATATCTATCCAGCCAAACTACGCGAGCTTTCTTTCTAATAGGCTTTCGGATAAAATGTTCTTTTGCTTTTTAACCGTTTTTATCTACATGATACAATAAAACTTTCATATCGCTTAATATTGCATTTCAAGGGTATGGAATATTTGAAGGAGTGTGTCATATTGCACCACATTTAATTGGAACAAATTTGTGTGTGCAAAAACTCAGAGCTTTTCTGAGTATGGCGATGGCCACCAAATTTCTTAGTTATTTTAAATGTGGGACATTGGTAAATTTTATGGAATTTGCAATGCAATATACTCTATAAAAGTCATTAAATGCATGTCCTCTCTAGCCTAGGGCAATAAGTCTTGATATTTTCAAAACCAAAAAATTCCAAGATGGCCGCGGTTTTTGCAATTTGGTCTCCTTACGCCACCACCGTGGATGTTTTCCGACCTTCGTAGGTAAATAATTAAGGGTAAAAAATATCTGTAAATAATTTTGTCCGGGTTAGGGGTATTTTGTGTCTAATTGCCCTGGTCTTTTAGGTTATTTTTTTTGGGTTTGGGTTAAATTTTTGACAGAAATCATTTAAAAAAATATTTCACGTAGATAAAATTTAAAAGTTGCTACTAGCCCAGTCAACGAAGACTCAAAATTATAAAATAAATGCAAATAAGAGTGCTCTCTGGGATATTTTTTTTATATGGTAAGTGTTACCCCGTGGTATAACATACCCAAAGTCCACAACCCAGGGCCGCGAGCTAAACTCAGGAGGGGGGGGTTAGAGGTACCCCGTTTTAGATTTTCGTGAATATTTCCACAACCTAGCATGGTAGCGGAAAAGTCTTTACTACTTAATTAGAGACAATTAAATTATCTATAAAAATATATATTCACATTTTTTCTAAGGGTCAAAAATAAAGAGATGCAGGCCGTAGAAAAGTCAAAAAATCTGAAAAACCTGTTATTGTCTTAGGTATTGAATGTTTTCTGACCAATTTACTTGGAAAAAACAAAAACCGTTAATACACATTCATTCACTGTTGTTTCATCATGTCGTGAAGCTAAAAAAGGAGTTATAATTTCCTTTTTTTCTATATATGCGAAACTATACGAAAAACTTGATGTATACTAAATTAGGAAAAATTTAAATAGCAAGAGTTGTTTTCATATGGCCCCAAAAAATGATAACGTTTTTTTTTAAAGGAACACAATATAAAATGTATTTGCCATAGAGGGGGTGCTTTCTCCCCCCCCTTTAGAGAGGAGGGGCATTTTTTTTTAAATAATATTAAAAACAACGGCCAGAACTCCGTTATTTTATTTTATTTTCAAATCATGTTATTGGTGTCCATAGTTTTTGTAAAAATTACTTTCAAACTCAAAATTAAAAAAAAAAAGTTGAAAATTTCGTTTTTGATTTTTTCATTTAAATTGTAAAACGAAATGCAGAATTGGCTTTTATTGTTCACAACCCCTATTAATTCTTAATTGAAAACTGAAAACTAAATGCTTCTATGTCTCCTAGTTTTTGAGAAAATTGAAAGTTACGACGACAATTTTTTTGATTTTTTTTTATAATTTTTGTTATTATAATTCTTTGTAGTATGTGATAGTAGTTTTTCTTTGAACTTGAGGTTAATAATTGAATAATTTCTTTGAACCTGCGAAGCAAGCCACCCAAGGTACTGTGATAGTGGTAGAGGGGACCCTAAGGTATAACATAATCAAAGTCCCCAGCCCAGGGCCCTTCCCTTCTAATAAAAGTTGACTACCGCCCGCATCTCCTTTATTTTGGACCCTAGAAACAATGTGAATATATATTTTTATAGATAATTTAATTGTCTCTAATTAAGTAGCATGGACTTTTCCGCTAACATGCTAGGTTGTGAAAATATTCACGAAAATCTAAAAAGGGGTACCTTTAAACCCCCCTCCTGAGTTTAGCTTGCGGCCCTGGGCTGGGGACTTTGGGTATGTTATACCTGGGGGTAACCCCTATCATTCATATAAAAAAGAGCACTATTTTTTGCAATAAAAATTTCTTCGTTAACTGTACATCGATATTGTCATCTTCTACTTACCTGCCTTTGTACATACCTATTCTATTTATCATTCATAACACCTTTTTTTAGAAAACAAAAATTGACAAAGTTTGAATATCAATATCAGTAAGATATATGTATATAAGCAGGGGCGGACTGGGTCTTAAAGGTCCACAAACCACATATTGATAAAATTATTGAAAAAGGATAGACCAACTTTGTTATATATATAATTGTTGGTGCCTATTATTTTGTTTTAATAAACCTTTCTAAGAGGCTAGTTATAGCGATCAGTAAAAACCATCAGTAAAAATTTCCTTTAAGATAATTCCATGTGTCAAGATTTGAGACATTAAAATGACACGAATCGATGGCAAATCTATTGAATTATTTTTTTGTGACAAAAAAATAACTCTATATTATATAATATTTTTTGTAAAAAAAAAACATTTATTTATTTTACTTATGAAAATTCATTTTACTGAACAGCTAAATGTCAATTCACAAATAGTGGAATCTTTCATTCCAGTTTTCTTTGCTCCATTTTTTTACTGTTCCACCTCATCAGTAAAATAATTACTGCACCATTTTGCATCATTAAAAAAAAATAAAAGGTTTTGGCTGGAGGTTTGACATTTAATATATGATATAACTGCTGATTAATATAACCACCCGTACGTAAAAAATTCCAGTTTGCACATGTTTCAACTTTTACTGATAGTTTTTTACTGATCGCTATAACCGGCCCCTTGATCGCCTTTTGCCATGCAGTTAATTAATAATTTCGAGAGGATATTTGACAGACGTTAGCATTGAAGCTTCAACATGTTCATGGGGCATTGTATTCTGAAAGCTATAAGCCCAGTCGGTAGGGACAAACGAATTTCGTAATGCAAAAATATACTTACCCAATTTTATGACTAGAATCGGTTTAAAAAACGCTGCGTTGTCAAAGATCATTTTGACCTTCGCCCTTGTATATGAAATCCATAGTACTATCATGGAGAATGTCGAATGGACTGACATCTTCATTCAGTGGGCAAAAGAATTTCATTAAATTCCACAACCCTATCTCACGGAGACATTTGAATTTTGTGGAGAATTATTTGCAAGAATAATTTATAACAGTTAGAGTGAAATAGGTACAAGGGATGTTTTTTGTTGGTTTACATTTTTTCTCGGTTACTTTTCTATGCAAAGAGAATTAAAAAGTGTGAAATAAAATTTTGGGTATTCTCCTTGGTTTGTTGGGTTTTGTGTGGTTAAAGAGGAAGGGGTGGTTTTTTTACAGCTTTGGGTGTCTTGTGTGCAAGAAGACAATGATGATGGCGGCGCGTGAAGGTCAAGGCATAATAGGTAGGTAGATTGTTTTTTTTTGCTTTCTAGATATTTAGGTCTGTTGGTAAGAATATGAGTGATCAATAATTTATGAGTTTGATGGCGCTGATGTTTTTTGATGAGTATGGCTCGTGGTAGGTAGTTAGCTATGTATGTCGCTTTTTTATTTTAAGGGGCCAGTTATAGCTATCATTGAAAACCATCATTGAAAATATTAATTGTCAATTTTGAGAGATTTTGAAGAAAAAATAAATGATTATTTTGATGCAAAAGTAAAGTTTATTTACTTTATAAATATTTCCAGGCAAAACAAAATTCAATTTGGCACAACTTTTCTCATGAAATGACTTTTAATTTTTCAATGATGAACTACCTTACCAATGATCATTCAAAAAAATTAAATGTTACGTTATCAGGACGATATGGGTCAAAATGATTTTTTTTTTTTGAGGAGAAATAATTTTGAAGTCGTAAGCTATATTTCTGCATTAAAATATTCAATGATTAAACTTTCTAATGGTCTCAAAATCAACAACTAACTTTTTCAATGATGGCTTTCACTGATAGCTATAACTGGACCCTAACCTAGAAAAATAGGTATGGTTATACATAATTTGTATTAATATATAGGTAGAAACTTGTAGGTAGGTAGGTACCTAGACCTACCCAAATTTTAATTATGATTATTTTTCGCCGATTTTTGTCTTTTTAAGGTGTAAGTTTAGAAATTTGAAATTAAAAGGAATGATGGCTACCATTATTTAGGATTTTCAGTGAGAAATTTGAACTTATAACTTACCACTATGTGACCATGTTGTTGAGTCTTAAGGGCATCTAGGTATTACGTAAATCGTTACTCTTGGTAATTAAAAATTGGGGAAATTTCTTTGAAATTCTATGTTTGGTTCATGGTCGACAATCGCCTACCAATTTTCTAATTGGACTTTTCAAAAATCCTAACTTACTTTCTGCTGGAAAGAATTTTCAAATTAAGATACCTATTAAAATAAGCCTTTAAATGTGCCTAAATTTTTGTTTAAAATTTATTGAGGAAAAAAATTAACTTTTGTACAAAAAAAAATTAACTTTTTTACAAACAAAAATTAACTTTTTTACAAAAAAATAAACTTTTTACAAAAAAATAAAAAAACTTTTTTACAAAAAAAAAAAAAATTAACGTTATTAAAATAATTAAATTTTGTACAAGGAAAAAATTAATATTTTACAAAAAAAAATCGAACTTTAATAAGCCTAAATTGAGTAAAATTTTAAGGGTTGCCACATCTTTAAAATAACTTCTTTTTTTAAGTGAAGCGTGAGGTAGTCAACTAATTTATATACATATATAGGTATTTACGCTCAGCCCTGACTCAGATTAAATAACATAGCGCCTTTGGCGACCTGCTACCTACTAGTAAGTATGTAAATAATTTTCTATTTGTTAATCTAACGGGAACAAAGTGCCCCCACTTTGTTCCCGTTAGATTAACAAATAGAAATAAAATAATCAAAATTTGATTTTTATCGCTTTAAAAAAATTTAAAAAAAAAACTAGTGATACACAATTATATACCTACCCTATACATAAAATACTCGTAAATGGTCATAACTTGGGCAACTATTTTTTGATATTTATAAAGGAAGTATCAAATGAAAGGTTATAAAATACAAAAATTTGAAGAATGGGGTGTGGGTGTGTCAGTGAAATTGTGCCAAAAAAGTGGACAAACGATGTGCCATATGCGTAGACTACTTCAAAATAATTTTTTGTGGTTTGAATACCCCCTGACCCCTCCTCAAAAACCACCCGTCTACCCTCTTCATGGCTTCTTTATCATGACAAATATCACATTTTTTCACAATTTCATTGACACTATTTTATAAACTTTTTTCAATTTACATCCACACCCCATTCTTCATTCTGCAACCCCCCCCCCCTACCTTTAAAACACCCTTTCACCCCAGATATTTGTAGGTACGCTTTTGATCCTAATTTTCAATGATAAATTGAAATATTAACGTCATGTTTCATTGGTCGACGATTTTTGTTTGATCAAAATCAGCGAAATACCATGCTTCGTGACATTTTACGCCCTCTTTTTAATAGACTATAGAATAGGAGCTAGGATCAATGGGGACTCTTACTCAAAAATTCATAACACCATAAAAAAGCTGATTCGAAAACAAAAACCCTGTAAATAATTTTTCCGAACTTTGTAGGAATTTATGTCTAATTTTCCTGGATTATAATGTTTAAATGATCTTCTAGTTTTAAGTGTTTGACTAAAAATTAATTGAAGCAGTTTATAAAGAAAAAAATAATATTTAGTCAAGTAAAATTTTGAAAACAAATTAATACATTTTTTTCCAATTTTTGTTCTCTAGTTTAAGGTAATTGTTAAAAAAAAAGTATTTTTAAAATTGATTCAATATAGCTTTTACGGCCTTTAGTCCATAAAAATTCGCGTTTCATCCCGGCGTTCTCACTTTTTAAAATTGTTTTTCAGAAAAATTGTTTTAAGATTTTTAGTTTTTAAAAGTATAGATATACCTAAGGTCCTGTACCAAAACGACCGGTACAGTACCGAAAACTAACGCTGTGTACCGCGTACCAAAGAAAAGCCTCGGTAAACACAAAGATACCAAAATCAAATTCGTGTACCAAAATTTAAAAATAAATTGAGATCAAGTCTGATCTGTATATGTACCTACCTAGGTATCTTTTGAAGAGCTCCCTGAACAAAATTCATGTGGCTCAATACAGGTTTTATATTTCAAAAATTGCCTATTTTTCTTTTCGATTCGATTTTTTACCTGGTTTAGATTTTCCCAAGTATCATAAAATGTATAGGTTTTTGGGTGCACTTATTAATGAGTTTTTTTATTATTGTTTTGTTCATCAGGTAAAAATAATAAAACTTTATGTTATTAGGCATTTTTTGAATAACAAATTGACCTCAAAGTCAAAATTTTGCTCGGGCAAGAAAAATTGAGCCCCATTTAAAATTAAATATCTAGCAACCCCTAACACATATCGGCTTAACTTAAACGTAGTTTTAAAGGCTAGTTATTTCTAACTAAAAAAAGTCCAAAATGAGGTCCCTACCATTAGCACTGACAGAGAAATTAACCTTAACAGGGGCCAGGGGTACACCAAAGTTTGCCTTTTTTAATTCCTCAAAAAATGATGTCAAAGTTGAAAATCAGACTTTACTATAAAACAATTTTTTTCTTAGAATGTGACCAAAAATCACATGCCAAAGTATGGGTTATGAATAACCGGACACCCTGTATACATATAAGTATGTGCATACCTAACCTATAGCTGTGTATAATTCAATTTTCAGTGCACTATCCATCTTGCAATTTACATTCATTTTCGCCTTCTGGTTGATTAGAAAAATAAAAATGTTAGCTACATACATACATATGTAGTATACATACCTATAGGTAGTTTTAATTAAACGAACAATGTTGTAGGTACATGGCGTAGCTAGGTATATATTTCAAAAACTGCTAGGTAGGTAGGTACCTACCTAACCTCCACTTAAATAAAAAAAATTATCTGACAACTAAAACTTATAAAACCTACCTACCCACTATGATATCGCCCACTGGCTGAAATTCAACCTCTACATTGACAGACTCTAGTGTCAAACACACCTACCTACATTCCTACTCGTATGATCAATTGTGAATGCAAAGTCAAACCAAATAAACCTACCTACCTCCTACATACCCTGGAAATCAAACAAACAAATTTCAAGCCAAAACAGGAAATTTGTTTTTATTTTCTGTACCTAGGTATACAATCTACCTACCACCAAAAACCTACCTACCTCAACTTGCATACAAATTCTCACTTTTGTCATTAACTTATATAGGTATTCCTCGGCATAATAAATTGTAAATTTCTCTTAAAAAATTTTAGGTCAAACTCAAAATCATCCAACAATTTAGATATTAATAAAACCTACCATTCATTATTTATACGAATATAGGTATGTATCTACCTATTTAGTTATATTTTCGTTTCCCGCAAAAAAATATGCTCAAAATCTTGCACTTGCAACAAATTTCACGGCTAATAAGAAATCTTTGCCAGACAATTTAATATAAAAACTACCCTCAATAATACCTATACGATGGCATATACAAATATATAAATATACTTACACAACATGACCATATTTTTCTTTCCCTCATTAAAAATGTAGGTATACCTATACGCATTATTCTTTCCCACAAAAAAAAAAAACTATTTTCCATGCTTCAAAGTTGATGACGACGACGCAAACGACTAACATAATGTATGTCTACTCTCTACTTCTCTTGTTCTTCTCGCATATATCATATCAGTAAATTAAGAAAAAAAAAAAATACTTTGCACATTCAGTCAAAGAGGATACGAACATTTTTTTGTCATTCTCTTCACCTTTTTCTCATCATAGACGTTTAAAAAAACCTTCAATTGGTAATCTCGCTTACTCCATTTGATTCTTATTAGAATCGAAAAAAATACACTTCTCTTGCTCTAACTACATAAGTCTCGATTCTCCGATAAATGCAAGTCTCCCAAAAATGGAAGTCTCCGCCGAAAATTGTCTCCCAAAAATGCATTTCTCCGCGAGTTAAAGTAGCGCCACCACAGGCAGTGGGTCGCCCTAAAAAATGTTGTCCATGATAGTACTATGGATTTTATATACAAGGCCTTCGCCCAATAATATCTTCACTTCATTGCAACCTCACTGAAATATGTCCAAACACTGCACTGCTATTGAAATCATTCGATGCGTTCCATACATGTTAACAAGTAATTCCAGAGTTTTGACGTAAGGTTATGGACTTGAAATTCTGACTGGGTGAACATTCTTCTTACAAAAATCCCTTAAAAATTCTCTGGCTTAAATTTTGTCTGGTTTTTCAAAATTCCGCAACTAATAGAAAAACATTTTTTTTTTTATTATTTGCACATCATTTGCATGTAGATATTATATTTACTCCCTCTAAATACCTACTAATTTTATAAGAAACTTTTGCCTTAAAGAGTGAAAAGTAGTGCAGATGCTTTAATTTACTTTTTGCACACCAATCGGGGGCCCACCGGGCAAAATTTCGGTTGTCCGTTTGCCAAGTCCGCCGCTGAATATAATGCAGTTTAATATTTTAAGAAAAGTTTTTTTTTTTCTAAAACCTTTTATGGCTCATGGATTTCGATATAAAATACCTGCAAAGAAACTTCTTATTTAAAGGACATTGGTTAGTAAGTTCACGTCGCCGTCGCTCGGCGACGTTGGCGATGTTCTTCCAAACTTTGTAATTATCTGCACGTACAGGTGATCATTAGAAGGTAGGATAATTCAGTATAGATACTTACCAAATAAAGGTTGAAGGAAATCAACTTCAACCATTCTTTTAAAACCACCCCAAGCACACAAATACTAAGAAATTAAATACAGAAAAGATTTATACAAAAATTTTAAATTATGTATGGCTAGGTTAGGGTGGTCCTTACAAAGGTCATTGTCTTATTTTGAATGACGCCTCCCCCCTAATTTGGTCTAAATAATTAAAAAAAAATCCTGTAAACTTTTAGCTCATTATATTAACGTTAACCCGGCCCCCAAGGCGTCTGAAATTTTATATGAGAATGTATGTATTTTGTATTTTTGTAAATCCAAATTTGACAAATCTTAACTTTGGTAATGATTGCTAAAAAAAATTAAATTTTAAAACACGTGTACTATGTAGTCACTTTTGTCATATTTATAAAAATGTATCTGAAAAAAATTTACAACAGTTTTTTCCCTACTTATAGCCATTTAAACAAACACATTTCATTTTATTTAATTTTAATAAATGTTGTAATTTGTTTTAATACATTTTTTAAACATGACAAAAGTAAGTACATGTGTAAACAAAATTCAATTTTCTTTAGCAATCATTAAGCCCGTATGATACCACATTTTTTTCTCATTTTTAATGCATAATTGTAATGCAACTAGAGTAGTTAAAACAACTTATAATTGAAAATACCGATATGAGTGAGCGCGTACACAATAACCACATTAATGTAAAAAAGTCACAAAAAATGTATTAAAAATGAACATATTTCAGATTCTGGCAGCTTTTTTTTTTTGACTTTTCAGAAAATGAAAATTAAAAATTATTTCAAAGTACACTTGGCTCATGAGAACACTAAGTTTTTGGTGTATATTTACTTTTGTGGACATTGTAATTGTCAAAACATAATGTCGTTCTTTTCATAAAAAAATACTAATTTCTCTCTTTCTCTTTGCTGACAGTAAGTCATGATTTAATGAATTAAAAATGAGAAAAAAATGTAGTAGCATACTAAAGTTATGAGAAATAAGTTGGAAGTACAAAAATACATGGGTCATTCAAAATAAGACAATGAACTTTATAAGGACCACCCTAGGTTGGGTGGACATTGTGCAAATGTGCACTTAACTTACTTAATTCAAAATTAAACTTTAATGCAGTGTTGCTGATGAAAATATGGAAGTTGAATCGTGTGGTCTGATTATGGAATAAGAAGTGAATCGTTTTAGATGGCGAATTTGATGGTTGGTATGACAGTTGTACAACATGCATTTAAGAAAATCTGAAAATCAAAAATTTTGAATTTTTATTGAACAATTAATCCAATTAAAAGCTCAAGTGACCTCAACACCATGCATTTTGCCAACTGTGATGAAGTTGAAGTCAATTGAGCTTTTAATTGAATTATATTCAGTCACTCATCTTAATGAAAATTAATTTTATTCTAAACTTCTCCATCTTTGTTATTAATTAAATGCTAAACTAAATTTCTTATATGCATAAACATTGTCGTTCTTTAAATTAATATTTATGTCGTAGGAACAAGATTCTTCCAACCATTTTCTTTACATGCGTTTTTCGGTGCAGTGACATTTGGCCATGCGTCATATTTCGAAATATGGTAATGTAAATTTGAAGTTCTTTTTAATTATGAAATTTTAACCAAAAATTGATGTTTTTTTTTTCTTATAGAAAACCGGACGTTAATATTTCAAATTAGATTTTAGCCAACTTAGCCACTTTTTAAATTTCTTTTTTCAGGTCTCATTTTTAAAGTTATACACTACAGAGATACTGCATGCAAGGTTTCAGAGCGGGATCTTTATTCGTTTAGAACAGAAGCTACACAGTATTTTGTGCGTGGCCAGTGCAAAAAAGATTTTTGTATAGAAAACCAGATGTAAAATTTCAAGTAGTCTAGGCCATTTCGATATTTTTTTTAATATGTATTCCCAAACTTGGTATTTGGTATCTCTAGGTATTATATAATGATTTTCAACACAGTATTTTTTTTTAAATACAAATTCCTAATACAGCCCAGTCAATAATTTCAAAAAAGGGCTAAAATCGCAAAGCGCGATGTAGTTCTGCATTTTTGAATGTTGTTTTGGCAGTAGTCTGTACCTAAGTTTGCAACTTCAAAAAAACCTGTGCTCGCTGCAGGAGAAATGCAACAGTAAAAAAAACGCTATAATCACTCCATTTTGTCCGACATTTTCGCTTATAACTTTGGAAATATGCAACTTAGGAAAGAAAACATTCACTATAAACTTTATTGTTATAAAATTTTCTACAAGACCACATTAGCTTTTGAATTAAAAAAAAATCTGAAAAATTAAGTAATTTTGAAGCACTCAATAAATAGGTCAAACATTTTTTGAATTCTGTTACAAATTTGGAATCAAAGAGTCTAGACTCTAGAGCAGCGATTTCCAAATTGTTTAAGCTTTGGAACCCTTAACGAGGTCAAAATATATTTCGGAACCCCGACTCTTTACGATAGCAAAAGATGAAAAACACCAAAATTGATTTCAAAATAATTTTTTTGTTTATATTTCATGCGAGTGCAGCTCGTAATTTTCTTATGAAATTGAGTGTTGTCGTTTAATTTTCAGTTCTTACTGAAGAGCTCAATTATTGTTGTCAGAGCGAAACACATCTGCACTATAGGTCGCACAAGCCTTCCAAATTAAAAGCATCATTTTTGTTTTTTTTTTTAATTATGAGAAGCTCACACTTCGATAAAAAGAAAATGTAAACTTCAAACATTTTAATGATTACATAACGTGAGCTGTGTAGAAATTGGCCTGGTTAGTGGTTGAATTTTTTTAATAAAAAGAACTTTTCTAATCTTTTCAGCTTTCTTTCTAAGAATTTAATAAACCAGAAGACCCGTGCGAAAATTTCTTACATTCAATAAGGCTTTAGATTTTCAAATAGAATTTTTGAACAAAATAAATAAATTCTTTTTATTATCGATATGAACATATTAGTTTTACAAAACTTCTTTGTAAACAATATTTGCTGTAAGAATGAAATCTTTTTGAATTTTTTGTATCATTCTCTTTAATAGATACATATGTATATGTTGTTTCCACTTTTTTTGTAGCCCCAGCATTTAGTTATCTCACTGCAATCCGACCCTTTGTGAATGTATTTGTGTTTGTGTAACTTACACTATTTCGAAAAAAGCCTCACTTTTTCCTCGTTATACCCGTTCCTTACAAACAACAGACGTAGGTAACAAATATGTTTCTCCACCACTCACTCAATGTGCAAGCGAAAAAAGAGGATTATACATTACAAAAGTAATAAATATGTTTCTTTCATTCATGCATGGTGTATTTAAAGAATGTTTCTCCCCCACTCACTCAAGGTGCAGCGAAAAAAAAAAGAATTTTAAATTACACAAATAATACATATTTTTCTCTTTCACTCATTCAATGGGTTAAAAGTGAGGTATTCTTTATGTCAAACTTTCCATTTATTGAATTATTTGAAATTTCCGAAATTTATAGAAAATAGTGTGGTATAACAAAAAGTTTTTGTGCAATGTCATGAGTATGTGTAAATTCCTATTCAGTGATACCTATTTTAGTGGATTTGACTATTTTATAAATGAGAAAAAAGGTGTTTGACAACAGTAATAATATATAAATGATTAAAATTGATTGTAATAGCTTCATTGGAATAAATTAAGAAAAAAAGTTATAAACTAAATAATTTTTGAATATTTTGAATGAAACAACAACAACTAAAGTGTGCCAACCCGATCATCAGACTTCTGTGTGGTGCTGAGTCTAAATATGTTAATTTTTATTTGAAAAGCTTTGCCCGTCATAGGGATTCAATTTAAGACATCAACTGTGACTGAAATTCGGAAACCGACAGCCTACCAATCGCGCTACCGAAGGTTAAAAAACCTTAAAAAAAAACACCAACAAATGTTGAAAGATTTCAATATGTTGTGGAAATACTACAGCAAAATATTTTTTTGCATTTTGAGTGACTTTCGCCACGACAAATTATAAAAAAAAATGCATCAAAATTATAAGAAAACTTGTCATAAAAAGACGAACGAAGCTTATAAGTAAAATCTCCTAATAAGGCTGCAAAAGAGCAGAGAATGATTGATTCTCCTATTTTGTTTCCAGTGAAGTTAATAATTTCATTAATATTTTTTTTTTGCTGTTTAAATACAGTAAAAAAAATATTAATGAAACCCTTAAAAATAAACAAAAAATTAATCAGTATAAGAAAATGTCTCTGTCATCAATTAGTAAGGGAACATTGATTGATTAGCAATGACCAATGAGATATAAAGGAAAACGTTTACGCGGCCAAAGTCATCCGAAACTGCAGAATTACTTTGGCCACCCAATTTTTTATTTTCAAAAATTAAACTAGCTAACTGATTTGTCTAAAATTAACGAAACTTGTGCAAAAAAATCTTTACTCTGCAAAAAATCTCCAAAAGTTATTCATTTTTTTAAATACGCCAAAGTCACCCGGTTTCACGGTACCTACTAAATAATATTTTTGTGTTTTTAATAATTGTACTTCGAGATAGTCGCGGAACCCTGAAAACTCTTCGGCGGAATCCCAGGGTTCTGCGGAACACAGTTAGGGAACCGAGGCTCTAGAGTATTACGAGACGAAATTCCAAAATTTGATCCAAATTGGTCAAATAGTTTTGGCAAGAAATGATGTTAACCGCAACAAGCAATGTTTGCATCATTGCTGTGGTCAAAGTAGGACACTTAAGTTGGCACTGATTTTTGTACATGTACTTAGAACCCTTAATTATCTTAATCTTAATCTTAATCTTAATCTTAATCTTAATCTTAATCTTAATCTTAATCTTAATCTTAATCTTAATCTTAATCTTAATCTTAATCTTAATCTTAATCTTAATCTTAATCTTAATCTTAATCTTAATCTTAATCTTAATCTTAATCTTAATCTTAATCTTAATCTTAATCTTAATCTTAATCTTAATCTTAATCTTAATCTTAATCTTAATCTTAATCTTAATCTTAATCTTAATCTTAATCTTAATCTTAATCTTAATCTTAATCTTAATCTTAATCTTAATCTTAATCTTAATCTTAATCTTAATCTTAATCTTAATCTTAATCTTAATCTTAATCTTAACTATTATATAAAGACGAAAGAATTATTTTGTTCCTTCGCGCATAACTCATAAAATAATTAACTGATTTACGTGAAACAAATTTTCTATGAGACGGTTTTAGGCTATTTTTTATTTGTTAATTTGTTTAAATTTCCAAAAAAATATGCTATTCAAGAGCAATCAAGGGGTAGCTGCTTGGTTTTTGTTGTTAGTTTTGTTTTGTTCTTTTCTTCCGCAAACTGAATTCATGCCTGCTGGCTGAGCACAATGGTGTAGTTGTAGATAGGTAAAAAAATAGTATATGTAGCGCCACAATGTAAAGCTACCATTGTAGCAATAAAGTGTGTGTGTGTGTGAACTAGGTAGTTATGTAATATTTTATATAGGAAGAAAATAGTCACATTAAGTTATGAAATTATTTGTGTATTTTGTATATCTTATCAAAAGCAATCGCCATGCATCGCTTTTATCCGTGTGTAAAAAAATGATTCAGTTCGGATAAAAAGCGTATAACTTGACTTATGACTTCTAATGGTCGGATCTTCAAGATTGAGATCTTTAAATGACGGGAAAAAAGTTTTGTTTACAGTCGTGTGTATAAAAAGAAAGAGGTACAATTAATATTAAAGCAATTGGAGAATATTTTAAAAGGGAAAATGTTATGAATAAATTCAAAGCTTTAAAAAAAATACATATGTATGTATGTAGTTGGGAAGGTATACAAATATCAACAATTTCCTTTAATTTTTTTATGAGGCAACGTGAGCACGGGTCGGCTAGTGATATAATATAGTTATAATAGTTATATCTTTTTTTAAGCAACTTTGTTAGTAATAAAAATAGTTATTTTAGCTCCCTCGTTTAGGAAAACTACACCATGGAATAAGAATTTTCTAGGCTCAAACTAAAGTCAATTGCTTACTGCTCCATTTGAGACCGGAACATTCTTATTATATGGTGTAGATTTCCTAAACACGGGAGCTAAAATAACAATTTTTTCTTTGAGTAAGGGTGTATGTATATACAAATACATGGGCTAAAACAAACACAACTTCTAAAATGTTATAAGTATTGGTATTTATACCCTTAAAGCAAATTGTTCTACCCTTTTCAATTTTCCAATTTTTATGTCACAGGTATTTCCACTTCAATAAATTTAAAAAAAACTATGCTCTGTCAGTTTCCTTAAATCCAAACATCATAATCTGGGCAACCCAAACAATGGGTATAGGTTCATAGAATTAAGGGGACTTGCAAGTAAGGCAAATTTCTAGACTGTGATTGGTCAGCTGTCGAAAAATTGTTTTAAATGGAACTTTCGACAGCTGGCCAATCACAGTCTATAATTTTGCCTTACTTGCAAGTCCCCTAAGATCTCTGAACCCACCCAACCCAATATAACTGAAGCGAAACTTAATCTTAATTTTTTAAAAACTTAATTTTTGACACTTTGTTTTGTTGATTTTTTTGCGTTTTATAAATCTCAAAGCAAAATCCGATAAGTTCCTCTTAAAAATCTTGAGTTATTGGTTGGATTGCCATGATTAAAATAATACTTCTGAGAAAAAAATTGCAAAATCGCTATTTTGAAAACCTCACCCTCGCCAAAGGCTGAAGAAAAACAAAACCTGCCAGACTTTTGTTTTCGATATCACGATATAAGTACCTGCAAACCCTCATATAGGTACTCATATTTTGGTTATCCTTCAACTCCCAAAACTTGCTGTCGACTCTTAGACTATAGTATGGAAGCAGTTGTTCGACAGACAAAAAATAAAAGATTAAACGTGCGCAAAATTCCCATAAAAATTTCTATAAAAACGTAAGGATTTATAAGCGCATAACCTTTGTTTGTGGCATATAATTTTGATTTGGTAGGTGCCATATTCGAAAAATCGACGTAATCGACGATGGGACGTAACGGACACCTTAATGTATATGTATGTACATTTATATTTAAAAAATCATGTATTTTTTTGAAAATTTTCGTATGCAATTATGTTAGAGGTAACTTAAATCTGATAACAATCAGTATATTTTTTCTTTCAGTTTCCGTTACCTTTTTAAGATAATTAATATTTTGTAATTTGAGTTGTTCAGATGACGCGATACAATAGCGCAAACTAAAAAATCCCCAAAACGTACACTTTATAGTATACTACCCATTAAATTGTCATTGAATAATTCATTATCTTCATCATCTTTTTAAATACAATTTATATATCTGGTCAAAATACATATAGCCCAGTCAAATTCGACAATAAATTCGCAAAGTGCGATGTATTTCTGCATTTTTGATATATTGTTGCGGTATGTTAGAGTAGTCTGTAGCTAAGTTTGCAACTTCGAAAAAGCTGTGCTTGCTGCAGAAAAAATGCAACAGTGAAAAAAACGCTAAAATCACCCCATTTTTGTCCGACATTTTCTTTTATAACTTTGGAAATACGCAACTAAGGAAAAAGACATACACTATGCTTTTGTTTGTTATAAAATTTTCTACAAGACCACATAAGTTTAAAATTTAAAAATAAAGCCTAGAGCATTATAAAACAAAATTTGAAAATTCGATTGAAATCGATCAAATAGTTTTGGCAAGAAACATGATGTTAACTGAGTGCAAGAAGCAATGTTTGCATCATTGCTGTGGTCAAAGTAGGACACTGAAGTTGGCACTCATTTTTGTACACATACTTGAACCCCTTAACTATCATAAAATATCATTATAATATTTATTTCATTTTTGTTGTAACTTTGGTAGCGATTTTAAATTCGCAAAAAAGCTTCACGAAATAATTTTTTCTTTATACAGTGCAAAATTTTCGCAACATTTAAAATCGCTACCAAGGTATCTACAGAAAGGACATAAATAATATAAAGATATTTTATGATGGCTAAGAGTTTCAAGTACAAAAATCAGTGCCAAACTTAAATTATCTTAATCTTAATCTTAATCTTAATCTTAATCTTAATCTTAATCTTAATCTTAATCTTAATCTTAATCTTAATCTTAATCTTAATCTTAATCTTAATCTTAATCTTAATCTTAATCTTAATCTTAATCTTAATCTTAATCTTAATCTTAATCTTAATCTTAATCTTAATCTTAATCTTAATCTTAATCTTAATCTTAATCTTAATCTTAATCTTAATCTTAATCTTAATCTTAATCTTAATCTTAATCTTAATCTTAATCTTAATCTTAATCTTAATCTTAATCTTAATCTTAATCTTAATCTTAATCTTAATCTTAATCTTAATCTTAATCTTAATCTTAATCTTAATCTTAATCTTAATCTTAATCTTAATCTTAATCTTAATCTTAATCTTAATCTTAATCTTAACTATTATATAAAGACGAAAGAATTATTTTGTTCCTTCGCGCATAACTCATAAAATAATTAACTGATTTACGTGAAACAAATTTTCTATGAGACGGTTTTAGGCTATTTTTTATTTGTTAATTTGTTTAAATTTCCAAAAAAATATGCTATTCAAGAGCAATCAAGGGGTAGCTGCTTGGTTTTTGTTGTTATTTTTGTTTTGTTCTTTTCTTCCGCAAACTGAATTCATGCCTGCTGGCTGAGCACAATGGTGTAGTTGTAGATAGGTAAAAAAATAGTATATGTAGCGCCACAATGTAAAGCTACCATTGTAGCAATAAAGTGTGTGTGTGTGTGAACTAGGTAGTTATGTAATATTTTATATAGGAAGAAAATAGTCACATTAAGTTATGAAATTATTTGTGTATTTTGTATATCTTATCAAAAGCAATCGCCATGCATCGCTTTTATCCGTGTGTAAAAAAATGATTCAGTTCGAATAAAAAGCGTATAACTTGACTTATGACTTCTAATGGTCGGATCTTCAAGATTGAGATCTTTAAATGACGGGAAAAAAGTTTTGTTTACAGTCGTGTGTATAAAAAGAAAGAGGTACAATTAATATTAAAGCAATTGGAGAATATTTTAAAAGGGAAAATGTTATGAATAAATTCAAAGCTTTAAAAAAAATACATATGTATGTATGTAGTTGGGAAGGTATACAAATATCAACAATTTCCTTTAATTTTTTTATGAGGCAACGTGAGCACGGGTCGGCTAGTGATATAATATAGTTATAATAGTTATATCTTTTTTTAAGCAACTTTGTTAGTAATAAAAATAGTTATTTTAGCTCCCTCGTTTAGGAAAACTACACCATGGAATAAGAATTTTCTAGGCTCAAACTAAAGTCAATTGCTTACTGCTCCATTTGAGACCGGAACATTCTTATTATATGGTGTAGATTTCCTAAACACGGGAGCTAAAATAACAATTTTTTCTTTGAGTAAGGGTGTATGTATATACAAATACATGGGCTAAAACAAACACAACTTCTAAAATGTTATAAGTATTGGTATTTATACCCTTAAAGCAAATTGTTCTACCCTTTTCAATTTTCCAATTTTTATGTCACAGGTATTTCCACTTCAATAAATTTAAAAAAAACTATGCTCTGTCAGTTTCCTTAAATCCAAACATCATAATCTGGGCAACCCAAACAATGGGTATAGGTTCATAGAATTAAGGGGACTTGCAAGTAAGGCAAATTTCTAGACTGTGATTGGTCAGCTGTCGAAAAATTGTTTTAAATGGAACTTTCGACAGCTGGCCAATCACAGTCTATAATTTTGCCTTACTTGCAAGTCCCCTAAGATCTCTGAACCCACCCAACCCAATATAACTGAAGCGAAACTTAATCTTAATTTTTTAAAAACTTAATTTTTGACACTTTGTTTTGTTGATTTTTTTGCGTTTTATAAATCTCAAAGCAAAATCCGATAAGGTCCTCTTAAAAATCTTGAGTTATTGGTTGGATTGCCATGATTAAAATAATACTTCTGAGAAAAAAATTGCAAAATCGCTATTTTGAAAACCTCACCCTCGCCAAAGGCTGAAGAAAAACAAAACCTGCCAGACTTTTGTTTTCGATATCACGATATAAGTACCTGCAAACCCTCATATAGGTACTCATATTTTGGTTATCCTTCAACTCCCAAAACTTGCTGTCGACTCTTAGACTATAGTATGGAAGCAGTTGTTCGACAGACAAAAAATAAAAGATTAAACGTGCGCAAAATTCCCATAAAAATTTCTATAAAAACGTAAGGATTTATAAGCGCATAACCTTTGTTTGTGGCATATAATTTTGATTTGGTAGGTGCCATATTCGAAAAATCGACGTAATCGACGATGGGACGTAACGGACACCTTAATGTATATGTATGTACATTTATATTTAAAAAATCATGTATTTTTTTGAAAATTTTCGTATGCAATTATGTTAGAGGTAACTTAAATCTGATAACAATCAGTATATTTTTTCTTTCAGTTTCCGTTACCTTTTTAAGATAATTAATATTTTGTAATTTGAGTTGTTCAGATGACGCGATACAATAGCGCAAACTAAAAAATCCCCAAAACGTACACTTTATAGTATACTACCCATTAAATTGTCATTGAATAATTCATTATCTTCATCATCTTTTTAAATACAATTTATATATCTGGTCAAAATACATATAGCCCAGTCAAATTCGACAATAAATTCGCAAAGTGCGATGTATTTCTGCATTTTTGATATATTGTTGCGGTATGTTAGAGTAGTCTGTAGCTAAGTTTGCAACTTCGAAAAAGCTGTGCTTGCTGCAGAAAAAATGCAACAGTGAAAAAAACGCTAAAATCACCCCATTTTTGTCCGACATTTTCTTTTATAACTTTGGAAATACGCAACTAAGGAAAAAGACATACACTATGCTTTTGTTTGTTATAAAATTTTCTACAAGACCACATAAGTTTAAAATTTAAAAATAAAGCCTAGAGCATTATAAAACAAAATTTGAAAATTCGATTGAAATCGATCAAATAGTTTTGGCAAGAAACATGATGTTAACTGAGTGCAAGAAGCAATGTTTGCATCATTGCTGTGGTCAAAGTAGGACACTGAAGTTGGCACTCATTTTTGTACACATACTTGAACCCCTTAACTATCATAAAATATCATTATAATATTTATTTCATTTTTGTTGTAACTTTGGTAGCGATTTTAAATTCGCAAAAAAGCTTCACGAAATAATTTTTTCTTTATACAGTGCAAAATTTTCGCAACATTTAAAATCGCTACCAAGGTATCTACAGAAAGGACATAAATAATATAAAGATATTTTATGATGGCTAAGAGTTTCAAGTACAAAAATCAGTGCCAACTTAAGTGTCCTACTTTGACCACAGCAATGATGCCAACATTGCTTGTTGCACTCAGTTAACATTATGTTTCTTGCCAAAACTATTTGACCGATTTGGATTGAATTTTCAAATTTTGTTTTAGCAGAATTGGACAATTGTTGACCTATTTTTTGAGCGCTTTAAAATTACTTAGTTTTTAAGATTTTTATTTTATACTAATGGTTAAATAGCACCTCAAATATAAGATACACGAATTTTAAACTAATTTGGTCTTGTAAAAAATTTTATATCAAACAAGAACATAGTGGATGGTTTTTTCCTAAGTTGCATATTTCCAAAGTTTTAAAGAAAAATGACAGAAAAATGGGGTGATTTTAGCGTTTTTTTCACTGTTGCATTTTTCCTGCAGCGATCACAGGTTTTTCAAAGTTGCAAACTTAGCTACAGACTACTCTAACGTACCGCAACAACTATCGGGTTTTTCAATAAGAGCGCTACAAAACAAAAACGGTTTGGATATCAATGAAATTCTTTATTCCTGTGAAAGAACGTTTGATGCCATTATGTATACAACTCGACTTCTTTTGCATGACCACCACGGGCACGCTTGCAGAAGTCCAGACGCTGAACCCAATCTTCGACGGTTTTCAAGCCTAAATCGGCCGGTACTGCTGCAATTTCACGTTCGATATTCGTACGAAGTTCATCAATCGTCGCTGGCTTGTTGGCATAGACCAAAGACTTGACGTAGCCCCACAGGAAATAGTCTAACGGCGTCAAATCGCACGACCGAGGCGGCCAAGCGACTGGACCATTTCGTGAGATAACACGTTCTCCAAACTTGGTTTCCAATAAATTGATTGTGACATTCGCTGTGACTTGTGGCGCCGTCCTGTTGGAACCACATGTCCTCCAAGTCCATATCATCCAATTGGGGCCAAAAATATTCGGTTATCATTGAACGGTAGCGGTCCCCATTCACAGTAACGTGCCGGTCTTGATCATCACGGAAGAAGTACGGCCCAATGACGCCGCCGGCCCATAAACCACACCAAACCGTAATTTTTTCGGGATGCAATGATGACTTGGAGTACGTGTGGATTGCTGCCTGACCATTACCGCATATTTTGTTTATTGACCAAGCCATCCAGCCAGAAATGAGCCTCATCGCTGAAGATGATTTTTCGACGAAAATCCGAATCATTTTCAAGTTGTTGCTCAGTCCAATTCACGAACATACGACGCTTCTGGTGGTCAAGCGGCTTCAGTTCTTGCGTCAATTTAATCTTGTAAGGATGTAGGCCAATATCTTTTCGCAAAATTCGCCAGAACGACGTCACAGAGTCGCCCAACGCATGAGAACGACGTGTGAGAGACACATTTGGGCTTTCTGCAACTGGAGCCTCAGCGGCAGCAATATTCTCGACACTACGGGCACTTCTTCATTTCATTTCTTCTTCATTTTGTACTATGCCTGTGGATTCAAATTTTTCCACTAGACGCTCAATTGTTGATCTGCTAGGACGATTATGACGACCATAAATTGGACGTAGCGCTCTTAACGTTGAGGCCACTGACTCCGAATTTCGGTAGTAAATTTTAATAATTTCGACTTGCTGTTGGCTTGTATTTCTTTTCATCATGAAACGGCAAACCTTACTGAGGAGAAATGTTAAAAGAACGGCAAGAAATATGGCGTCGTTTACTGTCCCTATTGCTCTACTTTTGTAGCGTCCTTGTTGAAAATCCCTTTACATCGCGCTTTGCGATGGATAGAAGTCTCGTTCAAGTATATTTTAAAAATAAAATTAAATTGAGCATATAAAAAAAATATAATTTAAAATCTTCGTCTCAGACCGCTTAATTGACTATAAACAGTAAACCAAACGTTCCATAAACTAAACAGTGAACCATTGCGTTCTTTTCAGTGGCAAAGGTTAAGAAAGGTAAAACACTAACTTTACTTTCTAGTGCAGTAATATTTATTAAAACTTAACTTAAACAAGTTGAAGAATATTTTATTATTTTTAAGTTTTAATAATTTCCATCGACCGAATAAGAGAGCATGGTTTCTTGAACAAAGAGATCATTATAGTAGGTAAGTTAAGTTTGAAGCAAAATGAACATGAACCTTGATAAATGTCGACAAAAGCTTCTCTCTGTTTCGCACTACACTATGGGAGTTTGAGACCGAGACTAAACAATGAGGTGCGATAAAAACCTCATTCAAATTGATAATTGTTAGCAGTGTGGCGTGGTATTTCTAGGTGAAGCTTTTCGCCGCGGTAAATCCGATAGTCTACCACTTCGTTGAATTTTAGTCATACAAAAACTGACTTAAATAATCTAATTTTGATCCTTAATTATTTAAATGAGGTAGCAAAAGATTTGTAAATTTCAATCAAATCAAATTTAATTCAGTGAAAATAAAAGATAACCATGATTAAAACAGTGTTAAGTGTAACAATAATATTTTTTGTGATATTCATTCAGAGCGTTTATACAAAGTTGCGTAAGTATAGTTTTAATAGTACATTTGAAATCTAGTACAAAATAACATACTGCAAGGAGCTTTTAAAAATTGTTGTATTATATTTGTAATTGTTGAAACATGAGTATAGAATAGTCAAAAAGTAAAAAGGAAATAGATTTGTTTTTACATTTGGTTCGCTTAAATTTTCATGAGGATTTTAATATTAAGTAAACATTGAGTATCTGGTCCTTTTTATAAAAATAAAAATAAAAATAACAGAATTATTTTTGTTTAGTTCGGAGTTGATTGTGTAAAACGCTGCTGTTAGATTTCTATATAGAAATGCTAGTTTCGGGAAGTAAATGAACGGACATATTCTGTGAGGAACAACTACTTTTACATTAATCATGTTGGCCTCATGGATAAACCAATTTTTCGACCTGGCTGAGCACAAAAAAATTGAAAAAAAAGTTATAAAATTTTGCGCTTTTTTCGATTATTGATTATCGTAAATTTGAAATAACGAATTCTAGAGGGTATAAGTTAGTCAAAAGGAGACACAAAACGTATCGCTCTTATCCCTTCGTTTTGGAAAATAGAAAAGAACTATTCAAAAGCGGGCCTGTAAGTTATAATATCATAGTTTTTTCTTCAATAAAGAAATTAATTTTTCTATTTTCTATTGAAGTCAAGTTGTTTAGTCGATAGTTTCTAAAAATTTAGTTTGCAAACCTATAAATTAAAAAAAAAAAACAAACATGAATTTTGTTTTTTAAACTATTTTCTTTTCAAAACTTATTTTAATTACTTACCGATGCAATTGCCAAATGGCTAACCCAAAATGTTTACATTAAAATTCGAATGATAATTTATAATTTCTGCATTGTATTCTTATACAATCTATTTCAAATAAATACAAAATTGTTTTCTTTTAATTAAAAACAAAATCAAGTAGAAAAAGTTAAATATAATTAAATAGACTATGGATATATGTAGATAGATAGATATAGACGCACAGCCATCGGAAAAAAACAGTCTGAATCTGTGAAAAAGAAAAATATTGACTTTTTGTTTATTATTGATCTAAAATTATTTCAACTTAACATCTAAAAGTTAAATATTTTAAACTAATAGTTTGCCAAAAAATTTAATTTCAGCTATTGTTTTTTAATTTTAGCATTTATGTACACGTTCATAGTGTAGGTATATGTAATAAAGTAAGAGCCGAAGGCGGCCAAAAATACGTTATTTTCTCAAAGATAATTTTTTTTCTGTGAACAGATACTATGGCACCTAAGCATAAAAGGATACTAAGAATCTTTAATCCGGGGACAATTAGGAAATAGCGAGTTTTAAAGTTGCATACAAATGTTCCAACATTGTGTTATTTTATCAGAGCAGAGCTGAATTTTGAATACGTCTTATGGGATGGTGTCACTAAATTTATTTGACACTACTTGCCAGACATTTACAGAGGGGTCTAACGTCATTCAGACACCTTAAATCTGATAAACTAATCGCGCCGTTTACGTTATTGTTTAAAAGCTGTTTGAATATGTATACTATTGGCCACTACCACTGTTTAAAAATAATTCCCTATGAGCCAGACATTTAAAAAAGCTTAAATAAGCAATACAAAAAATAACGTAACAGTTTCAAAGAACGATTATTTTGAATGTTTTAATGTGACGTAAATTTCCATTGTAGGTATCTGGATTATTGTAGATGCCTAACAAGTGTCAAATAAAGTTGATGATTGCATCCCCTAATACAAATCAAAAATTCAGCTTTAATAAAATAACGCAATGTTGCAACATTTGTATGCAACTTTAACAATCGCTACCTCCTTATTGAGCCCAGATTAAAGATTCTTAGTATTCATTTATATTTAGCTACTATTTTCCGGTCACTGAAAAAATTTAGCTTTGATAAAATAACTCATGTCTGGCGGCCCTGGGCACTTAGTCTTATAATGTTCTTATAAAGGAGATGGCCAAACAAAAAAAACCCAGAGTCGACAAGAAAAATGGATGTGTTTTTTGAAGGCTTACTTAGTACATCAAAAGATGTAATCATTACATCAATAAAAAATGGGGTATCAAAATTCAAAATGCATTCAAAGAAGTGCATTTTTACCAAGCTAAAAAAAACTTCTTCCACTAGTAGTTTTGTTATTTTTTTTAATATACATATAAATGTATCTATCGGTTAGTTACTTTTTTTTTAACATCCGCAATGTCTTCTATTTTTTAACGCAGAACTAATAGTACGGGCAACGGGGAGTCAATTAAGGGCGATCTGAAAAAAGTTTTGACGTCTGAAAATGTTCAATGCAGTTTTAAAGAGGGATTGCTTCTTAGCATAAATCTCGATTTGCAGGATTTTTGGTCTTGTGGGGCGTCCGTCATCTTGGAAAGAAAGAAAAACAATTAAGTTTTTTTTTTTTTAATTTTGAGTTTGAAAATAATTTTCTCAAAAATTGTTTGCTCAAATAGCTTGCTTTAAAAAGTTAATTTAAGAATAGGTTTTTTGCTTTAAAAAAAGCTATAACATGATATTTTGAGTGTTGTCGTTGATTTTTAATTTTTTTTTTATATTTTAAGTCATTTTTTTTTTAGAAAATTGCCCCTTCTGTCTAAACGGGAGGAAATAGACCCCCCTCCCTTTACGATATTTTTCTTATCTTAACTCAACCTACACGCCCTAGCCTTTTGTTACACCTTATGCAAATCACACTGCATTATCTTCAAAAAAGTATTTAAGACTAAGCCTGTAAGGCCTAATTTTGTACTCGTTTTTCATTAATAACTTTTGAATTATCTACACCAGAAAAATAATTTATATACCAATTTGTTGGAAATTTAAATTAAAACAAAGAAGTATACCTATAATATTTTTTTTCATAAAAAAGCACAGGAAGTGAGAAAAACGCAGATTATCAAAAGAAGTCGTTTTTCCAAGATGGCGGTCGCCCCACAAGACCAAAAATCCCGCAAATCGAGATTTATGCTAAAAAGCAACCCCTCTTCAAAGCTGCATTCAAACTTTTTAGACGTCAAAACATTTTTCAGATTTTTTTACTTGCTCGATAGGACTATCGGGTAAGTATGGTTCTCGTGTGTCTTGTGAAAAAAAAGTCCAGGTTTTAATCAAAACTAACATTAAGATGATGGAGAAGTCCAAATGACTTCCGTCAGTGAATGGACGTAAAACGACTCTAACGATTTAAGTTAAACTTATACACCCTTATTCATAAAGAAAAAATAGTTATTTCAGCTCCCGTGTTTAGGAAAACTACACCATGGAATAAGAATGTTCCTGACTCCAATGGAGCAGTAAGCAATTGCCTTTAGTTTGACCCCAGAAAATTCGTATGGTAATATCTAGAACAGTTTTAATAATATGTAGGTAATGCAAAAACTCGAATAGTACTAGGAAATAAAGTTTTGAGGTTTTCCGAGCAAAAAATTTTCTTGTCAAACTTTCGGCGGGTGGCAATGGCACAGTGGATATAGTGTTTGACTGTTAAGCTGGACCTATGGGTTGGAGCCCCAGTCTAGGTGACATTAGGTCCGTTCCTTTACTTTAAATTTCTGTGATTTTCTGTGCATTTGTGTGATTTTCAGTCCAAAGCCGTTCCCGTACTCAATAATTTGACAGTTTTTTACAAAAAACAACGCTCACGAGAGAGTAAATAATTTCCCCTACCTGTGATTTTCAGTCCGAGAAATTTCTTCGGACTGAAAATCACAGCACAGCAAAATGTCAATTTGAGAGCAAAAGAATGAAAGCCAAACATCGTGCCTTACTTGTCCAGCACATTAGGTAATACTGAATTTTGTTGAATTTGCGTTCCCGTACTTTGGCACAGTTATGATATTTTTGAAAATATATCAACGTTGCTCTCCAAGATCTGACAGTTTGTGATTTTCTGTGCACAAAGTAAAGGATCGGACCTATTCTTTTCTGTATTCCCCAGTTCCAACTGGACGCCACTCGTGGAATTTTATGAGATAATTCACATCTAATTCTCAATCCACTGTGCCAACAAAAATCTTTCCTTTCCTTCTATTCCTTCTAACTAGTGCCGTGCATTTGCATTTAAAAATCCTGCGGTCTTACTGGCATATAGTTAAAAATTATTAAAAAAAAAATATATATCGTCAAAGCTTTTGTTGATTTTGTCATAACTTTGCTTTCCGGCACTTCTTAGCTACATATTCAAAAAATATTGCATTTAAATTTTGTTTAAATAATATTTTCTTATAAACAAATATAAAATTTTTTTTCCATATTTTCTTTTTTTTTTTGTATCTATTAAATCAACAATTTTTAAAATCGTATTTTTTATTTTTTTTTTTTAATTTTCCCTTGTTAACAATAAAAAATATTATTCAAAAATTAATAAACATAGTCAATGTCTAGCTACATTGTAGTCCTTAAATAAAAAAAGCCAGTTCGTGCGATTCCTATTTTACCAAATACAAGTTAGACAGCATGGGGTGCATTACTCAATTACGAAAGTAAAAGTTAACGAAACTGGACGAAAAGTTACTAACCGCAATTTAAGGGTGCGTCATACAATTTGATTGTATTCGCTTCTTTACATGCGACCATTTAATTGCTCCTTCAGTAACTATAGTTTTGGCTTTAAATTATGTCAATTTTGCTGATAACAGTGGAATTGAATACTTAAACCGCTAACACACGCATTAATGAAAAGCATTCCGCAGTCGTTGACTGTAGAAGGGAGATGGCCTTGGGTGTAAATTCAGACAAATCAACTTGTGGCCGATCAACTTGTGGACGTGCGTTGCGACAACCGACGTTGTCGGACCCAATGAACTCAAAGTTTAAACCAACCAACTAGCCAAGAACACAGAGAAAATAAAGTAAAAACAAAAATAAAAAAAAACTAACCGACAACACTGACCGGCAAACCATTGATTGCCAAACAATCATAAAATGCGTTAATTGCAATTTATCTGTGCGTTTCATTTTTTGCAGTTCTAGAGTTTTGTTGTTGTATTTCTTGGGCTCATGGTCAAATGCATTTTACAACAACAAAATGTATATGCAGATTCATTTTTGTCCATGAATTTCGCATTGGCTCATGATGATAACAATCGTGATGGGTTGGCAAGGCTTGCACAATGGCACAGAGTGCAATGTGCAAATCACATTACAGCACATTTTTTCAACAAGAAAGATGTGGTCAACAAGCTCAACTAAACTGTTTCCAATAACGTTGTTCGTATTTTGTGCTCTTGAGTCATCGATGTTTGGTTAAGAAGAAAAAAAGCATAAAAACCAATAATAAGTATTACCTATAATGCATAACAATAACATTTACAATTAGTAATTCTAAACAGGTAATTTACCTTACCTTGTATCACCTTCTCCACTTACTTGGCGCTAACAAACAAATAACGCTTTAATAAAGGTGATTTTTGATATTAGCTATTAAATGTGCCGATTTGTTATTTGGGTTTAAATAATTTGAACATAATTAAAATTCAGAATTCGCAAATCATTGAATTTGGATTCAGATTCAGAAAAATCAAAATCGGTCATGTGGGTAATGAACTAATGAGTATCAATGTTAGGTTTGGATATGAAGTGATGTGACAATATTAAGAACAGATACAAATTCAAACAGCAAAATATGTTTATAACTTAGATTTATGTGATAAAATTAAAACAAGAATGTATGTTTAAAATGTTAAGTTTTACATTATAGTTACACAAAAAAAAATAATAGTCTGACAGCTCGTTATGGTGATTTTTTCTTGCAACTGTTTCTTCCAACTGTCAAGCAAAAAACTCACATTTATAAAAAAATGGTTAAGCTCCCGATGGATTAAAAAAACTGTTAACATTCAAAATGTTTGGTTCCGTAAACGCTGCTCAAGTGAACGGAACTTAATACTGAATTTGAGTGTACAATATGGAAGGACGTTTATAGCCAATTTTTCCAAATCACTGCGTGTAACTTATAGTTTATAATAGTTATTAATAAGGCTAGGATTCTCATGCACTTAAAAATCGGAAATATGCGCTTTAAATATACCCTTAAAAATAGAAAATATGCAGTAAAAAACGGAAAATATGCACTTAAAAAACATTATTTTACCTTATTTTTCTCACAAAAAAAAAAAAAATTAAAAAAATATTTTTATTTAGTTTTTATAAGAAATTGAATTCAATTGGACGTAAAGAGAGCGGTTTTTGGACCACAAATTTAATCTATTGTAAGATTATCAAAACAGCTTTCGTTATTGTATCTCAGACATGTAAAAAATAAATTAATAAATTGTATGGCGCAACGGCTCGTGAAGAACCAGGGCCTAGTGACTAACAACTCGCAAACATTATTGTGTGCGCGTGTCGAAAATACTTTCAAGGGACCAACAATTTGACGCCGAATCCGAATGGCTAGACGAGAAGCACTTATTCATGACAAGTGATAATCTTGGAGGATTTGTCAATTCCTTGCAAGAGGCAGTAGTACTGAAAAAAACTTTTTAGTTTTAAGGTGGAGGAGGCTCGGAAGTGAATCCAGACCTCCAGTGTGACAGTCCAACGCACTTACCATTACGCTAGGGGCTACTACAGACTTATTTAAATTTTCATCATAGAATAGCCTCGGTAGATAGATAATTCAATTAATTATTTGCTTTTGGTTTACAATTTACAATAGTCTTGGTTTTTCTCAAAAAACAGTCTTCATTTTTTTTAATAATTGCACCAATAGGGCCTTTAAAGAATTCATTTTTGCAAAAATTTCCATCAGCTTATGGTGGATTTACATGTATCTGCATTTGGTTTCTGCACAAAAAAAGGGATGCCAAATACAAAATGTATATTTGTTAGATAGAGAGTGAATTTAAAATGTTTTCTTTTACCATATTTATCTCAATGCAGAAAACCAATGTTAATTGCTTTTTTGTTTTGAAAAAAAAAAGTGGGCACGACTGGATCGCACAAAACTTGTTCTCGTAGCTTACAACTTTAACGTAGCTTGAAATAGACAATGTACATATTTATTGGTTCCATAACATTATCATTAAAAAAAAATGTTTTAAAAACAATTTAAAATATAAATGATTACTATGAATTATTATAAATTAGTTATTTTAATAGTTAAAACAGATAGAGCTCAACAAATCTGATATATGAAAATATGAATTTATGAAAAAAAAAATCAAAAATCGTTAGAGCGGTTTTTTTTTTTAAATTAATTTTTTATATATAAAAAAATCTTCAACATTTTTTAAAATAAAATTTGCTATGCCAACTTTTAGTATTTAATAAAATAAAATTTTTCACAAAATTAAAAAAAAATTATAACCCCTTTTTTTTTATATTGAATTTTCCAAAAAAAAATTCAATACTTTTTTTAAAAATCCAAAAATTTTTTTGAAAATTTTTATATGCAAAATTGTTAAAATTATAAGCGACCTTCTGTATAAAAATTTTGGTTTAAATCGCTGTAGTAGTCAACGAGAAATTTTAAAACCAAAAAATCAGTTTAATGACAGTTATGACAGTTAATAACCGTTATAAAATTTTTTTCTCTACCAAAATATTTATTTTAGTAATTTTAGTATCTCTTAATTTTTCTTTTGAAAATCGTTAGGGCCGTTTTTGAAAAAAATCAATTTTTGTATATTGGTTGTATGACAGGTACCGCGTAAAAATTCTTCAAAAATTTATTTTTTTAATTTAATTTTTAAACTTTATGTTTTAAAGAGAGGGGTCCTTGTATCTTGGGGGTTGGGACCCCGTCAATGATATGGCTGACACCGCCTTAACTACGCTCCTGATTGAACATATTGTCATTAATTAAAAGTAAAGCGTGCCGTCTGATTTAGTTGATAAATATGAATTTACGTATGGAAAAAATTAAATTCAAAAAACGTTAGAGCCTTTTTCTTAAAAGTTATTTTTTTATAATAAATTTCTTGAACAATTAATAATTAAAATTTGCTATGCTAATTTTTAGTATTTATTAAAATACAATTTTCAACTAAATAAAAAAAATCATCAACCAGTTTTCAAGATATTAAATTTAACAAAAAAATAAAATATTTGTATATGTACTGTATGCAAAATTGATAAGATTGTAAAGGACCTCCTTCATATAAATTTTTTTAGACACAACAGTAAGCTTTGGAAGTAATGGCCACACTTCTATGGGCGTTTTTCTTTTTTAGTTTAGAGTAGAGCTCAGAACAGAGTCTGAACACTTTGAACACATTCTGAGTGATCTCTGAACTGAGCGTGCTCTGCTCTGAGAGTTCAGATTTATTCTCGTCGACTATTCTCGTCCGCCATATTTATTTTTTTGACTTTTTTTTCCACTTGTCAAATTTGTGTTCAGCTTTTCAACTCCGTCTGCTCTATCAATTTATTCTGAGCTCATAGATCGCGCTCTGAACATGTTCAGAGCGAAAAAAGAAACACAAAGTTGGAGCTAAAAGGAGTCGTAGCTAAAAAAGAAACACGGATTTTTGTTGACAGTTCAGGCTCTGCTCTGAACTAAAAAAGAAAAACGCCCTATACCTTCTTTAGCGGTATAAATTTCAAAAAATTAAATGTTGACTCGTTTTGTTGAGTATTTTTATGCGGTGTGATTAACAAAGTAACGCAATAATTACGTACTTATAAAGAAAAAGAAATTTAAATATTAAAATAACTTTGGTTTTTAAGTGGAGTGAATGAATATAATTCAAATAAAAAGTACAAGTGACCTCAACTCCAGAAATTATTGTGTTTCGCCCAAGGTATAACAGTGGGCTCTTCAATCAGTCTGTTATACCCTACTAAGACACACATTTTGGTCGATGTTTACCGACTCTTATAAAAATCACAGCAAGAAGATACTGTAAATTTTATTATTCTAGGGGAATTTGTTTAAATTCGTGCACCCAGAAAATAATTACCCGTGGTCAGGTTTTTGTAACCTACTAAGACACAAATTTTGGTCGATGTTTACCGTATCTTATAAAAATCACAGCAAGAAGATACTGTGAATTTTATTATTCTAGAGGAATTTGTTTAAATTCGTGCACCCAGAAAATAATTACCCGTGGTCAGGTTACAAAAACCTGACCACGGGTAATTATTATCTGAGTGCACGAATTTAAACAAATTCCCCTAGAATAATAAAATTCACAGTATCTTCTTGCTGTGATTTTTATAAGAGTCGGTAAACATCGACCAAAATGTGTGTCTTAGTAGGGTATAACAGACTGACTGAATAGCCCACTGTTATACCTTGGGCGAAACACAATAATTTCTGGAGTTGAGGTCACTTGTACTTTTTATTATGTACTTATATTAAAGAAAGTAAATTTAACATTTCTCCTACAATTTTTTTTAGCTTCAAACTTAAAAAAATGCTCGCGGAATGATCCTTATATAAACGGATGCATAATAGAAGCTGTTTATATGGTGCGTCCATTATTGGCGAGTGGTGAGCTTGGAGATGGCTACCATACACCGCCCTTGGAACCTCTGCTTCTGGACAATATTGAGATGGGACGAGGCAGACAGTTCAGAGCAACGTTTAGTGATATTCAAGCGAGAGGTGGAAGTGATTTTATTATCGATAAACTAAGGTACATTCATATTATATACAGTTGATGTCTTGTCGTTGAAAACAATAATAATATATTCGTATTTGTAGTGCTAACACCTCAGCGGTAGCTTTTGATGTTGCCATAACCCTACCAAAGATATCTTTTGTTGGAAAATATTCACTTCGTATAAAACTACTGTTATTGAATATTCAAGGTGCTGGAGATATGAAAGGATATTTTGGTAATTAGAAATAAAAATTAAATACATTCATATAATAAATTTTTATTTTGTTAAGAAAATGCCAAAGCTGTTGTTAATATGCGAGGAGGAAGATACTTCAAGAATGGTATTGAATATGTGAGATTTAATAAGATGCCTATTCAAATTAGTGTGAGCAACATTAAAATACAATTGAATAATTTATTCAATGGCGACAAGGTGTTGGGTGAAGTAGGTAACGCAATAATAAATGACAATCAGGATCTATATCTGAGTGAAATAATCCCTGGTCTCGAAAAAGGATTGTCACAGAAATTTCTCGATATAGCGAATGAAATTCTTGAGACAGCAACTTACGATGAGATGTTCCCACCCAGCTAAGCCAAAAAGTAGATACCGATCCCTTCACCTAAATTTATTTATTTTATGCTTTGTTGTTTTATACATTTGATTCATCACAAAGTATTTAAATATAATAAAACGTTAAAATGTTAAATAAAATATTTAATAAGTATGTATAAAGATGAGTATGTATATTTTGTGTGCTTTTCTTTTATTGTTCATTAGAAACATAAATAATTTGAATGCACAATTAAACGCATTCGGTTGGGCGTGCTTTAAAATATTAACTCACAAAAATGATCATTGATGTTAGGCTATTGTTTATGTCAGTGTTACCTCTGGACATTTTGAGAAAGTGTCAAAAAAGGTGTCCGAGAGGAAAAAAGGTGTCCCTCAAAAATTTCAGTTAGAACGCAACATTAACTTGATTTTTTTATTGTTAGGTGCATATATTAAAGTACATGTTTAGGTAACATAGTTAAGTAAACATTAGAAATATTAAAAAATAGCTAAATAAGTAATTATGACAATAAATTTTAAGTATTTGTTCTCTATAATTTTCTATGAGAACAATATCAGGAACATTATCATTTATAGCCGAAAGCATTGATTCGCAATTTTCAATTTTTAATATATACATAAGTCAGCTTATTTTTCATAAAAGTTTTAATTTTCTCAGAGTTCAAGCGCTGCTGTGAGGCAAAATCAATACTTTCTTGCAAATTGACATAAATTTGAATAAAGAAATGCATTTAAATGTTTTTTTTTAAAGATTCTTTGAACCAGAACATTTCTATATTTTTAAGTTTAAAAATATCTTAGCTTATAACTCCAAAGCTTGGTACTAGTCGTTTGCCTTCTCGGGAAAAGATATCAAATTTTCAAATTCCGAAACCAAATAAAAATATTAAAATTAATTTCCCAATTTAATTATTTCTAGGGTATAAAAAACGAATCACAACTGATCACATAACTATTTGATAATGTTTTAGAATATTTGTTTAAGTGGTTTAAATTAAAAGGATTTCATGTTCTTTAATTTGTCCATTTTTAATAATCATTTCAACCTCATAACTGATACAAACTGATGTAGCCACTAGTGACTGAAGATATAAGATACAAAAATTCCTGATGAAATTTTTGATTATTTCAAAAAATGTCCAAAAAGTGGCTTTATTTCTAAAAGGTGTCCATTTAAGATGAGAAGATGAGGCTAGAACCAGCTTTTATAGGATATATTAATCCTGTTTTTGTTAAAAAAAGTAATTAAAAACAGAAAAGAAACTCATGATTATTTCCATTCACTGTGGCCGTTCCCTATTTAACGAATCTTTACAACTTCAGATCTATAAAATATGAGCAAAATTTAAGAATAACTCTTTGTTACTTTGTTTAAAAACTATAAAAGTTGTTTAAAGCTGTAAAAATAATCATTTATTATTAATAAATAAACTTATTATTTTAATTTTATTAAGAGCCGATTTTTCAATCATCAGTTAAACAATCGAAGGAAAAATACTATATCAACATGAACAAATTTTTGTTTTATCTGAAGAATAAAAACTATCCGAGGTTAAACTGACTATTGGACCTAAATAAATTAAAGTTTTGTTGTAAAAAATAAGAATTAAAATGATGTCGAAGTAAACGTAATACAAATCGAAAAAATGGCTTACTTTGAGCGACTGTATCTTGGTTGATTTTGTCTGAGAAAACTTTTTTGAATAAGTCATTGTACTTCAATAAATAAAATTTTATTATCTTTCTTTTATATGTTCACATGTTTAAAAGTTATAGACAAAAAAGTAAAAAAATTATAAAAATCGATTTTTTGCTTATTTGTTTGCAATTTTTGTTTTTATTTTAACACATAACAAATCTATTTAAAAGTTTTTCAGTAGGCCAATTCGATATTTTTTGTTTTATTTAAAAAAAAAAGTTCTCAGAATTTTCTCGAAATTTTGCCTGGTTTCCGAGTTATATGCAAAAAACCAAAGTGGTTGCATTTAACCCCCACCTCAAAATTGCACCCACCGCGATTTTCTCATCTTCAATGACCCATTCCGTGTTTTGCCGGACATAATCAATAGCTTAAGAGCTATTAGTTATTATTACTTAAGAGTCATTTTCTATGGAAGGTTGGATCAAAATTAATTAATTTGGCCGTAAAAGTAAAATCGTATGATTTATGTATATCGACAGAAAGAAGAAATTACTTATTTTAGTTTTTCACATCTCAACTCAATATTAATATTAAATTGATAAATGTTGAGTTTTATTGATATCTGTAAGTATCGCCCTAAACTGGAAAATAAATTATTCAAAAACAACAAGGTTATACTTATGGTCACGTTTGAGTCAGTAAAGCCGAAATGTTAAAAATTCGAACTTTTAAAGTACAGCAACGATTTTGATAATTTTTAGCAAAACATGTTAGTAAATATTTAAAAATATTAATTTTATTTTTATTTTTAAAGACATCTAATGTGCCAACAAAAATTCTTTCCATTCCTTCTATTCCTTCTAACTATTGCCATGCACTGCATTTAAAAGAGTTGAGGTCTTGCAGCATATAGTTAAAGTTATTAAATCAAAAACTGTGTTGGAAAATAACGGACAACCTAAAGTACATATGGGTCGTTCTACAAATGATGAAATTTTCATTAAACTTTCTCCCCCGTGTTTCTTATCAGTCAGTCAGATTGAAACAGTCAAAAATTTCGATAACTAATGTACCTATCAAAGTTTCAGTATATCATATCTGTTTCAAGTCAAGTTTCAAGTCTCGCTAACATAATAATAATCAGCCCTATCACGAATTCCATCGTAATCGGAAACTTCTTACGAATCCTTAAAAAAACGGATCACAGAATCCATTGTAGTGGAAAATCCCATACAAATTGCAACTACGAACGGATTTGGTGATAGTTTTTGTTGGGATTCGTAAAATATTTCCGATTACGATGGAATTTGTGATAGGGCTGAATAATAATTCATGTCGTCTGTTATGTATGACAGCTGTGATGAAGACATTTGTGATAGTGAACGTGGAATGTCCACTTAGTTTCTCAGTCCCCTGGCAAGGATTAACGGACAAATTTTGTATGAAAGCAGGCACATTTTTTGACGGTATTGTATAGGCCTAGTAAAACATCAGTATAAAATAATTTTTTTATTTTGTCAAATAAAACGTTACTATGTTTTTTCCGCAAAAATTATGAAAATTCTCAGTCCCCTGGCATTGTTTTAAATAAAATGTTCCGAATTGAGCCTATTTTTTTTAAATTCTTACTTTTTTATTTAACATTTCTAAAAAATGAATTATTTACCCAAAAGTAATTTTTTAAACACACTTGATAACTTTGTATTGAAAACAACTGAGATAAAACTGTCTTAAATATAATGTTAGGTACTTACATAACAATTACTCTGGATACTTTTATGTATTTTTTCTTAAGGATTTAATATGTATTTTGTATATAGATTATATAAGTCACAATTTAAATATGAAAACATTATTATTCATTAGATATTTTGTGTTTTATATCAGGCCTCGGAAGAAAAAACTAAGTCCGCTGACCACATAATTTAAAAAAAAAATGCTGCCCATAAAATTGTTATTTTTACTTTTTTTGTGAATGGCCGCTCTGTGGTTTTTACCACCATTTGCTTCAAAATGTTTCGTGCCGAAATTATTATCATTTTATTCCATAGTTTGTATGTAATCACGCATACATATGTAGCTGTATTACTTAAATTCAGAAAAGTTATGGGAGGGACTCGCAACTATATGTATTTTACAAATTACATTAAATCTCTCCCGGCTGGAAAAATGCCAAGGTTCTGTCTAGTTTGGGCAAAGCTCTAGTAAGTTTTCAGTAGGGAAAATGTAGACGAGCAAACTTGTCAGATGCTTGGCAAGCCCTGGCTGGATTGCAGTACCGAAAATTTATACGAGGGAAACTTTTAAAATACTCCTGAGGCCCTCCCTGGTAAAAACTAGTTCAACATGTTTCGGTACCTCATCAGGAATGTCTTTTGTATACAAAAAAAAAACAAACATTTGTTTAGGCTTCATGCCATTTAAGTATCATACAACACTTTTTTACTTGCGATATACGTAGTATAGGGCAAGTTTAGGATTCGTGCAAAAAAAATCGTGATAATTATTTTCCCTAACATTACGATGATAGAGAACGCGAAAAAAGTGGGTCTCGCAATTCTGTCTGTTTGGGTGGCAATGGCACAGTGGATATAGTGTTTGACTGCTAATCTGGACGTGTGGGTTCGAGCCCCAGTCTAGGTTGCATTCTTTTCTATATTCCTCAGATTCAACTGGATGCCACCCGTGGAATTTCATGTGATAAATAACATCTAATTCTCAATCCACTGTGCCAACAAACTTTCCTTTCCTTCTAACTAGTGCCGTGCATTGCATTTAAAATTATTATTATATTATTATCTGTCTGTCTGTCCGTCTGTCTGTACCTCGACCTGCAGCCTAAACGGCCGAAGCGATTTTTATCAAACTTTCGATTTCAATTTCAAAAACGGCTCTAACGATTTTCAAAAAAAATTACGAGGTACTTAAATTACTAAAATAAATATTTTGGTAAAAAAAAGTACCTGTCATACAACCGATTTTTTGATTTTCAAATTGCTCGTTAACTATACTACACCGATTGAACCGAAATTTGTATACAAATGGGCGCTTACAATTATAACAATTTTGCATATAAAAATTTTCAAAAAATTTATTTTTGGATTTTTAAAAAAATATTGAAATTTTTTTTCTGAAAATTCAATATCTTGAAAACGGGCTAATGATTTTTTTTTTTAATTTTGTGAAAAATTGTATTTTATTAAAAACTAAAAGTTGGCAAACTAACTTTTATTTTAAAAAAGTGTTAAGTTTTTTTTATATATAAAAAATTAATTAAAAAAAAAACGCTCTAACGATTTTTGAATTTTATTTTCATAAATTCATATTTATTAAGCAAATTAGATGGCATACTTTTTTTTTGAGCTCTTTCTGTTTTAGCTATTAAAATAACTAATTTATAATAATTCATAGTAATCGTTTATATTTTGTATTGTTTTTAAAACTTTTTTATTAATGATATCATAATGTTATGGAACCAAAAAATATGTACATTGCCTATTTCAAGCTACGTTAGAGTTGTTAGCTACGAGAGCAAGTTTTGTGCGATCCAGTCGTGCCCATTTTTGTCTCTTTCCTTTGTCTTCTTTGTCATATCATACTTTTTACTATGGGTGTGAGACATATGTATATTATAGGATTGTTCAGTTCAGATTTCCGAGAAACGCCAGACAAACTAGAACAGAAAACTTCTTCTAAGTTGTTCTACCGAAAAAGCGAGTACATAAAATCCTATTCTATTCTTTATGTAGGTGTTAGGCAACATGGTATGAAACATTAGTGTATATGAAACATATTCACTTTTTACATTGAATATTTGTAAAGCTAGTTAGCCCAGCGGGTAGTACATTAAACTGACAAGCGGGAGATCGCTCGATCAAGTCCCACATAAGCCAACTTTTATTTTGTCTGATGAGGCAAAAGGGTTCATTATCGCCAAGGCCCTTGTTCTAGCCTTAGCTAACCCTTGCTAGCTCCTTGCCAGAATCTATGTAAAATTCTCTAGTGCCTTGTCGCGGGGTGTTACACTTTATCATACGATATTTCAGAACAAAATATAAAAAATCGTACTAATGGACAGTGATCTATTTCCCCCTTTTAAGAGGATCAACATTTGTATTATATAAATTCCTTGAAATCCTGATATCAATTCTATTAATTTGAGTTTTTGAAAAAAAATTATTTTAAACTAAAAAATTCAAAAAACGGAGATCCACCGGAGCTTCATTTATATTTTGTTAATAATTTTTTTTAAATTAATCAAAAAATTTTAGCAAACCAATTTTAACTAGAGAGTGCGTTTGCTTAACGGTTTCGTTTAACTTAATTGAATATGTTTATTCAAATATTATGTATTTAAATTGATACTGGTGTTAAGTGCAAAAGTTTATTGTAATTCAAATTTAATCGTTAAAGAATATAATTTCTATTGAAAAGTGTTTGGGTATATAAATGATGCTGTAATCTAAGTGTGATTTTGACTGACTTCCTGTAAAAATAAAACATTCAGTACCTTAATTTCAGTAATTAATTAAAATCAAATTGTAACCAATGCCTACGCTTTGTGTCAAAAAAGTTGTTTTTTATTATATAGGGATAGGCAATCCCACGGTAGGGTCAATAAGTAAGTTAAAACTGCACATTGTGAGATATTCTCATCTACAAATATATTTCGCTAACGTTTTTAAAAGAAAATCTATTACAAAATATCATATTTCTGATTAAAAAAGTATTCAACTGTCAACAAGTCAAAGGTAAATTCCGAGAAATATTCGAAACTAAAAGTTAATCTGACACATTCCATTGTTTGAAGTTGTTAACAATACAGTCCCCAGCGAAATACCCCATTGTATTTACTCTCATACACAATGATGAAGTGTTGACATTTAAATCGCCTTCAGCTAAAATGAAAATAAAAATAAATTTGAATATTAAATTGCATTCAATTGTTGGAAAATCTTTAAAAAAAACTGCCGCCTCATCAAATCGCGATGACAGCTCTCACTCTCACTCACCTCACCGGGGGTAGTTAAATGCAGAACACAAAAAATGTATTCTTAAGTGGACAACGTTTACCTAACGAACCGCAGAAGTCCCCTCTGACCACATGAATTTGAAGTGTTCGACATACGATTGACAAATAAAAAAAAAACGAACCACTTTGAGGCATTTTCACTGAGTTTTCCTTAAATTAGATCATAGAATTTGATTTTGAATGCTAAGTTTCCACTTTAGTGATTTTTTGACAAACATCCTATTGTGACTTTCATTGTAGATCAAAATAATCAATGTAACCGAAATGTATTGATATGAAAGTAGCATTCGAATTTGTAGTACAAAAAATATTGGAATGAAAATTCCTTTTCATTCATTTACAATGTAGGTACTTATGTAGATGACCTATGACATTTAATACGGAATTCCCGCTTCAATCAGAATTGCCATTTCTCAGATATTTTGCTTTCAATTTAGAGAACATCACAATATGTCGATTTTGTTGTTTAAATTAGAAAGTTTTGTAGCTATGGTTAATTAAGATGATATATTTACAAAAGAAAAAACTTAACGGTTACACTCTTTCAATTTGTTAACACTCAAAATGTTTTTTATATCTTTTGTGTTTTTTTTTTTAACATTCATACTAATATAAACAGTGAGAGTTAGAGATGTCAAACATTTAGGAGCGTTGCTGATACGAGACATAAATATTTAATTTCAACATAAACTCTTATGTTCCACCTTTTCCTAAGCATAAGCTTTGACATAGGTTCTTATGTTGAACTTAAATGCTTAAGTTTAGTACCAGCAAATAGGCCTTGAATGAATGAATGAAATAGGCCGTATTCTAGTCTTCTTTTAATTTATTTTAGTGATAGAAATAATTTTAAACCTTGGAAAGTCGCCCGCAAGAGTCCAACCACACAGAGATCAAGGGCGTTCGCAGGGCGCAAACCTTATAAAAAATGTATGTATTTGATTTTTATATTTAAGCCTAGTACGCAGCTGAGGTGAAACGAAAAATACTATGGTTCTAAAATCGACACCAAAAACGTAAAAAACGGAAAAATATTACGGAAAAATATTTATGGAGAGCTCTATAACATGTATGACAAAAAAAAAATTAATCGGTACGTTCAGGAGATATAAGGGACTTCATATTCAGTCAACTACATTCATTGAACGTAAATTTGCCTTAATTAAGGGGGGTTCACACTCATCAACAAGTTCATCAACTCGCGTTGAAACGTCACATAATTTGTAATGTGAACACAAGTTGAACGACCGATCGGAAGTTTTTCAAATTTTTTAATATTTTGCTTGGTCCAACGACCGCTTTAGCTAATGTGAATACTAGTTGAAAAACTGATATGTCTGAAAATTTGGATTTTTAGTGTTTCTTTTGAATTTTGTATGTGAGATTCATAGAGAATGGGTTGAAATAGAAGTAAAACCACAAAAGGAAGGGAGAAAATATGAATTTCCTTCGTTGAAACTGGTGCAAAAATTTAAATCCATGCCGTGTTTGCTTTTTGAAAATTTGTTTACAAATGAAGTTGATGAGGAGGTCGTTGAATGTGAACGCAAGCAACATGACTCAGGTCGATCGACTTGTCGATGAGTGTGAACCCCCCTATTAACTAACATTTTTTTCGGCATTAGATATATCAAACTTATAACTTTTCTTTAATAGTTAACCCCAAGTTCGTTTAAAAAAAAGGAGAATTCTCGACATGGTTACAAAATTTCGTCATTATGTACGAAAAAATTGTTTCGAACCAGTGCTCCACTGTCGGGATCGGTTTAATTTTTTTTTTGTCACTCTAAATGTTTTTTTTTTGTATTTCAATACATAAATGTTTATTTGTTGACATTTTGTAATTTTGTTTATTTTACTGCTTTCGCGTCCATTTATTATCTTAACATCAAGTAATTAATTAAAGTGCCGATACGACTTGCAATAGTAATTGCCGTCGTGCTCGGTGAAAATCGACACCAGTGCGTGCGGTATCTGGGGAGGAAAGAGGCGTGGGTTTTTAATTTAAAAAATTTCATTTTCAATTTAATTAACGCATGTAAATAATTGATAAAAAGTTAAACTGATTTTTAATTTAATAGCTGACAATTTTGAAAAGAACACTCTAACTTTCCAATAAAAGTTCCTTTCATTTGAAGTCCATTTATCGAAAGCTGGCCAATCACAGTTTAGAAATTTGCCTTACTTGCAAGTCCCCTAAGTCATCTGAACTTACCCAATAATTAAAGACGTTTTAAATTTTCCATTAAAAAAATGTTTTCTTTTTCGTCATTGAGTTTGTGGTGATACATTTTTAAATGTTTCTACAGAATAGTATTGCTTATTTTCTTCTTCTTTCTTCTTTAAGGAACTGCATACAATTTTATTTGAAATAATTTATAGTTTTCATCCATTTTTTTTCAACGACAACAATAACAAAACATTTAAACGTCAAATTTCCACCAGCAATAATGTTGCGGACAATAAATTTTGTGCGGACAAAAGTGGAGACTTGACTCTATTTCGGTATAGAACAGCATACGGCTGAGCAAAACGAGAAGAAAATATTTCGTTTATGATTTCGTTGTGTCAATTTTTTGTATGAAAATTTTCGTTTCGCTTCAGCTGTGTAGTAATATTAAGATTGGTTTTTATTAATTACCATTATTAATTACATAGTTTACAAAAAAAAAAAAAAAACAAAACAGCATGGCAGTTTTGCCGTCTGCCTAGTTGACAAAACATAAAAATTAATACATTAAAGTGAAATTAAATTTTTCTTCAAAGCTATCAATAATTACTACTGTTTATATTTGTTTTAACAAATTATAAGAAACAAAAATACATTCTTTTAAAAACTTTCATTTATAATTTGGTTTCTATAGAGAAGAGCCAGCCTACAGAATTTGAATAATCTTCTAATTTCCATATTGTTAAGCAACAGTATGCTTTGCGTCAAAATGTCGCATCCAAAAACATCCCTTCTTATTTCTTTTAGAATCGGACATCTTTCCATAAAGTGTATATTCCCTTTCTCCTAAGTTGCATAGAGAGCATATTATCGGTAAGTCATTTCTATGTGGTGTAAAGTTGAGCGGCATAATTTCTCCCCGTAGTTTTACCATCATTGATATCTCGGCAGTACTGATATCATCTTTAAAAGCTGTGTAGTATAACGCTTTAAGCATGTTTTATTTTTCTCGACTTAAAACTTAAAAGTAGCCAAATTTCTAGATTTGACTGTAATGTGTGTAATTTAACTAACCACTGTAATTTAACTCACCACTTTAGCACCTCTGATCGGGCTGTGATTTACAAAGCCTTTATTCGTCTAAAGCTTGAGTGTTATTCTCATATAAGGGCACGTGCTCCTATTACTCATCTAAGCTTGTTGGATAGAATTAAAAAAAAGCTCTTAAAATGATAGATGATTGAATAATAATGGCAAAAATTACATCCCTGAACACCGCCGCTATGTCACCTGTCTGTCACTGTTCTATCGTTATTTTTATAAACAGAGTTCAAGTAAAATAGTCAGTTGCATTCCCCCCCCCCCTTTAAAACAATTCAACCGCAATACTCGCGCTTTTAGGAATGCCCATCAGTTTACCCTTGAGCCCAACTTCGGACGTACTGTTCAGAATAGAGATTCTTTCTTTAGTCGCACAACAAGAATGTGGAATGATTTACCTGGCCCTATTTTCCCACACCATTTTGATATTCAGAACTTCAAAATTAATGTGCACCGGTATCTCCTTTCAAACCCTTCCTTATTTTCCTAACGCTCGCACTGTGCTCGTCCATATTAAGGGTAGTCAAAACCCCTTTAGTGCACGCTCTATTAAAAAAAAACTGCCCCCGTATTTATAAAGAAAAAATAGTTATTTCAGCTCCCGTGTTTAGGAAAACTACACCATGGAAAAAGAATTTTTCGGACACCAACTAAAGGCAATTGCTTACTGCTCCAATTGAGTCCAGAACATTCTTATTCCATGAAGTAGTTTTCCTAAACACGGGAGCTGACCTGAAATATCTATGTTTTCTTTATAAATACGGGGCTGGTGTTTAAGGAACCTACACTTAAATTTATTTATTTTTATTTACATATATAATTTTGATCATTATATACATGCACTTTGTTTTTTTTTTTTTTATTTATTTATATACTTATTTTATTAAATAAATTAATATATTTAATAATTTTTCTTATAAATTCATGCTTAAACAAGCCTTCCTCGTTTTTATATACATATTAGCCCGGTCAATTTAGACATTCGAGGGTACAATAATTCGCACCCAGCTGAAAATCTAAAAAGTCCTCATCGATCTGACACCTGCAAAAATTTTGCTCGGGGTTAAAGGTCACAAAGGTCGCAATTTTCAGCAAAACGGTAAGTGTTGTCATAAAATAACTCAGACAAAAATTGTAGACCAGATAATTATCTATAAAAAATGTTTCTATATTTTGTATCCTTAATTCCACCGTTTTTGAGATAACAATTCAAAAAGTTAAAAGAGTATTAGTCGTCATAGTATGTATAAGAGAGTCATTTCATATGGAATGACTCTCTTATTATATGTTATGACGATTACAACACTTTCAACTTTTTGAATCGTCATATCTCAAAAACGGTGGCTCTTAAGAATAAAAGTATTCAAACATTTATTATAGATAATTATTTGATGATAAAACTTACCGCTTTTGTGACCTTTGACCCCTAACAATTAATTTTTTCGGGGTCGGTTTTCCAGGTGTCGGATCGATGAGTATAAAAATTCCTTCATTTATGATGCTGTTTTCAATAATCCTACCAATTTCATTGAATTTTTGAACAACAACAACAACTTAAAGGCGCTACCACCAATTGTTTGGCGGAGATATAGCTATTTCGTGCTTTGCCACTTTTGCACTCATCAGTCTCCTTTTTGTGGTGCTGAGCTTTAATCCAATATTATTTGAAAAACTTTTTATGCACACCATAGGATTCGAACCCACGCATATCAGATTTGCTCAGTCTTAGCAGTCGTGTGCATTACGCACTCCAATGCTTTAGACCACTGGCGTCACAGGTCGAGATGTGTTATTTGTTTAACAAATGCATTTGTAGCATCAGCATTTTTATGAGCGCCTTTAAGTATGCTGTCTTGTTCCGCCTCCATTTTTCTCCATACCTTATTTCGATAGACTACAATTCGCAGTACGTATCAAAGGGGGAGAGGTTGGAAGATCGGTAACGAACCAGACTATTAAGTTATTAGTGTTATTATTGTACTATTCGTACTAGAATGTCAGCTTATTAGGCTTGACCATTCTTTATTCCGTCAATTTCATTGAATTTTTGAACAACAACAACAACTTTCAGTTGGGTGCGAATTATTGTAACCTCATAACTAGTTATAAGTCAAATTGTAAATATTATTTCGTTTTTTCCTATTTTTGGTCTAATTTGGCTGGGCTATATCTGTACTGTACATTGTACAATGTACATGTACATTAGATTTAGCAAACCCCTTCTTCTTCCCTTCTTTTATTTTATTTTTTAATAAAGTTTCTTTTAATGAACAGTTTTTGATAAAAATATTTTCAAACTCAATTTTTTTTTTTTTTTAATTATACGTAACTAATATATTTTTGAAGGCTTTTAATGAATAACAACCACTTGAGTTGGCTACCACTTGGCTGGGGCACTACCGTGTCCTTTAATTTAGTCGGATTCTTTTTTGTTTTATGAGAAAGTTTGTCCCTTTATTTCTTAATTTCTTGGAAAGTCCTAGAAACATCCAGCTTTAAGTGTTTGACTAGAAATTGACTAGAGCATTGAGTTTTGGAAACAAAAATAATAATTAATAACGTCAGATTTTGAAATAAAAAAAAAAATCGTTGAGATTTTTTTTTAGTTTATTTTTGAAAACATTGAAGTTGAAAATTATTTTTTTCAAAAACTGTTTTTTAAAAGAATTTTATTTAAAAATAAAATAAAGGAAGGGATTTCTGGGTTTTCAAAAAGGTTGTTTTTTAATTATTTGTTTTCTGTTTTCAGTCATTTTGTTAGAGATAACTTCCCCTCCCACCTTAACAAGGGGGAATAAAGCCCCCTCCTGTACGATTTTTTTTTTCAATTGGGAATACGAAAAAAACTGTTAAATTAACCATTATTTCCGCTTTGAACTTTGATAACTTTGGAAGGAGTACAATTATTAGATAAAAAGTCGAGACCTTTCTTTTAGAGCTTTCAATTTTCTTTAAAAAGAAGTTATGCCACTCATTTAAATACTTGCTATTATAAGGTTATAAACTTCCAAGTGCCAACATGTGTTTTGCCCTCATTTAAATACTTGCTATTATAAACTTCCAAGTACAAACATGTGTTGTGACCCATACAAATCGTATGGAAAATAGAAAATAGCGATGCGTGACCTCTAAAAATTAATATAAAGGGCTGAATTTTTAACATTAATTTTTCATTTTATTTTCTTGGTCGATTTAATTCAGTTTTTGGTCATAATAGGTACCTACATCAAATAAAATATTTTTGAAGATGATGGAGAAGTCCAGCACTTTTATGTGATATAGGTATGTATAAGGTGTCCAACAAGAGCCCCGGATTTAAACTTGCCGTCATTTTGTTAATACGATTTGTATGGTGATTTTTTTGGCAGTTGTCACGTACGGACCACGCGATTTAAGAATATGGAGAAGTATTCAAACTAACAATGTTTTATTATTGTAAAAACACGTTACAAAAATTGTGAAAGTTTTGCGAAAACAGTTCGCCAGTAACGTCCATTTTTCAGTCGCATTAATAATGCATCGAATTTTGGTAAAAGATCGGCATATGCACACGTACAAGGTTCAATTGGTCAAGAAATAAAGCCAAGGGACCATGCTCAGCGCCGTGAATTTGCTAATTGGGTGTTGGAACATCATCAAATTAATGCGGGTTTTTCGTAGAAGTCATTTTTTTTCAGATTGAAGCTCATTTTCAACTCGACGGATTGACGGATTTGGGGTGCTGAAAATCCTCGTGTGAAACTTAATGGTGTTAAACTTTCAGCATTTTTGTAATGTGTTTTTACAATAATTAAACGTTGTTGGTTTGAATACTTCTCCATATTCTTATAAAATATTTATTTTATTTTTTGACAAGAAAATTATATTTTCCACGCTCGTCATCTCTTAAAATATGATCAATAAAAAAAAACCTTATTTTTTTATGGTATCGTAAAAAAAAACTTTAAGAAAATCATGAAAAACCATAAATTACTGTAACTAAAGTTGACATTTTTTTCATCAATTGCGACGCCACGTGAGGATCAATGCTTTGTTGGGCCCTAATTATTAACAAATATGTAAATAACTCACGCGTCCTAGTTATTTATTTTTACATATTATATTTTCTCTTAAAAAAATATTTTTGCTATTTGAGAAGTTTGTAAAGTTATTTCGACTTAATTTTGTAAAATAAGATAAATACCTATACATATGTATGTACATATTTATATATGTATGTATGTATGTACATAATAAATAAAACGTGTAGAATTAGGTAACTTTAAATAAACTTTTGAATGATTTCATTTCGTCAATTGCCACACACACATCTCCAACAGGGGCAGCATTTTCAGGAAACATTATTTGATATTTGAGTAAACTCAGAAGCCAGGACCAGGACCTACTTTTCATTCATCCCATCATATTTCTACATTTATGCTGAAATTTTCGAGCCATTCAAATGAATTGCTTGTTGAAGGATGGCCAACGGATAGAGAAAAAGTTTTAATTTGAGTTTTTTTTAGCGGTGAAGAGAAATGTCCCTTTGATGAAATGCTTCTTCTAGATTTCTCCAGAAAATATATTATTTGCTATTAAATTTTCTTTTTAAGGCAGTTTTTGTTTTTTTTTTTTGGAAACGTGAGGTTTTCTCGCCTACTATAACTTTATGAAACTCCTACCAAGTACAGAAAGTGAATATTCCGTTGCTGGGTATTTTCGAGTTTTATTGCCCTTCAAAGCTAATTAACAAACGTGATATTTGAGTTTTATTGAAGTTTTCTTTGCGTTGTTGTGCAAAGCACATTCAATGCGTTTCGCACTTTTTTGTAGGTCCAAAATTGTACTGTAGGTACATATATTAAGTTGTGAGAATGAATTTGGAGGGTTTAAAAGTTTTTGGGGAAAGTGCTTGCTTGTTTTCAGTTTCTGAAAGGGGGTTTGTTTCAGAGTTTTTATTACCTTTTTAAAGGTGAAACACGTTTATGATTTCAGAAGCATTATAGGTGGATATGGATATGTGATGGAGGTGCTTTGGTATATAAATGGTGTTTTAGGATTCTAAGAGTATAAGAAGAAAAAAAAAAAAAAAAAAAAATAGGTATAGGAGAGTTGTTTTAGCTGAGACAATTTTCTACTATGTAATTACATTCTGTTTTATGTTCATTTTTATTGCGGTTTTCGAGATGTGGGTTAACGATGAGCCGCGTTCTATCACTTATTTTGTACCTGATGAATTGTTTTTACTTAGTTGAGAATGTTGCATTACGGAGTATGAGATGAATTCCGTTAAAGAGATTATCTGAATGGAATTCAATTTATAGAGGTTCCATTTCGAATTTTGTTTCAATACTTGCCATAATATAATTATACTTTTAAAACCAAATTTTTATTAAAATATTAACAATGTAGATATGTGTATAGAATTATCCTAGTGCATTTTATAATACATAAGAAAATATAAGTAAAAGGTACATACAATTTAATAAAAATCATCGTTTTGTTTTGAAACGAAATAGGTATAGGCGATTTTTTTTATCTTAAAGAAGCGGGGAGTCGCTTTTCAAATCATTAAAAAACAAGATACGCCCAATTTTGTATGTATTTTTTTTAAATTTAATTAAGATTTTTCAGCAAGTAAGGGGTAACCCATTGACGGATCTGATGGAAAATTGGGAAGGGAAGATAAGTAGTAAGTACCAACCATTGTTATTATTTTTATTTTTAAATACATTGTACCAACTTTCTGAAGATTCCCGATTTTCACACTAATTTTATATCTTCGAACGAAAAATACAAATAAAAACTAAAATATATATAGTATTTAGTATTTAGTAATAATAGTAATTAAGAAAATTACAAAACACGGCTATTTGCTATGTATTGTATATTATTATGTATTACCTATTCACCTATACTAGTATCGCCAGTGGCCTAATATTTGGCCAACGAAACAAACACCAAGTTCTTCGATACGTTATGAATTCTCTTTTTACTAATTAATATATGATCCATGACAATTTTGAAAATTTTAGAAAAGCATCACATTACACTGCGTTAGTTAAACCAAATTTTGTTCTGCTTAAATTAATTATTAAAATATGAATTACGTTCACTCTGGCGTATACGTCCTTTTTTTTAATCCTTAATTAGATAAGTGAAATAAAAAAAAAAATATCGGTCGGATATAATAAACCCAATTTGTTGCCTTTTTAAAAGTATACATTATTTATCCAAGCAAACTTTTTCCTCAGTATGATTTTTTTTGTGAATAGGAAAAATTCAAACAACAATTGCTCTTTAATGGTTAAAAGGAGTTGCGTGAGCCGGTCAGAGAACTCAAAAAGAGAGTTTAAATCCTCGGAACCAGTGAAGCAGTGAAACAAAACATTACAGACTTTTACCAATGTTGCTGAAAAACTCTTAGCTTTACCGGTGAATTCTAGAATTTGAAAATTTAAAAACCGAGATGGAGGTACCTATTAAATTTGTAGTTTTATTTATAAATTGAGTAATTGTGTACACCAATATTATGTTATACGTAATTCTTTTTCTAATTTTCTTTAATTCTATTTAGGGTAGGCAAGTATTTAAAAAAAAAAATTAATGCATTTTCTCTTAAGCAATTGAAAGCTTTTTCAGTATAATTATTGTTTCTACTTTTTTGGCTTCTACTTTTGAAACACTAAACGAAATTTACATTTTCTGACGTTGTGTCGTCGGTCGCCGTCATAATGAATTTTTTAAATAAATAGTGAATTTTCCTATTCTCCTAAGTATACAAGGCTCCTTTTTATTATGTTGTTAACTTATTTCAAAAACCCCAGTCAGCCATTAAAATCATTCGTACCCTAAACAAGGGTGCTATATAACATCAGCTATAGGTATACCTATGCGGTCAATGCTTGGTTCCGCGCGGTACCTTAATGACATTAATTTCTCTTATCGACTAACTCCATTTAAAACTTTTTAATCTGTGACACAAAAACCTCTGCAAAAAAAAAGAAAAAAAAAAAACAAGCAAGAGGGACACGATCCAAATTCCAAGCAATGCAAAAGCACGCAGGGAGGGTACTGAGTAGGTTAAAAGAAATACAAGATGACGAACTCTTACAATTTTTATTCTTTAAAAACACACAAACAAAAAAACTGAAAACTTTCTCAAAATAAAGGACACAATGTTCTTTGATTAATCACTTCGGTCGCTGATGTTTTTTCTTCTTGTTTTTCAATATCCTATTCCAAAAGAGCCTAATAGCATCATGAACGCCCCCATCTTAAACCCAAAAAAAAAGTCTATGCAAGCTCTCTTGACATTTATTTCTTGTAACTGTATTGGTGTCCTTTATTTTTTACACCTAAGCCAAAAATTCAAAATGGGTTCCTTTGGTATCGCAACACTTTTTGTTCTGGCTCGTTGAAAAAAAAATTATAATGACTACTTTAAAGCAAGAGAAAGTCCTGCCGTCCTTATAATTCCTTTGGTGGGCACTTTTAAGAGTTCGCACGATAATGTACATATATAATGGTGTATGAAGTAGGTATATTTTTGTGACCGCATGATAAGTAGCTAGCAGAACAAAAAATAAAAAATGAAAAGATAATTTGTTTTGTGAAAAAAGCACATTTCTTGGGGGTTTTTGTTTCTATGTAATGTTGAAGCTTGAAGCTATACAAATAATAATTTTATCAACAGAAAAACTCTCCTGATTGAGAACAAACCTCACGCTTCGATTCTATTAAATTAATGTAAATGAGAACAATATACGATTTAAATCTTTGTACTAGAAACCCTGGGCCGCAGTTTACAAAAGTCATTCTAGTAGTCAGCAGATACTAAATCCTCTGATAGAGGAAAAATATGTTTTTTTTTTAACATGCCGCGCACTAAAGAGGTTTTTACTACCCTTAATATGACAAGCACAGTGCGAGCGTTAGGAAAACAAGGAAGGATTTAAAAGGAGATACCGATGCACATTGGTTTTGAAGTTCTGAATATCAAAATGGGGCGGGGGGAGGGGAATAGGGCCAGGTAAAGTATTCCTAGGGATAGGATCGATAAAATTAGAAAAAGGGTATGTTCAGAAGACATAAGGGACTTCATATGTAGTCAACTACATCTGTACATCCCTTGAACTAAAATTTTACTCAAAATAACTATTTTTAATTGCGATATAGTTTAATAGTTACTATACCTAGGACAAGTTTTGGATTAGTTAAAAAATCGAACTCAGAATAATAATTCCAAGAATATAGCACAAAAACTGAACAAAAAATTGGCACAAAGCCCAAAAGGAATGTCATTACGCCCAAAAAAAATCTCAAATCCCAAAATGCCCAAATCGAACATTGTCATATCGCCCAAAATATTTTCTGATTTTGAGTTTCGGCGTTATGACATACAGTTTGGTCGTTTTGACATTTTTTTTGGGTGCTGCAACAATTTTATTTATTTTCGTTCTTAATTCTTTTCGCCCCATCAAATGTCATAACACCCAAAAACTGAAAAATCGCACAAAATCTTACAAAAAATGAGTCGCAAAGCCCAAATAAAATGTCATATCACCCAAATAAAAAACAATGTTCGAGTCCTGCAGTACCTACTGTTGAGTGACAACAATTCGTCAAGAAAATATTTGAAACTGCTTGTCTCAGGTAATATTCTGAACAACGCAACAAACACCGCATCGGGAGGGGCGGCGGTGGGCGTGGCGACCAGTGCGGTGGCGGCGCGGCGCGGCCGTTGCGGTGCGGTGGCGGCCCGGCGCCTGGCGTGGTGTCAAGGTGCGTGGGCAGTGGCGCCACCGCGCCGGCCGCCGCACCGTCACCGCGCCGCAATGCGCCGCTGACACCGCCGCGCTGCCCGCGCACCCCGCTGCGGTGTTTGTTGCGTTGTTTCAGAATATAACCTGAGACAAGCAGTTTCAAATATTTTCCTGATCCCACTTGACGAATTGGTGTCACTCAACAGTCCTGCAGGACTCGAACATTGATATTGAATTTCTTTTAATTTTTTCTTCCCAAAACTTTGTGGATTTGTCATTTGGGCTTGGTGAGCTTACATTTTAAAAACGTCATAGTGCCCGAAATAAATGTCATAACGCCCGAAATTTATGTCACAGTTCCCAATTTCAAAAATATTATAAACCTTTTGGACGAAATGGCATTTAAAGATTTGGGCGTTATGACATTTGAAAATTATTTTGGGCACTATGACATTCCTTTTGGGCGTTGTGTCATTTTTTGTATGGGATTTTGGGCGATGTGTCGCTTTTTGGGCGCTATGACATTTTCTTTATTTGGACGGTATTACGTTGGGCGATACGACCAACTGCCGCTTTAAATTAGAACGTCATAATACCCAAAACAAAATGTCATAAGGCCCAAAGCTAATGTCATTGCGCCCAAATTGTACAAAAACAAATTGTTAACAAACATTTTTGGGCCTTATGACATTTTCAATTTGGGCTTTATGGTTTTGAGCGTTAAGAACTAACGCCATTGATTAATAGACAATTATGAAAAACCGAAGAGGTAGGCAAATCTTTTTTTTTTTTAATTTCTTGTCGACCAATTTGCTGGGCCTGGCAAAGTACCCACCCGGGGCATGTTCCCCCTCCCCCCACGCTACGCCACTGCTATCAGTCAGTGTGTCTGTCTGTTCCTCGACCTACAGTCTAAGCCACTGAAGTGATTTTATTCAAACTTTGGGTTTAAGATTCTTAAGCGTTTCCCTAGAGGGGAAGTTGAAATTTGTTTTAGCTCCAAAAATAATGGTACCTGCTATACAACCAATATACTTAAATGTATTTATTTCAAAAATGACTCCAACGATTTTGACAAACAAATTACGAGTTAGTATTTAGAGTATAGTTAATATTTTGGTTAAAAAAATGTTATCAATAACGGTTATTAACGGTACCTATCCACTCGATATTTTGATCTTCATATTTTTTTTTTTAATTTTGTGTAAAATTGTATTTTACTAAATACTAACAGTTGGCGTTATATTGTCAATTGGTTGGGCTAACTTTGAATATGTTATCAGAAATTATGTATGTATCTATGTTAATATTTAACATGCGAAATTTTGATTATCACAAGGTTTATTTATAGTCAGAGCTTATTTCTGTGCTTTTTGGTTTAGGGCGTACGGTAATACCTGTATAGAGTATCATATGATTCTATGCAATATATGTACATATGTACTCTGTAATATATTACTAACAAACTGGTTAATATTGTAGTGAATATGCCCAGTTATGTAAACAACCACACATTAGTACAACTTTCCGCACCATCTTTGAGTGAAATAAATAATTAAATCCATCACGGTTGGTGTCCAGCCTCGTTCGTACTGGAATAATTGACGAAACTTTTTTGGAAAGCACCTTCTAGCAGACCCTAGAAAATTCTAGAACCCTTTATTTTCGGGTATAAATACAGGGGCACCAGTCCGAAAGCGGCAGTTTGATTTTGAATGTGAATGAATAAATTTCAGTGTGAATAAAGAGTTGCATACTTGTGCTTGGTTATAATAAAAGTATTAGAAACAAAAGATTTGAAATAAAAGCGTTTTATTTTGTGAAGAAATTGTTGTTTCAGTTTGAATAAAGGAAATAAGTTTTATTTGCGAACCCCTAGTAAAATGTTACACTGGTGTCAGAAAAAGTGGAATAAAACTTATTTAATCTGTGAATTCAGATAATTGATGCTGAAAAATTGATAAAGTGTGTAGATTACTGAACAAATAAGAAAGGTGTTTGTGAAAAGTGACACACAAAAATATAAGAACAAAATAGAAAAAATGGGTAAAATTGTGAATGCATTGTGTTGAACTTAAAGCAGAACTAAACAGACGAGGTCTTCCTACTGCTGGAACAAAAAATGACCTCATTATCCGTCTGCAGGAAGATTTAAGGCAACACGATGAAAATCCAGACACGTTTCTATTTGAGATTGAGATGCAAGAAGAGCAAGTAAGTACAACATTAGTCATGACCAATATGATGGCTCAGCTGATAGCCCAGTTTGAAGACAAACGAAAGGAGCAGAAGAATGAACAAAAGAATCTGCTTGTACGTTAAGAAGAACAGCGAAATGAACAAAAGAATCATCTTGGGAAATTTGAAGAACAACGCAACGAGCAAAAGAATTTACTGGAAAAAACAGAAATAAATCTTCTCGAACGATTTTAAGAACAAAAACACGTCCTCGAAGGTAAACTAGATGCCTTTGAGAACGAGTTTGTTGCCCTTGACGATCGTGTTGAAAAACAATTTCAGTGGAAGCAATATTCGAGAAGGTCGATGATAAAATTCAGAGCATTACCGATGAGTTAGAAAAAGTTAGAAAAATGAAGGTTCGAGAAGGTAATGCCGATTTTCCAAAGAGAAAAGAAATGCATCCACAAACTTTTGATGGACAAACTCCTTGGTCGATCTACAAGAAGCAGTTTGAGGCAGCTGCAGCAACAAACCGGCTGGGATGACGAAGACAAGTTTATTGCCCTGACGCTTGTCCTTAGAGGTTCTGCTGCTGAACTTTTGCAAACCATACCAGCAGACCAGAACGGCAACTTCAGTGTTCTTGTTCAGGCCATTGACAAACGCTTCGGCGATAGCCATATGCAAGAAGTCTTTCGCGTCCAGCTCAATACCAGAGTCCAGAAAAGAGGTGAAAGTCTGCAACAACTCCAAGCAGACATTGAACGGTTGGCACACCTAGCATACCCGACTGCAGGGGATGAAATTACCAACCAGCAAGCAACGGAGGCTTTTGTCCGTGCAGTTTCCGACATCAACCTACAGCGAGCAATTCGAACAGCTGGAAAACGCACGTTTTCTGAATCATTAGCGTTCGCTCTGACTATGGAAGCATCAGAGGAGTTCATCGGGTAAGAGAACTTGAAGTTGAGGAATGTTCTTGCCAGAGAGCTGAATTCCATAGAAGTCAGCGAGAAGGACCTGCTCGATGCTGGAATTGCAACAAAACCGGACATCTCCAGCACCAGTGCAGATTGCCACAAAGAAGAGTCGCCTGTCAACATTGTGGAAACAGGAATAATACCCGCGAACAGGTAAGCAATAACATCATCGCTACTGCTCGCCCTCGTATCGATGGGCCCAGAACCACAATCCAAGTCTCGCAGACTAAACGAAACAATAAGAGTCTGACAGTGGACGCAACATTAAATGACAGGAAACACGTGGCTACAATTGACACCGGTGCCACAGCCTCCATTGTGCAGTCAAGATGACGTGGCTACATAACACCAATAGCTACCGTCTTAAAACTGCGACCGGTGAGGCAGCAAGAGTATATGGAGAAGTTCGTCTTAAAATCCGTTTGGCAGAATTAGAGTTTTCGCATCTATTTTTGGTAGCAGACATATGTGATGAGTGCATAATTGGAATCGACTTCATGAAAGAGCACGGAGTGATTCTGGATATCGGTAAGCAAGTGTTAAAGTACCAAAATGAAGAGATTCCTATGGTTTATGGAAACGAAAACTCATCAACTCTAAGAACTGTCATCAAAGAGGACATATGCTTGCCTGCCTATTCAGAAGTGTTTGTTTGGACGAAAATAGAGGGCGATCTAGGTAGCCATCGATACCTCATGGTGGAACCAGAGTCTGAGCAATCTTCCCAAAACATCATCTTAGGGAAGACTCTTGTGGAACCAAAGAACAACATGGTACCCGTACGGATTCTGAACATCAAACCGTACGAGGTCAAGCTCAAGAAAGGAGAAGTAATTGGAAAATGCGAATCTGTGACCGCAATTACTAAAATCACAGAAATGAACGCAGAAGAACCAATGGACCCCGGAAAATTCAGCTCCATGAAAGCCAAAATTCTCAAGCCATCCAATCTAAGTCCAATCAGCTTAGTGTTGCTGGAAGCCTTCTTCATGAGTACACTGATATATTTTCTTCACCGAGTGGGCAGTATGGTCGAACACAACTGGTACAGCATCGAATCGACACAATGCGAGCCCAATTCGACGGTTCTTGACGTTAGACTTGAAGAGTGGCTACTGGCAGGTAAAAATCCATCCAGAAGATCGAGAGAAGACAGCTTTCTCAAACGGAAATGGTCTGTGGCAGTTTAAAGTGATGCCATTTGGACTGTGCAACGCTCCGGCAACATTTGAGCGTCTGATGGAGTGTGTTCTTCAATGCCATCGTTTATGGAAAAACTTTTGACGAGGACTGTGAAAACCTTAAGGCTGTATTTCAGAGGCTTCGAGAAGCACACTTAAAATTAAATCCAGATAAATGTGCGCTTTTCAAGACCGAAGTTAAATACCTGGGACATATCATCTCATCCCAAAGAGTAAAGACTGATCCTGAGAAAGTTGACACTGTGAAGAATTGGCCAACACCACAGGATAAACATCAGCTCCGTCGCTTTCTTGGTCTAGCCACATATTATCGGCGCTTTGTGAAGGATTTTGCTGGAATCGCTAAGAGCTTGCATCAACTTACTGAAAAGGGGGAGCCGTTCAAATGGTCAGGTGAGTGCGAGAAAAGTTTTCAGGAACTCAAGCTACGTGTGTGTAATGCTCCTGTGCTGACCTATCCGACTCCTGGAAAACCTTTCATCATCGATGCCGATGCCAGTAACGTCGGAATTGGAGCTGTACTGTCGCAACTCCATGAAGGAGAAGAAAAAGTCGTCGCCTGGTTCTCGAGGCCTGAGCGCAACTATTGCGTGACCAGAAGGAAACTTCTAGCTTTGATTTTGGCAACAAAGCACTTCCATGAGTACATCTATGGACAAAAGTTCCTCTTCCAAACAGATCATGGTGCGCTTAATTGGCTTCTGAAATTCAAAAATCCAGAAGGTCAAGCAGCAACATGGATCGAGAGACTGCAGACATACGACTACGAAATTCAACATCGAAGAGGAAAGCTGCACTCAAACGCAGATGCATTGTCCCGACGACCGTGTAAACAGGACTGTCAACATTGCACGCGTCAAGAAGAAAAGGAAGCGGTTGCCATCCAACGAATAAGACCCGATCCCATTTACGGTTGGAGCAATGAAGAACTGAGGACTGCCCAACAAGAAGACTCGGATATAGAACCCATTCTTGCATGGAAGGAACACGGAGAAAAACCAGAATGGGGTGACATCTGCGATAGAAGTCCAGCTCTCAAAGCATATTGGATTACTTCAGCAAGTGGCCTGAGGCATTTGCCATCCCAAATCAAGAAACTAAAACAGTTGCTGATCAGATTATCTTCAATTGGGTGAGCAGGTTCGGCGTACCTTTGGAACTGCATTCTGACCAAGGAAGGAACTTCGAATCTAACATCTTTCGGGAGGTTTGCTCTTTCCTTGGCATCAATAAGACGAGGAGAACACCGCTTCATCCACAATTTGATGGGATGGTAGAACGATTCAACAGGACTCTTAAAGAACATCTGTCCAAGGTTGTAGCTGACTACCAACGAGACTGGGACCGCCATATTCCATTGTTCTTGATGGCCTATCGAAGTGCGGATCATAGTTCAACAGGACATACACCATCGGAGATCCTGTTTGATACAACAATACGGCTGCCCAGTGAAGTCAAATTTGGATGCCATACCATGGAACCGGAAAGGTCAGATAAATATGTGGATAACCTCAAAGAAAGACTCATTGACATTTATCAACGGACAAGGAAAAACATAAAAACCGCTAGTGATAGGATGAAAACACGGTACGACGCCCGTGCAACAACGATGGGATTCCAAGAAGTAGACCTGGTGTGGGAAGGCCCATATACCGTTGTGAAGCGAATCAATGATGTGGTTTACCGCATTCAGAGAGGAGTAAGGGGTAAGCTTAAAGTAGTACACTGCGACCGTTTACATCGTTATAACGGTGGGAATAATGGATTAAATCGGGACGATCAATCCTAAGAGGGGGGCAATGTGGTGAATATGCCCAGTTATGTAAACAACCACACATTAGTACAACTTTCCGCACCATCTTTGAGTGAAATAAATAATTAAATCCATCACGGTTGGTGTCAAGCCTCGTTCGTACTGGAATAATTGACGAAACCTTTTTGGAAAGCACCTTCTAGCAGACCCTAGAAAATTTTAGAACCCTTTATTTCGGGTATAAATACAGAGGCACCAGTCCGAAAGCGGCAGTTTGATTTTGAATGTGAATGAATAAATGTCAGTGTGAATAAAGAGTTGCATACTTGTGCTTGGTTATAATAAAAGTAGTATAAACAAAAGATTTGAAATAAAAGCGTTTTATTTTGTGAAGAAATTGTTGTTTCAGTTTGAATAAAGGAAATAAGTTTTATTTGTGAACCCTTAGTAAAATATAACAATATTATAAATTATTCCAACGTCAAAAATCGAAATCTAATGATTTGACAGGCAAAACAATATAAGTAACAAAGAATCTTAACGGTTTGGAAGAATCAAAGTTGTCTAACATATATTTACTAATTGATTTCGAAATAATTGTAAGGATTTGTTTATTTGTCTCAGGCAGTGCTAAAATCTATTTTGGGGTTGAAAAAATACACCCATTGGCTGTTCGCTAAATCTACGAAATACTATGCATACACCCACCATCATCAATGGCCAGGATTAATAATCGATTAAGCTCTTTACACTCGAATAATCCAAAAGACTATAACACTGACGACCTCAGAACAGCAGAAAACGACAGCGACAAATGAATTATACATAATCAAGTAATGTTCATCGAGAGCCTTAAGTCCTGAAGGAATCGGATAGAAAATCGACGGGTGTCAATATCATTTCCCGAATCATTAATTCAACGTATCTGATTCCGTATTTTGATTAATTCACCATCACATGTAAAATTAACAAAATTTTCTCTTCGCCTATTTCACTAAGACAAAAACCATTAGAAAAATGTTTGTCCTGCTCCTTTCTGCGGCAAGACGCATATCCTTTTTAAATGTGATAATTGTTAGTGACAGAATGTAGCCTTTTTTGCTGATTTTGCAGAACTAAATGCTCGATTGTGTTGCAAGCACTTGCTTTTACGGCTGGATTCTCGATACTATTTGTAAAGAAAATAATTAACTCGTAGGTATGTAGAGAAACAATTATGTAGATATGATTTTGTAAATATTTGTCCTATTCACAATCACAGAAAATTAAGTTTCTATAGTAGTTCTACGTCTCTGAATTCGAACAGTCAATTTATTCGGAAGGTTTTTTTTTATCGAAATACCGCTGCCTTAAATTGCCAAAATACATTTTTTCTGCGACTTTTGATGCTATGATACATAATAAAATTAGCGTTTTTGAATTCTGCCTTATTGGAATACTCGAAAACCTCAACAAATATTTTTGAAAGCATTAAAGTTGTAAAGCCAACGATCCTTGATTAAAAATATATCAGAATAATTTTATGCGCGAATGCATCCCTTACTCATCCTTTAAGCAATAGCTTGTTAATATATACAATGTAGTATAATGCAAGTTGAAACAAAGCACATAACCAAACCTTGAAGCTTAAATTTGGGGGATTAAATTCAGTGTAAATGAGCAATTGAAGCTCAACTGAAATGAAAATTTTTAATTGCTCCGCATTCATCCGGCATTCGTTCGTTAAAATCGAATTTCTTTTTTCTTATACGTTTGCTTTGAGTTTTTTTTATTTAAATTTCTTTGCAATATCAAACGTAAACATAAAAGCTGGAGTCAAACAAAAAAAAAAACCTTTGCCAAAATTGCCAAAAAAGTTTTGAGTTTTGCTTTGAAAAAATATAAGAACGTTGGAACTTTCTTTCCGTCTGGAAGTTTTGTTGACTATTGTAGAGCGACAGTTAATTTAATTAATAACCAGGGCCTTGGGTGAGACGTGGTCAACAGGTTTTTGTATAATGTCACCAGCAGGCCATAGAGGAAATTATACCTTAACATCTAAGGATTCTTGTATAGATCTGCAAATCAAATACACACTTCCTTCATTGTGTCTTTTATGCACTAACTTGTCCTTCTTCTAGTAATATTAATTCTTAAGATAATCTAAAAAGTAAAGATACCTACAACTACATACATACAGGTTTATTTTATACGTTTATGTGAATGTGTGAACTACGAAAAAAAATTTGAACGGAAATAATTACTTTATAAAAGCTTTTTCTTGTCCTATGAGGAGCTTATTGCCACAATTAATTTTCTTAAGAATAAATAATACTATGATTATTTTGATTTTAAAATGACAAGTAGTAAATTGTAAAGTAGTAAATAATAATAATAGGAGTTGCAACATTATTAATCCAGACGTTTGCACGAAATTGCATTCTTCGTGGGAATGAAAATGGGAAGAAAAACCTTAAAAATTTGTTATTTAGTGGCTCTGAAAAACTTAAAGTAAAATTAAAATTTCAAATCTATTTTCTATTTAAAAATCTTGTACTACTGTGATAAATATAAGCGGCGTTTTATTTTAAATCCGATGCTGATTGAATTTGTTTACGAAAATGTTGTACAAACACAATATCCAGCTTTGATTTGTTATTATTATTATATTTATTGTAGCAAAATAGCTATATATTTTTTTTTCACAAAATGCATGAATTGCACAATTTACATAGATGTGGTTATATTCTACCTTACTAATACCAATTATAAAAACAGTTAATTACAAAATAAATTCAAAGAAATGGTATTCGAAGGAAAAACTACAAACAAAACCTTCATCCAATGTTGAAAAAAAGAATAAATATATTTATTAATGATAACAATAAGTTGAAAATATTGTTTATTGTAGGTATATCTATGTAAACCTACGTCTATTCAAAGATGAGAGAAGTAAGGAGGGTGATGAGTTTCTTGATTTTATTCGTCCTCATTGCAAGCAAATATGTTCAAGTATATATTTTACATTGTGGTTCTGTTAAGTTATAAATAAATAAATAAATAAATACATAATTAAGTCAGTTAACAAATAAATTAGTTAACAAATAATTAATTAATATCAAATAATTTATTTATTTAAACGTTAAATGCTAACGGAACAATCTTAAATTATAACATAATATGTATGTACACAAAAAACTTAAATCTACTTTAAAAATTAAGCCCTTATTATTCACTCTCCATGAAATTTATATTTTCTGTTAATAATTCGAAATCAATAAAATTTGTATGAAAATGTCAAAAAAAATCTTTTTTTAAAGATGAGTTTAAATTTAATGGTGATATTGGATGAAAAAAATGAGTTCTTAAATCTGTAAGATTTTACATTATCATTAATTGAATTAATTAGAATATAGTTTTTATTGAACACACTTATCAAGAGATTAAGAGGACTATTAGCGCCGTAGTTAGATCTACTAAAAATGTTAGAAAGAGGCATTTGCCTTCTTAAGCTAGTAAGACTAACACTAAAATTCAGTCGACAAAGAACCGATGAAGCTGCAACTGTTCCATTAATAATCCCTATAATAAAACAGAATTGTAAGTACTCTCGATGAATTAAGAGGGATGGAAGATTTATTAGTAAGAGTCTGTTAGTGTAAGGTGGCAAGACAACCCTATCAGACCAGGGAAGAAGACGTAAACAAAATCTCATAAATCTCCTTTGAACACACTCAATTCTATTGATATGAACCGCGTAGTATGGGGCCCATACGATGCAACCGTATTCTAAAATTGATCTCACAAATGACACATACAGAATTTTAAGGACATAAGGATCACGAAAATCACGAGCAAACCTTTTAATGAAACCAAGCGTCTTATTGGCTTTTTTTATAATATAATTGTAATGATCTGTGAATGAGAGTTTGGAATCTAGTATAATTCCGAGGTCAGTAAAACTTGATTGACTACACAATTGTGACGTATTCAGCAGATAATCATGTGTAAGGACGTTGTGTTTGCGATATTTAAAGACAGACAATTAGTATTGCACCATTCCCTAAATTTATGGAGATCTTCTTGAAGAAGTTCACAATCAATTACTGAGTCGATTTTACGAAATATTTTCACGTCGTCGGCAAAAATTAAAGACATTGAGTTACATAAAACAGAAGGAAGATCATTAATAAATAAGACAAATAACAATGGACCAAGGTGACTTCCTTGTGGCACACCTGAGTTTACTCTAAACCATTAAGAACGTTCATTTTTGAAAGCAACACTATATAGTCTATCTTTGAGATATGAAGAAATCCATAAAATAAAGCGATCGTTTAGCCCAATGGTGTTTAGTTTGTTAAGTAGTATTTGATGGTTTAATTTGTCGAAAGCTTTGCTAAAGTCTGTAAAAACACAATCTACTTGCTTGTGTTTTTCAAATGCATCTAAGCAGAAAGTCGTAAATTGTAACAAATTTGTGACCGTCGATTTCTTTTTCACAAAACCATGTTGGTTTTCACATATAACAGAGGTACAATGAAAGGACAAGACATCACAGATAATGGATTCGAACAATTTAGGAATGACAGAAAGCTTAGCAATAGGCCTGTAGTTTGTTACTAAATTTTTGTGTCCTTTTTTGTGAACGGGGGTAAGAAATGCATTTTTCCAAAGAGCGGGAAATGTAGAACAACTTACTGACATGTTAAAAAGCACGAACAACGGGTATGACATATATATTGCACATTTTTTCAATATAAAAGAAGGCAAGCCATCGGGGCCAGGACTTAAACACTCATCTAAATTATCGATATATTCGAGAATGGTTGCCTCAGAAATTGCAAAGTTAATTGAGTTAAGATGTGGAAACTTGTCAATAGTAAAGTTTATGTTTGGGTCATTTGTAGATGTGGTTTCGAAGGGACTTTGAAAGTATGCCGCAAACATGTTGGCTATTACCACTGGCGAATGGCTAGTTGAATTATTGAAGCTCATATGTGCTGGGTAACCGTCAGATTTTCTTTTGCAATTAACATAATTCCAAAAGTTGCGTGGATTAGATTTAAGTTCATTTTCTGTTTTAGAAATAAAGCGTGTATATAAAATATTAGAATAGCTTACAAATTCATCCCTCAAAATAAGATAACAGTTAAGAGCTTCATCCGTTCGAGATAGACTGAATCTTACCCAAGCTTTATTTCTTTTATTTTTGAGCGTTTTTATATGTAGATCAAACCATGGCGGGCAGTTATTAAATACGCGAGTTTTGCGTAAGGGAATAGTTTCTAAAAAGCATACAAATAATATTTCATAAAAACGTAAGATCATTTCGTCAAAATTAACATTATTAAATACAGAATCCCAGTTAATGTCATTAAGTAAATCAAACAATTGAGTAAAATTACATTTTTTGAAATTGAATTCATGCTGATCCTTACAAATATTAGGTGAACATAAGATATTTAAGTTGAGAGAGATAGATAATGCAGGATGGTGGCGATCTTCTTCCACAAGTGTTGTTTCACTTGAAAGAACAGCAGAATCGGAGCTGAAGACATTTGAGAAATAAACGAGATCCAAAGTTTTGCCGAATTGATTACTGATCCCGTTTAATTGATTAAGTCCTAGGGAACTCATTCCGTCGATAACGAGAAATTCATTATTGTTCGAAGCGTCGACAGGTATAAAGGCATCACAGTTAGTAGATTTTACCCATTTAAGGTTAGGAAGATTGAAATCCCCTAATATTATTATTTCATCGGTCACACTAATTTTCTCATGAATAGTTTCCATGCAATCAAAAAGTTTAGTATAAGTATTATTGTTCGAAGAGGGTGGGATGTAACAGGCAACCACATATATGTGACCAGACCGGATTTTTATTTTCACACATAGGACTTCTAGATCGTCCTCCAAAAAATCATCGACAAGACTACACAGTAGGTGGTTACGAACAGCTATTAACAGACCACCGCCAACAGTTGCGGTAGGATCACTATGACGATCACGACGGTAAATTTGAAAGCTGCTATCAAATAATTCTGTATCCACAAAAGATGAGTTTAACCAAGTTTCGGTGAGAATAAGTACATCGTGGGGAATATTGTTTATATTCTTATAGACCTTGTTGGTCTTTGTCCGAAGGCCGTTTACATTTTGGTAGTAAATTAATACTTGTTGGAGCTGCTCTGGTTGAGGTATGGCGTTGTCAGAAATGGACGAAAATGGTGAGAATTTGTTAACGACGACGGTGACGTTCTCTTTTGAAACTCATGAATTATAATTCCTTCTGGCCAGAACGAGGGTGAGTTGAGAAGATAGAATATTGAGTCTGGAACTTTAATCTTGAACGAAGAGTATTTTGAAAAGTTACGATGAAGCATTTTCTCAACGATCGTAAAACGTAGAGTACCAATTTTAGATTTTATAAAATTTTTGACATCGAGAGCATTCGTAGAGGGTTGAAGCTTAGATAAAAAAATAGTTTTTTGTCCTTCTACTATTTTGAGACCACACTCAATAGGCGATGTAAGGTTATCAAATATCTGGGGAGTAGGATTTAGTGGTCTTTCAGATGATGGTTCAGTGAATGAAGGTTGGGTCGGTGAAGTATGAGGCTGAGCAAAATTGGTTGTTGTTGTAATTGTTTGATCAATCTGGTTTTTAGAAGTGTGAGGAATTGATGACGAAGATGTTAACTGTATTGGTATAGCTGGTGTATCTTGAAGTACCATAGCTTCTGATATCGCGTTATTAGTTGTTGTTAACGGCAGCGAGGGTAAAAGTGATTGAGGAGTGGGAACATTATGAATAAAGTTGAAGCTGGATATTGGGTGAGACAGCGCAAAAGAAGAAAAAATAGATGTAGCAGGTTTTTTGGTTAAGAGATTTTCAATGGAATTTTCAGCATCCAGTTCGTCATTTTTACGTTTTGATGGCGCTACAATACTTGGTTGTGCGACGGAATTATTAGTTTTAGTTTTACTTCTTGTCTGTCTATTTCTTAACTGTGGTAAAGAGAGTATGTTTTCAACTTTATCCGAAAGTAGCGTTAATTGTTTATGAACATTTTCTAAATGCTTTGTGTTTTGAAGAACATTACGAGCAATATTCGTTTCTGCGAATGGATCGCAGTCGTCACAGAAATAGTAAAATGATTTACTCTTGGTGAATAGTTTAATGGTGCTATATGGAGCATCAATACATTTTACATGAAAGTATCTTCGACAACTTCCATAACACATTAAGGAGTCAATCATGTAATCAGCAATGCTATCACAAGATGCACACTTAGTCATTTTGAATTTAATTATATTAAGAATTTTTATTATTATTTTTTTTTTTTTTTTTATTAATTGATTAATTATTAACAAATAGTTGCAGAATCAGTCTTAATATATACTACCTAACATATAATATCACAGTTCAGTTTTGTATCACGTTAAAAAAAATTTAATTAAATAAATAATGTAGTTAAATAACCAAACAAATAAATAAATAAATAAATAAATATATAAACAAATAACAAATCCATAAATAAATAAATAAATAAAAATAAATAATTAAACAGATAAATAAAAATAAACAAATAATTATATACACAAAATATTTTAAATAAATAGGTAACAAGGAATATATTATAATAATAATAATTGGACATGCATTAGATTCAAACAAATTATTATACAATTAAAAAAAACGAGTTCACATAAACTTGCTATGAAACCAAATTTGAAATCAGTATATTATCTGATGTTTCACAAGAGAAATTATAGTTTTCATTTAAGTTAAGAATTCTATCACGTACATATTCGATATTTTATAAGATGTGCAGTTCTTCTGTAGAAAAGTGCCACTGTAAATTTATCATCATTTTTAAAATTTTATTTTGGCTTATTCGAAGCCTTCTAATATGTGTTTTCGAAAATGGCCCCCATGCTGGTGACCCGTAAAACATTATAGCTTGAAATATTGATTTGAAAATAAGAAGTTTATTATCAGTACTTAATTTGGACCGCCTGTTTATAAATGGATAAAGAATTTTAATTGTCACATTGATATTTTTAATTATTTGTTGGATATGTTATCCATATGTAAGTTTTGCATCAAGGAGTACACCAAGATATTCAGCACTTGTATCTCAATTTACATTAGAACCGCCGACTTGAAAGGTGTTTCTTGGCAAGAGGCAAGCTTTTCGTTTACGGGTAAAAAAAAGGCTGTTTATGTGAGGCTTTGATTTTTTATTTGGATTTTCAAATCAATTCTAATCGTTATCACACATCCTTAGCACTTCCTCCTAAGAAACATAATTATGTATCTGACAAGTAGATGCTTATTTGAAATGAAGAAAAAAGAAGAGAATTCATGGATAATACGGAAGAAAGACATGATTTGGGTATATAACACTGTTGTCAATGTAATTCTGTTTGTTTTATTATGACCAATTCCAGGCCAGATCTGGGGCAGCTTATACTTATCACCATTTGTTCTTATAGACAAACCACATATTCTCTGTAATTCTTGTAACTTTTCATTCAAACTGGGCAATATATCAATTTAAATCATAGTAACTCTATCCCTATCAATTGCGAAGCTATAGACTCGAGATTCTAGAAATGTCTGTACATGTATGTCGAATAAAATTTCTTTGTTTTTTGTTGTCGGTTATTTTTTGATGACTGCAAACAAAAATTGTAGGTAATAATATGTCCTTGTTATCGAAATAATGTTTTAAAGGCATTTGTATTTTATACCCACTTACTTTTTACTAAGCTCAAATTCACTAACAAGATTGTATCAATTTCTATGACAAAATGATTTTCAATATATACAAACAGTCACTCAAGCAGCAAAGGGATAATCACTTCTTTTCTCACAATATTTTTTTTTTTGCTCAGAAAATAAAACCCTGAAGGATAACAAACAATCGATTGCGTCGAGATTTGCGTAAACAAATTATCTCATCTTATCACCCCTCACTATCGCAAGACTCTTCGAGATGACCGAACCAACAAACACATTGGTCCTTTTTTTTTAGATGCAAATAAAATCGACTAAAGGACTCCTTTTTCTTCAATCCCTTATAGGCATATGTGATTTCTTAAGTCCATCATTTCTATGCTACAGCAATCATAACAATCACAGGATCACAGCCCACCGAACACCGCATGAATATGTCTTTGGGGGATAATAACGGTCAATAGAGTATTATTTATGCTTAGGATATGGCGTTGACGAAGAGGACATGTCTCGTATCCGTATGTCAACAGCAGCATATAATCTAGCATATGTCAAAGTGAGTTCTGCTTTTGTGTCACCTTTGGCCCACCTGAATACCTTTCAGCACAGAAAAGGGGACCAGTTAGGTCGAATTTTAAATCAAAAGTTACTGGACCAAATCATAACGGTATATGAGTAAGCTCGGAATACCTTCTACTTCTTCACTTTCCATTCTTTCTATTTTATCCTCTCCCGTATATGTATCTACATAAATACATACTCGTACCTACTCCCCGGTTGATCAGCGTTGATAAGAAAATGATTGTCCGTTAATGGGAAATTTGCATGTCAAGTTTTTGGTTGTCTTCTTTGGAAATATGTTTTTTTTTTTTTTCTTTAAATTTTGGGGTGATGACAACCATTGGGTTGTTGATCGGTTGTTAGAATTGAATCTAATCAATCGCCCCTTATCGAAACTTAAAAAAAAACGTTTCATGAATGGCAATAGGATTAAGTTGTGTTTGATTTTCAAATCACAATTTGCTTTCGGTTTCATATATGCATGGTTTTGACATTTCACTTGACCTTTCTTGCCAGGGACTGAGAAAATTGAGTTTCCAAATTATTCCAGGAGTTTTTTTTTCTTTTGTATAAAAGTTGCATAACAGAAATTGTAAGGGAAATTTTTCTCAAGGTAGAATTGAGTTTTGGAAAAAAGTTTTGATAGAGTAGTTATTTTATAAGAATACAAAGAGAGGAGACATAATTTGCTGTTTAAAAGCGTTAGAAACATATATACCTTAATAAAATAGAAAATAAAAATAAAATACAAACTTGTGAAATCACTTACCCAGGCCCAAGTCAACCCTTATTTTTCAAAACAATAATTTTTAACTGAAGAACGTTCTTTTTAATCTTGATGAAGGACTTTAAATATTTAAAAGGTAATTTAACCTTTAAATGGGGATATTTGGTTTCACCAACTGCTTTTAAATTTAACAGGTTTTTAAACACCCTTATAAACTAAAAGCTCATTTTGGTCTCATTAAATTTTAAATGCCTCGTGAAAGTCATCATCCCTGGACATACACATATTTTGATGTCCCATTGTGTTTTTTTTTTGATTTTTTGCAGATTGGAACTAAAAAACAAAAATTCGATTAAAAAATACATTAAACTCGCACGTCCTCTAGTGTAATATTCAAAATAGATCCTTGCCGTTGTGCCTGCTTGGATTTTGGGGTCTGCTTTATTACTTTAATACCACACAATTGTGTTTCTTTTTTTTAACAATTATCATACAATATATAAAAAAATTGAATAAACTTTAATATTTGTTGTGCACCCAATACCTCTTTTATGGCAACAAAATTGCTGTGAATAGCACACGCACAATTTTTATCATTTTATGACATTTTGTATTTATAGAAAATGTTGTTTCACTTTTTGTCATATACTTGATATGTTAGAGGAGCAGAAGCTATCTTTTGTATACAGGGATGTTAGCAATCTCAATTTTAACTAAAATATCCCGAAATTTTCCGTTTTCTACATTGGTGAAACTGAAAATAATTAGTGGTCTGTTATAATTAAAAAACGAGTTTAGATAAAGCAATTTAAGTGAATTTTTATTAAAGTGGTCATTAATCATTTAAAAACATGTTCGCTTTCTCGCAGCATTTTAAATTAGAACTGAACTTCAAATCAGGACAATGTATGGCGAATCAAGAAATGCGTCAAATTTAATAATTCAAATACCCCAAGTCCAAGCTATTTGCCCTGGAAAACTGTTTTTGCCTTCATAAATACAATAGAAAAATAAAAAAAAATTGGGTGGCGCAATGGCTCGTGAAGAACCAGAACTCGCAACCATCCCTGTGTGCGCGTGTCGACAGGAATGAAAGGGACCTACAATTTTATGCCGAATCCGAATGGCTAGACGAGAAGCACTTATTCATGACAAGTGATACTCTTGGAGGATTTGTCAATTCCTCGCAAGAGGCAGTAGCACTGAAAAAAACTTTTAAGTTTTTAGGTGGACGAGGCTGGGATTTGAACCCAGACCTCCTTCGTGCAAACCGAAAATTCCGAAACCCAAATTTGAATTAAATCTAAATAAGATGAAACCTTGATGGTCCAATTCATTGATATATGGATATCTTAAAATTAGTTACGGAGAATATGATTGTGAAAGAATTCGCTTTCAAGGATTTCTTATACATTCCCCAACAATGTTAGCGGTAGGTATTTGAAAAAGATTTATTAAATTAACTTGAATAGTTCAAAACAAAGTACTGTTTATAATATTTGTATGCACAAGCACATACATAATAAGTATTTATGTGCTTATAATAAAGGGTCCGCCAAATAACTTTTTTTTTTCTGAAAATGCATCATCAACATCGAGTGTAGCTTCGGCTGTGTGGCACGTAGCGCGCGCCGTCCTGTTGAAACCAAATGTTGCCAATATCCTCCTCTTCAATTTTTGTGAACAAAAATTCGTTCAACATGGCCCGATAACGATAGCCATTAACTGTAACGGCCACTCCTTGCTCAGTTGAAGAAAAATGGCCCAATTATGCCTTGGACCAAAATCCGCACCAAACAGTGACTCGTTTTGGGTGTATCGGCTTTTCAATGTATGCGTGCGGGTTTTCTGTGCTCAAATGCGACAATTTTGCTTGTTTACATACCCGCCAAGATCAAAATGAGCTTCATCTGAAAAGATGATTTATTTTTTGGCAAAATCGGCAAAATTATGTCGCAATATTTCCCAGCGTTGTTCAAGCGTATACACAACCATATTCGTTCAGCGGAAGAATAAAACTAATTATCTGTCAAATCAGACATGAGCTAAATGTTACCATTCACGAAATAAGTACTAGTTGAAAAGAAATGTGAATGAAAATGTAAGATGGCGGACCCTTTATGGCTAAAACGGATGTGCAGTGCGTCTGCACGCATCTCTGCATGCAGAGCTGTACACGAAACACATGTGCATAGTTTCTGACATTCATGATGCATATTTATGTCAAACAAATACATGAAAGCACAGCGCTGCCGATGTAACACAATAGTGTTGAAATGAGATTTTCTTCGTTAGACGATGGTAGGGTGGCAACGCCGGCTTCATGGATTCTTAAACAAAAATCACCAACACAAACACATTTTTTGATAGAATGGCAGGTGATGTCAATATGAGTAATGCCAAATAGCAATTATTTAGAAATTTTCGTTTTTCAGTTGTGGCTGCAATGAAACTAGGCAGCAAATTTAGAAATAGAGACATCGTGCAGCGCTGCGCTGCATGCAGACTTTGAGTGAATCTGCTCCCATAAGAACCTGTGTAATTTAATTTCGCTGCATGGAAAAAGCTGCACATCTGTTTTAGGCATTATTAGACATTAAATAAATGTTTTAAGTGAACTTTGTATTGTACACCAGTGGATTAGATGGCTTTTTAGGATGGGGGGTAAGACACAGTATTTAATTACATTAAACATTTTTACTTGCTCATAGGGCAAGTATTGATTTCGTTTCAAATAAAAATTCCAGGTTTTATTAAATCTAACATATAATATAACGTATAACGATGATGGATATAACACTAAAGAAGAGAAGTTCGTCATGTCGTTCATCGGTCTCCAACGGTTAAACGAATTTGTTTCAAATTGGGTACATATCGTTTTTAATGTAATTCACTAGAGACTAGACGAATAAAAATAAAAAAAAAAAAATAGAAACATCGCTTCAATTTTTTTGATTTTAAACTAATTTTAAATAATTTAAATGAGATAATATAAAAATAATATTTAAAATAAAAGTAAACGTTGAAATCCAGCTGATTGATTTTGGATGTGATTTTGGGAGTTATGTGTGTCAATTTTATTTCAATTTGCATTCACTTCTATACTCAGAAGTTCAAAGATAAAATAAATAAGAAATTATCTCCTTCGAATTGAGGAACAATTGTTACAAAGTCATACAAAATAAAGAAGTGCGTAAGGGATATAATTATAAAACTACGGTATTTTTACGGCATAATTCTATTGTTAGACCAAACATGCAGATATCAGGCTCACATATTTTGAAGATTCACTCCAGAATCACCGAGGATCAGCCTGGCTCAAGGCCCAATTCAAAATACTAGCTCAGTCGATAATGGAGTATCCGGATACCTGGCGACCTCCGGATTAACTAACCTAATGTGTATAAGCGAATCTCTGTACAATATACCACCCTTTCTTCTCTACTCGTGGGAACAAAATTAATGATGAAAAAACAAAACTATAGATACCTATATTTGAGATCGGTTCTTCTTCTAAACTTAGTGGCAGCACGCCGTCAACGCTGCTTGCCGTTTCTCCTGTGCTGTGTAGATATTAGTGGGCAGGTTGTGGCTACTCGTGGCCCCTCATCTTATGCACTATGAAGTAAGAGAAGAAAAAAGGTATAATTACCTAAGTCCAGTAGTAGTGGGATTATGAATAATGGTCCCTCTACTACTACTGCGAGTAAACCTCTGCAACTGTCTCGTAAGGGAATCTAACCAGGTGCTGCTCTGATTGGAAAACATGGCCCTTCCAATGCTGCCCAACTTAAAATTGCAAATTTTCGAAGCCATATTTTTGAAAACAGCTTGCTACAAACATATTACAGGAAGAATCTATAATTTTTTAGAAGTCTGAATATTTACAATTACAATTTACAAAAAAAAGTTCGAGATAATAATTTTCCCTAACATTAAGATGATAGAGAACGCGAAAAAAGTGGGTCTCGCAATTCTGTCTGTCCGTCTGTCTGTCTGAACCTCGACCTGCAGCCTAAACGGCTGAAGCGATTTTCTTCAAACTTTGAACTTAATGTTTTTATGGGATTCCCTAGAGGGGAAATTGAATTTTTTTTTAGCTCAAAAAATAACGGTACCTTTCATACAACCAACATACAAAAATTGATTTATTTCAAAAACGGCTCTAACAATTTAAAAAAAAAATTACAAGGTGCTTAAATTATTAAAGTTAATAATTTGGTGGAAAAAAAATATTTGTATAACGGTACTTGTCATACAACCGATTTTTTGGTTTTCAAATTTCTCGTTAACTACTACACCGATTTCAACTTAAATTTGTATACAAAAGTTCGCTTACAATTGTAAAAATTTTGCATATAAACATTTTCAAAAAAAATAATTTTTGGATTTTTAAAAAAATATTGAATTTTTTTTTTGAAAATTCAATATCTTAAAAACAGGCTAATGATTTTTTTTTAAATTTTGTGAAAAATTGTATTCCATTAAATACTAAAAGTTGGCATACCAAATTTTATTTTAAAAAATGTTCAAGATTTTTTATATATAAAAAATTAATTAAAAAAAAAAAACCGCTCTAACGATTTTTGATTTTTTTTTCATAAATTCATATTTATTAAACAAATCAGATGGCATACTTTTTTTGAGCTCTATCTGTTTTAGCTATTAAAATAACTAATTAATAATAATTCATAGTAAGCATTTATATTTTAAATTGTTTTTAAAACATTTTTTTTTAATGATAATGTTATGGAACCAATAAGCACCAAGCTACGTTAAAGTTGTAAGCTACGAGAGCAAGTTTTGTGCGATCCAGTCGTGTCCATTTTTTTTTATTAACATTGGTTTTCTGCATTGAGATAAATATGGTAAAAGAAAACATTTTAAATTCACTTGATAAAAAAAACGAAAAAAATATATTTATTTTTTTACATGGAACTATAATGTATTTATATTCAGAATTGCACTACAAATACAAATTATTTAATCATTTTTCATTAGAAATGATTTAACAAATCCAGATAAACTTTCTTCGTATTCGTTGTTTGTCTTTTTTAATTTCTATAAACAAAAAATAATACTCGGATCCCACCAATAAAAATGATTCCCTCAGAATTAAATCTCTGATTAAACATGGCATCCAATTTTGGTTCTATAACCCAGTAAACACAAGCCCGACACAAGCATAATAATTGTGTGAACTCTGTCAGATGCATGCGCGAGAAGCATATATTTTATTTCTATTTTCGATGAATTTGCCTCAGCGAAGTGATGTCAGCCTAATTTGTTTCTATAAGACTTGTGAAGAGGTGGTCCTGCAAACATACTTTTAATCATCCTCTCAGTAGCATGCGCGGGAAGTAAAAATTCCGATAATTTGGTCCTAGCGAAGTGTTGCATATTTTATGGAGCATACAAAAGTTTTTATATTTTTTTTTTCAAATCAAAGCATTTTGTTAACAGTCGATTTCAACGAACTTATATTTTAGTTGTTGTCTCACAAAAAGTATGTTTGTGTGACCACTTCCATGTTTTCTCTAATGAGTAATAATGGAAACATACAAAATTTAAAAATAAATTAACATTAAGTTGCAAGCAACAGACGAATGGTCACCTGTATTTTTAAAATTAGTTTAATTCATCAGGAAGCCGCGAGGAAGTTTTTAGGAAGCTAATTTTGGTTTCGAGTGGTTCCAATTCGGCACTCATTTTTCATATGGCAGGCTAGCTTGATACCTAAGGTGTACGACTCTCAACCAACCATCCTCGGTTCAAATCCCGAAAAATCCATCAAGTAAGTAATGTGTTTTTTTCAGATATAAATAATTATTGTGAATTAAGTTCCAGAAGAAAATCATTACTTGCATGAAAATAAAGGAGAAATTGTAGAACTAAAAATAAATAATTTATTTTTATTTTGTTTTGCATTGTGCTTCGAAAAGGCTTCACCTAGGCCTCGACAAGCCTCTTATAAGGGTCTTAAGATGTGTCCATCGAAACACTTGAACAAAACTACACTACTACATTTGCAATGTTTGAGTGTAATTTTGTTCTATAATGCCTTAGCGAAATAAATTGAGTTCTTCCAATAAACCTGTAAATGATTGCTTAAAAGCCTTTCGAGCTTCTCAAGTGGGCCAAATGTGTTTCTCTAAGGCCTTATAGAGTCAAAATTGCTGATTAGGAAATAATTTACAGAAGTTAAATTGTTGGTTGGTTGGGGAGGGTTCTCTTCCGAGTACGGCACGTACACGAAAGACACGGTACAGACCATCAAAGAATCTGTATAAGGATAAGCGTAATGCTGTGAGGATACTGAAGAGCTCCGATGAGCCCGGAGGTACGTCGCAGCCTGACGTCAGGAGATCATGTGATCTGTATAAGCTTGCTGTTAGTAGGTTAGGTGCAATCTGGCCAGGTGCGAAACTCAAGGTTGTTGCATGCAGACCAAGAGCTCGCACATAGATTACAGCTGAACTTTCTCCAGGTAATCAAACTCATCAATCCCTCCCTGCCGACTCATAACTGGAAAGTCACATAGCTGAAGGAGTCAAGGGGTCTTTATAGGAGCGCGAATATCGTGGTCAATAAAAAATCCCTTGCCGCCTTGGCGCAGACGCAAGCTGCCAGATTAACATACAACCTAAATCCATCAGTCAGATAAAGGTGGACGTCGTTTTTATTCGCATTTCTCGTTATTATTTCGGGCTGCTGGGGCTGTTGTTGTTCAATTCTCAGCTGTTTTCAAAACGCTTTCGACTCCTGGGCCAACTTTTGCGAAGAATACCATTAGATACTCATTTTGCAGGTAGATCCCAAACTGTAAACAATACTGATCACATTAGATCTAATAGCAACTTAACTTGTCCACAAGGTTTGATAGCAAGAGAAGAATTGTTGTGGGCTTACCTTACAAGTCACCAGGACCAGACGGCATAATAGCAGCCAAACTTCAAATGAACTCTTGTGTAGTGCTGCCTATTTTGGAAATAATCCTAACAGCTGCTTGAACTTGGCTCATATTCCTAGTTCATGGAGAGAAGTAAAAATTGTTTTTATACCCAAATCAGGAAAATGCTTCCATGTTAATCCGAAAGATCTCAAACCTATTAGTCTTTCATCATTCCTTCTCAAAACTTTTGAACGACTGATTGATATCCATTTACGTGCTAGTATTGATACTTGTCTCAGGCTCAACACGTGTACTGCAAAGGGGGGTTGTTGGACACGGTCAACGCACCATGGAATATTCACTCCACCATAAAGAGTATACAATGGTTGCTTTCCTAGATATAAAAGGCGCTTTTAACAATGTCGACACATCCGCAATCGCATCTGCACTGCCATGTCGGAAGGTAGATAGTTCATTTGGTAAAATGATCAATCAAATGCTGATCAATTCAAAGCTGGGCGGCTTCTCTGCAAAAAGATCAGTCAGCTGAGGAACACTGAAACGGTGTGGACTGTGTGTCAACCCCCATTAAACTGAACTTGTCCTCTTCCCCAGCAAATATAAAATTCCACACATAGATCCTCCCACCATTAAATGAATTCCACTAACATTCTCCGACGAAGCTAAATATCTGGGTTAAATTGGAAACCTTATATGCATTGGCGTCTTTAGACAATAGGGGGCCCTGGGCCCTTTAGGATCTTGGGGCCCTTTGTAGAAAATGTATTGTACATTTTTAAGTTTATCATCAGTCATAACTTATTATAATTTTAATTAAATTCAGCTAACAAAAAATAAAATTATAAGTTGCTGTATGATATGTTCTTAGAGCAAAGATCATATAAGCAAATATTCTAGTTTAATTACTCTGTTGGCCTGAAAAAAATGGAACGTGCAAACATATTAAAAAAAAAGTTAACAAAATATTGGAACTACAACTATGAATAAACCTTTTCTTTTAAAAATACATAAGAGAAGTGAATCACGCTCTACAATTGGCGCTCAACGTATGGCGTGATTCTATTATTCTCTTATGTATATGCTTAAAATAAAAAGGTTTGTTCGTAGTTGTATAGTTCGAATATAATACTGAACGACTGAATAGTAATGGAATTTTACAAACCAAATCAACCTAAAATTTTCTATATTTGAGGTTGATATTAATTAATTGTTCTCAAATAAATCGTTACATCTGAAAGTAAACTAATTTTCCTCTTCGAAAGTAAAGTATTTAAAGCCGATATTTTCTTATCGATAAGTTTTGAATTTCTCTTCGCTTGATGACGCTCTTAATTTTCCTTTGTATCCACTATTCTGTTTTGTAACAGGCTTACCACACCTAATCGAAAACAGTTTGGTTAAAGTATCGTTTACCGTAGCTCAGAATTTAATAATTAAAATTAATTCCTGGGACTGTCAAAAACTAAAAATAATCAGTTTCAAAAAAAATTTTATAAATAGAAAAATGAAAAGTTTATAAATTGACAGTATTAACAAATCAAAATTAAAGCAATCTTTAATAGAATAGAATTGGTAAATAAAAGTTCTGCTACAAATTTTATATAAGAGATACTTTTCTGGCTTTTTCATTTGCAAAATTTTGAATTATGCAATCGAAGTCTATATCACGAAGCACATTATTTTCAATTGACATAATCACAAGCTATTTAGTCTCTTTGGAACTATTTTACTTCTAAGTTCATTTGTTATCCTTTTTCATTTAGAAAACGAATGCTCTCAACTGCAGTTTAATACCATCATTGGTGAAAAACTGTTTAAACATTTGGAAAAGTGTCGATTTTATCTACTGTTATACGATTGTATAGCTCTGAAACAGTAATAGTATTTTTACCTTCATATAACTGGACTTTCATTAAATACTCTACTAAATGTAGGCATTTCATCTCAAGCTCCTCTGCACTTATGGCTTTGTGGTAATGGTAAGTCTTAGCAAATTCTTCACATCCATTTTGGAGTTCCTGAGAGTTTAAAGTTTTAAAATGAGACAAAAAAAAAACAAATAATTGACTTATTTCATTTAGCTATATGAATTTGATCGTTGTCTTAGGTGCATTTTAAAGGTGTCACGTTCATGTATGTATATGTATGTACATAATAGTATTCAAGCATGGATGTTAACTTTGATTTAAATTTGTATCTACATATTTGCTTCGTATGAATGGTCTCCCTTTAAAAAAATGGAAAATACCTACTTCCCATATAAATATTATGATTATAATAAGAAGATGAAGAAGTTTAAATATTAAAATATTGAAGTTACTTCTGTTTTAAGTGGAGTGAATGAATAAAATTCAATTAAAAAGTACAAGTGACCCCAACTCCAGAAATAATTGTGTTTCCCCCAAGGCATAACAGTGCGCTCTTCAGTCAGTCTGTTATACCCTACTAAGACACAAATTTTGGTCGATGTTTACCGGCTCTTATAAAAATCACAGCAAAAAGATACTGTGAATTTTATTATTCTAGGGGAATTTGTTTAAATTCGTGCATCCAGAAATTAAATACCCGTGGTCAGGTTTTTTATAATAAGAAGATGAAGAAATTTAAATATTAAAATATTGAAATTACTTCTGTTTTAAGTGGAGTGAATGAATAAAATTCAATTAAATAGTACAAGTGACCTAAACTCCAGAAATAATTGTGTTTCGCCCAAGGTATAACAGTGGGCTCTTCAGTCAGTCTGTTATACCCCACTAAGACACACATTTTGGTCGATGTTTACCGACTCTTATAAAAAATCACAGCAAAAAGATACTGTGAATTTTATTATTCTAGGGGAATTTGTTTAAATTCGTGCACCAAGAAATAAATAACCGTGGTCAGGTTTTTTATAATAAGAAGATGAAGAAATTTAAATATCAAAATATTGAAATTACTTCTGTTTTACGTGGAGTGAATGAATAAAATTCAATTAAAAAGTAAAAGTGACCTCAACACCAGAAATAATTGTGTTTCGCCCAAGGTATAACAGTGGGCTCTTCAGTCAGTCTGTTATACCCTACTAAGACACAAATTTTGGTCGATGTTTACCGACTCTTATCAAAATCACAGCAAAAAGATACTGTGAATTTTATTATTCTAGGGGAATTGGTTTAAATTCGTGCACCCAGAAAATAAATACCCGTGGTCAGGTTTCTTATAATAAGAAGATGAAGAAATTTAAATATTGAAATATTGGAATTACTTCTGTTTTAAGTAGAGATAATGAATAAAATTCAATTAAAAAGTATAAGTGACCTCAACTGCAGAAATAATTGTGTTTTGCCCAAGGTATAACAGTGGGCTCTTCAGTCAGTCAGTTATACCCTACTAAGACACAAATTTTGGTCGATGTTTACCGACTCTTATCAAAATCACAGCAAAAAGATACTGTGAATTTTATTATTCTAGGGGAATTTGTTTAAATTCGTGCCCCCAGAAAATAAATACCCGTGGTCAAGTTTTTTATAACAAGAAGATGAAGAAATTTAAATATTAAAATACTGAAACTACTTCTGTTTTAAGTGGAGTGAATGAATAAAATTAAATTAAAAAGTACAAGTGACCTCAACTCCAGGAATAATTGCTTTTCGCCCAAGGTATAACAGTGGGCTCTTCAGTCAGTCTGTTATACCCTACTAAGACACAAATTTTGGTCGATGTTTACCGACTCTTATAAAAATCACAGCAAAAAGATACTGTGAATTTTATTATTCTAGGGGAATTTGTTTAAATTCGTGCCCCAGAAAATAAATACCCGTGGTCAAGTTTTTTATAATAAGAAGATGAAGAAATTTAAATATTAAAATATTGAAACTACTTCTGTTTTAAGTGGAGTGAATGAATAAAATTAAATTAAAAAGTACAAGTGACCTCAACTCCAGAAATAATTGTGTTTCGCCCAAGGTATAACAGTGGGCTCTTCAGTCAGTCTGTTATACCCTACTAAGAAACAAATTTTGGTCGATGTTTACCGACTCTTATAAAAATCACAGCAAAAAGATACTGTGAATTTTATTATTCTAGGGGAATTTGTTTAAATTCGTGCATCCAGAAAATAAATACCCGTGGTCAGGTTTTTTATAATAAGAAGATGAAGAAATTTAAATATTAAAATATTGAAATTACTTCTGTTTTAAGTGGAGTGAATGAATAAAATTCAATTAAAAAGTACAAGTGACCTCAACTCCAGAAATAATTGTGTTTCGCCCAAGGTATAACAGTGGGCTCTTCAGTCAGTCTGTTATACCCTACTAAGACACAAATCTTGGTCGATGTTTACCGACTCTTATAAAAATCACAGCAAAAAGATACTGTGAATTTTATTATTCTAGGGGATTTGGTTTAAATTCGTGCACCCAGAAAATAAATACCCGTGGTCAGGTTTTTTATAATAAAAAGATGTAGAAATTTAAATATTGAAATATTGGAATTACTTCTGTTTTAAGTAGAGAGAATGAATAAAATACAATTAAAAAGTACAAGTGACCTCAACTGCAGAAATAATTGTGTTTTGCCCAAGGTATAACAGTGGGCTCTTCAGTCAGTCAGTTATACCCTACTAAGACACAAATTTTAGTCGATGTTTACCGACTCTTATAAAAATCACAGCAAAAAGATACTGTGAATTTTATTATTCTAGGGGAATTTGTTTAAATTCGTGCACCCAGAAAATAAATACCCGTGGTCAGGTTTTTTATAATAAGAAGATGAAGAAATTAAAACAGAAGTAATTTCAATATTTTAAAATTTAAATTTCTTCATCTTCTTATTATAAAAAAACTGACCACGGTTATTTATTTTCTGGGTGCACGAATTTAAACAAATTCCCCTAGAATAATTAAATTCACAGTATCTTTCTTGTTATCTTGTTGTGATTTTTTATAAGAGTAGGTAAACATCGACCAAAATTTGTGTCTTAGTAGGGTATAACAGACTGACTGAAGAGCCCACTGCTATACCTTGGGCGAAACACAATTATTTCTGGAGTTTAGGTCATTTGTACTTTTTAATTGAATTTTATTCATTCACTCCACTTAAAACAGAAGTAATTTCAATATTTTAATATTTAAATTTCTTCATCTTCTTATTATAAAAAACCTGACCACGGGTATTTATTTTCTGGATGCACGAATTTAAACAAATTCCCCTAGAATAATAAAATTCACAGTATCTTTTTGCTGTGATTTTTATAAGAGTCGGTAAACATCGACCAAAATTGTTGTCTTAGTAGGGTATAACAGACTGACTGAAGAGCCCACTGTTATACCTTGGGCGAAACACAATTATTTCTGGAGTTGAGGTCACTTGTACTTTTTAATTGAATTTTATTCATTCAATCCACTTAAAACAGAAGTAATTTCAATATTTTGATATTTAAATTTCTTCATCTTCTTATTATAAAAAAACCTGACCACGGGTATTTATTTTCTGGGTGCACGAATTTAAACAAATTCCCCTAGAATAATAAAATTCACAGTATCTTTTTGCTGTGATTTTTATAAGAGTCGGTAAACATCGACTAAAATTTGTGTCTTAGTAGGGTATAACTGACTGACTGAAGAGCCCACTGTTATACCTTGGGCAAAACACAATTATTTCTGCAGTTGAGGTCACTTGTACTTTTTAATTGTATTTTATTCATTCTCTCTACTTAAAACAGAAGTAATTCCAATATTTCAATATTTAAATTTCTACATCTTTTTATTATAAAAAACCTGACCACGGGTATTTATTTTCTGGGTGCACGAATTTAAACCAAATCCCCTAGAATAATAAAATTCACAGTATCTTTTTGCTGTGATTTTTATAAGAGTCGGTAAACATCGACCAAGATTTGTGTCTTAGTAGGGTATAACAGACTGACTGAAGAGCCCACTGTTATACCTTGGGCGAAACACAATTATTTCTGGAGGTGAGGTCACTTGTACTTTTTAATTGAATTTTATTCATTCACTCCACTTAAAACAGAAGTAATTTCAATATTTAAATTTCTTCATCTTCTTATTATAAAAAACCTGACCACGGGTATTTATTTTCTGGATGCACGAATTTAAACAAATTCCCCTAGAATAATAAAATTCACAGTATCTTTTTGCTGTGATTTTTATAAGAGCCGGTAAACATCGACCAAAATTTGTGTCTTAGTAGGGTATAACAGACTGACTGAAGAGAACACTGTTATGCCTTGGGGGAAACACAATTATTTCTGGAGTTGGGGTCACTTGTACTTTTTAATTGAATTTTATTCATTCACTCCACTTAAAACAGAAGTAATTTCAATATTTTAATATTTATATTTCTTCATCTTCTTATTATAAAAAACCTGACCACGGGTATTTATTTTCTGGGTGCACGAATTTAAACAAATTCCCCTAGAATAATAAAATTCACAGTATCTTTTAGCTGTGATATTTATAAGAGTCGGTAAACATCGACCAAAATTTGTGTCTTAGTAGGGTATAACAGACTGACTGAAGAGCCCACTGTTATACCTTGGGCGAAACACAATTATTTCTGGAGTTGAGGTCACTTGTACTTTTAAATTGAATTTTATTCATTCACTCCACTTAAAACAGAAGTAATTTCAATATTTTAATATTTAAATTTCTTCATCTTCTTATTATAAAAAACCAGACCACGGGTATTTATTTTCTGGGTGCACGAATTTAAACAAATTCCCCTAGAATAATAAAATTCACAGTATCTTTTTGCTAGGATTTTTATAAGAGCCGGTAAACATCGACCAAAATTGTTGTCTTAGTAGGGTATAACAGACTGACTGAAGAGCCCACTGTTATACCTTGGGCAAAACACAATTATTTCTGCAGTTGAGGTCACTTGTACTTTTTAATTGAATTTTATTCATTCTCTCTACTTAAAACAGAAGTAATTCCAATATTTCAATATTTAAATTTCTTCATCTTCTTATTATAAAAAAACCTGACCACGGGTATTTATTTTCTGGGTGCACGAATTTAAACAAATTCCCCTAGAATAATAAATTTCACAGTATCTTTTTGCTGTGATTTTTATAAGAGTCGGTAAACATCGACCAAAATTTGTGTCTTAGTAGGGTATAACAGAGTGACTGAAGAGCCCACTGTTATACCTTGGGCGAAACACAATTATTTCTGGAGTTGAGGTCACTTGTACTTTTTAATTGAATTTTATTCATTCACTCCACTTAAAACAGAAGTAATTTCAATATTTTGATATTTAAATTTCTTCATCTTCTTATTATAAAAAACCTGACCACGGGTATTTATTTTCTGGGTGCACGAACTTAAACAAATTCCCCTAGAATAATTAAATTCACAGTATCTTTTTGCTGGGATTTTTATAAGAGTCGGTAAACATCGACCAAAATTTGTGTCTTAGTAGGGTATAACAGACTGACTGAAGAGCGCACTGTTATGCCTTGGGGGAAACACAATTATTTCTGGAGTTGGGGTCACTTGTACTTTTTAATTGAATTTTATTCATTCACTCCACTTAAAACAGAAGTAATTTCAATATTTTAATATTTATATTTCTTCATCTTCTTATTATAAAAAACCTGACCACGGGTATTTATTTTCTAGGTGCACGAATTTAAACAAATTCCCCTAGAATAATAAAATTCACAGTATCTTTTAGCTGTGATATTTATAAGAGTCGGTAAACATCGACCAAAATTTGTGTCTTAGTAGGGTATAACAGACTGACTGAAGAGCCCACTGTTATACCTTGGGCGAAACACAATTATTTCTGGAGTTGAGGTCACTTGTACTTTTTAATTGAATTTTATTCATTCACTCCACTTAAAACAGAAGTAATTTCAATATTTTAATATTTAAATTTCTTCATCTTCTTATTATAAAAAACCTGACCACGGGTATTTATTTTCTGGGTGCACGAATTTAAACAAATTCCCCTAGAATAATAAAATTCACAGTATCTTTTTGCTAGGATTTTTATAAGAGCCGGTAAACATCGACCAAAATTGTTGTCTTAGTAGGGTATAACAGACTGACTGAAGAGCCCACTGTTATACCTTGGGCAAAACACAATTATTTCTGCAGTTGAGGTCACTTGTACTTTTTAATTGAATTTTATTCATTCTCTCTACTTAAAACAGAAGTAATTCCAATATTTCAATATTTAAATTTCTTCATCTTCTTATTATAAAAAAACCTGACCACGGGTATTTATTTTCTGGGTGCACGAATTTAAACAAATTCCCCTAGAATAATAAATTTCACAGTATCTTTTTGCTGTGATTTTTATAAGAGTCGGTAAACATCGACCAAAATTTGTGTCTTAGTAGGGTATAACAGAGTGACTGAAGAGCCCACTGTTATACCTTGGGCGAAACACAATTATTTCTGGAGTTGAGGTCACTTGTACTTTTTAATTGAATTTTATTCATTCACTCCACTTAAAACAGAAGTAATTTCAATATTTTGATATTTAAATTTCTTCATCTTCTTATTATAAAAAACCTGACCACGGGTATTTATTTTCTGGGTGCACGAACTTAAACAAATTCCCCTAGAATAATTAAATTCACAGTATCTTTTTGCTGGGATTTTTATAAGAGTCGGTAAACATCGACCAAAATTTGTGTCTTAGTAGGGTATAACAGACTGACTGAAGAGCGCACTGTTATGCCTTGGGGGAAACACAATTATTTCTGGAGTTGGGGTCACTTGTACTTTTTAATTGAATTTTATTCGTTCACTCCACTTAAAACAGAAGTAATTTCAATATTTTAATATTTATATTTCTTCATCTTCTTATTATAAAAAACCTGACGACGGGTATTTATTTTCTGGGTGCACGAATTTAAACAAATTCCCCTAGAATAATAAAATTCGCAGTATCTTTTTGCTGTGATTTTTATAAGAGTCGGTAAACATCGACCAAAATTTGTGTCTTAGTAGGGTATAACAGACTGACTGAAGAGCCCACTGTTATACCTTGGGCAAAACACAATTATTTCTGGAGTTGAGATCACTTGTACTTTTTAATTGAATTTTATTCATTCACTCCACTTAAAACAGAAGTAATTTCAATATTTTAATATTTAAATTTCTTCATCTTCTTATTATAAGAAACCTGACCACGGGTATTTATTTTCTGGGTTCACGAATTTAAACAAATTCCCCTAGAATAATAAAATTCACAGTATCTTTTTGCTGTGATTTTTATAAGAGTCGGTAAACATCGACCAACAATATTTGTCTTAGTAGGGTATAACAGACTGACTGAAGAGCCCACTGTTATACCTTGGGCGAAACACAATTATTTCTGGAGTTGAGGTCACATGTACTTTTTATTATGATTATAGGTACAATCACATGTGAATTGTGTGTTGTATAATATAAATATTGGTTTGTAAACAAATTTTTAACTGCAGTTTACAAGTTAAAATTAACCTAGTCGTTTCCAAATTGTTTGGACGAGTTTCAGCGACGGCTCAGGGGGCCCCTAAGATTGCGGGGCCCCCGGTTCGGGCCAAGTGGGCTAATGCCTAAAGACGCCACTGCTTATATGTATACAAGAAAGAGTCAAAAAGGCCACCAGTAGCACCAGGGCAGTCTAAGCTTTCATTTGATACCCCATTTATAAAAATTCATCATGGCTTAGGTACCCTAAGACAAAAATGCAACCGAATAAGTGCGCTTTCTACCCATTGGCACCTGTCCGACCAGCGGTTTTGTTAATGTTAAGACTAAAGCTATGAATTGGGATCATTCTTTTCTTAGGCCGCGATAAGATAGGTAAACCTACGGTCGCCTCCCGCCCTATTATGTTGGAATTGATGCTACCCTCCAGTAACATTCTGTTCTTCGGAAACCTTCATTCTTCATAAAACGATATTCTTTCAAAAATCCCCGACCAATCTGTGGTTATTTTCAGAAACAACAATATAAGATATAACTAATAATTGTTGATAACACAATGGGTAGAATTACTTATATAAAATAATGTCATATCTTGACTTAAAAAAAATTAAGATAAGAACTTAAAACATCCTTTTGAAAAAGTCTTTTAATGGTAATCACACTAAAAACATTTGTACAAAATGGACAGATGCACAGAAACCGAGAACTTTTATGATTTACCTACAATTCTGTCCCAAGGACATTTTGAAAACTCTCTTCAAATATTTTGATGATTGACGATGGTTTTGTTTTCAGGTTTATGCGTAAATGTAAAAAATCCCATTAAAAATGTTCATCCGCCTGCTTGGTACTTTTATTTTTTTTTTTTTGCTTAAAGGACGTAATGACCATTAAAATAATTTCTAGACATGAAGGAAGGGCTATGCGTACCTATATTAGGTAATTCCAAGCAAAAGCTGCCTGTGCGATGAAGGGGTGCGTTGTTTATGCTCGGCAAATCCGCGATGAATACCGAAACGCGATTGTGAAACTGTTATGGTGCTTGTTTTTACAGCTTTCCCCCACCACTCATCCGCTATCGACATCCACCAAACAGTTACTACCTGGGGTGTAATTTTAAGGATATTAATTATTCATCTCAACTGAAGTACATAGGTATGTACATTGTACATAGGTAGGCATGTTATACTATACAAAGCTAGCTAAACGAGCGATGGACCAGAGGGGGTTGTACAGATTTTTACCCGCTTTTTCTGACTAGTGATCTCTTTTGTTTTTTGAAACGTCCCATCTCAGTGCGTAGGGCTACTGAAAAATTTAATTTAAACGCAAAGCAGAGCAAAAAAAAGGACTTCTTATCTGAAGATGGAAAATCTGCAGGACACGCAATTACACGGGGTGTAACAATTTTAATTTTTTTTCTCTTTTCACCTTTTGTTAAAAACCATCACTTGTTGTTGGATGAAAATGGATGAAAAAAAAAGCAAACAAAGAATAGGCAACGCACTTAATTTTCCCTTCTTCCTTTTTCTGGTACTCAACGTATTGCCAATAGCAAAATGAAAGGGCAACACGAGAAAGTCCGTTAAAAGGATACAAACATTAAAATGAATGCGGAATTTTTGAAGGTTTCTCGTTTTCTTTTTTTTTGCGAAGTGCCGAAAGCAATTAAAATTTTATGACAAAGAAAAAGCTCCAAACAAGGTAGGTAGAATGTACAAAAAGAAGGAAAAATGATTATAACATTTGAGATACTTACGCATTTTTGGCGTTTTTGTTAAGAGAGATAAGCTCAGGCTATACAAACTGGAGTATCAATTTAAAGATTTTTAAAAGACGTACTACAACTTTTTATAAAGCAGATTTGTATGTATAATAATGCTTGTACCACCTACCTATAGGCTATAGCAATGCATATTATATTTGCTTAAAACACATTTTTTGTAAGCTTAATAATAAAATAATTTTTGAAACAAATGAAAAAAATATGTAGGTATGTATTTGTATTTGCAAATATAATATTTGATTCCTTACAGTTTACATTTTATACATCAAGAATCACATTCTTGCTTCTTATTTACCAATTCGTACCAAACTTTTGCACATATGTTCATATTATGATAGTGATGCACGAGTGTCTTGGTATCTGTTGAAGTTTTCGAAATACGGTCTTTTAATACGAAGGATTAAAATACAAAATGAAAATTTGTATCTGCCAAATGATGGGAAGATTCTCCTCCTATATAAAATTTGGTTGAAATCTATGAAGCAATTAACGAGACATTTTAAAATAAAAAACCCGTTCTCGGACAGGTACCATTATTTATACCTTTTCCGTCTTTAGCATCAAATCGTGGAAGTGGAAGTATTTTAATACATGTGTCACACAGAAAAACTGATTCATGAGAAGTTTATCTCCTTGTGTTGATACGGTTGTTATGAAAAGTATGTGTGTTAAGAAGTTATCCGTTCTTTAAACGCGAAATTTGACCAGATAAAAGTTATTCGCTGTCGTTGTTATATTTATGTCACAAATTTATTGATAAAAATTATGAGGGTTTATGAATAGTACAGTAACTATACACATTCACGTATGCGTCAAATCTGGTATTTCTGATTTTTTGCTGAGTTGTTCAGGATATTGGCCTAGTAAATAACCTAAGTTTTCGACCTCGAGCGGCGACCGCTTCATGGTCAAAAATAAAAAAAAACGTGATTTTTTCGCGTCTTTTCAGTTATTGGCGATCTTAGTCCTAAAGAAGTAATTTTAAATAAAAACATTGTTCTACGATTTCAAAGTAACCTAACCTAAAAAATCGCGTTTTTTTTGGCCATGAAGCGGTCGCCGCTCGAGGTCGAAAACTTAGTTTATTTACTAGACCAATAGCCTGAACAACTCAGCAGAAAATCAGAAATACCAGATTTGATGCAAACGGTGCCTGCCATACAAACTACAAGGTTACTGGACTAAAAGCGCTGTAAGTATTTTTCTTTTGAATAAAAATTTAAACGTCTATAGTAAGGAACAAAATTAAAAATACCATTTATTTCAACAATTTCCTTATTTAAAAATCACTTTTGTTTTAAAAAACCTTTATAAATAAATCTTGGATGCATTTCGGCTAGTTTACCAGCCATCATCAGCAATCAATATCAATACATTTTCTTATTATAAAAGTCTTTTACAGCTAAAGTCTTTTTAAATAAAGAAATTGTTTAAAAAAAATTTGTTATCTTAATATAAGGGTGTTTTTAATTTTTTACATAAATGTTATATTTGGGAGATTACGTTTTATTCTAAAAACTAGATACCGCATTTGAACGTCTTTTGAAAAAAAACTATACAAATAACTCGCGAATGAAAGTGTTGCTCCTTGTATGGGAGAGCGAAATAAAATCCATAAAAACTGAATTATTTAAACGATTTTGATGTAATTTTGCAGGTATGAAAATGAGTGGGATGAGAAATCAACAAATGTTTTTCAAGAAAGGAGCCTGAGTTTTTTGAGCATTTTTGGTTTTAGGGCCAATTTATTCACAATACATTAAAAACGGGATTCTGTCGTTTTAACTAAATTCGCTTTTAATATAATAGTCCCATTCAGAATACTTCATTAATGTTTCGATTCATTCACTCACCTTAAGTTAACTGGCTCGCTTTAAATTGCTTTTTTAAATTTAAAAATATACTTGGAATTTTGATAAACTTTCAATTTAGCCCTAAATGGCGTCTGTTATTTCACTCTCAATTAGCGTTGACAGTCAGTTTTGTGTTTGCTAATTTGTTTGGAATCTAAAAGTGTGATATGAATAACAAAAACCTACAAAGTTTAAAGTACCTTCTGGTGGAATTACAAATTATACTTTTCAGAATACTTTTGGTACACTGAATACAAATCCAGCTACTTAATCCTTTCTTTATGTTTTTCGAGGTATTCCAATACACGACTTTTTGTACCTACATTATGTACGCCAACCAAACAAAAGTCTTAAAGATCCAGGAGTGTTCTATCTCATTCAGATCTATTCAGAAACTATTTGTTCGCAAGTGATATCAAGGCAATGAGTGGGTACTCTGATTATCTCCCATGATAAGCCATGAAGCTAAAGATTTTCATCTTTCGTATACTAAAGTTAAAGCTAGCAACTGCTAAATAATAAATTGAAATTATATTAATTTATATTGTCCTATTTATTTTCTGTATTCAAATTTGGATCCTGGTATATTTTGAAAAGTTAATTATAGTTGTATAATTATTTAAATATATAGATAGATATTAAATTATTTTTGGTATGATTCAAGGTTGAAAATAATTATATTTTGATAATTTTAAATGATTTTAGCATCCTACTATCTCCTACCATTTTATTAAAGTTAAAATAATCCCTCTAAAAGAGCTTTATACAGCTCCAAAAAGCCCTGTGCCTATACTAACTAGAATCCATCGGTCTGGCAGCGATACCGTGGACCTAACACCAGTAAAACTTTCAAAATGCATTTTTGTGTACATTAGTCTGTGGTATTGCTGCTAGACCGATGGATTCTGGTAAGTATAACACAAGGCTTTAGTGATGAAAATTTGGAGCCGTATAAAGCTCTTTAAGAGGGATTATTTTTGTTGTTGCACTTTGAAAGTGCATTTTAATGGTGTTAGGGGCTGCGATATCGCTGCCATCCCAATGACATGTAGCTTGCACTGATCAGGCGCGAACGCAGGACAAAATTTCGGGGGGGTTTAAATTGAAAACTCAAAAATTAAGAGTGAAAGAGTGAAATTGTATGGCGAGGAAGTTAAATTAATACTTTTCGGGGGTGGGGGGTGTGTTGAACCCCCAAAATCCCCCTGCGTTCGCGCCTGGCACTGATACATACGACATGGGCAAAGAATTTGAAGCGGTATAAAACACTTTAATTAAATGTTCACTAGCTCTCGGACTAATAGTTTTTTTTAATCGTTAGAATTTATAAAGTAGTGCGAAAATGTATAAATCGTTAAGTTTCCATTATTTACAATTTGTTTTGAAACCTAGTTTTCTTAATTTCATAGCTTTCACAATCTGCAAACAGGTACTACTCCAACCCAATAAAAATAGAAAGATATAAAATAAAAAGGGTTACAAAAATGTACCAGTGACGTTTGCAGCCAATCGAAACAGTAAGCTTTAACCCTTTTCTCGATTCCGTTTTTATCACAACTTATACGCGCATGATATTTGAAAGAGAAGCTTCATACCTATTGGTTGAATAAGGCATATACACAAATGGATACATATAGAAAGGGTTATATTATTCTTATAGTTTCCTCCTTCTTTTTTCCCAAATAAGTAAACTACAATTAAATTGAAACTCTCTGGCAGCGTTATATTCAAACTGAAATTCATCACACACTACTTCTAGACCAAGAGCCCACAGCAGATTTGGCGTACGAAAGTGAACCAAAACAAAATTATATCAGTCGAAAGGTGTATTAAAGCTGATAAAATAAATGCAAGTCTTGCAGTCCCTGGTGCCGGCTGTTAGGTGGGAGGGGCAATTTTGTAAAAAATTGACTTAAAACTTAATTTCGATAAGTCATATCTCCCCTTTCCCTTTCCAAAAAACACCCGTGGGATACAGATATTTTTATGGACTCTTTTGATTCTTTATTCTTTTGGTTAATCCGACATTCCCACCAAGTTTCAATAATGTAAGAATTTTTTCCGCATGTTTGTCCTATTTTAACTGGTTGCTGAAATAATAATTTAGCCGGATTTGTCTTATTTTTATGAAAAAGCTGGTTCATTTACTTTTTAATATCTTAAAAAGTAAAAGTTCTAGAACCACCCGGTTTTCAGTTTTTGACTACAAATTGATAAGGGCATTGAATTTTGAAAACAAAAATAGTACTTCATTACCTGAAATTTTGCGAAAAAAATATTTTTTACCATTTTTTTAATTTTTTTTCTTCAAAATTTTGAGTTCAAACATTAATATTTCAAAAACTATTCATTGAAAGAACTTTATTTAAAAAGGAAATGAAAGAAGAGACTTCTGGCCTTTAATGAAAATATAACATAATTGTACATGTTACCGTTATTTTTGAATAGTTTTTTTTCTGTTTTAAGTCAATTTTTTAGAAAATTGCCCCTCCCACCTAACAGCCGCCACGAGGGACTGCAAGACTTGGATTTTTTCTTTTATCAGCCTTAATACACCTTTCGACTTCTATAATGTATTTTTGGTTCATTTTCGTACGCCAAATCTGCTGTGGGCTTTTAGACTATTCTGAGCCTAACAAAATATCGACACAAGGACGAACAAGTTACAATTTAAATGAATACATGTTTTTTAGGTCCAAAAGGTGCTTTGGAACAAATTCCAATTAAGCTCAGTAAAATATTCAAACACATAAAAAAACTGTACCTATTTGAAAAACAACCCTTGGCATGAAATTCCTAATTCATCAGGTATACTATCGAGAGGGTGTGAGTGTAACTGAGTAACGCTGACAAAAAAGAACGCGATATGCAGATTTTTTTTCTTTAGCTTCGCATTTATTATTACCTTCAGTTTTCTTTAGATATAACTTCTGTGTTATCCTGACTGTGTGTATCCTTTTCAGTTCTCACTCTTAACTTTGCATACCCCATCAGTTAATTTTTACAAATGTATTTTTTTGCTTCGCTCCCGCAAGGGGTGGAATTATTTATGGCCACCCAGCGGCGGCGGTGTGGCGCGGCGTATATGAGCGCGTGTGTATGTCTATAGCTACCAACTGTTATAGATTTTTAAAATAATAAAAGGAAACAAAATGTTGTCTTATGATGCTGCTGAGAAAAAGGATATTCGATAGGGATGAATGAATCCTAAATGAAAGCAATGCAATACTTCATTCATTACTTTACGAAAGACACATTCATTTATACTTTCCACTTCCCCCATCCCAACCAGGAGTAAATATAGATGTTTTGGTGGGTGTGATGGAGTAAGATGATCGCTTTGGTGCGTTCCTTCAAAACAAATATTTGCACAAACATTCAATGGCAATTGAAATACCTACTAGGATACAAAAAGTATAGTGTACGACACTGTTCTATGAAACCATACGTTTTATGCGAAACACTTCCCTATTAAACGGACCATTTTTGTAAAAGTCATTAAACCTTACAAAATGACGCTTGATCTCAAAACCCCCACAAAATCAACGCTGTAGGTACATCACGACATCATAGCTCTTACGCGTGTAAAAGTTAAAAGTACACTCACGTTCCAAAATTATACGTTGTTACCAAAGACGCAACCCCTTCGTGTCATTTATATAAAAAAGGGAGTAAGTAAGTTATTAAAGGTTCTAGATAACATCTTAGCTGCGATCGCATAATTCAAATGATTATGAGCGAAAAACGCAGAACAGTTTCAAGCTCCACGAAACGTTCCTTCCATTATGCATACTTTCTACATTTCTTACAGGAAAAAGAACCCTTCTTGGCGGGCACTTTTCTTCTTCCTGCTAAGATTGAGTTCCTTGCTGTTTTCCATTAATATTTTAATCAAAATAAAAACATTAAAATGCGGAGAATGGGTGAAGTCAGTGTGTGTCTGTGTCATTTTATTAAAATCACCCAAACACACTTACGGTTGGGGCATACATATGTACATACATACATACATACATACATTACATACATACATACTCCTTATTATTATTTTCCCTTTTATTCGCGATGATGATTTGCAGCAATGATTAGGAAGAATTTTCGGTACAAGAAACAAAACACTTATGATAAAAGGGGTTGGAGCTCGTAAGAATGATGTTAAATTTGACGATGAATAAGGTTAGTCTTTATAAATTTTACACTCAGTAGATTGCGTTTAATATGGGATCATATTTTAGAAAAGCATCACTGATAAAACAAAATGGTGATATAATTATCCAATTAAGATTCGTTTTTACAAATCCTTGAATTTGATAGCTTATTAAAATTGGGATTTGACATTCTGAATTTTCATTTTTTTTGTAAGCCATGAACGAGAACTATATAGGTTAGTTTTAGGTTAAATCTCCAAAGTGATTTTCCTTTTTTAATTTTTATGAATTCTTATACGATTAATACTTTCTGCAACAAGATTTAATATTTTTCTGTAGACTTGTGAAAGTAAATTTTGGAGCATTGTGTGCTAAATATGGCGCCAACTCACTGTGGATATTGAACCATTTCGATAACAAGCACACTACGCGATAGTTTATACAAAGAAAGAAGCATTTTGTGAATTGTATCAATATCTGATGAAAACAAACAATTCCAGAGAGATTAATTTTTGTTTTGGATTCTGTTTTCTTGCTCACTGTTTTTTTTTTTTTTTAAGTTGTCGTCCACTAATCTGGAACCGCACCTGTCGTATGTTGAGTTTTGGAGTCTTGTGTTGCTGTCATTCCATATATTACACACGCCACCGTACTGAAACACAACACACGAAACAGATATAAAATACATAGTAGCGAACGTGACACAAGACTCCACAGCAAAACACAAGATACAGACGTGGCTCAGGCCTTTCAGTTTTGCGTTTTTGTAGCTTGTACAGAAAACATTTTTGTTAAAAAAAAGGACTCATACGCCCATAACACTATTGCTTGTAAGAATTAAAACAACAAGTTTATTATGTCGAGATCTATATTCTTGTATTGATTGTCCTCCAAGATATTCCACCAATCCATACACGGAAGAAGCCAATGGAAAAGAATACTGATACGTGCAATAAAACATGAGAAAATGGAATGTTCCAGTAGTTCTATAACGAATATCGATCAAAATAATTACTTTAAATGGCTACATGTTAGGTCCGTCAAGCTGGAACCGCCACAACTGAAATTCGAAAATCTAATGATGCCATAATTAAGTTCCATTTTTGGGCTAATTTAGTACCCCAATACCGATGAAGAACTTAAATACCTTGCCTCAAACTTGTGGTGGAACCAGCTTGACGTCAAGCTAGAATGGAATCATTTAAAAGAAAAAGTTCTTCATACAAGAATAAAAGTTAAAAGAATAAATGCAGAGCTTTAAAAAAAAAATAATTAGAAATTAAAGAAAAGCAGGAAAAATAATATAATCTTATAAATAAAAATAATAAGAACGGTTAAATACATAGAACCAAAATTCCCTTTTTTACGGAACAAAAAGGGGGGACTTATTAACAATTTGCAATTAAGTAAATAATTTTTTGCTACTAAAGCATAGTACGCAGCTGAAGCGAAACGAAAATTTTCATACAAAAATTGACAACGAAATCATAAACGAAAAATTTTGTTGTCATTTCGCTCAGCAGTACGCAGTTCGATAGCGAAAACAGGAAATCGTAGTAGATTACTTTAGTCAAGTCTCCACTTTTTCCGCACAGAATTTATTGTCCGGAACATTATTGCTGGTGAAAAAGTGACAGCTTTTGTTTTTTTTATAGAAACAAAATGAACAAAAATTATAATCAGTTTAAAATTCAATTTTCTTAAGAAGAAATAAGTTGATAATGAGGCACACCATTCTTTAAAACTATTAACAGAACAGAAAAAGAAATTGAAAAATTTAGTTTGTATGAATAATTTAAAATATCTTTCAATATTTTTTATTTTCTGACACACATCTGATAGAGCTCTCCATAAATATTTTTCGTAGCATTTTTGTCTATGTTTTCGCTATTGATGTGGAGAGTACAGACATTTTTCGTTTCGCTTGAGCTGCGTACTAGGCTTAAGCAATTAAAATTGTTTATTTAGCAAGTAAAATTGTCAATTTATCAATCAAAATTGGCAATGTAACAATAAAAACTTTTCGAATTGTAAATCGAAGAATAAAAACTAAAAATGAACATAATTGAAAATTTTATTGTTCATTAATTTGAAAATAAATGATTTTTTTGTTTTTTTTTTTTATTAGGAACAAAAACTTAACCATAAAATAAATACGTAAAGTAAACACGCATTGTGTTTAAAATAATGAGAATTCAAAATGCCAAACATAAATTGTTTGAGAACTACGGAGTTACTACGGATCTGCACCGGAGTACATTTCGACCGCCAGCGAATGAGACATCTCAGCAATGAGCATCTATACACAGGTGCGAACATCATCCTCCTGAAAAGGTACCTATTCCTTCAAGCAAAGAAGCTAGTAGTACACACCAACAGTCACCCAAATCAACTAATGAGAAGGATGGCTACCGAGCAACGACAAACCGAACCGAGATACCTCAGTCGTTCTACGCAAGAACTCGTATGTATTGGGTACGTTTCAATACTTGTTTTGCTTGATCAATTTGGTATTGTTCTGAAGTTCAGCACTACTTGTACAAAAAATCAAATTTCAATTAAAAATATGTTGCATTTAAAAAGAATGCGATTCAAAAGTGAAAATTTGTTGCTTTAAAAAATAGCAAAGTAAAGATTCAAAAATATTTGCATTAAAAATAAAATAAATGCTAATTTAAAAATGTTTGCATTAAAAATAATTGTTAAAACAATCGCATTCAAAATAAAACTTCAATTTTAAACATTAATAAAAATTACATACATCTCCGTTGTTCACTTCGAAAAACAATGGCGCAAAATTTTAGAGGATTTAGAACGATGTTTAATCGATTATAGTATGATACTAGGTTAAAAATTGTGTTTTGCTAATTTTAAACGAGTTTGTACTATCCCCTAACATTTTACTAAAGTTAAAATCACCAACTGTCTATTTTATCTTTTTAGTATCGTACTAAATCCATATGACTGGAAAATGGAGAATTTTACTCCAGGTATGTGATGAACCCGAGGGTTGCCGGTTCGATCCCTGCTGGTGCCCAAAGTTTTTTTTTTTTTTTTTAATAATGAAGTTAAAATGATAAAAATATAGGAATTGAATAATTATTTAAAGCACATGCTGGGTTTGGAATGGAGGGATCAACATATAATTAATTTACAACGCATAAAAACAATAATTGTGTTCATCAAATTTAAACCCTACAAATGTTGTGCTATCTGCTAAATTAGCAATAAGTTTAGTTTTGACTACAAAACTTAAACAAAACGATTTTTTTAAAAGTTTTGATTCAGTCCTAGGAGCACATCTACGTAGTAATATAATAACAAACACTGACCCGATATTTTACTTCGGGCGTCATAGTGTTGTCAAAACTAATTAAAATACATGAAATGGTCTTAGCCACATTTATTAATATTTTTTTTTTTGTTTTCAAAATAATATAGATTTTTAAAATCGAAAGATATATGAACAAAAAGCAAAAAACCGTTTCTGGTTATCATGTTTAGTTCCTTCGCAAGAAATTTTCAAAAAATTGTATCACCAAGGTTTACTTAGCACACGCCCTATAGACTCAGTACATTTCTCTCTGCCCAACTAAATAAAAGGAAAATGTGTGAAGTTTTTAACTGATTAACATTTTGTTGGAAAATTTTATTTGGCAAATTAGCTCAGTGGACGCATGCTCGCTCTCGGAACGGAAGGATACCAGTTCAAATGCAGGTAAGTAAACTTGACATTTTTTTCAATTAAAATAAAATAATATAATTTCAGATTTCAGAATTAAGGGAATTGATTGTGACAAACGTATAAGTCATAAGCAACAAGTGTTATATTCACTTGTCACAACCACTTTGATGTTCTATAACAATTGACCATTCGCTTGTCGTTAAAGTATTAAAGTTTACTCTAAAAGCACGATTCGTTTGCCACAAACAGTAAATATGTTTACAAAACACCTTTATCATAACACCAGATTCGCGAAAAAACTGCAGAATTAGTTACATAAAACCTGTTGTAAGTTGTTCTACCTAGAAAGCAAGTACAGTCTTGTTCCGTTGCCAAGTGTTTGTAACATTGTCTCTGAACAAAATCAAGAAATCACTATTAAGCCAACTTAATCAAAGTAACTACGGATTCAGCTCAGTATGAAAAAAATAGTCCATAAGGGATTATACGAGCATATTTTTTATTTTATTTAATTTCATGAAGTAAGTTTTTTCGTGTTTTTGTTCTCTCGTCCTAGATTTATATTCCTCTTGTCCTAGGTTCGGTCAAACCACCATATAAACCCTTAGGTAAGAGGTGTGTGTGTAGTCGAAAAAAAATTCTTTGGTGTCAATAGATTAGTCGTTGATTGTAGTAGATTTTCGTAAGTACTCGGTACCAAGTAAGGTAACTAAAATTAGCAGTTTTCTTTATTAATAAAAAATGTATTTATTTTGAAATCAAATACAATTGGAAAATCAAACTTTTAGTTAAAATGTTTACTTCTATTTTTCTTACTTTTCATAACTTTAAGAGGCGTGTGGCAGATAGGTAGTATTTTCCATGCTTCACAGATGTTCACCTTTGTATCTAGATTTGCACGAGAATTATCTGCAGTATAAGTTACACTTTTTTGTACTTAATTTTCACAAGGAAAAAACTTTCAATCATTTTGCTTTGCATGTTCTCGAGAAAATTTCAATTGTTCATAATTTTCATGGAATTTCTATTTTCATTATTTATTTTCATTACACTCATTATTAACAAAAAAAGTACGCAGACATTTTCCCAGAATAAATTATTGGAGGACATCAGTTTATTCAAGGGACAGTAGTCGAGCCGCGGAAAGGAGACAAAGGAAGTTCGTGCTTAAGTGCTCGCACTGTAAAAGGATTTTTAGAAAGAATTTCAGCTTGTTTTTTTTTTTGTTGTTGCCTTAGATCCCTTTCTTCTATATTCTTTATCTGTGTTTTGCCAGTTACCGTTACCATGCCTCTCTGCAACTGAAAGTTCTCGACATCCAACCATCGTCCTCGTCATCCTAATGGAAATTAGAAAATGTTGAGATGCACAGTAAGGAAAAAAAAACTTAAAAAGAACGAAATTCCTTAAAGTTGTTGATGCCCATTAGTTGAGAAGAGTTTTATGTGCCATCTATGTATAAAATGTCGCGAACTAAGATGGGGTGATAATTTTTCTCTGGCTCCCTGGGCTTGTATAGGTGAAACACAAGACAAAGTGCGGGGCATGTATAAGATGCTATTATTACCCCACTGTTGTTTTGTTACTGCTTTCGGTATTGGTTGCTTTGGAATTATCTTTAATGATGGCAAGACCGCGAAGGCGCCATTCAATCTCAACCATGATTTCCTTTGTCTCGTTTTTTATTTATTTTGTTGTTGCAAAGCTTATAGAGGAAGAAATTATTATTAAAGACGAATTATTTTTTACCGTGCGTTCGTTTGTGCGTTCAAGTGAAGAAGGGGTGTAGCGGGCGAAATGTTTTTTGTTTCATCATCCATCTGTTTTGTTTGAAACTTATTTTTATATATGTATTTTCATTGAAAACTAGGGAGACCCTTTTATATTTTAGTATCCAAGTGCGAATAAATTCGGCTGGTAAGGTGGGGAATCTTAGGTTGGGTAACTTTTGTAGTGTAGTTGTATCTAAGCCTATATTTTTTGTGTTGACAAGGGCAGCCCTACTAAAAAAAACAAAGATTTTAAGTTTAAAATACTCTTTGTTTTTTCTTTTTTTGTGAGGCCTACTTAGTACTAGGGGTTCCTATTTGTTTTTATTTGCACTATATGTGAATTTTAGCGCGAGAGCTGGTGAACATTTACTCAAAGTGTTTTATACCGCTTCAAATTTTGTGGCCATGTCGTTTTTATCAGTGCCAGCTACATTTCATCGGTCTGGCAGGGATATCGCGGCCCCGACACCACTAAAATGCACTTTCAAAGTGCAACAACAAAAATAATCCCTCTAAAAGAGCTTTCTACGGCTCCAAATTCATATCACTAAAGCCTTGTGCTTTTACTAACTAGAATCCATCGTTCTGAATGTTTTTTGTTTTCGACTTTTTGGGAGTGCACCCCAAAATATCCAAATATAACTTGATAAAACGGCCAACAGTCACAGGCCAAAAGCCCATAATGGACTTTTGTCCCACTTATGTGGGCCCATAAATCAATTGTTAACTTTTGACCCACCCCGATGGGCCAAAAGTCCACACAAAAATCTTGTGGACTTCTGGGCCATTGGACGCATTGGCGACCGCCTGCTCTACGTAAACCATTAATGTCATGTAAGGAACTCATGCATTAAAATTTCAAAAATTGTTGGAGCGATTTGATTAAAACTTATGTTTTGCATGTTTATGCTCTACAGGGTTTATTCCATTATAATTGGGCTTTCGACAAATAAATTACTTTGGACGTGAAGTGAATAAACTGGCCCGGAATTAGGAATCATAATCCATTTAAATAGATTAGAGAGTTCGTTGCTAGCTATTCATCTTATTTTTATATTTTTACTTTTTTCACTTGTTGTGACCAAGAAAAATAAAACTACAAACATTTTGAGGCACATCAGGACAAGGTAAATAAAAAAAATAAATAAGTTGAACAAAATTCGTGTTACCTCCTGCTCTCTGTTGTTGTTGTATGTATAGGTATCTCCACATAAACAAACTACAAATAAATCTAATGTCCAAACAGGACCTAATAAAGATCATCCTTAAAAGATATATTGCAACAAAATTAATTAAGTTGTTAATTTCTCATTAAGGATGCCACAACTTTTGGATTGGGTGAAGTTGAGTGTGCTCAAGTGTATCCTGTTGAGTGTTAACCTTCCAATATTCCTTTGGAGATGTTGATACTTGTATATGGTGGAAGGAGTGTGTGAAGTTCTAATGTGAAATATGTATTGCCAAAGAAAACCCAGCTTGTTTTTTTTTGTTTTCGGCACCACCAGAAAGGATCTTATTCACTCTCAGCTAGGGTGACATACTTGTTTATTGCTTCAAAGTTTATACAATTCTATTTTTATATAAACTATTGGAATGTGTTCGTTCAACGCAATTAATTGGTATAGTCATTTGATAGGCCTCTTATTTCCAGAAACCGAATATATGTTGGACACATCTAGAAGATCTTAAATTGTATTCAGTAATAACTTATAACATCACGGAGAACATTTAAAAACAACGAAAAGCTTTCAAATTGTAAAAATAAATGAATAGCAAAAAAGCCTAAAAATTCATTGCTCCATTGTGAAGTGACATTGTAGATTAGCGCGCCTTTATATCTGTTGATGTAAGGGAACTGGCACTGGATGGGGTAAGAGTGCCGTCATAATACTGACATGGTAGATAGATATACAAATGTGCGAAACAAGCTCTAGAAAGTAGTCAAATTGTAATTTTATTGTTCTAAGTGACGTCTTTAAGTATCCGACGTGTTGCCTGTTCCATAATGTACAGGCTCAGTGATACGAAGTTTATGTACTACAACTGGCACTGGGGTGGTATGATAACGTCGATGCCAAGTAAAAATATCTATAGGTAGTTGTTTGTTGCCCTGTCAGCTTTGGTTATTGCCTTCTGTAATGTATAAGTTAAGTATACTACCACTAGTTATTTTTGTTTTATGGAAGGAAAGGTATGTCATGCACTCGAAATTTTAGACCCGAGCCGTCAGTTTTTATGCAATACTGTCCGTATTTCTTTTAAAACTAAAACAACCGCTGAGAAGCGTTTGGTAAAACATTTTAACTTTCCAGAATTACTTAAACTGTGTTTAATTTGTATACATGTACGTCTATCTGAATAGTTTTAGTTTTACAAAAAACTGTCAGTAACATTAAACTCTCAGTAAAGACACTTGTATATAAATTATATGTACCTACCTGTACCTAACAAAGTTTACATGGGATAACTATATGAAAACTCTTTTCTGAGTATTAAGCTACCAAATGAAATCCACTACTTACAAGTACTGACCGATTTTTTATTTATAAAAAAGTCTGTAGAGAATTGACGACGTGTAGTTAATACGGTGGACCCAATTTATGGAACTATACACTGAGGGAAATAATTCAATCTTGACGGACTTTCAAAAATGTTTTTGAGAGTGTTTTCCTCAAATGTTTTGTTTAAATATTCTGCCCTAGAGAAGTATCCGTCGAAAAGTAAAATTTTCCGATTTCCATACGAACGAATTTGGATTCTTGCGCATATCAGCTATTTGAAGGTAAAATCTTTCTTTTTCCATTCAGACTGATACTTCACTACTCTAGGGCCAACAATTTAAACTCACTAATTTTTTAAACGATCGTAAGAATAGGTTTTCATGAAAAAAAAAAAAAAAAAAAAAAAGAATTTTGTTAGTCCTATTTGAAATTATATATTGATTTGTTCACGATTAAAAAAGTGAAATTTTTGAAAAGGTAATCTGAAACATATACCTACTATTTTTAACAATTTGCTATATTTTGTTTGATCTGTTAATACTGATTCATAGGTCAACACGAAATTTGACCTTGAGACGTGACTATACAATTATGTATATAGCTTTATTGGTATATTCATTTGAGAAAAAAATATTTTTTCTTCAAAAAGTTTGCTTTTGTATAGCCAATTTGTTTTTATATTTTAAAACGTATATAAAAAATACCATATTCACATTGGTCGCATAAATATTTTATTATCACGTACTTATGTGCGCTGTGGATCGAGAAGCGTTATTTGGCTAAACCAAAAATATAGATTTTTTCCTTCCAAATCTTGTCCAATATGAGTGGTAAGAAGAAAAAATATGACAAATATAAATTAAATACAGTATTTCTCCTACCAACACTACAAAAGCAAACTTTTGGGGGGATGTGGGCATTTTTCGAACGTTTTGGGGTACACAAAATAGAAAAATCGGCAAATAAACTTGATTGTTGAACTGTGTTAGAATCAACTTTATTCCAGGGAATTCATAAAGAATATAGAAGTTATGAATTTGTATTCACATAAACGCGAAATTTTGTATATGGCTTTCTACTTTCTTTAAAAAAATATTTTTTTACTATAGGAAAGTAAATTCCAGAATAAAACCTTATCCGGGAGGAAAATATTTTAAGAGCGGGTAAAAAATGATAAGTTAAATATAAGATATGACTTAAAAAGAAATTTTTTTATTGAAAAACATTTATGTATTAGTTGGAATTTTAACATAATAATAATTAAAACCTACTTATACAATTATCATAATTTTTATTGTCCGAGCCATGAATGTATTAATTATAAAAAAAAACATCCATTAGCGAAAAGAGCAATAGTTAAAAACAAACACTCCTGATGTCCGAATCATGAACAAGGAAAAAACTGCGTATTGCAAAAAGAAAAAAAAAATTACTCCGTAATTTGATACTCTTGCAAAATGTCCAAGAGGTTGATTTGAATAAATTTTAATTGCGATTCTCTCCTTGATACAGACCAAGTTTCTAGCAAAGGCTCTTTCTTCTTGCCATTGACAAACAAAAAATACCATTTTAATTCAATTATTAAAGACTGAGTTAGAGTTCCCCTTTTATTCGAGTACACCATGCTCATGAGTCCTGAGCAAAACAAAACTCATTAGCATTCGTTATTACTTTCTAGCCTTTCTATTTAAGTTTTTGCATTTTGAATGTGTATTTTTTATTCTGTTCTTCTTGTTCAAAATGTTATTTGAATAAGAAGGTATTAAATAAACAGTATATACGGTTGTTGCAGTTGACTCAAATTGCAAAAGAATTATTTTTTTGTATGGAGAGGAGAGGAATCTCTCTACCACCTGCGCCAGGTACCTACAAGGACTGAAAAAAATCTTTCCAAGAGTAATTACGTTACAAATGTCGTTGTTGCAAAAGAACTTGGCGTAACATGATGCCACAGAGCAGATGAACATTTTGAAAATTTGATGTTATCAGTAATAAGCACAGGTATAGAGGAGCAAACATATATAATTTTGGCATTAAATAATCCTTAAGTGACCCTTTTGGCATATGCCAACAGTTTTTTGCATAATTCATAGACAAAAAAAATATTGAAATCAATCTTCGTCTGGGGCAAAAGAAAATGGGAATTGTTTTTTGTGTTCGATTTATATTGTAGATTGTAACTCATTTCGTAATATCCTTTGAGTTGCAATTGGGTCGTCAAGGCTGGAACCTTCAAAGGCCAACAATTAACGAACATAGATATAGTTCGTGATGTGATATCGGCTCTTGATCGGGATAGGTAGAGAGTCTTGCAGAAGAAGGCGAAGACAGGTTAGGTAGAAGGTGGGCTTCGGTGCATTGATATATAGTTCAGTCGCAGTCTTTAAGAAATTTCGCGTCGTGAAATGCAAGAAAATAGAAGTATTTCTTTTTTTTTTTTAAACATTCTATGTCTTTTTTTAAATTTATAGTTTGAAAACAACTTTTTCAAAAACTATTCATAGAAATAAGTTGATTTGAATATAATATACGTGAAAAGAATCCTGGCTTCTAAAATAAATTAATTTGAACTGTAGGAGTACTTTAAACTTAACATAATATCAAAATCTAGTTTTTTATTATTTTGTTTTGACGAATAAAATTATTTTTTAAATTCATTCGAAATAAAAGATTCAAAATAAAAACATCTTAAATATTTTGTTAATATTTTGTAAATAAGGAATTTGGTTTTAAATTAAGGAGCCTATAACTTCAGAAGTGGGATTGAAGAAGACCTTTACTGCAATTTTTATTTAACGAATATAAAATAAAATACAAAATGAATAAAACAAAAATACAAAATTGGTTAACCGAACACGAAATTCCTTTTTCAAGTTTATCTTCCTTAATACAATTAAGGAGATTATATAATGAAAAAAGGAATGAACTGGATCTTAATGATGAAGATAATTATGACAATTTTAATGACGCTGAAAATGAACCGTTTAACCCGCAACAAGCAGAAGCTAATCTTGATGCAGAGATTATAATCATAGAAAAAAGACAACGTATACAACAATTGCAGCGAGAGCTAACCATCAATTCTGTAGTCAGCTGTCCAAATTTTGAAGATGTTCAACACTCAATATAAATCGGTTTCACGAAACTTATGATAGCTATAAGTGGCTTAGAGATTTTGAACGTGTTTGTGATTCATTGAGTGCGGATGATGTTTTTCGCTTAAGGTCAGTCCGACGTTTGATGAAAATGAACTCTGCTGCTGAATTGTTTTTGCGAGTAGATAATTCTACCAATTATTCCAATTTTCGACAAAATTTTGTATCGAATTTTGGTCGAAAGCACACAATATCTAAAATAATAATTGAACTCCGAAAAACAACATATTGCTCATCCAAACTTTCAATAATTGGATATATCCTGAAAATGCAAGAACTTGCTGGTCAAGCTAATATGGATGAAAAAGAAGTTATTCAATTTATAATTGACGGCTTTGAAGATGATTCAGTGGACATTGCTGTTTTGTATCCAGCTAATGACCTTCAACAACTCAAGGAATTGTCACATCGTTATGGTCAATTACAAAGTTAACGAAAATTTAAAGATCAGAAAAGAAATCCATCTTCATCGTTTTCATTAAATAAGAATACCGACATTACTAAACAAAAGTGTTTCAATTGTTCACAAATAGGACACTTATCAAGTTCGTGTCCAAATCTAAAGCGAGAAAAAGGTTCCTGTTTCCGTTGTGGTTCAAAAGACCACATTTTGAATAATTGCACGAAGAAATCAAATCCTCAAGTTGCATTAGTGGACCAATTTGAAAGGAATAATATTAGTCTTAAGACAAGCAATTCACACGATGAACATTTCCAAGAGATTAACGATGTAAGTGTTGCCTTTCTTAATAATGATTCTATATACACTCCTCGTCAACTGAATACGCACAAACATTTTTTAATATACTTTATCCATTTTTTCCAAACAGTGATGGTTATTATGCCATGCTAACTATTCCCTTAAGATGTTAAGCAGATAATTCCGAAAGAATTATCCAAAAACAACCGTGAGTTTTTCTTCAACCACTTGCAAAGTGTTTTATATGCAAAGTAGGAGTTTTTTTTTTAGTCAACTGAATTGGTACAACGCCATTTTCTTCGTTGTTTATAAGTTTTTTGGAGTGCTTGACAGTTTAAATTAACGATTTTAGTGTTTTCAGTAAAATTTAATTTTTGATTTCAAATTTTAAGAAAAATGGGTAGATCTACGTGTCTTAACAGTGTTGAAAAAGCTAAAATCGATTTACTTAGAGACCAAGGCCTAACTGGACGTGCAATAGCTGATAAAGTTGGCCGAAGTTTAAATGTAGTTTATTCTTACTTGAAAAATAAAGATGCATACGGCAAAAACATGAAGGGAGGTAAGAAAACAGCAACAACAGCAGCTGAGAGACGAAGAATTTTAAGTTGTGCATCAAATTCTTCTGATTCTGTGGCAAAAATAAAACAAAAAGTCGGCGTAAACGCAAGTTGCTCAACAGTATTAAGAGTAATCAACAATTCAAGCCATCTTAAACGAATGAAACTTAAGAAAAAACCACCACTTGACGAGAGACGGAAAATGTTGCGATTAGATTTTTCAAGACTTCACATGAGTTGGAAAAAAGAATGGTATCACGTGGTTTTTTCAGATGAAAAAAAGTTTAATTTCGATGGCCCTGATGGGTTCAACTTCTATTTTCACGACTTAAGAAAAGAAAAAAGATTTTTAAAGCGCCATCATAGTCGTGAAGGAGGTGTCATGATATGGGGAGCAGTCAGTTATTATGGAACAGTTGAGCTCGAGCTTGTAACATCAAGAATGACAGCAGCTGGGTATAAAGTAATTTTGGAAAGAAATTTTCCTAAATTTTCTAACATCTTTGGACCCATAAACTGGACCTACCAACATGATAATGCGCCTATTCACTCAGCGCGCATAATAAAAACATGGATAGAGGAGCAACAAGTGCAGTTGCTTCAATGGCCGCCGTACTCACCTGATCTAAACATCATAGAAAATGTCTGGGGATGGTTAGTACGCAAAGTTTATGAGGGTGGTCGTCAGTTCGAAGACAAAGAAACCTTAATTTCTGCAATCAAATTAGCGTGGAGCGAAATTTCGTTAAATTACATTAAAAAGCTATACGATTCCATGCCGGATCGAATTTACGAAGTAATTAAAAATAAAGGTGGAAGTACCCACTACTAAACTTAAACAAAAACTTGTTTCATTCCATTCCAATACCAATTTTAATTTTTGTACCTATTCAGTTGACTCAAAAAAAAACTTCTACTTTGCATAAGTTACACTTTGGAAGTGGTTGAAGGAAAAACTCACGGTTGTTTTTGGATAAAACTTTGAAATTCTGTTATTTATATGTTACGAAAATTTTTACCATCAACAGATGGCATAATAACCATCACTGTTTGGAAAAAATGGATAAAATATATTCAAAAATGTTTGTGCGTATTCAGATGACGAGGAGTGTATCAATGTAATACTTTTATTGCTTTATTTGATTCCGGTAGTCCGATTAGTTTGATACGAAAATCTGCTGTTCCTACATTTTTGATTAATCAATGGATTAAAGATTCTGGCTATAAGGGCTTAGGAAATTTTAAATTGTGCACTTTTGGAAAAATCGAAATTCAAATTACATTTCGCAAATTAACTCGTACTATTTTTGTTTTTGTTGTTCCTGATTTGATTATTCTCTGTTTTATTAGGTCGTGATTTTTTAAATGCATTTAATATAAAATTTATGATAATTAATGTAAATTCAAATGAAATTTTAAAAACAAAAATAAAGATTTTGGATGCAAATAAAATAAAAATATCAAATGAAGTGTTACATTGTGTATATGGCTCTTTTAAAAATTTTAAGAATTCCAAATTTGTTTCAACTTGTGATCGGTGTCTAAATCCTGAAATTGATACGAGAGAGATAACTACTTCTTTGTTAAATATTGATCATTCGGTACCAGATATTTTTGCAATAAATATAAATTCCGAGTCTGCTGACTCATTTGATGTAAATTCTAAATTAGATGAAGTTCGTCGCGAAGAAATTTTAAAAATAATTGCATCCGAATATCTAGATCTTTCAAATATTCCAATTATTGAACAAAATTATTACATGAAAATTCACCTTACTTCCGATGTACCAATAACTTCACCACCCCGAAGGCTTTCATATGGTGATCACAAAATAGTAAAAGAAATGGTTGGCAAAACTTTTAAAAAGTAGACAAACACGACCCAGCAACTCCCCTTATGCATTCCCCAATTGTCTTAGTTTCCAAAAAATCTGGTGAAAAACGAATGTGTATTGACTATAGACCTTTGAATAAAATCATGGTACGAGATAGTTATCCACTTCCTCTTATCGATGACTCATTGGAGCGATTAGAAGGTAAAGTATTTTTTACAACATTAGATTTAAAAAATGGATTTCATCATGTTACAATGTCTGAAACTCCATTCCATATACAGCATTTGTTACTCCAGATGGGCAGTACGAATACTTGCGAATGCCATTTGGATTAAAGAATGCCCCTGCTGTGTTTCAACGGTTCATTAATAATATATTGCGAACATTTATAGATGACAGGGATGTTGCTCTCTACATGGACGGCATAACAATCGCATCCCGAACTATTAATGAACACATGGAGGTACTTAAAAAAGTTCTAAGAAAACTTGCCCAGTTTCAACTTGAACTTAAATTTAAAAAATGCAAATTTTGCTACAATGAAATAGATTTTTTGGGATTTTCTGTCAGTCAAAAAGGAATTCGTCCCAATAACGGACATATTGAAAATATTAAACATCTTACAATACCAAAAACTTAAGATGAAGTTCAAAAATGCTTGGGATTATTTTCGTATTTCCGAAGATTTGTTCCATATTTTTCGAACATCTCTAAACAAGTCCAAAACCTTCTTAAGCCAGGGACAAAATTTATTTTTGATGATGAATGTCGTTCAACATTTTTTAACTTAAGAGAAAAATTAGCATCACCACCAGTTTTGGCATTATATAATCCGCAAAGTGAAACAGAACTCCATTGGGATGCAAGTTCTGATGGCTTTGGTGGTATACTTTTACAAAAACAGAACGATAACAAATTTCATCCGATCGCTTATTTTTCTCAACATACGACACAGTCTGAATGTCGGGTTTCATAGTTTTGAATTGGAAACATTAGCGATAATATGCTCTTTGCGAAAATATCGTATATACCTTGAGGGAATTCCATTCAAAATTATAACTGATTGCAACTCCCTTACTTTGACTTTAAATCAAAAAAGCTTGAATGCTAGAATAGCTCGTTGGGCACTTGAACTTGAGAACTTTAATTATACCATTCAACACCGAAGTGGACATTTGATGGGTCATGTTGATGCTTTAAGTCGCTATCCTTCTGTTTCGATTGAGTCATTAAAAACAAAAGAAGACATTATTTCGGTAATACATCCAAAAGATATTGATATGCAGTTACAGATTACTCAAAACAGAGACGAAGATATTTTGAAAATACGCGAACGTTTAGAAAGAGAAGATGTTCCAAATTTTATTCTGAGTGATGGCCTAGTTTTTCGAAAATTAGATAGTGAAAATTTATTGTTATATGTTCCGAAAGAAATGGAAAAACAAATAATAAGATTGGTTCATGAAAAAATGTGTCATTTGGGTGTAACAAAATGCCTCAATCAAATTAAATTGCATTATTGGTTCCCAAAAATGAAAGAAGAAAAATATATTCAAAATTGTATTCAGTGTGTAACAAATTCTTTGCCAGTACATTCATCTAATCGCACATTGCACCAAATTCCAAAAAAGCCTATTCCATTTGATACAATTCATCTAGATCATTTTGGCCCTCTTCCGTCTGTTATTTCTAAAAGAAAACACATTTTGGTGATAGTAGATACTTTTACGAAACATACAAAATTATTCGCGGTAAATTCAACTAATACCAAAGAAGTTTGTGCTTGTCTCGATAAATATTTTGAATATTTAAGCCGACCACGTCATGTAATTAGTGATCGAGGTTCATCTTTTTTATCTCTTGAGTTTGCCTCATATTTGTTAGAAAATAATATAGAACATGTTAATCCTTTCGGGACGGAATGGTAAAATACAAAGAACATTTATATGGAATTGTACCACATCCGCACCGAAAGGGTTAAGACAGCAACTGCTTCTCCTCAAGCGAATGGTCAAGTTGAGCGTGTTAATCGCATTTTGAAATCAATGTTGGCTAAGATTTCTGAATCTGTTCAACACTCCGACTGGTCTTAACTTTTAATCAAAGTAGAGTATGCCATTAATGACTCTATTCATTCCACAACAGCTGTGTCTCCATGTCAATTACTATATGGCAATAATCAACGTGGACGAGAGGTAGATACTCTTTCAGAACATCTAGATAGTAAACGATTTATAAAACCAGACTTAACCATATTACGAAAAACAGCATCCGATAATATAGAACTAAGCCAGCAGAAAAATTCGGAGCATTATTTGAATACACACAAATTACATAAAAAGTTTTCGGGAGGAGAATTTGTCATGATCAGAAATATTGATACAAGTATTGGAACTAATAAAAAATTCGTTCCTAAATTTCGTGGTCCGTATAAAATTCATAAAGTATTACCTAATGATCGGTATGTAATAAGAGATATTGAAAATTGTCAGTTAAGTCAAATTCCGTATGATGGTATAGTTGAGGCCTCTCGTATACGTTCTTGGATTGACACACGTGATTCTCAAAATTAATTTAATTTCGGAAAGGTTATACTTACTAAATTACTATTAATCTATGTATTATTGTATTATATAAAATACATAACTGTTTCATATTTCGATTAAATTATATGATATTGTTATTGATCGGGTCGATCAAAATGGTCAGGATGGCCGAGTTGTAGGAGTACTTTAAACTTAACATAATATCAAAATCTAGTTTTTAATTATTTTGTTTTGACGAATAAAATTATTTTATACATTCATTCGAAATAAAAGATTCAAAATAAAAACATCTTAAATATTTTGTTAATATTTTGTAAATAAGGAATTTGGTTTTTAATTAAAGAACCTATAGAACAAATATTATTACCAAAGTTGTATAGAAAATAAAATTGTTAAGACTTTTTGTGAATTAAGTTTTTGTAAAAACTTTAAAATGGGCCAGTTATTTAAGAATAAACAGTTTACACAGATAAACTAGATTCAAGATACAGACAGTCGAAAATAGCAAACAAGTATCTTTATCTACTTATTTTTTTTTGCATTTAAAATGCACATTTCGACTTGGCTTGGAGCACAAATTCAATACCGGCCAAACATCTTCGATTAACCTAAGATTGTAATAATAAAATATTTTCAATTTTGTCGATCAACCTCAAGATAACAAACAAATTTTCGCGCAAAAGTCAGATACTGGACATTTAAATAGGTAGGTACACTGGCAGATACCTACAATTTTTTTAGATCTCTTCTCAAAGCAGCACCAAACCAAAAACAATAAATTGGAATGAAAATGCAGATGTAGAAAGTTATTTCAGTTAATTTCAAAGGATTACCAATACAAGTTGGAATGAACTCCTTAATTTTGTGTAAATAAACTCTTTTACGTTCATGAGAATTGAAGGATTCCAAAGGTAGATATAATGAACTTATTTTTTTTTAAATTTTGCTTGCATACCAACTGCAAGAGATTAACACAAGACGGAAACAGTTTTCTTTGTTTAGAATATAAAGATATAGTTATTTTTGCAAAGGTAGGTATGTAGATATTCTTTGATGCTATAATGGAAAATATTTCTTAAAAAATGATAGGTAGGTAACCTTCTTTAAGGTGCTGTATGGAAAATACATTTTTCTGTATTATTGATCTGAAATATACATAAGAAAGGTTGAGTTGAAACTGAACACGCTCCCAAATTTCATTTTATTAAGTAATTTAGCCTTAAAACATAACAACTTAAGTTAAACTTTTGGGCGACTTAAAAGATATGTGCATGTGGCCTAATAAACTTATTTTAAAGAAAATTTCTTTCATTATTTGAATTATGAAATTCAATATGAAAGTATTTAAATTATACTTTGTTATATTGTTGTGACCTTTTTTTTGTGTTGATAAGTTTTGTTTATTTTAATGGGCTTTAGGTCAAATGAAACAAATTTATTTTGATATCATGACGTTTCGTCCATGACTATGTACATCATCAGGTGAAAACAATAAATTTATTTGTTACATTTATATTGCACTTTAAAACAAAAATTAATTTCAACTCAGTATAAAGTGGAACTGACAAGAAAAATTTATATGGCTGTTACTTGTCAGTTCCACTTTATACTGAGTTGAAATTAATTTTTGTTTTAAAGTGCAATATAAATGTAACAAATTAATTCATTGTTTTCACCTGATGATGTCTGTAGTCATGGACGAAACCTCGTGATATCAAAAAAGAAAGTATTTAAATTATTGTATTTTATATTTTATTGGGTAAGGGTCACTTGCTCCCGGCACGGCGCGGCGGTGGCGGGCGGTGGGCGTGGCGGCGGCCGGCCGGCACACAGTGGGGCAGAAATGCCTTATTAACGGCGATAATAGTAAATATTTTTGTTACCTAAACCAAAATATACCTTTCGAAAGGTTTTTGGTATGCTGAATTTAAATCCGAAGTCGAAAAAACTCCACCACTTCAAGATTTTAAGATAATCCCGCTATAAAATTTTAAATACGCTTATTTGGTATTTTTTGATGTATACAGGGTGATTCACCTGTGGTGTGACAAAAAGTAAGAGCGTGTTGGTTGGGTCGAGACATGAAAAAGATCGTATAGGAGTGGTGGAGTTATCCCTCCCCCCGTTAAGGCGGGAGGGGCAATTTGTTAAAAAATTGATTTACAACAGAAAAAAATTATTAAAAAACAACGGTATCACTTACAACAACATAAGATACCCTTTTCTTAGCCCTTTCTTTAATTTTCTTTTTTAATAAAGTTGCTTTAGTGAATAGTTTTTAAAAATTAATTTTCAAACTGAAAATTTTAAGAATGACAATGTTTTTTTCAAAATTATACGTAGTTAAGTACTGTTTTTGTTTTTAAAAATCAGTGTTCTTATTTATTCTTAGTCAAACACTGAAAATCGGATGGTTCTAGGACTTTTATTTTTAAAAATATTAAAAAATTAAGTAACCAACTTCCTCATAAAATTAGGAAGAATCCTGCTAAATAATCATTTCTGCAACCGGTTGATTTATCATCAGCTTATGTTTTTCTGGTTTTTACTTAGAAGTTGGTTTACATGCTCTATCTTTTTTTCACATCTTAGTTAAATCACCCTGTATATTAGAGTGAGGAATTTGGATTAACAGAATAAAAAAGCCATTTGTGAATTTAATATTTTCCTTATTTTAAACTCAATTTAAAACATTCTTGTATCATTTTTTAGTGAAATATTCGTATATAAAGTAAACATTTTTGAAACATTTCAACAGCTACATTTTGATTGAAGACAAATAGATGAGATTTTGAAATATATTATGTATGTATTCAATCATTAAAAAGAAACAAGCAAAAATATGTTGTGCACTTTGGTACATAGATAAAAAAAACATCTCGTTTACCTTTGCTTAGTGTTGTTAACAAATTATTTGCGTAATTGTTCCTACTCTGAGTCCGAAAAATAGTCAGTCTGCGGTTGGTTTTTTGGGGTCAATGGGCTTAAATTTACTGTTAAATTTTTTTTGCAAAGTCCTGCCTTTTGCAAGAGAAAAATTGCATGTTGAGCCCATAAACATAATGAAAATGGTTTAATATTTTGCATTATTATATACACAAAAAATTAAAAATAAAATATTTTAGGCAAACATTTTTTAATTTTAACTTCAGTTTCGAATAAAGAATAGATATTTCTAAGAAAAACACTTTAAATCTAATTTTAATGTTTGCCTAATCAAAAATTACCGTTATTTAACAAATGTTTTAGTATTTTTATAAGAAGTCGACATTCTTTTGTATTTTTGTTGACATTTTTACTACACTATCGAGTTAAAACTAATGCTATTATAAAGAACATACCTGATTCATCAAACTCTATGTAAATTTTTTTTATTAACAATAAATTTTCAATATAATTTTTAAGACACTATATAGGCCACTTATTTCGTCAAGCTTAACACAGAACACAATTTTAACTAAACTGTCAACTTTGGTGCCGAATGGTAACGTGATGGAACCACTGACTAAAAAAAGAATAACTGAATTATTTAAGCCATATAAGCAGTTAATCGTAACAGTTATTTTTTTTGGTTACATATAGAAAAACTGACTTCTCGCCGCTTCTGCTAAGGCAAGATCCCACAGTGCGGCGGTGGGCCTTGGTAAATTCTCAACTTTACTACGTATTTACTTATGACAAGACGACTTAAAAACTTAATAAATGAATAATTTCTTCAGAAAATTCTTGGCCTTATAACGAGAATTAGCCCAGTCAATAATTACAAAAAAAGTGCTAAATTCGCAAAGCGCGATGTAGTTCTGTATTTTTAATATGTTGTTGGGGAATTTTAGTGTAGTCTGTAGCTAAGTTTGCAACTTCGAAAAACCTGTGCTCGCTGCAGGGAAAATGCAACAATGGAAAAACGCTAACATCACCCCATTTTTCCGACATTTTATTTTATAACTATGAAAATATGCAACTTAGGAAAAACCATCCACTATCTGTTATAAAATTTTCTGCAAGACCACATCAGTTTTAAATTCATGCATGTTATATTTGTGTTGCTATCTAACCAGGAATTAAAAAAAATCTGAAAAACTAAGTAATTTTGAAGCACTCAAAAAAGAGGTCAAAAATTGTTAAATTCTGCTTAAAATTTGGAATCAAATAATCTAGAGTATTACAATAAGAAATTCGAAAATTCGATAGTTAGGAAGTTTAGTTTTAGCAAGAAACATGATCTTAACTAATTGAAGCAATGAAGCATCATTGCTGTGATCAAAGTAGTACACAAGTTGGTTTTTCGAAGTTGCTTACTTAGCTACAGCCTACTCTAACATGCCTCAATAACATACCAAAAATGCAGAACTACATCGCGCTTTGCGAATTTATTGTCGAATTTAACTGGGCTAAATAGTTATTTGTTGTTTAAGTCATCTTTATTATTTAAGTAATTTGAAGCTATTTTGATTTCTTTAAGATTTTCTTCAAATAAAGTCCTAATGAAGAACATATACATGTTCGAAACTCGCCGTCGCGTCGCCGTCGTAGCAAACAAAAATTATAGCCCGTTTAAATTAGCTTCAAACTTATATTATGAGAGTCTACACCGCAAACATCTAGTCGACAAAAGTCGATCAGAAAGTCTTGATCAAATAGAAACACAATTGTCACAACTCAATTTCCGAATGATGAACTCCTATCACCATTGGTCGAAAACTGGCCTTGGAACAATAACCCTTTCAAGTACAGCTACAATGTATTATAACTATTTTCTTTGGGTGCAGCGCAGCGCCGGCCGTCTGTAGTGGTAAGGGGGGGGGGGAGAATCCCCATTCCCGGAAATTTTAAGCTAAAGTCTAATTAATAGTTTTTATTTGTATTTTTCTTGCGAATTGGGTCCTAGTTTAGAACAATTTTTTAAGAATTAATTCTGGTATACCTATACATATGTAGGTATTTGGTATATGCTTTGTCATTTTTTGTGTATCGAACGATGTCCGCGCAAATTGCTCTCTCTAATTTTTAAAGTTGAAAAAAAAACTCGGTATAAATTAAAAAAAAACTGACTGAAACAAGGTACATTGCATATACATACATAACATGTATTAAATGTAATGGCGCAAAATTTTAAACAATTACAACCGGCTTTAAATCACTTTTAAAATAAGAGTCGGCTCTAAAAACTGTTTTTAAAGCGAGTGTCAACTCTTTGGTAATTTTAAACGACATAAAGTATTTAACGCTAAACCACTCTTTAAACTTTAAAAGCAGCAAATTGCTTATTTAACTTCTTAAAGTATACTTTTACCACTAGAAAAATAACATAAAAAAATGTAAAATGAATTCGGAAGTTTTTGAAGTTTTGAATATTTATATAGCTTTTTTAAAACGAAAAATAATTGATAATGTATTCAAAGAGCTTGGCGGTGTTGAATTTTCACGGCGAAGACAAAGGCATAAACATTAATCAGATAGACACACCAACCTAAAAACATGTAGGTACCTGCAAAGATGTCCCAACAATGTCCATGGGCCTGAGTTTTATTTTCGAATCAGGGATAATGCGAGTAGATTTCTTTTCCACTAAATACAGAACACTAGTACTTAAACAAAAACCAATCATAATATACATATATACACGACCCACATAACTATTTGTTCTGTTGTTAGTTTATTTTAACATTTTTTCTTCTCTTCATCTGTCAAATTTGTGCCTGTTCCACCTTAATTTGCTTAAGTTACGTTGCGGAGTCCACGTTAGTTAGAAGAGTTGTTTAAAGTGTTTAAAATTATGCAATAGTTAGACAAGGGTTCGCAAACAAACGACTACGTTAACTAAAGCCCGTTTTATTCCTTAAACGAGCAATGTTCAAAATTTTGCGCCAGTATCATTAACGTTTTCAGTTTTGTTCAGTTCTGTGCATGGGGCTAACCTCACACACTCAGAAAATGCTGGTTCCTGTGTGGTATGGCGCTTTTTGTCAATCATAGTATAAAATAAAAACTAATAAAACTCACTCGCTATTTCTATATGTTTAAATTATTGCTTAAACCATCTAAAAACAATCGCAAAATTAATTTAATTTCAAACAACTATCATATTTTTCTTTGTTTACTTCGAACTCACAGCAACAGCCATTTTTAATTTCTGACCATCTGCGCAGTATAATACCTTAGATATGTGTACTGTGAGTTGACGAGGTACAAAAATTGAAACGATTCGGAATTTGAGTTGTTTAAAGGTAAAGGTTATTTTTAAAATCTGGAAATGGGATAGTAAAACCAAATTCGAGCGTGTCTTGTCCCCTGATATACCTATTCGATTTGGTTCAATATTTTTAATGTTCTTCAAAAGGGTAATCTATTAATCCAGAAATGTCAATATGGACGCAATAAACTTCAAAAACTTCAGAGTTTCAACTCCGATTTGTGATCTTTTTTAAAGCGAGGGATCTCGGTTATATTCCGAGCCCTGAATTTCATGAACACAATTTTATTCACTATAGTCATGGACAACAGTTCGCAATTGATTATAGCACCATAGTTTGTTTCACCTATGAGATTTGTGCCCAATAATTATTATATTTCCCAAAAGTTTTGACTCATCAATATTATTAAGAGTCAATTAATCATAATAATTACTCCTTCTTCGTGACCTTTTATTTAAACAGTGTTTTAATTCTAAACATTGTTTAATAAAAGGTCACGAAGAACGCCTAAAGCCCACTTAGAATTTAAACATTAGTCAATTTATCAGTTAAAAATTTAACCCGATCTAACTCATTAAATTTAGCGAGTTAGCTCTGGATTGAGTCAACAGATGATTTTGATATTTTATCTTCTGAGTTTTTTAAGTCATGCTGTATTCATCCTCTACTGACAAACAGTTTCTTGACTTAAACGTAGACAAATCTATTTCCCCTAATAACTAAGAATCAGTTTTTGAATAACTGAAACTGTAAGCTGCTCTTAATTCCTTGACCAATGAGATGTAATTTAAGAGGTGTCCATTTTGAAGACATTTTAAACTAATAAAAATAAGTAACCCTTTCATTTTTATTCAGCAGCACTTTTTCATTCCAACCAACCACAACTTTTTCAAAGGGTTATTCATTATAATTTCTGACGAAACGAGTGGTTAATTTAACCCTTTACCTCCATTTAATTATGAAAATGCTTTTTTTATTTCGTCAAATTTAAAGTTTGTCCACAGTTGCGCGCCTCGCACCAACTCATTTAAAAGGGAAATAAAAGGGAATTTGCTATTGCCTGCATTAAAATATACCTACATCAAACCATTACAAATATCATACAATTACATTTTCCAAACTTCTCATCACTTTTTTTCCTTTGTTCGAACCTTAAATAGATAAATGACATTTCTCCTGGAATCACTGGAATCACAGGATTCACTGCAAAGTAAAAAAGGAGGTAGAGCAAATAAATTTAGCTGAGCTTATAGAAAAAAACGTGCGCCACCGTTTTTTCACAAACTTTTATCGCTGTCGTGTTCACTGTTTGGTCTCTCTGCCTCGAATCAAACGACATTAAAATAATTTTTCACTAGCACCCCTTCCCTTCAACCCTTAAAGTGGACGAAGACAACGCGGCGGACGGGTTCTTCTCTGTTTTTATTTTCTTCATTTCTTTTCCTAATTTGCATACTAAACTCTATACCTACGTATACGTCCTATACAACAAGGATGAACCCTCATTTTGCATCCTGCTTGTACTCATTTATTCGTCTCTTTCATTATTTAAATTTCCTTTTGGTATTAATTTACCACCACACGGGCACAGCACTCCGGTTTTAATTCATTCATAGACACGAACTTAGCCAAAGACGACAAAAACCCAGAAAGCAAACGCCATGGTAATGGAAGTTTGAATTCCACCCGTACCACCCCACTATTCATCTTCCCCCCAACATCATAAACCCTTTTTCCCCTTCAGTTTTACCCTCATTTGGGTTGATGTTTTCTCATCAACTTAAAAAAAAATCCAAGGACGATAAAAGACGCGAGACGCAAGGGAAGATATTTCCAACCATTTGAAAGAGGCTGTTGAGAAATTAAGTGGGTGGGGTTGCTGAAATAAAGGATATACATATACATATTCCGAATGAGGGCGGAAGATGATGTAGTATGGAAAGTTAGTTTGAATTTGGTGGAACGAATTGCATTTTTTTTTGTTTAATTTTTATTCACTCAGGAAATACTTTGTGGAATTTAATGAAATATTATATATTAAAACCGGGTTGGTTATATTATTCCTTTTACGAAGCTTTAGCACCCTAGAAATATAAAGCTTATAGTTGGAGAAAGTAGTTAAATAAACGTTTTCGTTTGACTAGACCTAGATTTACAGTTGAACTTAATATTTATTTAAGAGTTACAACCAAGTTCTAATAAGGTATACCTTGCACTTATGATTTTCAGTGGAGATCCCTAGTTTTTAAGCTATAAATTCTAAAGATAAACCGTTTTTAAACTGGGTTCCTAAACTTTGTATGGGTAAAGTTTCTTAAACTTATAAATCAATACTACTACTAATAATCAGGTTTAACAGTGATCTTAAATGATTTATTTTCCGTTGTGGTGGGCATCAAGCTATATAGCTTGCATGGATGCATGCTCCAGGCATGCTTTGGTTTTTCTTTAAAATCTCCTGGAAAATAGTTTTAAGAATTTTGATTCAAATATTTTCTTATTTTTTTTTTAACCAAATGACAATCTATGTACAGTACATACATACTTGAAACAATCATAGAATAGCGGTAAACTTCAATACAAATGTTGAAAAACCTTTAAGAAAATCGTATTTTTCTCAAAAACGCCTTCAAGAATTTTGATAAAAAGGTGTGTTTGATGTTTAATTAGTACATTCTACTTTTTAATTAGACAATATTTTAGTTGCGTTCTTATTAACAGTAGGTACTATCCAGTAGGTACTATCCATACTCTTGATAGCCGGTCTACTACATGGGTACCCGGAAATTCCGGGTATTACACGGGTACACAGGTAGCCGGGTAGTTGGATATTTCGGGTACCCGAGTACCCAAACCCTTACCGGGTACCCAACAGCCAACGGATACCCGGGTACTTGTATAATTTTTATTAAAACAATTATATAATTCATAATTTATTGAAATCATTCTACAGGTTACATATACTACAATTGTTAGAATAATACAAACAAAATTACGAAAGATTTCGACAAATTATGAATTATATAATTATTTTAATAACAATCACACAAGTACCCGGGTACCCCTTGGCTGTCGGGTACCCGGTAATGGTTCGGGTACCCGAAATATCCAACTACTCGGCTACCCGTGTACCCGCGTAACACCCGTAAATATTCGGGTACTCGGGTACCCGGGTACTTGGACATTTCGGGTATTACCCGGTCAGAATCAAGAGGTCTAATCCATACCATAGAACCACTTGGGTTTTATAAGCCTATTGAAATATTTTTTTTTTTTAGCACAAGTTTTTAAACAGTTTAAAAATATTGCATATGAAAATTTTCAAAACACTATTTTCCGATTTTTAAAAAATTATTTAATTTTTAAAAAAAATTAAATTTGTGTGTTCATATAAAAAAATCCTTTAAATTCGCACTCTAAATTTTTTAAATAATTTTAATAAAAAATAAAAACAATGTATAAAATTAGGCCCCTTATGTGCCAAAAACAAATTCAAATACCAATGTTATTTATAATATAAATTAGAATTAAGAGCCAATTGTATATACTTCAGTTCAATAAATATTATTATTATATTATTATTATTTTTTCTTAAAAATGTTTTCGAAATTTTATATATGTACCTTACCTATGTATGTATACAAAATTACTTTTTAAAAAACCGCTCCAACGATTTTTAATTTTGTTTCCATAAAATCACATTAGTTCAAAAAATCGATTGGCATCTTTTTTATTTCATGTTTTGGACATTTTTTTAATATCCATGATTTTATATAAAAAACTTGTATACATACCTACATTTTAAATTTAAATTTTGTATTCTTATTCATTCTTAACATTAGGTTCAATTTTTTTGAACCATTAACATACATCGTCCATACGTCAATGACTAGTTGCATGCTACATGTTAACTACAAGAGCAAGTTCGTGCTTTATTTTGATTGGTTTTGTTTCATTACACCCTGTAATAATATTAAGTCAACTATTGTCTTTCTTTCTTGAAAAATAGTAGATTGTATTTTTTATACGGACATTTTTAATGCACAAACTTCAATATACAAACTTGATAAACTAGAATATATAAATATCAGTGAACTCACAAATACATGCATGCCTATTCTAATGAATATGCCCCAGATTATATTTAATGTACAATTTTTTTGAGTTCTTCACATTTCGTATTTAAAATTTTCAAATGTTCCTCGGTTTCAAATTCCCCCGTGAATTAAAAACCAGCTATATCATAACACGCTGTGTCATTTCCTAGCATTGTAATGCAAATGCAAATAAAATATAGATTAACAACGTACAAGGATTGCACCTTTCAATATTTTTTTTTTCAGCTATGCAATCCCTGACATTTTTTATCCATAGGTAATGACTACACTTTTTAGTGTCCCTAGCACGCGTTTACCGATAGATTTTTTTTTGTCATTCAAATTTGAAATATTAAACCCTTTTCTTTGTGGAAAAAAAAAATACATCTTACTATCATCCGGTTATAGAAAAGGAAAAAAACTGAGGGTGATGCTTTGGCGCGTGTGTATTATAATTACCCCTCAGACATAAATTTGAATAAAAAAATCCTGGGAAACTCTGCCAACATCCTTAAATGTCACCCCAGAGATTTGAAACAACGATTTTTTTTATCAATCCCTATGGTATGGTGAAGGGTTAACAGATGCAAGCTAGTCGGTTGGATTTTTTTTAGTCATCAGTAAAAAGTTTTTTTTTTAACAAACTTTTTATTTTTGTCTTCAACCTGATCTAGGGTTTTAAAATAAATTAATTATTCTAATTAGGTTTTTTAGGCTTTTAAAGTGCGGATATTAAACTGTGATATTATGAATTTGAGCTGAGAGGGTGACGTTTTTTAAGGTGTACCATGTACCTATACAGTGTACGGACAGTTTTTTTAGAAAGGTTTTCTTTAAGTGGAGTTATATGCTATATTTATTTTTTTTTTAGTCTATTTTTTTTGTGTAATTTAAGAACACGCAGCTGCGTGGCGAATAAGTCAAGTGGGGAGAAAACTAGATTTGGATTAAGCATTTTAGTTGTTTTTTTTTTGGGGGGGGGGAGGGGCTGATAAATGAATGACAGGGCTAAACAAACAAGGGATGAATTCAGTTTGCTTAGTTGAAGAATATTTTTTCTTATACATACAAAGACAATTGGGTTCAAACAGTTTTGTTAACAATGGAAATAAAAGAGTACCTATAGGCAATTTATAATTATTTATAAATAAGGATGCCCTTTATATTCATTTGTGCCAATCAACACTGTGGATCAACAATGATGAGTAAATAGTGGCTATTATCGTAAACCAACTTCTGTTGACCGAAACTTATTTTTGATGTTGAACATTGATCGACATAGTGTCCATAGCGGACTTAAGGCTCTCTCATCCCAATGCGAAACATTCGGCGCGGCGGAGAAACATTCGCTTGTCAAAATTTATTTTCATGGTGATAAATAAGAGTGCCCCCACGAATGGCAAAAAATTTTTTATTTTTATATGAAGTTGTTTTAGTAGTTTTTTTTCTTTAATTAAAAAAAAAAGAAACAAAAAAAATAAAACTTTTCTTTCAAAATTGTACGTAGTTTTGTTTACAATTTTTTTTTTTTTGTTTTAAAGATTCAGTGCCCTTATTTATTCCTCGTCAAAACTGAAAATCATATGTTTTCATGGTTCAATTAAAATATAAATTAATAAGCATATCGTAATTGAAAGATGCATGTTCCTATCACTAATGCTTTTTCAAAAAAAAAAAAAAACAATTTAAATGTGAATATTTGAGAAGCAGCTATAAATAACAAAATAAAATGTAAAACTATTGAAATTAAATTTAAAAAAATATTTTATTGAATTTTTAATTGTTGTGGTAAATAGTTTTCGCAAACAAAATTGTGTTTCTTATGAGTGTAACATTTTTGATTTAAAAATGAAATGATTATATAGTTGACACTTGTAATCTAAAATAGTTACTAAAATAGTTGAGTTAATTAATTTTGAACCTCTTAAGAACCTTTCTGGTCTGATGCCTTATAGTCTACCTAGATAAAGGTTGATACTGACAGCAGCTACAGATCAGACAAAATTTAGAAATTAATTGCTTTGGTTTTCTAATCATCATAATATCTGTATTGTATCTTTTCCTTTTTCACAAAACTTTGATACCTAAGTAAATCTTGCTTTCCACCAAAAAAAATTGAAGAAAAAAGCATTTAAATAAATATTTTTTAATAAGAAATCAGCCGAATAACATGTCTATATCCCACAAATAACATTTCTAAGAAAATATTGGAATGAAATCCTCTAAAATAGAGCTTGGAGCCTGAAGACTGTTTCACTTTGATTTGATAAATTTATTTGACAAAACAAATAAAAGTAAAAAGTTCGTGTTTCATACTTTAATTTAAATTATATTCCCCTTGCATACAAAGTTTCTTTTCATTAAAATTTAGTGTTTATTTGATACCTTTTGTTGTTGTTCAGCAAACTGGCTTTCATCTAAGCTAATGAGTTTTCTCCCACTTCCCGCAATTTCGTTGCCAACAATTTACCTGGCTACCTAGTAATAAAGACTTATTTCCGTGGGTTGACTTTGACGACATGTTTTCGTAGCTTTCGTTTCTTTCTTTTAAACAAAATAAAAAAAATTGTCCTGGGTGCTAGTTTATTATGTTCTTTGAAGTTAATTTTTGAATTCTAATAGCTTTTTTATGATGGACCTCTCACTTCTGAGCTTATGTATTTTTTGTAAAGAAATTTTGCTATTTGAAATTCTGTCAATCAGATTAAAACACACCACCTAAACGACCCTTTAATAATAGATGGCTTGAGAGAGAGCCCTTAAAATAAAATATGATACAAAAGTCTTCAAAAAGGCTATTATGAAATTATTAATTTATAGCAGGCCGCTTCGAGTGCTTTTTACTCATAAGAGACATCACGCACCATTTTAATCGCAGCAAGAAAAATCGAATTATGTTCAGAGTTCACTCATTGAAAGAGAACACATTTCGCAATCTTATCGACAAAATAATTGAATTGTGATCTTCTTTCGAGCCGATTTAAAGGGAGTTTCTCTTGACGTCTGCTCCTACTAATTGCTTAAAATTTTCATCTTCGCTGATGTCCTTCGGTTGGAACAAAAGAAAAGCCACTTCCATTGGTCATTCTAAAAAAGTAATTAAAATGGACACACGCCAAGGTTTTGAAAAAAAAAAACTTAGCCTGAAGCGCTTCCGGTTGGCTGATTAAAAAAAAGAAGTCGGTATATCAACTCATTGGGCTGCTATCCACAAACACACACTTAGATAAATTCTTTTAACTCGCTGAAAAATCAATATGGACGGAAGTTTGTTTTTTTCTTGTGTTTGAATCCTCATCAAAATGAAGGGTCATCCGGTAAATTAATTTGCCTTGAAGCTACGTTTGCTTCCTACGAGAGATGGTGACGAGATTTTCAGTGGATGAACTGAGATACAAAAACGTAACCTAAGAAACGAGATAGAGGAAACTGTTTTTCTTCTTTTGATGATTTGAATGATTAAACCTTCTTTGGTGGTGAGGACATGAAAAGGATATACCTAATATACATACCTACATACCTTCGTTTAAAAGTACTTTAATTTTTTTTCTCTGTGGTTGTTATGTTGACATTTGAAAATTTATATAACTAACGGCTGAAACGTAGACGTAGGATTGCTTTAGACATAATTTATCCAGAGGCGGGCTATATGGTCTAGGTGAAATGTGAGTCTTAAAAACGACCCCAATGCCCAAAAGGCTATAAATAAGTGGCCTAGTAAAGTAAGTAGCCAAGAAAGAATTGTAGAAAATTGAGAAAGGCATGTAGAAACAGAATATAGGGTTTCCATCGGGCGGGGCTGGATTATTTGTATGAGTCGTATTCACACGCCATCGGTAAGTATGCGCACAGCGATTTTCTAAGAGAGGGTGGAGATATTCAAATCGTCGAATTCAGTTATGGACTATACTTTAATTTTATTCAGTTTGTCGTTTACAAACCTTGGTTTGCAATGAAATTGGGGGTGTAAAATCCCATTTGTTAATAACGCTTTTCCTGAAAGATAATTAGACCCATTATACCCATTTTTAATCAAAAAACAATTTTTTTTTTGTAGAAAATCGTGATATACAATATTATTTATACTTTTAAGGAGCATCTGTATAAAAAATATAATTGTAATGGGGTAACTAAATATTGAGAAATTCGAAAATATTAAAAGTTGTTCTATGGGAAGTACTGTTAATAAGAAGCAAACAAAAATATTTTCTAATAAAAAGTAGAACGAACTAATTTAATACCACGCGCATCTTTTTATTAAAATTCTTGGAGCCGATTTCGAGAAAAATAAGTTTTTTCATAACGGTTTTTCATCAGTACCATTTTTTTTGAATTTAGGAACATGATTTTTTAAGTATTCAACAAAATAATAAAATAATTTAACACCTAGTTTTAAAAACATTGACCAAGTCATTTTCAAATAACAATTTTGATTTTTTTTTAAATTTTGGTTCACAATAATGTTTATACTTTTTAGAAGATTTACCATCAAAATGAAAAATGTTGACTTAACTTTTTTCGCGAAAACTGGAGGTAAAGAAAATAACCAATTTTTGAAATTAAAAAAAATTATTACAAAGTAGCATTTCCTTATTTTAATTGCTTCATTTTTTGTTGCCGTTATTTTTGGTCCTAAAAAATTTAATAAAACCTGTGGGCATATTAGTCAAAATCACTATGTACCAAGTTTGAAAAAATACTTTTTAGAAATATAAACTTTTACGCTCACACTACAAAATTGTTGATTTTTAGATTTAATCTAGAAATCCCAAATTCTTTCCCGTTTTTTAAACTTTGATGTGCGTTATAGATAGGGTGTCCATCTGGGTACTTTACAAAAAGAGGACATTTTCCTCAAAAAGCTTTAAAAAAAGAGAACATTTAAGACAAAATAGAGAACAAAAAAGAGAACATAAAAAAAATTAAAATAAAAGAATAAAGTGACCTAATTTTCAAGAATCATATACACACGTTGGTAGATATATGAATTGCTGAACAAAATACAACTAAAAAGTAAATACAAAATAGGCCTTAGTAGGTAAGAAATGTGGTCTGCTCGTTTTGATAAGAGTTGCCTTAATCATAAATAATACCATCTTATTATTTTTCTCTTTTACTTTTACTTATATAACTCTATCATTTAAAAATTGTATAGAAGCTTTGACAATATATTCCTTTTTTATTCTAAAATTTACCTAAGAACGAAATTTTACAGCCTTATTCTGGCAACCTCACTGATGCCTCACAACACAACACACAAGTCAGAATAACCTTATAACTCGTGGTGACTCGCCTTATAAAAACTTATAAATTATAATCTGCTCCTTGGCACAACTCACGTTGTTCTTGTGAGGTTTCTTATGATGGCTCCCACAGAATACGAAATTGTTACCACCTTATAAGAAACCTCAATCACAAAAAAATTGTGACCTGTGAGCCTCGCAACGGCCGAGTAGGGCCATTAAGTCTATTAATTGACATTGAAACACAAATTATTGCAATAAAACAAAAGCGAATTTCACTAAAAAAAAATAGATCCCCAAAGAAAAAGTGTAAAAAGATCAGAGTGAAAAAAGAGAACATGTTCTCTTTTAAAGAGATAAGATGGACACCCTAGTTATAGACCAAAAGCCCACAGTAAATTTAGGGGTGTGAAAGTGAACCGAAAATAAAGTATATGAGTCGAAAGGTGTGGTGGTAATGCTTGTGAAAGAAATGCAAGTTTTGCAGTCCCTGGGAGCGGCTTAAGATGCGTTATAGCAATTTGAAAACCTAACAAAATGAACTTTGAGGATGATTGTATGAACCAAAAAAAAAGTATTTCCATCCCTAGGTATTGAGCCCCTGAGTACAGTTCCGTATGTCCAAGACCGATTGGATGCGGCATTTACCCTGCCAGACCGTTTGAAAAACCGTAAAAATCAACTTTGATGATGATGATTTTATGAACCAAAATTTTGTTTAACCATTCCTAGGTATATTGAGCCTCCGATTACAGATCCGTAAAAAACCGTAAAAATAGACTTTGAGGATGATTGTATGAACCAAACATTTTTTTACCCATTCCTAGGTATTGAGCTCCTAATAACAGATCCGTATGTCCAAGACCGATCGGAGGCGGCATTTAGCCTGCCAGACCGTTTGAAAAACCGTAAAAATCAACTTTGATGATGATTGTATGAACCAAAATTTTGTTTAACTATTCCTATGTATTGAGCCTCTGATTACAGATCCGTATGTCCAAGACCGATTGGAGGCGGCATTTACCCTGCCAGACCGTTTGAAAAACCGTAAAAATCAACTTTGATGATGATGATTGTATGAACCAAAATTTTGTTTAAGCATTCCTAGGTATTGAGCCTCCGATTACAGATCCGTATGTCCATGACCGATTAGAGGCCTGCCAGACCGTTTATAGAACCCGAACAATTTAAAAGAAATGGGTAAAAAAATATTAAAAAACAATCGTATGTAAAGTCCCTTCTAATATTTCCTTTTTAAATAAAGTTCTTTTTGTAAACAGTTTTTGAAATACATATTAATTTTCAAACTCAAAATTTTGAAAAAAAAGATAAAAATAAATGTTCAAAATACTTTTTTTTTCAAAATTTTAAGTCTTTATGAAATCAAGGTCAAATACTGAAAACCGGATGGTTCTATGACTTTTAAAGGTGTTTTCTCGTGATAACACTTGCAGTTAGGCTGCATAGCTTTCGCTCCTTCATATTTACATTGAAGGTTTTGAATGAACAACAACCACTTGTGTTGGCTACCATCAAGTATTACATAGGCTGGAATTATTGTAATTTCATGGCTGCCACACCAATCATCAGATTCCTTTTAGTGGTGCTTAGTCTATAGTTCCAATTTTAATTTATAAATTGTTTTTGCCGTCAACTGTATTCGAACCTAGACCAAGCTACCTCAGAGGCCGTTGCACTACGCATTGCACCACCGAGGTCACCTGATTGTGCCCATCCAAAAGAAGGTTTTTGTAATTTATAATTGCATTTGGACAACTAGCATTTTTACAAGCCACAAACAAGTTAGATGTTTTTCATTCGGGTTCTTTCTTTTTCTCCTCTCCGTTATCACCGCAACAATTCGTTGTATATGTACTTTTGTATATTTTACTTTTCAAGATATTACAAAATAAATAAACCAACTTCTTAGTAAAAACAAGAAATAACGAAGTTGATGATAAATCAAGGTTGTTAAAATTATCATTTATCCGCATTCTTCTTAGTTTTATGAGAAAGTTTTTTTAATATTTTGAAAAGTAACATAGAACAGAAGAGACTTCTGACTTTTCAAACGGTCTGCCAGGGTTATCAGGAGCTCAATACCTAGGGATGGATACACATTTGTTTTGGTTCATACAATCATCCTCAAAGTTGAATTTTCATACATCATCCTCATACAATCATCCTCAAAGTTGATTTTTACGGTTTTTCAAACGGGCCGGCAGAGTAAATGCCACCTCCAATCGGTCTTGGACATACGGATTTGTACTCAGGAGCTCAATACCTAGGGATAGATACACATTTTTTTTGGTTCATACAATCATCCTCAAAGTTGAATTTTTTAGGTTTTCAAACTGCTATAGGTAACTCATCTTAAGCCGCCTCCAGGGACTGCAAGACTTGCATTTCTTTCATAAGCATTACCACACCTTTCGACTTATGTACTTTTTTTTGGTTCACTTTCACACCCCCAAAATTAAAAAAACAAAAACAGTTTTTTGATTGTAAATTGAAATGTTGAGGGTCTATCACAGTTTTCAAGTACCGTAACGTAATATGATGTACTCAGTCATACCTAAAGCTTCATTTACAGAATCTATATTGCCAGCAGTTGTTACTTCTCCGGTCATAAATTGCATCGCTTTGAAGAACTCCCACTTCGGTTGGTTCAATGCTCCTCTTGAACTCTTAGCTTTATTTGTACTATTTTGCAGAAAGATTATTCGCAAATTCCTGAGTTTTTCTTTGGATTCGTCTGTCAAAACACCAATATTGCCGCAGCGATCTCCTGGAATGCGGCATTTTTCACATGTTTGTTCATATATTTGCTGTCGCCCTTTCTTCACTTTTTTTATACAATAAATGAACGACGTTTCCAAATGAAATAAATAACAGAATGAAATTAACTTTTATTATGACATTTCATATAGAATCTACAAGTACTTGCTGCAAATGCTTGCTGCGAGTGATTTTTAACTTTGTGGTTGCTTAGCGGGACAGAGGTAAAGAGGACCCTGGAGGGAGTTAAAATACTTTGAACCCGCTAAGCGGAGGGGGCTATCCAAGATGCTTTTGTCCATGAAAACTGTTGACATTGGTGTCTGCCTAGCGAATATATTACCACAATTTTACACCTACAAAAAAAAAACAATTGTGGGCTTATGACCTACTTCCTTTCCTTTATCATATTAAGATCTCATTGTAGATTTTTGGTCCACCAGAGTGGGTTTAAAGTTCAGAACTGATTTAATTAGCCAATAGAAATGTAATTCTGTGTAAAATATGCGTTCGCTTTCAAGAAAGCAAAACACTTTCACAAACTGTTTCTGAAAACAGGAAGCGTTTTCTGAAAGTGATTTGCTTTCTTGAAAACGTTTTCAGGAACTAGTCACACTGTGAAAGTTTTTTTTTCTGAAAGCGTTTTCAAGAAAGCAAAACATTTTCAGAAACACTTTCAGGAAAGTATTTTTTGGGTCATCACACTATGAAAGTTTTGCTTTCAGAAAGCTTTTTGCGGAGTATAGTTTCACCCTCGCTTCGTCACTCAGTGCCAGTTGAATTTAAATCCGAGAATGTCTTAGTTAACGGAATTTTCTTTGCTTTAATAGGAAAATAGAATAAAAAGTAAAAAGAAAGAAATACTACTCAAAAAATTGGTGCAAGATAAAACTCCCGATTTTGTTTTATTAATATACATAGCTATTTACTTACTTGTTGTTCTGAAAATACAGTCATCAAAAAAAAAAACAAAAAAAAAATCAACAAAAATGACTATAACAATTCTTAAGGTGGCTATATCGTCATGGTTTTGGTTTTGTCTGTTTTACCCTCCTAAAAAACAGTATGGGGTGTCCTGTTTGGTACTCCCTTAACTTTATTAAATTCAACATTATCACCGCATTTTTTTTATGTGTAAGTTTTAATTTTGTACCGAAGAATTTTATTGGGTCAGTTTAACAGTACTATACTTAATAGTCTTTTATTTTTCAGAGATACTAATTGAAATCTTAAGCACCTACATACATTCTACATTCTTATACGCTATAAGCATATTAAAAAAATGGGCACGACTGGATCGCACAAACTTGCTCTAGTAGCTAACAACTTGAATGTAGCTTAGAATTGACAATGTGCATTTATTCTATAACATTATGATATCATTAAAAAAAAGTTTTAAAAACAATTTAAAATATAAAATATAATTATTTTTAATAGCTTATACGGATAGAGCTCAAAAAAAGTATGCTTTCTGATTTGTTTGATAAATATGAAATTATGAAAAAAAAATTTCAAAATTCGTTAGAGCGTTTTTTTTTTATAATTTTTTATATAAAAAAATTCTTGAAAATTAAAAAAAATTAAATTTGGTATGCCAACTTTTAGTATTTAATAAATTACAATTTTTTCACAAAATTTGAAAAAAAAAATCATGTACCCATTTTCAAGATATTGAATTTTCAAAAAAAAAAAATTATATGCAAAATTGTAAAAATTGTAAAGGACCTCTTACACAAAAAATTTGGTTCAAATCGTTGTAAACCAAAAAATCGGTTCTATGACAGGTACCGTTAAAAACCGTTGTAAAAAAAAATTATACTAAAATAGTAGCTCGTAATTTTTTTTTTCAAAATCGTTAGAGCCACTTTATAAATAAATCAATTTTAGTTTATTGGTTGTATGACAGGTACCGTTATTTTTCGAGCTAAAAAAAATTCAATTTCCCCTCTAGGGAATCCCATTAGAACCTTAAGTCCAAAGTTTGAAAAAAATCGCTTCAGCCGTTCAGGCTGTAGGTCGAGGTACATACAGACAGAAGGACAGACGGACAGAATTTCGAGACCCATTTTTTTCGCGTTGTATATCATCGTAATGTTAGGGAAAATTATTATCTCGAATTTTTTTTTATGGACGAATCCTAAACTTGCCCTATACTACGTATATCGCAAGTAATGTGCACGACTGGATCGCACAAACTTTCTCTCGTAGCTAAAAACTTAAACGTGGCTAGAAATTTATGATGTAAAAGTACATATAGCTATTGGTTGCAAAATATTATGATGTCATTAAAAAAAAATTAAATAAATAATTACTATAAATTAATTATTTTAATAGCTTTGAGATTAAGAGCTCAAAATCAAGTATGCCATCTGACTTGTTTGATAAATATAAAATAATGAAAAAAAAATAATTTTTTATACTTATACAAAATTTTTGGCTCATTTTCAAAAATACGCAAAATTATTTGCGTTGTGAAGGAGCTCTTGTATAAAAATTTTGGTTGAAATCGGAGCAGCTGTCAACGAGAACAAAAAAATCGGTTCTATGATAGGTACCGTTATAAACCGTTATTGGTGAAATTTGTTTTCATCAAAATATTGGCTATATACCTTAAGTAGGAAATGCACTTCTTTTTATCAAAATTCTTGGAGCTGTTTTCGAGACAAATAATTTTTTTCTTAACGGTTTTTCAACATTTGTATGAAGGTACCTACCGTTATGTTTGAATTTAGAAAGATGATTTTTTCAAGTATTCTACAAAATAATAAAAAACTATATTAATATTACACCAAGTTTTAAAAATATTGACCAAGTCGTTTTCAAAATATTTAGTTGCCAAAAACAAATGATTTTTTTTTAATAAAAAAAAAATTTATTTTGGTTCATAACGTTTAAACTTTTTAGAAGTTTTACCATAAAAAAAAATAAAAAAATTCAACCAAACTGTTTTCGAGAAAATCAAAAACCAAAAAAATGCCTGTAGGTACTGGAAGTAGCAAAAATATCTAATTTTTTAAAATAAAAAATTATCAAAAAGTAGTTTTTCCTTATTTAATTTTTTTGAATTTTTGTTAACAAAATCCTCGAACCCGTTTTTGAGATAAGAATCTTTTCCTTTTTGCCATATAGTACCTTTATCGCAAGTAAAAAAGAATGGCTAATTTTCTTTTATACGATGAGATGATATGACTTGAGATGGTGCCTACAAGGAGTTCAATAAAACTGCAAGGAGCTAAATAAATACTGCATTGTTCAAAATTGTGTCACAAATCTGACAGCGTTTCCAAATATTCCGTTCCACATTGTTGATACCGCAATAATCGCACAATCAATACAATTTCATCCTTTTATATTTAACAATAAACCACACATACATATTTCAAACAAATTAAAATCCCTAAAAAAAGGATAATATTTATAAAAAAGAATCAAGAAATCCATTAAATAGGATATTGTATGATTTAAGAAAAGGTACCCACACAGCGCAGTGGTAAACGAAAATTATTAAGATTATTTTTAAGGGATCAATAATAATAATCACATCCTTTTCCTTCTAATTCCTTTCATGTAAGAAAAAAGATACAAAATATGAATGACAGAAATAGGAAGAAAGGATTAAAGGTAAAAAAACGTCACTTATTAAACCATTATTGTGAAGTTATATTCGCTCTCAAAAAAGGGATTTTTGTATTGAATACACATTATTTGAAAAAAGGATAAAATTTGATTGATCTTTTAGATTCTGTTGTATCATTATGTTACAACAGTTGTCTTTGGAGGTCCTTTTCAATTTTAAATTTTGGGGATGTAAAATGTTATCCCCAAAGGAAAAACATTTATGAGTATTTTCTCTTCAGGGAGATATTAAATAAAATTATTAAACATTCTTAACAATCACAGAATGTCGCATATAAATGCTGAACGTACAAAATATTTCTATTGTCGATTCAAAGATTGATGTTACACAACCATCAAAAGGGAAACAATACTCCAAACACACATAAACATAAATAAAAGAGTATTTTCCATTATGATTTTTTATTTTATTCAGCAAGATAGATACAGTTAAAAGGTCATTTTTAAAGAAGCAAAGATAAATAAAAAAAAGCGCGCGCATCATCGAACCATCCAATCAGGTAGCGGGTGTCCTTCATAATAGAAGTTTTTTGAAGACACAAACAATAAAAAAAAAGAAATCAAACCCAATTGCATAGGCACCGCACAAAGGATTACAGTAAAGGGAAAAGTGAAATTGTGTCATTTTGTGCCATAATATATGTCACTGTATAACGCGTAGGTAGGATGAAGAGCATGACAATCTACCTATATCCCACCTGGCCTTTGCACATAGGTATTCTGTTTCTATCTGAAGAAATCTTACACTTATAGATAATAGCATTCTGGTATACAGAAAATATACATACCTATATTTGTACTGAAGGACAAAACATCGACATTGCGATAGACAGTAAGAAGGTGACACTTTAAGATTGATTTGATGGTTGATTGTTAGAAATATTTAAGGAAGGATTTATCAACTGAGTATAGTTGCGAATATAAGGACATCCTTTTCCGATTCTCTTTATGAATATTTCAGGGCTGAGAAAATTTCATAAAAACTGAACCACAAAACCTATTTTCATGAAATTTTAAGGAATGATAACCATTGTGATGAGGAATCACTACAATCAAATTCTGACCACTACCACGCCCACTTGTCCAAAAGAAATTCATATCGTCCAAATATTATCTTACAAAAATTAAGAAGATCTTTAGATATACACTGCGCGTCATATGGTTATAAGCAGGCGTTTGTGAAAAGTTAAACTGAAATGTATTCTGTTATGCAAAACAGATCCAAATTTTGTGTGAAAAAAGTGAGAATTTTAAATATGCCATAGAAGAACCTATCTTTGCACTCCAAGAAAAAAAGTAAACGAGAGCGAGAGAATAAATATTAGCTGAGTCACAAATAAGACTAGGAAAATTAAAAAAAAAAGAGAACGTGAGAAAAGTGGGTCTCGCAATTCTGTCTGTCTATCCGTCTGTCTGTACCTCGGCCTGCAGCCTAACCGGCTGAAGCGATTTTCTTCAAACTTTGAACTTAAGGTTCTTAGAAGATTCCCTAGAGGGGAAATTGATTTTTTTAGCTAAAAAAATAACCGTACCTGCCAAAAATTAATTTAAACAAAAACCGCTCTAACGATTTTTGAAAGGACAATGGGCACTTTTGTATAGAGTGTGTAGAATGGATGTAACACATCCATAGTACTCGATGAGTACTATCTTTAATTGTATGGGCAAAAGTTTGTATCGCGTGCAGGGAAGGTGTTATGGACGTTAATGTAATCATTAATGCATCTTTCATTTATAGTGTAACTTCGGAACGACTTGACCAATTGAAGTCATATTCACACAATATGTTAAATGTTGTTAGACAATAGTTTCTAATTATGAACGGATCCGGTAGGTGGCGCTGTTGTCAAGTTATTGACAAAAATTCTCTATTTATTAAGCAAAATCGCTCATATTTAAATGTTATATTGGTTTATTGCAAGAAAAAAAAAATCACAAAATATATACTCGATAGGTTGCGCTGAATTGGAGTTATAAAAGGAGAATGGATATTCCGTTTTGAACATGTCTAAGCGACCATTAGATGAAGCACGGTATCTGTCTTAGTCTTAAGTCAAAGCCACCTACCAGGTCCATATTTTGTTTTGCAATAGTTAAACCAATATATTATATAGGTGAGAATGAGCAACTTTGCGTTATAAATAAAGCATTTGCTAATAACTTCACTCCTGCGCCACATATCAGCTCTATATTTTGTGATTTTATTTTCCAATGTTACATTTGAATATGAGTGATTTTGCTTAATAAATAGAGAATTTTTGTCAATAACTTGACAAGATCGCCACCTACCGGATCCGCTCAGAATTATAAACTTTTGTCTAACAACATTTAACAAATTGTGTGAATATGACTTTAATTGGTCAAGTCGTTCCGAAGTTACACGATAAATAAAAGATGTATTAACGATTACATTAACGTCCATAACACCTTCCCTGCACGCGATACAAGCTTTTGCCCATACAATAAGAGATAGTACTCATCCAGACCTTTAAAATGATATAGGTCACAATGTGTTACACCGATAGACCAAAACGGCCATCCTAAAAAACTCGAATTCAACGCCACCTATCGGGTCCATATTTTACGATTTTATTTTCTTGCAATAAACCAATGCCACTTTTGAATATGAGCGATTTTGCTTAATAAATAGAGATTTTTTGTCAATAACTTGACAAAAGCGCCACCTACCGGATCCGCTCAAAATTATAAACTTTTATCTAACAACAAAAAATATTATTTTTTTTTTTGCAAAGTCGATATCTTGAAAACGGAAATACTAAAAATTGGAATACCAAATTTTATTTTTAAAAATGTTCAAAAACATATATCTAAACAAACATATATCTACCTAATTAATTTTTTAGAAATCCTCTCAAAAGATTTTTGATTTTTTTGTTTCATACATTCGTATTTATCAAACAAAACACATGATGGAATAACTTATTTTGAAATTTATATTAATTTTTAGTAATATTTCATATTTTAACTTTTTTTCATGATATCATAATAATTATGGACCCAATGCATATGCACATCGTCAATTTCTAGCTAAGCTACGTTAAAGTTATTAGCTAGCTTTTTTTAAAAAAAAAAGCCTAAACGGCGAACAAAAAAAAAAAACATTTTTTTATTTCGCTCCATTAAGTCAGATCCACTGTGCTTAGTAGGTATACGACGCAGATGAATATTGACCATTTTATTTATGATTCCATAACTGACGACTGATTCTAACTCTTTTTTATATTATAATTTTCATTCAACTGAAGTTTACGTAATACTCGTAGTAAATTAAATCAAATTTACACAGAGTTTAATATAATTTTTGTACCGGTCCTCTATTAAGGGATTCTTAACTTAGTTTCGGCCCACATCCTTGCATTCCCCAGTTTCTCTAGCTTATAAACTGTGAGCAACATGAATCCGGTAATCGAAGTTAGCAACTTTGAAAAATTGATTTTTTTTCCTCCTCGTCCCCACATTGCATTGGTCTATGCATCTATGTATCCATTTGCCATCTTTACTTTGGGCATAAATGAAGATTTTAATTGTGAGGTGACGTTGGAAGATCTTTAATTGAACTCGCTTTATTATGACAGAAAAAGTAATCAAACAGCACCAAGATAAACATACACAGAGAAATACTTTCAATCACAAAAAAAAAAAATATCTGCATTCCTTCGCTTTTGAAACTCAATAATTTAATTTAAATTAAATCAGCATATTTCATTTTATAACTAAAAAGCAAACTTAATTGAACTGGGAATTTGCGGAATTTCTGCCCGCGTGCCATTCACATTCTATCGTACAACCACATCGATATCGCTGATGACTAACCTCTGAAAACTAGGACACTTTTCCGCATTCTTACGTCCGTCGCCGTCGGCAACAAATCGACCACGCAGGAGTTTACGATTCTCCCTGCTTCACTGATGTTATATGAAGATTAGTTCCGAGGTGTGTAGATGATAATAGTTCTTTTGATTCTCGGCTGATACAACTCCCCGAGTTTGAAAGTTGAAATCTGACCATGTTAGGTAGTAAGTTGACATTACACGAGTTTTACGTAGTTTTTAACCGATCATTTTTCTGCGCGAACGTCATTCTAGAACCAGAGGTAGCTTCTAAAGACAAATCTTGAAACGCATTCTCAAAATTGTTCTCCGATTCGATATAGCATACTATAATAAGAGAGGTATTCAAAAATCAACAGGCTATTGGATTTAAATCCAAACTAGCATATCCTTCCACTTAGCTACCAGACCAAATTATCCAAATTCCCACCAAACATGACACAAGAAAGCACAAAACCATAGATAATAAATCAAACATCCCCACACACACGTCACATTGTCATGTGTTGCTTTTCTGCTTCATAAAATAAACCTCAACACAACACACAAACCCTCAGTCACATCAGGTCCCATACATAATATTTATTCTAAAATATCATGTAACCGCCACTTACCGCTCATCACGTGACACAAATTAATGCAACATTTTCCACAATTTTCATCTAGAATTGTGGGGAAAAAACTGTAAGCCGACAAAATGGTGACAACAAAAAACTAAAAAAAAAAAAAATAAAACAAATCAACCCTTCTAAGGATTCATCCCTTTATTTTGTTGGCTCTCCCATGTCTTTTATATTTTTTCTTAAAATCCTTCCCCAAAAAAGTAGTTTTTTTTTAACATAAAAAAGATTCGAAACGATGATGATGGCTCAGTATGTGTATAGGTAAAAATACATCTCACACCACTCGGTTTGTCTGTCTATTAAGTACTCGCATAACATCTAATCCAATATGTAGCAAACTGTTAATACTGTTATTACATCACACACAGTGGCGGATCCAGGGTGTGGCTATAGGGGCTAAAGCCCCCCCCCCATAGCCGATTGGTAAAATAATTTTAAATGTAGAAAGCAATACATTACAACGTATAGAGTTTTATATTCGTCTAAAATATTGTTAAGATGAGAATTTTGATCGACAAAATAACGTGGTTGGGGCTTCATTTTTAAGCCCTAAGGTTGGGGCTAAAGCTTGAAGTGAATTGGACAAAAAAAAACAATTGTGGGCTATGAATAATGGACATGTTTCATGCAATGACAATTTTTCCTTAAAACAAAACCCAGAAAATTGAAAAAAAAAAAAAAAAACTTGAGACTAATATGGTCTGAGAATACTGGACAAAAAACGTAGTCAGGGTGAAACAACTTACTCCCTAAAAACTAACATTATTCCAGAGAGCTTTTGGGGCATAAGTCTAAGGATTGTCAGAGTCCGAAATGCGGCTAAAGCTTGAAGATATAATTTAAAAAAAAAGGTCGTCGGGGCTTAACATTTACATATCAAAAGCAACAACTGTTTAGACTAAAAACTTAGCTAATTTAACGAAAGAAACCCAATAGAGGCTAAAACACTAAGAGATCACCGGGGTGTAAAGCTTAGTGTAAATGTTTAATACAACAAGAATTGTTTCTTACGACCTTGGCTGGGCTAAGAGAATTTTGGGGCTTAGTTTTCAAAATTTGAAAGTTCTAAAGCAATACATACAAAATATGTTTGGGCTGAGCAATTCAATACAAATTCTTTAGTCGAGGAGCCAAATTCCAAAAGCGTGAGAAACTCTGTGAAATCAGAAAAATCTTGCAGGTGGACATGAATATTTACAATCTCTATAGACTCTTGAGTGACTTACAAATTTTTCGACACATTTTTTGAGCAGGAATAGAAAAGCTGTGTTAACATGGCCCAAAAAATTGTCCGTTTTTTTTATTTTTTCGTAAAAGATGACCAATTAAATGACCACTTCTGACCACCCAACAACTTTTTTTTGACCACCCACAGTTTTCGGAAAAATCGATTTTAAAAAATGGGGGCCAAAAGAACGCTGCCCCCAAAAATCGATTCTTTCAAATTTGAAAATTGCTTTCAATGGGTTTCTTTTTGGACATTAATTACCACCCTTTAACTTTTTTTTTTTTTTTTTTTTTTTTTTGAGGTGTTCAAAAGGGTAGTTATGTGCATTCAAGAGGACACAAGCGTCCACAGGTTTTTCTCAAAATCCACCTCTGTCTACCAACTCCTAATCTCACCTCCACGTGGTGAACATCGGGTGTCTAGTACCTCAGCTGGAGACGGGGTTTAAATCCCCGTGGAAAGCTGTTGGGGACAGCCAACGAGAGAGGGGGGGGGAGGAGTGTTCCCACTAAGGCACTTCTCCTTTCATCGAGGCGGCAGCGGACGAATTCTGACGAATTCTCTAGATGGAATCAACGGTGGCGTCTACAGTTCCAGTTAGGTTGAACTACTTAGTGAACACCTTATATGGGCTACTACGACATATTTGTAGCTCAGGCCTATAAGGAGCGGTTTATCCGGCTCCCTACCCTTGGAGTTATACGAAGGGTCTGGTCCTCCGGGTCGGGGGTTGTGCGTCGGGGTAACTTCCCTACCACGTAAAAAAAAGTTGTTCCGAAACAACAACAAGCCTCGGATATGGATGATTTTAAAGTTGACGACCCCAGCAAACGAAACAAGGACAATGAATTTCGGATCTGCACGTGGAACGTCCTGTCCTTATACAGAACACGTGCAGCCGAACAATTAGTGGAGAACCTGGACAGGCTAAAGGCTGACGTAACAGCCATCCAGGAAGTGCGATGGGATGGAGAGGGCGTACGGAGACTGAAAACGTGTGACATCTACTACGGCGGGTGCTTGAAGGAACAGGGTCAGCGCCTCTTGGGTTGTGGTTTTGTGATAAGGGGAAGACTTAGGCAAGAAGTCTTGGGCTTCCGAAGTGTAAGCGAGCGCCTGGTCACAATCCGCATCAAAGGCAAATTTAAGAACATTTCGCTGATTTGTGTTCACGCCCCCCATGAAAGGAGAGAAGACTCAACCAAAGAAGCATTCTACGATCTCTTGGAGACAACGTATGATATGTGCCCGAAGTACGACGTGAAGATCATTCTTGGTGACTTCAACGCAAGATTCGGAAAGGAGGGCATCTTTGGTTCAATAGTCGGAGGACACAGCCTACACGACGAAACTTCCGGCAACGGACACAGGCTGGCAGACTTTGCGGCGGGGCGAAATGTCATCATCTCAAGCACCTACTTCCCACACCTCAATATACACAAGGGGACTTGGCGGTCGCGTGATCAAGTAACCGTCAACCAAATCGACCACGTTGCGATAGACGCGAGACATGCTTCCAGTATCTTGGACGTCCGAACGTTCCGAGGGGCCAACATTGACTCGGATCACTACCTGGTGGTAGCTAGACTACGTATGCGGATATCCATGACGCGACAACGCAGAGCAGATGCTGTGAAAAGATTCGATGTCGAGAAGCTTAAATCGCAAGAGACTGCCAGAACTTTTGCAGACCACGTAACTCTTAATCTCTCAGGAGGTCCGCTACCAGCATCAAGTGCAGAGGACCAGTGGGAACACTGTCAACAAGCCATCAGAAGTACCGCCTCTGATGTGCTGGGTTTCACTAGGCGAATACAACGAAACCCCTGGTTCGATGAGGAGTGCCGGCTAGCGCATGCAGCTAAGGACGAGGCCTACCAGGCAATGCTGCAGACTCGAACAAGAGCTGCTGAGAGAGTGGCCCGGGAGCTCTACGGGCTGAAACGAAAAGAGGAACGCCGACTTCTCAGGAGGAAAAAGAGAGAGCACGAGAAGCGGGCGGTAGAGTCTATTGAGGGTTGTAGCGGTAGGGGAGATGTTCGAAAATTTTATCAGAGGGTGAAGCGATCCACCCAAGGATTCAAGGCTAGAACGGAAGCCTGCCGAGATGAGAGTGGGATTATGGTAGTAGACACACAGTCAGTGCTGAGGATCTGGAAAGAACACTTCTCTAGACTGCTTAATGGCGAAGACAGCCAAGATGCCGCTAATAGGCAGAAAGCTCCATTCAACTTGGACGATGATGGCCAAGAGTTCCGTCCTCCCGACCTAACCGAAGTTCGGCTGGCGATATCCAAACTTAAGTCGTACAAGGCTGCAGGTGCGGATGGCTTACAAGCCGAACTATTTAAATCAGCGGGAGATGAATTGGCTAGGAGCATACACCAGCTCATCTGCAAAATTTGGTCGGAGGAAAGTATGCCCGATGAATGGAACCTCGGTATAGTGTGCCCCATCCATAAAAAGGGAGATGTTCTGAAATGTACCAACTACAGAGGAATTAGTCTCCTAAACGTCGCTTATAAAATCTTGTCGGCCATCCTGTGTGACCGCTTAAAACCTTTTGTCAACGATCTGATCGGCCCTTATCAGTGCGGTTTTAGGCCAGGCAAGTCAACCGTCGATCAAATGTTCACACTCCGACAGATTTTAGAAAAATCCCGGGAATTCCAGATCGATACACACCACCTTTTTATCGATTTTAAAGTCGCGTATGATAGCGTGAAAAGGGACGAATTATACAGAGCCATGTCGAGTCTCGGCATCCCTGCCAAACTCGTCCGCTTGTGCAGGATGACGATGGAGAAATCTCGCTGCTCCGTCAAAATTGGTAAGAACACCACCGATTCCCAACACCAGCGGTACAATCTATCAAAAGTCCGTTCAATTGCTTGCATATGCGGATGACATAGACATTGTCGGCAGAACGAAGCGAGCTGTAGCAGGGGCATTTGCGAGCATTGAATCGGAGGCGGCTAGAATGGGATTGGCGGTTAATGAGGACAAGACGAAGTATATGCTGTCATCGAGAGAGGAATCTCAACATCGTCGACTCGGGCAAAATATCACGATGGACAGATATAACTTCGAAGTTGTCAAGGACTTTGTCTACCTGGGCTCCACTATTACATCGCAGAATGACATCAGTGCAGAGATCAAGCGAAGAATTACTCTTGCCAACCGCTGTTTCTTCGGTCTAAGAAGGCATTAAAGTAGTAAGGCCCTCTCTCAGAGAACCAAGGAGACTTTATACAAAACCCTAATCATCCCGGTCCTGCTTTATGGGTCAGAAGCATGGACACTGAAAGATTCGGATAAAAATCTGCTAGGGTGCTTTGAGAGGAAGATTCTTCGTGTGATTTTCGGTCCGGTGTGTATCGAAGGAGTATGGAGGAGAAGATTCAACGACGAGCTATACGGGCTATACAGCGACGTTGACCTGGTCAAAAAGCTGAAAATACAGCGGCTTAGATGGCTGGGGCACGTGGAGCGTATGGACAGCAACGCACCTGCCCGACGAGTCTTCGAATCCAACCCCGATGGGGTACGCAGTAGAGGAAGAACCCGTAACAGGTGGCGCAATCAAGTGAATGACGACATCAAAGCACTCGGTGTGCGCAACTGGAAGCGGCTAGCTAGGGACAGAGCTGGCTGGAGGGGCTTGTTAGTTGAGGCCGAAGCCCATCCTGGGGTGTGAGCGCCATCAAAAGTAAAGTAAGTAAGTAAGTTAACTTTTTTTGAGCACCAACAAAATATTTTTTGTTGAGTAAGAATTTTTATTAAGGGTGCACATTGAAGATAAGTATGTTTTTCAAGATGGTCATCTTTCAAAATAAAAAACAAAATTTTTGTTCAAAAGTGAGAGATGAACATCCCCATCTTCGATAATTGTGTTTTTCCAAATGATGATCTCTTAAAATTCCAAAAAAATATTTTTTGTTGAGTAAGAAAATTTATTAAGGGTGGTCATTGTAGACAAGTATGTTTTTCAAGATGGTCATCTTTCAAAATTAAAAACAAAATTTTTCTTTAAAAGTTAGAGCTATTTTAAAGGATGTTCATCTCCGATAGTTGTGTTTTTCCAAATGATGATGTTTTAAAATTCCAGAAAAAATATTTTTTGTTGAGTTAGAATAATTCTAAAGATTGTGAAATTTTTATAATTGTGTTATCAACAGTTGTCATCTTTTAAACATTGAAAATACAAAAGAAAAAAAAATGATATTTTTTTTTCAAAATTAAAAAAAAAGTATTTGTAGGGGTGGTCAAAAAAGGTTAAATGGTGCTTATTAATGTCCCATTGAAAGCATTTTTCAAATTTGAAAAAATCGATTTTTTTGGGGCAGCGTTCTTTTGGCCCCCCATTTTTCAAAATCGATTTCTCCGAAAACTGTGGTTGGTCAAAAAAAGTTGTTGGGTGGTCAAAAGTGTTCATTTAATTGGTCATCTTTTTACGAAAAAATAAAAAAAAATCGGACAATTTTTGGGGCCATGTTAACACAGCTGAATAGAATAGAAAGTGTATGTATGTAGCGTAAACGAAATTTTATTAACACTTTCAGAATTGGGCCGTGCAGCTTATTTTTTAGAGCAGCTGTTTCGTATGCCCGACTAAAAGTCTTGAAATTTTGATATTTTATTTTTCGATCCACAAAATATTATTTTCGTGCTTTCCAGTGACAATCTAAAGAAAACAGGTAGGTTCGTTGATTTGGCTAACTAAAGAAAATGAGATCTCAGAGGACTGAAACTGTCAAAACACATAAGAGCTTTTGCCAGTAAGACCACTTAAATATCATTTTTCTGAACTAGCATTACAAACAGTTTTTAAATTTTGTTAAAAAGGTGAAGTTCAAAGCATACCTTCAGCTTATTTAAACAAACACTTACATAATGTACATAGGTGGGCACTTGATACTTGGTATCTAATCAATTATTAAGCAATAGAAAAAAAAACGAATTTGTTCGTACTTGAAGTTATAAAACTAGTTACACTACCATGTTTTGCTGAGCGTTAATATTGGCATCTAGCTCCGCTTAAAAAATTCTTATTATTGTGCTTTATTTAAAAAACGAAAATTTATAGCGCGATAGGAGCGGATATAAAGGAACAAAAAACACGGCTATTATTAAAGGAAAATTGATGTCAAAATTCGTTTTCTGTTATATAACTCCATATGTACAAACTCGATTTCCAAACTCAAAGCCCCCGCCACAGCCGAATCCTAGATCCGCTACTGATCACACGCATCCAAATATGTTATTATTAAAAACCCCTTGAGAACGGTTTACCGTACGGGTTACTCTTCAAAAGATTCTTCCTTGGATAGCTATACAAAAATCTCATGTTCCGGGGAACCCCTATTCTTAGGACAGATTAGTTTCTAGGATACGCGCTGCAGAAGATCGAGTTCCAATAGAGAAATAAAAAAAGTGTCGAGTGCCTAGCGCAAGTTCATAATTGTGAAAGGAAAGGATGAAGATGATGTTAAGAAAATTAACCCCAGGCTGACACACGTGATACAAACCTGGCGGTACTGTGTTATATCCAAATCGGTGCTGTGACCTAAGACATCTAATCTTATCGGTACTTTTTTGTATTTATTTGATAGCCTGTTTGTCTTCTTCTTTTTTTAATGGTTATATTTACAGTCTTTCCTTATAAGACGATATTATCCCCCTTAAGTGATGCAAGATGTGCAGTTGAGATCTAATTTAAGGGTCGCGATGTGATTTGAGCATCATGATCGAGGAATCAAAAGATCAGGGAATGTAACCTCTATGTAGGTATATGTGTTTTGAAAGGTGTTGGTGTTTCAAACTCCATTTTTTAAATACAAAATACCTAGCATAAGAAGATAATTGATGTTTAAAAACCATATATTTAGGGGATTTAAGGAATTTAAGGAATTTTGTCGATTATTAAGCAGAAAGGTATTTATTTTCGTTTACCTATGAGTTGTTATTCATTCTGCAGTAGGTAGCTACTTATTTGCAAAAACACCATTAAGAATTAATAGATAAAATAATAAGTTCAGTAAGATTGTCACCTTTAGAATAAAAAAAGGAAGTGCACTTTGAGTTAAGTTCAGAGAATTTTTGCAATCTAAAATAATATTAGAAATATTTTAATAACAAACTTACAAAATTTAAATTATTTTATTATTTAAATAAAATTGTACCTTTTTGTTTTAATTTGTATGCGACCCGTTTGGAAAGCTGTGTGAGTGGGAACCCCGAAGTCAAAATTTTTAGTCCATCTTTTGTCCATCGTTTGTTTAGCAAAATGACTTTTTGACTTCGGAGGTTTTGCTATAAAAACGAAATGTTGAATAACTTTTGAACGAAGGTCTAAAATTTTTTGGGTTGCTATATAAAAGAAATGTTGCATAACTTTTGAACTAAGGGTGGAAAAACGATTATTTTTGGTGAATAACGAACACACTTAGTGTCATCTTCCTGAGTCATCTATTGGGGGCAGTAGATGAGTTTTTTGAATTTGGGGAGTTGCTATAAAACAGAAAAGCTTAATAATTTTTTTCCTGAGGGTGGACAAACGATTTTTTTGGTTGGACAAACGTGGACAGACGACGGATAAACGATTCTGATAAACTCCACCCAAAAATTTTGACTTCGGGTTTCCCACTTCACACAGCTCGTTTGGAAACTTAAAGTTTCAACGTTCCGAAAGTTGAGTGACAAACACAAGAAACCTGTGGTACCTAGGAATGAAAGGGACTACATTAATTTCAAATTAAAATTTTAAAGATATTATTTGAACTCTTGATTTTTTTTTACAATTAACTGAAAAAAAGTTGTCAAAAATTGTAATTTTTGTTTCCACTGCGATGACGATAAAGATAAAACCAAGTTTAGGAACAATACAATTTGTTCATGATGTAATTAGTTTATAAAACTATTTTATCTATAAGAATCCCGACCGTTTATTTCTTTGGGCTCTTTATTCCCTGGGTGGGTCCTAAGGGACAAGGGTTTTCTATAATAATCCCGTTCATTCCTATTACCCATTCTTGAAGCTGTTCATTGAACAAGGTTCTCCGTCAAGAGTTGAGACTGCTTATTATTCTCTAGATTGCGTGCTAGGGACATAGGGCCTCCGATAAGAAGGCCTTCGTAGTCCTATTCAAGGCTATCGGTTGACATCTAGGGACATTGTTAATGAAATGCCGTTTTAGTATGTTATTGTAAGAAATTGGAAATTATAAAACACAATCTATATGAAATAATAAAATTATAAAATTAAGTTATAAAATTAAACCGAAACCATAAAAGGAATTTGAGAAGACATCAAAAAGACATAAATAAGACTGTTCCTTTTTTATTCGGAGTTCTAAAACCCTCCAAACCCCCAGATTCGTTGCTTCTTTGGGTAAATTCTTGGAATGCACTGAGTCTAACTTAGCCTTCGAACGAAAGCATCACAAGGTACATAATAAGCTTGGTGAAAAAAAAACCTAAGGGTAACATGAAGCTGAAGATCGATCCAATGATTTAAAAGAATTTTTTTGTGAGGGATCTGGAGATATTTTGAAGAGAATTTTCAAAACTGTAAAATTGATTTTGTTGTGCTGGAAATTTCTAGACGTGATATTTTTTATTTTTTTTTAATTGTGTTATTTAATATTATTTTTTAATCAAAAATCGTGAAAAATAATTTACCTTCTTTGTGTCGGAGAATCTCAGCCAAATTAATTGCTTTATGAACCAAATAAAATATGTCTAGGTAGAATGGATTGAACTACAGACGTGACATTTTTTATTTTTTATTTTATTTTTAACCGTTAAGATTTTTTACTAGGTTAAAGTTATAAGCAAAACTTTGTAGCCATATAACTGGGAGCTGAAAAATGATAGGATAAGCATAAAAACACTTATTTTTCATAATTTAAGAACTCTCAACGTGACTATTTTTTATTTTGTTTTATTTAACGATTAAAGCTCTTTTTTTACAAAACGAGAGAATTATAACAACAATTTATGGCACCCAAAATAAGTTGGAAGTTGTATGATGGTTTGATGCAGCTCAACAGCGATGTTTGATACGTTGTTGAAAAGATTATTTTGTGTTCTCTATTTTGTTATATGGCCAATAAGCTGTAATGCATGGGGTTCAAAAGATATTTGGAAAATACGCAAAATAGATCAAATATGCATTATTATCGCAAAGTAGATCAATTATGCATTATTATGCAAAATGCATAATTGATCTATTTTGCGTATTTTCCAAATATATTTTGAACGCCATGCGTTACCTTTTCAACGACAACTACGTATCACACATCGCTGTTGAGCTGCATCAAACCAATCTACAACTTCCAACTTATTTTGTGTGCAAAACATTTTTGTTTCTCTTGTTTTGTAAGAAAAAGAGCTTAATGCTGAATTTACGTGTAGCTTGGTCTGCAAATATGAAGAAAAGTAGAGCGTGACAGATGTATGTCAAAAATCCGTGCGTGTGAAAGAGAACCACCAAGAAGATGAACATATTCGTCTTCACATCTGCATTATGGCACTTCCTGTAATCTGATGCATGTACGAAGATCTTCTGCATTTTGGTGTTCCCTCTCTATCCAACAAATGAAACATTTAATTTTGCATCCCCTTTTTTGCAGAAGTCAGACGATGATACATGTAAATCCACCATGAATCGTAAAATAAAACAAAATAAAAAATGGTCACGTTGAGAGTTCTTAAATTCAGTGTTTTTATTTTTATAGTATCATTAATCATTTCTCAGATCCGAGTTATATGGCTACAAAGTTTTTCTTATAACTTTTAATATAACGTAGTAAAAATTCTTACTGGTTAAAAATAAAAAAAAATGTCACGTCTGTAGTTAAACCCATTCTACGCATTCTACCCATGACATATTTTATTTTGTTCAAAAAGCAATTATTGCGGCCTAGAATCCCTGACAAAAAAAGGTTAATTATTTTTCACGTTTTTTGATTAAAAAATAATATAAAATAATACATCAACCAAAAAAAAACTAAAAAATATCACGTCAAGAAAATTTCCAGCACAAAAAAAAAATCATTTTACAATTTTGAAAAATCTCTTCAAAATACCTCCAGATTCCCTCACAAAAAGAATTTTGGGATAAATCATAGCCTTAATGTCATACATAACAAAAAATGGACACGACTTGATCGCACAAACTTGCTCTTGTAGCTTACAACATTAACGTAGCTAGAAATTGCTGAGGTATATACATATGTATTGGTATCACAATATATTAATATCATCAAAAAAAAAAGTTTAAACTAAATTAAATATAAATTATTGCTATAAATTACTATAAATTTGTTATTTAAATGGCTAAAAAGTTAGAGCTCAGAATAAAGTATGCCTGTATGTATGATAAATATGAATGAATGAAAAAAAAAATCAAGAAGTGTTTAAAATGTGAACTGTTTGTAACATGTCTACATTAGTGAGAGCCGTTTTTGGTGAATGTCCGTTGTTTATATCAGATTTATGAGTAAAATTCTGATGTTTGGGCAGGTGCTCCAATAACCCACTTCAGGCGCGAACGCAGGAAAAAATAGAGGGGGGGGGGGGGTCTTTTGAAAAATTTAAAATGTTAATAAATATTATATTTTATCACGAAAGGTCAAAATCGTGACTTGAAGGACAATAATGTTTCAACTCCGATTTAAATGAAAACATCTATCTTTAAAATTACCTACAAAAGTTATTCTTAAAATGAAACATTTTCTCTGAATTAAAACATTCCTTGCCAGCCTGAGCAGCACAAGATTTTTTTTTTTTAAATCGACAAAAAAACTAAATATTTCATAATCAATTGCATACAAATCTCAATCAGTTTTATTATTAAGAAAGTCGAAAATAAAAAAAAATTCTTTAAGGTAGGTAGGAACTGTTAGAAGGTTCATGCTTTCATTTAAATTGTTTATGTATTGTAGTCCTTTTACGAACAAATTTCTTTTAGCATTTATTGACTGGTTTGTATTCGTAGACTGCTTGATTCCAATTCTTAAGAACTTGCAGAAATCTTCGGCATGCCTAATACTTGCTTTGCTTCTGCATATCTGCCAGTGATCGATTGCTTCTCCAAGACGATATTAACAATTTCGTTTTATGGTGTCATAAAAACGGTTTGAATCTGAACCCAATTTAATGTCAAGCCATGACTTTTTCTAAAAAAAGGATTCCAAGTTCATATAATTATAAAATTTCCGAACATGTTTTACTTCGTGTTCAATGTTTTAAAGACATTGGAGTTCATTTTACTTATACGCTTGATTTTTCGGAACACATCAATTTTATTGTTAAAAAAGCCAACTCTATGTTGAGATTTGTAAAGCGATAGGCTTAGGAGTTTAAAGATCTTTAGAAGAGCCACTGAACAAAAAATGCAAAGCTGTTCGTCAAAGCTGATTTTTTTACATTTGATCCATGGTGTAGATCCAAAATTTCTTGGTCAGCCAGCTGGGAGGTGAGTCCTTCGCTCCTGACACGCCCCCAAACATGTTAAAAAAAAAATGGAAAATGAAATCGCGTTCGTCAAAGCTGAAATTTTGTAGAAATATTCCTTATCAACTATAAAACAAGAAAACATTGGTCAGCCAAGTGAAACCCGGGGCCATCTTTGGTCAGCCACTCGAAATAGAATTTTTCTTAATATTTTTCAAATTAATCGATTTATCTCGATTCGTTTTATTCAGAGAGAAAAAAGTTATATTTGGAATATTTCTTGCCTAAGGTTAAACCCTCTAAAGTCAACCCCCAAGGAGATAGAGAGGGTGATTCACTTTAGGTGACAAAAAGCTTGAGCATGTAAGATTGGTCGAGAAAAGAAAAAAAATCGTATAGGAGGTGGGTTTTGTTTCCACTCGTATATGTGGGGGGGTAAACTAAAACAGCGACTTAAAAGAAAAAACAAATTATTAAAAGTCAATGACAACACTTACAATGCCCTGTTATAACTTTTTGCATACCCAGAAATCTCTTCCTTAATTTTATTTTTAAATAAAGTTTTTGGAAAAAAAGTTTTCAAACTCAAATTTTTGAAGAAAATAAAAAAATGGTCACACAATTTTTTTTTTTAATTTTGCGTAATTAAGTATTATTTTTGTTCTTAAAATTCAACGCTCTTATCAATTCGTAATTACGACTACAAGAGTCCGACTAAACTATGATTTCAGCAACCAGTTGATTACTCAGGGGAACACATGTGTTGCGGTATATCTAAGCCAAATTATATTTTTCGAATGGATTTTTGTGTTTTGAATTCAAATCTGAATTCAAAATTGCTTGATTTTCAAAGTGTCAAAAACCGAGTTATTCGTTGTTTTTGAGGTTAATTAACACCTCCAATTACATTTTACCCAAAATTATTATATGATATATGAAACTACTAATCTTTTCTTCAAAAACTTAATCTGAATTTCTCCAAAATTTTAATTCCTCTTCGAGAAATCGAGTAGCCCATAGCGTTATGGTTAGTGCGTTCGACTGTCACGCTGGAGGTCTGGGTTCGCTTCCCAGGCTCGTCCATCTAAAAACTAAAAACTTTTTTCAGGGCTTCTGCCTCTTGCGAGGAATTGACAAATCCTCCACTAGGCCCTGGTTCTTCACGAATTGGGTTGTGCCACCCAATTTAAAATGTATGAGTTTTTCATTATCATCTGGGCTTAGTTGGGAGGCAAATATGGGGAGGCGGAGACTTAAATTAAATAATGATGTTTCGAAGGATGGAGACATTATTAGAAAGATCCAATTTGTTTTGTTAAATGGGAAGATAAGTACCTTCAGTTTGACTAATGATTATTAACCTCAAAAACATAAAAAACATGTGTTTATGTTCTTTTTGACTAAGATATCACGAAAACCTGAACCAATCCAGCAATACCGGGTTCAGATCCTGACTTTGACTACAAATTAATAAGAGTATTGAATGTTGGAAACAAAAATAGTACTTAATAACGTAAAATTTTGCAAACCAAAAATAGTTTGAACAAGTTTTTTATTTATTTTTTTCAAAACTTTGAGTTTGAAAACTTTTTTTCCAAAAAAAAATTAATTTAAAAAACTTTATTTAAAAATAAAATAAAAGAAGAGATTTCTGGGTATTTAAAAAGATACAACAGGGCATTGTAAGTGTTGTCATTGATTTTTAATAATTTGTTTTCTCTTTTAAGTCGCTTTATTAGTAAACTGCCCCTCCCACATAGACGAGTGGAAACAAAACCCCCCTCCTATACGATTTTTTTTCTTTTCTCGACCAATCTTACATGCTCAAGCTTTTTGTCACCCAAAGTGAATCACCCGTAATAATTTAAAATAAAAAAAGTAAAACAGAACTTTGTTTAAATTATAACATGAAATATAATGAATTTAAAGAGAACTTTTTTATTGGGGCAGTTTTTTCTTAAATATTAACATGGACAAAATTTAAAAAAAAAAACTGTTTTTCGAGATGTTTGCCGCTCTCTATCTCCTTGGGGGTTGACTTTAGAGGGTTTAACCTTAGGCAAGAAATATTCCAAATTTTGAGAAGAACAATTTCTGCGTATAACGTTTTTCTCTCTGAATAAAACGAATCGAGATAAATCGATTAATTTGAAAAATATTACGAAAAATGCTATTTCGAGTGGAAGACACACTCGACGCCGAACAAGCAGGTTTCCGCACTGGATCTTCCTGTGTGGATCACATCAACACCTTGCGGATCATCATCGAACAGTGCGTTGAATATCGATCATCGCTTCACCTGCTGTTCATCGATTTTGAAAAGGCGTTCGACAGTGTCAATAGAGAATTTATTTGGCTTGCTTTGCACAGGAGGGGCATCCCAGATAAATTGATTGCTATTATCAAGGCTACATATGATGGATCCAAATGTCACGTTTTGCACAAAGGTAGGCTGTCAGAGGAGTTTGAAATCCAAAGTGGAGTTAGGCAAGGCTGTATACTGTCACCAATACTGTTCCTGTTGGTGATAAGTGACGTACTGCACGCAGCTTTGTCAAATGGAAATGGAGGAATTCAGTATGGACTCTGCAATCTCACCTCAAATACGCGGACGACGTATGCTTACTCTCTCATAGGATCATGGATCTCCATCAAATGACAACAAGGGTGGAGAGAGAAGCTGAAATCTAAGGGCTTAAGATCAACTCGGCAAAAACTAAAAGGATCAGCCTTGGAACTTCCTCATCAATCCAAGTAAATATTTCTGGTAACCGGTAGAGATAGTAGAGGATTTCCAATATATAATATATAATAATATATCTACGGGTGGCGGAACTGAACTGGACGTAAGCAGCCGAATCAGAAAAGCAAAGACTGCGTTCGGAATGCTGTACAAAATATGGAGAAACAACTCTTTTAGCTTAAAGACCAAGCTACGACTGTTCCGCTCCAATGTTGAACCCGTTCTGCTTTACGACTGCAGCACTTGAAAAGTCACTGACACTGTCACTAGAAAGCTGCAAACCTTCGTTAATAGATGTCTACGAAACATCTTGAGGATTTTCTGGCTCAACCGTATCGCCAATGCCGAACTTCATGCGAGAACGGGTCAGGAGCCCATAGACTCCATTATACGAAGAAGAAAGTGGCAGTGGATTGGTCATACGCTTCGAAAAGGCGATCGGTGCATTGCATCTCAAGCAATGCAGTGGAACCCGCTCACACAGGCCGGCCTAGAAGTACATGGCGAAGAACGGTCGAACAGGAATCGGCACGACTAGGGAAAAGTTGGAGAGCTGAAATATATTTCAAGAAATCGTACACGATGGCGCGTAGGTGTAGTGGAGGCCCTATGCCCCGTAAGGGAAACATCACGGACGTAATAGGTTCGAGGACCTAAGTAAGTAAGTATTTCGAGTGGCTGACCAAAGATGGCCCCGGGTTCCACTTGGCTCACCAATGTTTTCTTGTTTTATAGTTGATAAGGAATATTTCTACAAAATTTCAGCTTTGACGAACGCGATTTAATTTTCCATTTTTTTACATTTTTGTGGGCGTGTCAGGAGCGAAGGACTCACCTCCCAGCTGGCTGACGAAGAAATTTTGGATCTACACCCTAAACTCTATCAAATGTAAAAAAAATCAGCTTTGACGAACAGCCTTGCATTTTTTGTTCAGTGGCTCTTGAACTATTACGTAACCCTCGCTCTTTACAACTGCTTAGTTCGACTCCACCTTGAATATGCATTTCAGATATGGACTCCTTTCTACGAAGTTCATAAAAATAGGATAGAAGCAGTACAGCGTTATTTTATTCGTTTCGCGTTGAAGGGATTACAAGGGGCAGATCCTTATAACCTTCCGCCTTACGAGCATCGAATAGATCTTCTTCAGATCCAAACTTTGTCTCAACGGAGGATCAGTAATGAAATTGTATTCGCACACCACCTTATAAGTGGTGTTATCGATGCGCCCGAATTATTAAATTGCTTAAGTTTCAACTTTCGTGGATGGGCCCCCAGCCTTCGCAGTCTGGATTTGATGAACTTACCCCAGTATCGTAGTGATTATGGAATGCATGAATCGTTAACCCGTATTGCAAGCTTTTAAATTTAAATGAAGGTATTTTTGACTTCAATATTAATAAAATTAAACTTAAAAGTGTATTGAAGACCAGTATACCACGCTCATAAATTTTTGTATAAGTCACAATTTTTGCGTTATTATTGTTTTATGTTTTTGTTCTTGATTGTCTCATTTTGTGTTGAGAATCCGTTCTCCTTAGTGTTTTTTTGTAGTCTATCTGTTATTACTAAATACTAACACTGCGCTAAGGGATGAGCCGGTGTACACATTTTTGTATTGGCAATTCTTTAGTCGTAAGTTGCAGCTTGATCTCTTTTACAAAGATCTGATAGTGTATAAAAAAAAATCGATTTTATTTGTTTTCTGCAAAGCAGACGGGAGTTTTTTTAATAAATTTGTGTTTGTAAACATGGCAGCGCAGAAAATCCAATTATTAAAAACTGAAATCTTCTTGGTGAAATTTGGAACAAAATATTCTGTGAACGCCAACATTTTTGGGGTTTGAACCCGCAAACCCCACCCCTGCGTTCGCGCCAGACCCACTTGAGTCTTTTGGATAGAATACAAAGAAGGGCTATAAAAATGATAGAAATATAACGGAAGCATTTGAACCTCTCAAACACCGCAGCAATGATTCATGTCTTTCGTTATTTTACCGTGATTTAAATAAACAGTCCCCTAGTGAAATAGAAGACAATTCAACCGTAATACTCGTGCTTCTATGAATGCCCATCAGTTAACCCTTGATCCCAGCTTCGGACGTACTGTTAAGTATAGAGATTCTTTCTTTAGTTGCACTACAAGAATGTGTAATGCTTTACGTGGAACCATTTTGCCTTGCCCTTTCGATATTCAGAAATTGAAAACCATTGTGGATCGGTATCTCCTCTTAAATCCTTTCCTTTTTTCCTAACAATAATTTAACTTAGGTATTCAAGTTTTCAGCTCAACTCTTTTTTTTAGAAACACCTAACCAGAAATTTCATAGATTTGATACGATACAATTTTCTTCTTCTTTTAACCAGCGATTGTCATGATCTCGAGGGGGACCACAATTCTCCCACTCAACTACTTCCACTTGTGGGGTTCGCCGGGTTGACCTCAGAAAACGTCGACAGGCCTCCCGGTCTTGGATTGTTCCATGTCTGAGGCCAACTAAATGCAGGTGTCGTTGTATTTGTTTCATCCAGAAGTTTTTGCGCCTGCATTTCTTCCGCGATAGTGTTGGAATGTCTTGTGCTATTTGCCTTTTGAATTGGGTTCTCGTGGCATCTTCTTTGAACATGACAGTACCAGCTAAGTTGGTCATGCTGGATTTTCTCCAAGATGATATTTTTGACGTGTAGGCTTCCTCGAATTCTCTTGCTTCTTATTCGATCACGCTTTGTCACTCCTGCTGTCATGCGAAGCATCTTCATTTCAGCTACCATCTGAAATGTACTTCTTGTACATTGTCCAATACGTGAACCGTATGTGAGCGCTGGACGAACAACTGCTGTGTAGAGCTTTCCTTTCAGCTTAGGGGCATGGCAGAGTTTTTATGGCATGATACAATATTGTTGTTAAATTATTATATTTACATTTACTTTTACCCAACACGATTTAGACCAAGAATCATGTTCAGAAGTTTTTTTTTAATGTCGGTAGCTGAAACTAAAAACAACAAAAATTAGAATAAACAAATCAATCTTCAAGTCTCAAAGTATAAAAGCCAAAGGAAAAAAATGTTGAACTCATTTAATTCAAAAAGTCAGCAACGTTCATCCTTAACCCTTTTTTCACAAACATAAAACCCAATTTATTTCTAGAGGACTCAACAACTTTTTTTCAATTTAAAAAAAAAAAAAATGTCATCACCTGTCAGAATTCAGGCAAAAAAAAAAGAATTCTATTTTTTTATAAATAAGAATCCTTAACCAAATCCAAACGTGCTGCGGATGTATGTTTACTAACCCAAATTTCTATTGAAATTAAAAAAACCTATGCAAATTTTTAAAGTCACTCTAATAATCAAATGATGGCTAACAAAAGAGTTCAGATTTCAACCCTACCATGCAATGTACAGAAAAGTGCGTGTTTAATTTTTCGCTGCCGTTTTTATTCTAGTTTAATAAAAAAAACCGTCACCCCACACAACAGGCTGGGTATTCAGTTTTTTTTTTTTAAACTACTATCAGCTGAATTTATTAAAAGCAAAAGTGAAGTTTCGTGTTGAGTCCTGAGGAGATTCGCAACCCTTTTTGAACACAGGACTTAAAGGGTAAAAAGAATCTCTTAGTGAATCTTTTAATTTGCATTTTACGGTATTGAAAAAGGATATTAATTTTTTTCTTGTGTCGAGGCTTTGTGTTTGACAAGTGAATGCATGCATGTGTTCAGCTAGGTATGGGGTTGAGCACGAACAAAAAAAGGGTTGTCTGGGTGAGCAAGGACCCCTAGTAGTTTTTTTTGTTCATGTTCATATCCTGTTTTTGATGAACGACAAAAAATGTGGGTCTGCATGTGCTCAGTATGCAGACTGTAGACTAAAGATTTTTCATCTTCTTCGTTTTACTTTTTTTTTAATTCCTCATTCATTTGTAGTGTAGATGAAAAGCAAAAATACAGGGTATTCACATAGTATATATTAAAATGTGATGGAATAAAATTTTAATTTTGTTGATATGACCATTTTTTTCTAAATATGAACAGAAATTGATATCTTACCTACTGTTACTGATAAGGCTTTAAGGGCCATTGTTTGAGTGACTAGATCGATTTTAAACTCTAGTTTACAAACTAAGTTCGAAGAATTAACTCGAATTTATCTAACTTTGAAACTCGAGTAATAATCTATTACTGAAAAGCTGGAGAATATTAAATCTTAATATAAATAAAATACAAATTAAAATAACAAATGTATTGAATTTATAGAAATCTAAAGGAGGCAAATAAGTGAGACAAATAATATATGTACATCATATTAGCGTGGGTCAGATTTAATGAAGTTTGTTTGATTTGGATGATACCATCACTGAGGGAAATAGTCCGATCTAAAATTAAATACGGTCGTATTTGATGTAAAGTATTTTAAATGAAGTGGCGCATTTTCACTTTTACGTTCAAACAATGTTAATTTGAATATGCGACGTAATTTTAAGAGATTCAACCTAGTTTCAAAGTAAAACGTATTTATTTATACATTGAAATCAAGTTTTGTACATTTACAATCCGTTCTACATTCTTTTAAAAGTGAAACGTTATCATTTTTAAATTAAGATCCACATTTAAAGTGCACTCAACCTTGTTTCAAAGTGAAACGTATTAATTTTTACATTGAAATCCACATTTAACATTGCGATCCACTTTCGTGGCATTTGAAGTTCCATCAACGTAGTTTCAAAGTGTTGCATACTTAAGTAAAGCTGAATTTGTTTTCATTTGTAAGCTAAATATAAAGAATTACGAGAGCGCGTTGTAGTTTGTCGAAGTAGCTCCCTTACATTTGTGAACAAATTAAACGCGCACTCAAAATTCACTCTCATTTAATCGAAAAACAATATTTAATTACTTTTTATATATTTATTACTACGCATTAGGTACTCATATCAAAACGTTTCAATTAGGGCCAGTTTCACAGTGAACACTTACCGGAATAAGTTGCACTTAAGTTTTGCATAATGGTACTTTTTGGTTTTTTTTGCAGTCAAAGTTAGTGATACTTAAGTGCCCAACACGGGATACTTAAGTGCAACTTATGCAGGTAACTGTGCACTGCGAAAATTGGCATTTTGTATCCTATATTTCGCACTTATGTTCCACTACTGTTACTATGAAACTGGACCTTAAATCTTCACAAATACATAAATGATTCATCACAAAAATGAAATGCGTCGAGCATAAATATACATTTGTCTTTGTCTTACATAAATTTAAACAAAGAAACGTGGCGTGGCGTGGGTATCCATTTTGAATAAATGCCTAACCAAGCGGAGTTCAATCTACGTTGATTCGAAGTAGATAAATGCTGTTTTAAAAATGGATGAACTTGATTTACCTATGATTCCACTTTAAATCTACATATAATCGTAATAAAATCAAGTTCGGTTTTAAGTATGGAATCACTTTCAAATAAAGTCGCTCCACTTTGATTTAAAAATTTTCGGCGTTGGCGCCAAATCGTTCCGAAAAATAGTAGAAGCAAAGTATTTTGCTTTGATTTTACGTTGTACAACCTGGAAGAAATTGATTAACTTATTTAAATAGGAAATTTAATTTTCTAGAAAAATTTGTTGACCTTTTAATTAATAAAAACTACCATTAGGAAGGTTTTCATATAGCTTAAATATAATGGGGCATTCAAAGTCGTAGATAGATCTAGGTTTAAGTAAACTTCAGTTTATGCTGGATTTACATGTATCTTCGTCTGCAAATATGGAACAAAGTAAAGCGGGACAGATGTATGCCAAATCTCCGAGCGTGTGAAAGAGAACAATCAAGAAGATGAACATGTTCGTCTTCATATCTGCATTATGTCACTTCCTATAATCTGCATATACGAATATCTTCTGCATTTTGGTGTTCTCTCCCTACCCAACAAATGTTAATTTTAATTTTGCATCCCTTTTTTTTGCAGAATCAGAGGAAAAACATGTAAATCCACCATTAAGACAATTTTGGCTCAATGAATACAGACCGATTTTAATTACAAATTGTTGGTTTTAAATTTTTATAAGATAATAATAAAATGACTGAAATGACTATGAATACGCGTGTAGTTTGAAGACAAGAAAACAATACTATAGGTCCTTTCCCTCCGATTAGATGGGTGGGGCAATTTTATAAAAAAAAACCTTAATTGAAAATAAATTTTTTTCAAAACCTTCGATATTGTGCTACAGAAGCGAAGACAATTATTTTATTAAATTTAAAATCACTTTTTTTAAATATTTTTAAACGAAAAATGAAGATAAAAAAGTTTAAATAAATTTTTATTAAAATTGTATATGTAATTATAAGTACCTACTCAGGTTTTTTGTAAGATGGTCTTATTAATTGTTTTTCGAATGAAAAAAAAAAAACAACTACGCTCTTAAGTCTTCTTCTTGAGACGTTTGAATATTACAAAAATAAACAAAAAAAAAAACGTACCTACATCTTTTTTTAGTAATTTCTCAAAATCTAGAAGACATACAAAGCAATATTTTTTTTTAATTCAAACAAATATAAATGCGTTCATCAAACAAAAAGCTAAATCAGTAGGTACGAACTATACAGCATTCAAATAAAATTAATCAAAATATTTGTTCACCATTTTCTTTGACAACAAATTTGACTATAAACAAATTAAAAAAACATTCTCTAAATAATTTGATCTAAAGGAGAATGGGTATTTTTGAATGAATTGCGTCCAATTTGCAAGTTATGTAACACTGCTTCTTAAACTCTATCATATAAAAAATCTTAATGAGCATTATCTTTGTTTTATTGGAGTTATTCTGTATCTCGTGGAGGAAAAGGTTTAAAGTCCATTTACACAGTTTTCAGTTATTTGGCTATAACACTTGCCCTGCACGTTATACAGACTTGTACATGCGTTAACGTTTTTTTTTCATATTTAATCTTCAGAGTGAAAATAAAATTCATATTACTCCAAAATCTCAAAAATACTCGAAAAATGGATGAGTTTAGTCGTGAGCACACTTCACACCATAGATAGCATCAGAGTGTCCTAATTAGTTTTTTTTAACTTTTTTTAAAAGGTGAACAAAATTTTTTTTTTATTAAATCAGCATTTGTAAGAGTAAATATAGGTTTTTTTGCTTAAATCAGTTAAGACTTATATATGTAGTTCCGATGGCTTCGTTTACAAGTAACCTGTACCAAATCACGAAAGCCTAAGTATAATTTTTCGAATAGCACTAAAGTATCTTACTGCTCCAGTATTTCATCAATCATAGTGATATGCATTCAAATACAGAGGCGGTAGTGTCCGCTATTTCCCAAACTGAATTTTCAAAAAGCACAACCCCAAAATCGAAGGTTAAGTTTTAACAAAAAAAAGTTTGTTCGTCAACAATTTTGTACGGTGTCTGCGCCTAAAGTCTTACTTCACCCATACAAATTATGGAAATTTTGTTGTTTTTAGCTTACATTTTTTTTATTTACTCGCATATTTGCGGGTATACTTATTTGTTTTTTGTATTTTCTTGTTTTTGAACTATTTTTTCAATTTTTAAAACTTATGTATATATTCTTTACCCCCTCTGACCTTGCTACTACATATATACAAATCATTCATCCGACCAAAGCTAGAGCAGGTATAACTCCCACATTTGGGCAGGTGCTTCGCAAACTTCTTACATCTCCATGATCGGATCCAAAACAAAGCGTTAAGATTAATAGGGAATGGCACTATCGACGCAGCGATAGACACCCTTGAGCATCGTCGAAAAGTTTCGTGCCTTTCCTTTTTCTATCGCTTTTTTACAACAATTTTTCTCGTGAAGTAGCCAGTTGCATTCCTCCCCTGAAACAATTTTCACACAACACCGATCAAGCCAGGAATGCCCACCAGTTTACCCTTGAGCCCAACTTTGGACGTACGGTAACATATAGGAATTCGTTCTTTAGCCGCACGACACGTATGTGGAATACTTTACCAAACTCGATATTGCCCACTCAGTATAACCTCAAAGCATTCAAGATCAATGTTCATCGGTTTCTCCTCCTTAATCCTCTATAACTCTATAACTTTCCTAACTGCTCGCGCTATGATAAATCATTATAAGGGTACCACAAATCCCTTGAGTGCGCGTTAATTATAAATAAAAGTATATACTTATTTGTACTTATACTTTTTTAAACATTTTATGTATTTTCTCAGGAACTATCAACTACTCCAAATTTTGGTTTTTTGTTGATTTTTATTAAAGGAACCACAAAGAATAATTAAAGGAACCACATTCAATAATTCATGTTTCAACAAAAATAAAACATTGTATTCCAAATTTTAATTTTTTCCATTTTTTAATTTTATTATAAATAGGGTAAGTTCGGGCATTATGGTGCACCTCGCAAATACCACACTTTCAAAACTACAATTGAAATAAGAACGATGCAAAAACATTCGTCTTCACCGAACACGTGCCGGATTATCATCGTTAGTTGATAGGACTAGTTTAGTACAATAAAAAAAGGTAAACAAAAAAATAAATCGCTTCTGGGCGCCGATATAATTTTGCTTTGTTTTTGATTGTGTGTATCTCAGTAAGCATATAGCGCACGTGTTTGGTGTAAATAGTAAAACCTAGAGTACAGTTTTGGGTTTCTTGCGTAACGGGAAATATTTAAAAAGAAAAGAGAACTTAGTTTTTTGTGTAATTTGATGTTATGCCTTAATGTTCTTATGGCGCTAACATGTAAAATAAGCTTTATACTTACTCCAGCGGCTGCAAAGTTGTACACTAAAAACCAAAAGGCTATAAGAACGCTTAACAACGAAAAAATTATATAAAGCGACGTGAAAATCCAGCTAGCCGACGACTCTTATGAGCCGGAAGATTTTGGCGAAAGTATTTCCGCCGGTTGTGGTGAACACTATACAACAACAACAAAAGACTATCCTTTATGGTCAGTGGTCCCCACCAGTAGCGGATCTAGGATTTGGCTGTGGGGGGGGGGGGGGGGGGGCTTGCAGTTTGGAGATCCATTTTGAGACCTTAAGTAATAAAATTTGCTTGTCCCAAGATAAATTTTATAATTTATAACAAATAAAAGAGATCAGTTTAGGTTTAATGCAAGACCGTACTCAACTTCAGTCGAACTAAACTTCACGACAACGCGGCAAAACATTACTTTTTATGAAATTTAAGAAGCTATATCGCACTAAGCAGCAACTGAACTTCATACGAATTCGTGTGAAGTGTAGTTCCGATGCAGTGCAGTTCCGCCGAGTGCGGTCCAACCTTTAAGGCTCAAGTATTTATTTTTTCCTTTTCCTTTAATGATATCCGTTTTTTGTGTGCCTTTACATCCGCTCCTGTTGCGCTTCAAAATGTTTTCAATACAAAGTACAATAACAATTATTCATAATTGCTGTAGCGGAGATAGAAGCAAATTCAAAGGCGCACAATAATTTTTAGCCATATATGCTTGAACCACGCGTACAAATTCGTTTATTTATATTATGTATGTGCTTTGACACCGTATTAGACCTCTAAGATCTCATTTTTCCTGAATTATCCAAATCAAAGAGAAACTATTTTGTTCAAACTGACATTTTACGAAATAAGACAAAGCTGCTCTAGGAAATAAGCCGCGGCCCAATTCTGCCAGCGTGAATGAGTTTTCGTGTATACGCTGCGTACGCTTTATAGGTATTCATGCTAAAAAAAATTGTCGACAAATTTGCACGTCACTCTAGAGTCTAGAGGGATTGCAAATATTCATTTGCTTTTGCATGACTTTCTGAGCGCGCACAGAGAAAACTCACGCTTTTGGAATTTGGCTCCTTGGCTAGAGAATTTCTATTTTTTGTATGTACAATTGCCTTGGACCTTTCAAATTTTGAAAACGTAGCCCCGAAAATTTCTTAGCCCAGCCAAGGCCGTAAGAAACAATTCCTGTTGTATTAAACATACACTAAACTTGACATCCCGTTGTTCTCCAATGGTTTAAGCCTCAAATGCGTTTCTTTCGGTAAATAAGCTTTGTTTTTAGTATATACAGTTGGGGCATTTGACACGTTAATGTAAAGCCCCGGCCATTTTTATCTCTTTTTACTTATCTCCTCAAGCCTTAGCCCCCACTTCGGACTTTGACAGTCCCTAGTATTGAGGCCCCAAAATTCTCTGGAATAAGGTTAGTTTTTAGGAAGTAAGTTGCTTAACCCTTGCTAGGTTTTTTGTTCAATATTCTCAGACCTTATTGTTCCAAAGCTGTTTTTTTTTGTTACAATTTTCTGGGTTTAATTTTTAGGGAAAAATTGTCGTTGCATTAAAAATATCCATATTCATAGCCCCCAACTTAGTTTTTGTCCAATTCGCTTCAGGATTTCGCCCCAATCTTAGGGCTTAGAAAAATTATTACATAACATGTATGCAAAATAGTTCAGCCCAAACCACGTTGTTTTGTCCACCAAATTTCATATCTTAACAATATTTTAGACGGAATATAAAATTCTACACGTTGTAATGTATTGCTTTCTATATTTCAAATTATTTTATGATTCGGCTGTGGGGGGGGGGGGCTTTAGCCCCTATAGCCATCCCCCTGGATCCGCTACTGGTCCCCACGACTCATGTACTGCATTGTGATGGATGTGGACGTTTGAATCAGAAAGTAAAAGCTGATCGCCATATTGCTCTAATTTTCTTTTTTATTATTTATGCTTAAACTAATCTGAAACACCCTGTACAAATACTTTTTTAATCTCCATAGGTACTTCTTTTATATTCACTCTTTCCCAGTGCACTTTTAAGAACTGCTAGCAACAAAAAAAAAACAAGGGAGAAACTTATCAAAAATTATAAATTCACCAGACAAAAGGGTTGTGTGAGAGGGTTAAAACTTAAATCGAAAAAAAGCACCCATCTGGGTGTATAAAAAATGCCTTCATCCAGAGCAAAACATAAAAAATCCATATCTGCATACACAAATAAATTTTCATCCACGAGTGTATACTCGTACCTACTGTCTGCCATCAGGAAAAAAAATGAATTACTCGCACAAAAAATGTACCCCACATTAAAATCAAAGAAATAAAAAATCGTTAGCAACCAAATTTATAATGGGGAAAAAATATGGGCACAATTTTTACTTTTTTTTAACTGTGATGAGCTAAGGGTTTTTAAATAAATATATCTTTCTTTCTTACACTTATCTGTCAGCGAAGGATAAAAATCTCTAATGATGAAGGTACTCTTAACATTTTGAAAGAGTTAATATTGAATGCGTATGCTCGTAACTTGTGTATAGGAAAGCAAAAAATGAGGGTGGGTTAAGATTTTTTTTTTAGCTATGGTACAGTTTTTTTTATATTTGAAGCATGTATAACCATGTTGCGGGCAATAACAACTTTAATCAGACTACACGCATTCAATTTTTTTGGAGGTTATTAAAAACTCTAAGTAGGGTTCTTGAGTTTGTCGTTCCAAGTGAAAGGAAATTTTTGGTTTCAAGGGATAAAAGATGATTGGCAGTGGCACATTTTTATGAAGATGAGTGATGGCTCGTGACGAAGAATACTGTTTTAAAATTTAGGACAATTTAAATGAAATCCTTCCAGTTTGTGTCTTGATAGAAATTATACTTTTGCATGAATGAGAGGCTTATCCAAGTTTCCAAGCAAGTATACAGTGTCAGAAATGAGTCATATAGACACAAGGAGATGGATAAAAATGATAATAATCTAAGCCATTGTCATTTTTCATATGAATAAGGTGTTGCGATTACTTTTCATTGAGAAGAGGAAGGGTTATTAGATGTCTTCAGCTTGTATCACTTCTGGATACAAATGCTCCACTTTAGAAAGATCCGTGAAATATGTAGTTATTACTAAGTCTAGCTTAACACACTTTATGTCATGTATCAGGCCTGTGTTTTTAATTCTCGTTTGAGGAAAAATGCAGACTTAGTAATGAATATAGCTTTTCTCTAGTATCTCATTCCATCACAGTGAATTTCAATGTGAGTATTAAAGCGAAAGGCACCACATCCCAAATAAAATTCGTCGGCAAAACAGAAAAACAAAATTAAAATATCGATCACTCTCCAACCCGTTTTGCTTAAAAACAGAAGAAATATAGCTCCAAGCTATAAGTGCGTTAAAAAGAAAGAAATAAACGCCTGAGAGAAGCTAACGAAAAGGACTCCCCCAAACACGAAAATGAGAAAAAATCCTTTTTAGTCATGTTGTTGTTGTGTCTTTTCTTCTCCACCCCAAAGTTAAAAAAGAAAAAAATTACTCTACGAGTCAAAAACACAAGCAAAAAATAAAACCAAAAAAAATAATAACGAACAACGGATACGGATGCGTTCGATGTCTCAAAGCGGGGTAAAGGGTAACAAGTTTAAATGAGAAAAAATCAGCCACCCTAAATTTTTTTTGCCTTTCTACTATATACTCGTACTCTTCCCTTTCTAAACCTACTTAATTTCTTTCACCCCTTAAGACCAAGCTTCAGGACTCCAGCATGTTCTGACGACGAACATAAAAAAAAAACAACACTTACCGAAAATTTCGTCGATGCTTTTACTTTTTAATAGCAAACATTTTTTTTTTGCTATTTGCATTAGGGGTTGAGGGCTGATGGGGTTGTTACGCTGAGGAGTTTGGAGTACGCGATTGATGATGATGACTTAACGGAGAGGCTCGCGGATAAGCATTCTGCCATGCGACACGCAAAAACTACAACAGCTCACAGAAAACCAAATGAATTTTGTGTGTGTATCGTGTAAATATATATATACGACTGGAGACTACAAAAACCCCAGAGAAGGGATATAAGGGAACAAAGCAGAGGTCTGTGACGGTCCTTAAGTTCCAGATCAGAGCCGGGCATACCAAACCATTATATTGGTAATCGCAGGCTATGTAAATTTGATGTTTGGAATTTGTTTTCGTCTTCGCCATCGCGCATCAATATTTAAAGGTGAGCGGATCGAAAGTATAACCTCCATTACTGTCATGGCAAAGAAATTTAACCTTCTGAAGGGAGTTTTTTGTTTGTTGTTTTTTTTATAGATAACAATGTTCCAGTGTTTCGAATTTTTAAATGTTCAAATTATGCCAAGAGTATATTCCGTCTGCTCGACGGTAAATCAAAATTAATGAAATTTTCATGCAATACAACAAAATTACGGGTTAAGGGGAAATATATAGATGTAGATACAAACAGAACCACCCTTATGACCTATGATTCTAATTCAATTGATTTTGTATTTGAATTCGTGAATAGAGAAAAATCTATGGGAATTTTGTTTTGCCATCTCATTAAAACTGTTATAAGGGGCTGCTTTGGTAAGAATCATTAAAACTCATAGCGAAAACCTTCTAAAGTTAAATCTGGGAAGGAATATGGTTTATGTTATATTTTCGACTATTGTTAATATTACTAAATTAACTCGACTTGTACCTACATTACAAGGTCTCCTAAGCCAACGCGAAATATTTGCAGACAAGCAAACTTTCGTTGTTGAAAAGTTTTCAACAGCTGAACATATGGCGTACTGCACAGTTGTTTTATATTTAAAATAACACGTCTTAACAAATGCGATGGAGCGAAACATTCGCAACACTGCTTGAATTTATTCATTATAATTGAATTTATTTATTATAATACCAATAATATTAATGTGCAAGAGCATGCAGAAATTTGGAAAAATTTCAAATTGGTAGTTGAAGACTTTTAAATTCATTTGTGATAAGACTGACATATTATTACAAACAGCAGAATAAATACAACGTTCTTCGCTATAAGCTTTGTTTGTTGATTTTTCCCGTAAGGTGCCGGTAGAATCTGGTATGAACCAGGGCCTCAGCCAACATCCAACAAGCATTCCCTAGCCAGCTCCGTCTCCGTCAGTTTCGCACGCCAAGTAAGTTGAGGTATACTCTTTCAATTAACTGCGCCACCTACCGGTTTGTGGTTTTTCTTTCTTGTCCTATTATTCTTATCAGAGTTCCAGACTATTCTATTCTTGAAAAATATAAAGTAGTCTTAAGATTTTACTTGGTCTGATTTATTAATCAATGTATTAGTTATTTCTTGTCAAACTAAATATTTTGAAAACAAAAATACTGGTCGGACAAGGCTTTTTAGGCGGTTAAATTTAGAAACACACTTTTTCGGTTTAGTTTTTGGCTAAGTAACCTAAACTAAGATGGATTTTTATGAAGGGTATCAAATGAAAGATTCAGACAACAGAAAACAACTTAATTTAAAAAGAAAACAGAAGGAGTGATTTCTGGCTTTAGAAAAAGATGTCACATGACATTGTGAGTTTTACCGCTCATTTTTTTAATATTTTTGTTCGTTTAAAGAAATTTGTTTTTGAAAATTGCCACAACCGAAAATATAAGATTGTATTTTAAGATTCTAATATACGTTGCCATTTAAGAACAGGCATTGGAATGGAATTTAGAGTGACTGCTTGACCTTGGATCAAACGTTATGCGTATCATATGTGGTCAAAAATATAGTACGAAATGTCGAGACCAAACTAAGAATGCAACTAAAACAGAAAATATTAGCTTGTTAAAGTTGCAAGACTTGAAGCATTCTCATTGTACCCACACAAATTCAACAAGACAAGCACTCTTCTTCTTCTTCATTTTACCGGCGATTTATCATGATCTCGAGGGGGGCCACAACTCTCCCACTCAACTGCTTCACCTAAGGTTGCACTTGTGGGGTTCACCGGGTTGACCTCAGAAAACGTCGACAGGCCTCCCGGTTTTGGATTGTTCCATGTCTGAGGCCAACTAAATCCAGGTGTCGTTGTATTTGTTTCATCCAGGAGTTTTTGCACCTGCCTTTCTTCCGCGATAGGGTTGGAACGTCTTGTGCTATTGCCTTTTGAACTGGGTTCTCACTCATCTTCCTTATTCATGGCAGTACCAGCTAAGTTGGTCTTACAGTATTTTGTCCAAGATGGTATTTTTTACGTGTAGGCTTCCTCGGATTCTCTTGCTTCTTATTCGATCACGCTTTATCAGTCCTGCTGTCATGCGAAGCATGTTCATTTCAGCTGCCGTCAATTTATTCTCATACTTCTTGTACATTGTCCAACACTGTGAACCGAATGTAAGCGCTGGACGAACAACTGCCGTGTAGAGCTTTCCCTTAAGCTAAGGGGGCATTTTTCTATAACAGAGGATGGCAGAGTATTCCCGCCACTTCATCCACCCTACGCTTACGCGAGGTTTGATGTCGTCATCACAAGATCCTTCGATGCAAGACAAGCACTCTGTTGGCTTCAAAAAAAAAAAAAAAAAACGATCCAAAATATACCTTAAGGCTTGATGGAATATCAAAGCCAAAAGGGACAGTAATCTAATATATCAGTCACCCATCTCTATCGTCATTTATGAAAGCCTTTTGTAGCCTTACTTCGTATTTACTTTGAAGTGACCATCGTGACCATTTCTTTAACCAGTACGATTGTGATAAAAGGACAATAAGACATTAGTACTAATAATTCTTCAAAAAACCCCTTAGATATGAAAACCGGAATTCAATTTTTCCAACTAATATACTCATTTAACATCAAAAAGCCATAATAACACATTCATTACATTAAAAGCAAAATTGAATCCTTTTAGTACGTACTTTTGATGGTAAGTTATCTCAGGCATTGTAATATAAGAATAACCAAACCAAAACAAAAAAAAAAAACACTAAACACAAAAAACTATACATATACACGTGTCAATTTATACATCTACATTTATATCCTTTACCATCATTTCCCTCGCAGTCACACCAACAAATAAGAATTCGTCCCTGATTTGTGATGTGAAAAAACTGACCTTTGGCAAAATGTCCTTGGAAGGAACAAAAGAAAAAACGAATAATTTTTACATAAAAATGTGAATTTACAAAATTGCGAGCTCGAAAAGGGTGAGTTTTTTAAGTAAATCTTGCGCTAGGTTAGCGCCAGGATTGTGAGGGAAGCTCGTGTCTTTATGCAACCCTATTTATTTAGTGTGCATATGTAGATATACTCTATCAGGAAACAACAAAATAAACACACATGTCTGGCAAGATTTTTCCAAAAAATCGGAAAGTCGAAACCTCACACCGAAACCTTAGGTTTTTTTTGGTTTGAGTGCGCAAAGGGGATGCTATGTAGATGAAGACCAGAAAACAGGATACAAATTGGGGCCAAGGACGTTGCTCGTAGTAAAAAAGATTTTTTATGGCTTTGTGTCTGACAGTTCAATCAGTCAGTCGTGCAAATCGGTCGCGATACATTCAACCACGCCGAAAACATCCTCCTTCCCTTATATATCATATATGTGTCGTGTTGTGTTGTGTTGGTGGAGGAGACCAAATGCGTCAGGACCAATCCTTGTATGACTTGTTTAGTAGCTTCTTTCTCAAAAACATATTTTTATTTTGTGCTGCTTGAAGATTGTTTACATCGCAACTAGTGTGTTGTCGTTTCGAAAATATTTTTTTTTTTTTATATTTTGGATGGATTGAGATTCTACTCCCTCCATCAAGGACATCAATGTTTGAAGAACGTGAGACATCGAATGTGATTTTTGCTTACTGTTCGATGTTCAGGATTGGCAATATGTTAATGGTGGACAAAATTATTTGCTTTTATGTTTATTGACACTGTTGTATACCTCTGCAGGACTCGGGCACATCAGGTAGGTATATTTCAAAGACAGATTGACATACGCGTAGAGTATATCAGGAAATTGATGGGGTCTAATGTCCCATAGGTGTGGGCAAACGGATGTTTGGAATTTTGTTTGTCTGTGTCAAAATTGGGCATCAAGCATATACGCACTAATGGAGCACGGATGTTGAATGTTGATCTCGAAATGAAAGTCTCTTGATGTATGTACCTACCTGGTGTGCCTTTCTTTGAAGACAAAACGGAAAACAAAAATATGTACCTATAGGAGTTCCGGAGTGTGTTTGGACGTTGAATGTCAATATTTGATTGATATATAGCTGAAGCCTAGTTGTCTAACGATAATGTATGAAGGAATTAAATGTTTTCTTTGAAATGTAACTTCTGTTGCTCTGGGGACTTTCTATAGGCTGGGTGATGATAATGCTGATGAAGATGATGGATATTTTGCAAGTACGAATGTAGATAACTACATACAAGTAGGTAAGGTACATAGATAAAAAGACTTAATAACTTTAGTTTGAAAATAATTAAATCAATATTAAAAGATTGTACTTACAAAAATACATATAGAAATATTTCTGATTGATTAAAAAGAACATTGTGGAAATGTGGACTTGCTGATTAACAGCGTATTTTAACTTTTCTTGGCCTGAACTAATGGCAAATCGCACAAAATCATTGGCACTCTTACGATACTCCTCAGAATGTTTGGTAATAGCTATTGTGGGAAATACAAAAAAAACTGTTTTTAAATTGTGTGTTTATAATAACTGTAAATTTATTAAAAATAAAGCCTTTATCAAATTTGAAAAATCAAAAAAAAAAAAACAGGCCAGTGACATCTTTCATTGATTGCCAATTTTACCAGTCATTGGCATATGCCAACTATAGAACAAGGCATGGATTTTCATTCAAATAGTTAACACATTTGATAAATATTTAATTTTAACTAAAACATTTAAGAAAAATTGATTTGATCTTGTTCTTTCTTCTTTATTTACGTGTAAGAATCACAATTAATAATTGTGCTCCCTATCTTTCTTATTTAACAGTATATATTGCAATCTTCTTTCAATTGCCAATATTCTGTGTAAAAAATTGTGAAAAAGAGGGAACAAAAGTTATACCAAAATACGCAAAAATAGCGATAGCTAATATTCCTAAAGAAAAATATAAAAACACTTATTTATGGATACTATCATTGCATGTCATCTTAACTCTTTGTGCCAGTCATTGGGAGATGCCAACAATCGGACTATTTACCCTAATCAAATTCAAATGCGAAAATTCAAATTACTATGTGTTCTACGCTAAATTTTGGCTAAAATACGTCAAACGTTCACAAGATTGTCTCGCATCACAAGATCGAGTCGATACGAGACGAGACTGGCTTTTAAGCAACCGAGACGAGACTGTATATTTGGACCGACATATAAATTAAAAATCCAATTTCATTTAAATTTTTATTTTCTTCTGGACATATTCAAACTATAATGGAAAATATTTCATTCCAATTATCAAGAGGTTGTCCGGAAATCGTATTTTTCGGAGACGAGACCGAGACGAGACCTAATTATACGAGACCGAGACAAGACTGAAAATTTTCGATTTTAACGAGACCGAGACGAGACTTACAAAAGTCTCGCAGAGTCTCGTCTCGTGGCCAGCGCTAGCATAAACTAGTCTTTTACCCTAGTACATTCTTGTGAATAGGTACACACAAATTTTTCTTTTTTTTTACCGGTGAACGTGGTAATGTAGCCGAGTGAGAACAAAGTGGAGAGTTTTCGTTCACGAGCGGTGAACCAATTTGGCAGCAAGAGGTTTGAGAAAATTTTGTTAAAGCCTTTAGAAGTTTTTTCTTAGGCTTTTTATGCATTTTGGTGTCAAACGTTCACAACGCATTCAAAATTAAATTTCTCCACAGACGAGGAAGTATGCAAACTCTGTTAAACTCTGTTTAAAGGCTTTAACTTTTTTTTTTTTTTAATTACCTACTGGGTCTTTTATAAGAAATCTAAATGTTTTAAAAATACAGCGGAAAATATTCATGTAGAGTTTCACAATTTGTAATTATGTATATAAATAAAACAAAGTAAAACAAAAGAAAAAAAAAACTAAAAAAGCTTTGCTGTAATGGAAGAAACAACAGAAAATACAAACAGAAACAACCCAAATGTCATTTCTCGCACACAATTAATGGTCCGGAGAATTAATTCTGAAAAAATCGGCTATCTCAAACAAAATCAAAAACATGTGCTTGATATACATAGGTATACCTACTTAAGGTGATCACTTGTACCAAAATGACCGGTACAGTACCGAAAATAAATAGGGCTGGCGAGAAAATAAAAAGGGCCACGAGACGAGAAAAGTCTCGGTCTCGCATGACGAGACCGAGACGAGACTGGCTTTTAAGCAACCGAGACGAAACCGAGACGAGACTGTATATTTGGACCGACATTTACAAAGGGTCTAATAAATTAAAAAATCCAATTTCAGTTAAATATTTATTTTCTTCTGCAGGTGTTCTAACGATAATCGAAAATATTTCGTTCCAATAATCAACAAGTTGGCCGGAAATCGTATTTTTCGGAGACGAGACCGAGACGAGACTTAGTTATACGAGACCGACACGAGCCCGAGACGAAACTGAAAATTTTCGATTTTAACGAGACCGATACGAGACTTACAAAAGTCTCGCAGAGTCTCGTCTCGTGGCCAGCGCTAGCATAAACTAGTCTTTTACCCTAGTACATTCTTGTGAATAGGTACACACAAATTTTTCTTTTTTTTACCGGTGAACGTGGTAATGTAGCCGAGTGAGAACAAAGTGGAGAGTTTTCGTTCACGAGCGGTGAACCAATTTGGCAGCAAGAGGTTTGAGAAAATTTTGTTAAAGCCTTTAGAAGTTTTTTCTTAGGCTTTTTATGCATTTTGGTGTCAAACGTTCACAACGCATTCAAAATTAAATTTCTCCACAGACGAGGAAGTATGCAAACTCTGTTAAACTCTGTTTAAAGGCTTTAACTTTTTTTTTTTTAATTACCTACTGGGCTACGCTGCTGATGCGAAAAGAAATGTTCCTGTGGTCTTTTATAAGAAATCTAAATGTTTTAAAAATACAGCGGAAAATATTCATGTAGAGTTTCACAATTTGTAATTATGTATATAAATAAAACAAAGTACAACAAAAGAAAAAAAACCTAAAAAAGCTTTGCTGTAATGGAAGAAACAACAGAAAATACAAACAGAAACAAACCCAAATGTCATTTCTCGCACACAATTAATGGTCCGGAGAATTAATTCTGAAAAAATCGGCTATCTCAAACAAAATCAAAAACATGTGCTTGATATACATAGGTATACCTACTTAAGGTGATCACCTGTACCAAAATGACCGGTACAGTACCGAAAATAAATAGGGCTGGCGAGAAAATAAAAAAGGGCCACGAGACGAGAAAAGTCTCGGTCTCGCATGACAAGACCGAGACGAGACTGGCTTTTAAGCAACCGAGACGAGACCGAGACGAGACTGTATATTTGGACCGACATTTACAAAGGGTCTAATAAATTAAAAAATCCAATTTCAGTTAAATATTTATTTTCTTCTGCAGGTGTTCTAACGATAATCGAAAATATTTCGTTCCAATAATCAACAAGTTGGCCGGAAATCGTATTTTTCGGAGACGAGACCGAGACGAGACTTAGTTATACGAGACCGACACGAGCCCGAGACGAAACTGAAAATTTTCGATTTTAACGAGACCGATACGAGACTTACAAAAGTCTCGCAGAGTCTCGTCTCGTGGCCAGCCCTACAAATAAACGCTGCGTACCGTGTATCAAAGAAAAGCCTCGGTACACACAATTATACCGAAATCAAATTCGTGTACCGAAATTTAAGAATAAATTCAGATAAAATCTGAATATTGTAAGCACATCCTTTAATATTTATTTCCTCGTGTATGCAACTTTATTCATCAACATAACTTTATTGTTTGCATTCTCATTATGCTAGGTTTCCACTATGTGATATGTTACTGTGGAAAAGATTCAATCATGGGAAGAAAACAGTGTTGCTACTGACCAACGATGTGTGTAGTTTTTGCAATATTTTTAAAAACATTCCATAAAATCATTTACTAAAAATTGTCGAGTACAATTTGTCTGTTCAGCAGGGACTTCGGCCAAAATAGACGGTGTTCTCTTGGATAAACGAAATGTAGTCTACAGACCTATAAAAGCCGGCTGAGCATTTCAACTTTGAAAGAACCTTTGTATTGCATTAGCATGGGAAATATTCATTCAAAAAGCACGATATTTCAAATATTTATTTGTATTTATATTCAAATATTCATAATATTTAATAAATTGAACAAAGATTTAAAAAAAAAATGTTTTCTTGTGTACCGAAATCAGCGTTGGGAAAGGTGGTCACCCTGACTGAGACTATTTGAGGATATGTTATATTTATTATTAGCCGCGTTTTTGAGAGTGACTAGAAACTCAGCAAAATGGTTATTATTATTGAAGAGAATTTTGTTTGTGCTTTGCGTGTTAAACTTTTACTGAGTTGCTAGTCACTCTCTCAAAAAACACGGCTGTTATTGTTTTAAGTAGGTTGATAAATCATCGATAAATATATTACAAACAAATAAAGTTTGCACCACATACAAATTTTTGTTTGTATATCATTTAGCCATTTAGTAGAACAGTGTTGCCAACGTTGTTGAACAATTTATTATTGTACTAATCGTACTAGAATGTCAGCTTATTAGGCTTGACCATTCTTTATTTCGTCAATTTCATTGAATTTTTGAACAACAACAACAACTTAAAGGCGCTACCACCAATTGTTTGGCTGGAGATATAGCTATTTCGTGCTTTGCCACTTTCAGTCACACTCATCAGTCTCCTTTTTGTGGTGCTGAGCTTTAATCCAATTTTATTTGAAAAACTTTTTTATGCACACCATAGGAACAATTGGTGGTAGCGCCATTAAGTTGTTGTTGTTGTTCAATGAAATTTTTGAACAATATTTGCAAAAATAAAGAAAAACTATTAAAGTTTGTACCACATCCAAATTTGTGTATTTATATCCCTTAGCCCTAATTTATTCACTCTCAATTAAATTTAAATTCGCTATCAACAATGGGAAATTAATAATATTTGTATGAACATTTCAAAAAATACCTTTTTTAATGACGAGCTTAAAAATATAATAGAGATTGAATAAATTAGGCCTTAGACATTTAGTAGTACAGTGTTGCCAACTAAAAAAAAAGATAACAATGTAACAGCTGATAGTTCGGGGTTAGTGAAAAAGGAGCGCTATATATGAAACAAAAACGAATTTTCATTGTTGAACAATATTTTAAAAATTAATCTCCGCATTTTTCGTACAAAGTATGGCCGTCGCGTCGTTGTGATTTAAAACCATCAAATGTGAAGAGGAATCATTGAAAAATTCAGGGAGACATGGATCAATTAGTGATCTTAAACACTTATGGTGCCTTGTCACAAGTCGTTCAACAGAAAGCATTGATGCAGCTCGCGAGAGTATTGCTGACAGACCAGGAACATCAAATCGACACCGTTGGCAAGCTCTCAAAAGCAAATTCTCACGAAAGACTTGAAACTTTATGCATTAAAAGTTAAATTAACTGAAGACTTTATTCATCAACATAACTTTATTGTTTGCATTCTCATTATGCTAGGTTTCCACTATGTGATATGTTACTGTGGAAAAGATTCAATCATGGGAAGAAAACAGTGTTGCTACTGACCAACGATGTGTGTAGTTTTTGCAATATTTTTAAAAACATTCCATAAAATCATTTACTAAAAATTGTCGAGTACAATTTGTCTGTTCAGCAGGGACTTCGGCCAAAATAGACGGTGTTCTCTTGGATAAACGAAATGTAGTCTACAGACCTATAAAAGCCGGCTGAGCATTTCAACTTTGAAAGAACCTTTGTATTGCATTAGCATGGGAAATATTCATTCAAAAAGCACGATATTTCAAATATTTATTTGTATTTATATTCAAATATTCATAATATTTAATAAATTGAACAAAGATTTAAAAAAAAAATGTTTTCTTGTGTACCGAAATCAGCGTTGGGAAAGGTGGTCACCCTGACTGAGACTATTTGAGGATATGTTATATTTATTATTAGCCGCGTTTTTGAGAGTGACTAGAAACTCAGCAAAATGGTTATTATTATTGAAGAGAATTTTGTTTGTGCTTTGCGTGTTAAACTTTTACTGAGTTGCTAGTCACTCTCTCAAAAAACACGGCTGTTATTGTTTTAAGTAGGTTGATAAATCATCGATAAATATATTACAAACAAATAAAGTTTGCACCACATACAAATTTTTGTTTGTATATCATTTAGCCATTTAGTAGAACAGTGTTGCCAACGTTGTTGAACAATTTATTATTGTACTAATCGTACTAGAATGTCAGCTTATTAGGCTTGACCATTCTTTATTTCGTCAATTTCATTGAATTTTTGAACAACAACAACAACTTAAAGGCGCTACCACCAATTGTTTGGCTGGAGATATAGCTATTTCGTGCTTTGCCACTTTCAGTCACACTCATCAGTCTCCTTTTTGTGGTGCTGAGCTTTAATCCAATTTTATTTGAAAAACTTTTTTATGCACACCATAGGAACAATTGGTGGTAGCGCCATTAAGTTGTTGTTGTTGTTCAATGAAATTTTTGAACAATATTTGCAAAAATAAAGAAAAACTATTAAAGTTTGTACCACATCCAAATTTGTGTATTTATATCCCTTAGCCCTAATTTATTCACTCTCAATTAAATTTAAATTCGCTATCAACAATGGGAAATTAATAATATTTGTATGAACATTTCAAAAAATACCTTTTTTAATGACGAGCTTAAAAATATAATAGAGATTGAATAAATTAGGCCTTAGACATTTAGTAGTACAGTGTTGCCAACTAAAAAAAAAGATAACAATGTAACAGCTGATAGTTCGGGGTTAGTGAAAAAGGAGCGCTATATATGAAACAAAAACGAATTTTCATTGTTGAACAATATTTTAAAAATTAATCTCCGCATTTTTCGTACAAAGTATGGCCGTCGCGTCGTTGTGATTTAAAACCATCAAATGTGAAGAGGAATCATTGAAAAATTCAGGGAGACATGGATCAATTAGTGATCTTAAACACTTATGGTGCCTTGTCACAAGTCGTTCAACAGAAAGCATTGATGCAGCTCGCGAGAGTATTGCTGACAGACCAGGAACATCAAATCGACACCGTTGGCAAGCTCTCAAAAGCAAATTCTCACGAAAGACTTGAAACTTTATGCATTAAAAGTTAAATTAACTGAAGACTTTTGGTTCTGACCATGCATCAGCGCGAAGAGAGTTCGTTGAATGGATTTTGAAAGAATAAACAAAGTGGATGCTGATTTTTCGAACAAAATCATCTTCAGTGATGAAGCTCATTTTCATCTTGACGACTTCGTTAATCTACAAAATTGTCGCATTTGGGGTTCAGAAAACGCACGAGTAATTGTTGAGAAACAAATGCATCCACAACGCATGACTGTTTGGTGCGGATTTTGGGTTGGAGGTACTATTGGACGATTCTTCTTCTTTTAGAAAATAAATACAATGGGTAGGTTCAGAGAACTTAGGGGACTTGCAAGTAAGGCAAATTTCTAGACCGTGATTGGTCAGCTGTCGAAAAATTGTTTCAAATGAAGGGAACTTTCGACAGCTGGCCAATCACAGTCTATAATTTTGCCTTACTTGCAAGTCCCCTAAGTTCTCTGAACCTACCCAATTTCACGGAACTTTTACGTTTTTTGTTGAAATTTTTTTCTTCAAAGGAATAATATTCCATAATATGCGACTTATGAAATGAACTCCGATCCTTTATATTTTAGACATTGGATGAAAATATGCAAACATATTAATAGTGTGTATGTATGTACATTATGTAAGATCTTTTGTTAGCTAAAATTAAAGCCCTAAAGCGCCAAAGTCTCGTTAATTTCCTGACAAACATTTTATATTAAGGGTATTCATGTAATGAGATAATTTTTCGCTTTGTAGGAAAATATAATTTTACGCAAAAGGTTACATGAACACCCCATTAGAAATTTTTGCGTAAACGATAGAAACAAACAGCTAAGTTAAGTCAAATGTTTAGTTTAGTTTAGTTTATTAAAAAATTTGAGTGTGTACAGTAAGATCAATCTTATAACGTACAAATGTCACATTAAACGTCACAAAGTTTCTAAGGGTTTTTTTTTTCTACACTTTTCGCTTCCAATTTGTGAGATAAAATTCTATATTTTGCAGAAAATTTTGACAGTTCATTTCTATCGTTTTTAAGCTTTCTATGGGTTTTCTGCGTTTGCATGAATACTCCTATTATTTACATTTTGAAATGGAAGATAGGGGCATTTATTTTTTTTGTATAATAGAGCTCCAAGAGGAAAAACACACACTTTTCAGCGCGTCGTGAATTTCGTGGAATCGCTGCATTTATGGCACATACATATTTATGATTATGTGGTAGCTTCGTAAACTCCTTTGGGGTGCAGTGGTGATTTGTGCATCTTCAAAAGCCTTAATAATAGTTATAAGATACCCACTTGAAATATCATTTCGTAATTAAATGTAAGGCTCCTTTGCAGTAGCGGATCTAGGATTTGGCTGTTTGGCAGTTTGAGACCTTAAGTAATAAAACTTGCTTGTTCTAAGATCAATTTTATAATTACAATTTATTTTTTATGAAATTTTAGGAGCTATATCGCACTAAGCGGAAACTGAACTTCATAAAAATTCATACGAAGTCGTGTAAGTGTAGTTCCGATGCAGTGCAGTTCCGGCGAGTGCGGTCTAACCTTTAAGGATCAATTTTTTTTTGTGAAAAAGATACATGAAGATTCATTTGTCGTTATATAACAGACATCAAATTTTGACATTCCCACTTTTCCTTTAATGATATCCGTTTTTTGTGAGCCTTTATATCCGCTTCTGTCGCGGTTTAAAATGTTTTCAATACAAAGTACAATAACAATTATTCATAATTGCTGTAGCGGAGACAGAAACAAATTCAAAGGCCACCAAAAGATGATAGTATCTGGTATAACTAGTTATTGTATTAATAAAATTAATAATTTTTAGCCATATATGCTTGAACCACGCGTACAAATTCGTTTATTTATATTATTTAAAAATTGATTAGGTACCTTCATAATGTAGTTATATTATTAAATTAGCTTTGGGTATGTTTTGAACTTCCCATTTTTGACAAGATTTGAAAACTGTGTATAATTGGCTAGTTCAGAAAAATTATATTTAAGTGTTCGTACTGGCAAAAGCTCATATACATATGTGCTTTGACACGGTATCAGTCCTCTGAGATCTCATTTTTCCTGAACTAGCCAAATCAACGAGAAACTATTTTGTTCAAACTGCCACTTTAGGACATAAGACAAAGCTGCTCTAAGATCTAAGCTGCGGCCCAGTTCTGCCAGCGAATGAATTTTCGTGTATACGCTGCATACACTTTATATTCATGCTAAAAAAATATGTCGACAATTTACACGTCACTTGAGAGCCTAGAGGGATTGCAAATATTCATTTGCTTTTGCATGATTTTCTGAGCGCGCACAGAGAAAACTCACGCTTTTGAAATTTGGCTCCTTGACTAGAGAATTTGTGTACAATTTCCTAGTACAAAAATGTGTTGTATGTACAACTGCCTTCGACCTTTCAAATTTTGAAAACGTAAACCGAAAAATCTCTAAGCCCAGCCAAAGCCGTAAGAAAGAATTCCTGCTGTATTAAACATTTACACTTAACTTGACATTCCGTTGTTCTCCAATGGTTTAAGCTTCAACTGCGTTTCTTTCGGTAAATTAGCTTTGTTTTAAGTGTAAACAATTGGGGCATTTGACACGTTCATGTTAAGCCCCGACCATTTTGTATCTCTTTTTACTTATCTCTTCAAGCCTTAGCCCCAACTTCGGACTTTGACAGTCCCTAGACTTGAGCCCCCAAAACTCTCTGGAATTAGGTTAGTTTTTAGGGAGTAAGTTGCTTAACCGTGGCTAGGTTTTTTGTCCAAAATTCTCAGACCTTATTGTTCCAAAGCTGGTTTTTTCGTCCCTATTTTCTAGGTTTTATTTTTAGGGAAAAATTGTCGTGGCATGAAACATGTCCATATTCATAGCCCCCAATTCGGTTTTTGTCCAATTGGCTACAGGCTCTAGCCCCAATCTTTAGGCTTTGAATAAAAAAAATTACATAACTTGACGTATGCAAATAGTTCAGCCCCAACCACGTTATTTTGTCCATCAAATTTCATATCTTAACTATATTTTAGACGGAATATAAAATTCTACACGTTGTAATGTATTGCTTTCTATATTTCAAATTATTTTATGATTCGGCTGTGGGGGGGGGGGCTTTAGCCCCTATAGCCACACCCTGGATCCGCTGCTGCTCCTTTGTATCAAATAGGTAGATAGATATAGATAGATTTGATTTTTATTGTGTACATCAAAGATAAAATACAATTTTTTTCTCAATTAACACACAAATAAAAAAAATAATGAAAGCATGGCTGTGCCGTCTGCTTGTTTGACAATAATTGTTTAACACCTTAAGCATCTTATTTAAATTATATTACACTATTGGCGTTATTATCGAATACATACATTTTTTTATCAAGATGGAATTCCCTTAATTTGTTGTGTTACTTAAAAATTTTCGTTTTTTATTTTCTCTCTGTAGGCTAAGGATATCTGGCAATACCGGAACAAGGTTGAGATGTTGGCATCATTTAATAGGCCAAGGACATTCTCTTCCGACAGGAAGTCACTTCCTAAAACATGTCTCCTTATTTCTCTTAGTGATGGGCACTTACCCACAAAATGAAATGTGTCTTCTCTTTCTTTCGTATTACATACAGGGTGTCCCGTAAGTAATGGATAACCCTGAAATGCCGCATAGTAGACTTTATGACCGTCCTGAAAACTGATAAAAAAAAGTTCTATCCCAACCACAAGAAAAGTTATATGCATTTTTTTGTTCAGTGCATTATTTTTTTTCTTACTTTACATTTTTGAATACCACGACTACAAGTGAATGAGTTCCATCATTTTTTTTTGCAGGAATATTTTACATTACTTGTGCCAACACATAAGTAGAAGAAAATTATTATAACCGTTGGACTTCTTAGAGAAAAAAATTATTTAACATTGAATTTCAATGCAAAATGTGAAAACAAATAATTTTTGAAAAAGTTAAATCATAGCTGGTATAAAAAAAATGCATGAATACCTGAGTGGCCAACTATTTTAAAAATATGCGCGTTAAATGCAGATTTCAAAATGGTATTACTTATTCTAATATCTAGAGTCAATAGCAAGTTATTGGTTAAAATCTGCAATACTAGAGTAAATTTAGCAAAAACAAAAGTTTTCAAAATTAGCACAGTAAACGTGAAAATAATACCAAGCGTTGAACATAGCAGATTTTTGATTTATTGGCTGTTTCTACGATGTTGTCCTAATAAATCCAAGCTTTCAACTTCTAGGGCCGAATGCATTATTGATAAAAATGTCAAAAAAGTGCAAAAAACGGTTACATTTTCGAGCTTGTTTTGAATTTTACCTGTTCTATTGGGCTTTAACAAACCCATCAAATATTTTGTTGGTTGCTACTTTTTATTTGTTATTTTCTCCAAACAAAAAGTCTTCTGATTCAATTTTAATTGTGTTTTTTGAATAGTAAATTGTAAGATCCTGAGAAAGTGAGAACGCATAAAATCGTAAGTTTATTAAATTTTGAATTAAAGTTTTTGTAATTTGATCTTAATTCATTAGATTAAGACCACGACGAACACTTATTTATATTGTTTTTATTGTTCATTCTTCAGAAAAATTAACGGTCTAAATAGCTGTTTTCTTGAACCTGCTTTTTGATAATTAAGGCGTTTGATTGAACTTTTTCGATGCCACATATCCTGTATTCTGCACAAGAATATGCAAACATGCATTTCATTTATGGAGAGTGCAGAGGCAACGCAAACGAAGCTGCGACTCTGTATAGGGAAAGGTACCCTAACGCACGTCACCCAGATTATCGAGTGTTTATTAGAGTCCATAGCTGTTTCTCGGAAGGAAGGCTGCCTGATAGTGGTGTTGGTGGTGCTGGCGTGGGACGACCCCCTCGAGGAGATACCGAAGACTTAGTGCTTGCGGAACTTGACCGAGATCCTACAGTATCAATCCGAGCAATAGCACGACTCACTGGGATCGGAAAGACGACTGCGCATAATGTGCTAAGTAAATATAAATATCATCCCTTTCACCTAACACGAGAATGAGTTTTTGTCGACAAATGATAATGAAAATTGAAGAAGATCCGCAGTTTTTTGACAAAATTCTTTGGAGCGATGAGTCGACATTTAAAAGAGATGGCTACACTATTCTCCATAATCTCCACTTCTGGGCACTACAAAACCCAAACATCATGAGGAAAGACAGGTCCCAGTACCCATTCAAAATAAACTATTGGACTGGGATTCTCAATGGGAAAATAATTGGACCCTTTGAGTTGCCGGGGATTTTAACTGGCCAAGGTTATTTGGAGTTCCTCCAAAATGATCTCCCAACCTTGCTGGAAGAAATGCCTCAAGAACTAAAGGAATCCCATTGGCTTCAAAATGATGGTTGTCCAGCACACTATGCTGTGCCTGTGCGGGCATATTTAAATGCCAGATATCCAGGCAGATGGATAGGACGTCTGGGACCAATTTTATGGCCATCCCGTTCACCAGACCTAAATCCACTTGATTTTTTTTATTGGGGATGCATTAAGGAAATCGTATACAGCAAGCCGATCAGGTCTTTAGAGGAGCTAAGAAATCGTGTGGAGGCAGCTGCATTACAAATTTCTGAGCAAAACCTTGCACGTTCACTAAGACGTTCATTTATTCGGTGGTGCAGAACCTGTATAAGAGTGGGTGGAAAACAGTTTGAGCATTTGCTTCAAATAAAAAAAAAATTAAAAAATTATCTATTTTTGTTTTTGTTTTCTAACTAAGTGATCATGTGATTAAAAGCTGGCTCAAAAACTTTTTGTTTAGAGAAAATAACAAATAAACTAATAGCAACCAACAAAATATTTGATGGGTTTATTAAAGCCCAATAGAACAGGTAAAATTCAAAACAAGCTCGAAAATGTAACCGTTTTTTGCACTTTTTTGACATTTTCACGTTTACTGTGCTAATTTTGAAAACTTTTGTTTTGCTAAATTTACTATAGTATTGCAGATTTTTACCAATAACTTGCTATTGACTCTAGATATAATAATAAGTATTACCATTTTGAAATCTGCATTTAACGCGCATATTTTTAAAATAGTTGGCCACTCAGGTATTCATGCATTTTTTTTTTTACCAGCTATGATTTAACTTTTTCAAAAATTATTTGTTTTCACATTTTACATTAAAATTCAATGTTAAATAATTTTTTTTTCTAAGAAGTCCAACAGTTATAATAATTTTCTTCTACTTATCTGTTGGCACAACTAATGTAAAATATTCCTGCAAAAAAAAAATGATGGAACTCATTCACTTGTAGTAGCGGTATTCGAAAATGTAAAGTAAGAAAAAAAATAATGCACTGAACAAAAAAATGCATATAACTTTTCTTGTGGTTGGGATAGAACTTTTTTTTATCAGTTTTCAGGACGGTCATAAAGTCTACTATGCGGCATTTCAGGGTTATCCATTACTTACGGGACACCCTGTATATCGCAAAGTATGGGTAGATCATCTCTGTGTGGGATGAAGTTCAAACTTAGCAGTTCACCACGAAGTTTCGCTACCATGGATATTTCTTCAATCTTGTTTTTATCTCGGAAATAATTTTTGGGGCCTAAGTTATGATCCAGTCGACTGTATATTGCCCTGTACAGAGAATTGGCCGCTTCTGCTTGAAAATTACTCATGCACTTTTCATCTAATTTTTCTAGTAGTTTGTATAAGCTTCTTTTTACCTCAATAACATCTAGCTGATCTATATTAATGTACAATCCACAGCTATCTGCAAGATCCAACCACTCACTGTACCAGCTATTCCAACAGTTGATTGCTTTAAGAGCAGCTTTTTTCGATAGACGCTCATTAGGTAAGCTCAACACTCGCACAATATAATCTATTTGCATTTTGAACGTCTTGATGAACAGAGGTGATAATCCTGTTTCTAACATAAGAAAGTAGTTTGGAGTTGTTTGTGGCAATCTAAACAATCTTTTAATGTAAAATCGGAGTAGTTTTTCGACTGTATCATAGCTTCTGTGTCCCCATGTTTGAGCCGCGTAAAATAAAATGGATTCAGCAACTGCTTCGAATACTTTAAATTTAGAACTATGTGCCACATGTTTGTTCAAAAAAACAAGTCCTCCACGTGGAATTTATCGCAGCTTTAGCTTTGGTGAGTTTTTCCTTCAGATGCGTTTCCATGTTCAGATTGCTGGTAAAATACACACCAAGGTACTTATACTGTTTAACCGTCTCGATATTTTCCCCATCTAATTTCCACTTTTCGTTGGCTGCACTCCGTCCGCCTCCTCTTTTGAATATAAGTACTTTTGTTTTGTCCAGATTTACTTTTAGGTTCCACAGTTTACAATACTCGTTTAATTTATTTATCATGAGTTGAAGAGACTCGGGGGAGCTAGCTAGCATCACTATATCGTCCGCAAAGAGAATAGCCTTGATACGCACTCCTGCAAAGTCAATACTACCTGGGAGAATGTCCACAATGTCCTCAATGAAAAGTGCAAAAAGTACTGGGCTAAGTGTGCACCCTTGTCGCACTCCAGAGTTGGTACAAAACCAATGTGACTGCTCTTCACCATTCCATACTGCTGCCTTTGTATCCCTATAAAGGTTTTCGATGATTCGGACAAACTTTATCGACATACCTAGTCCATATAATTTGTAGAATAACGCGTTTCGGTCCACGGTATCAAATGCAGCCTTAAAATCGACGAACAGGGCATACAGTTTCGTTCCTTGCATCTGAAAAGTTTCTACCACGCTTCTCAACACAAAGATGTGGTCGACTGTTGAATAGCCTCTTCGAAAACCAGCTTGAAACTCCTTGAGCAATTTATTCTCATCTACCCATGAGATGATTCGCTTTTGCAGGACTGCTGTGAATATTTTATACGAGCTGTTGAGAAATGATATGCCTCGGTAGTTATCAGGATCAGTCCTGGCGCCCTTTTTATGAATGGGGAAAATTAAGCCCTCGCTAAATTTGTCTGGAATTACTCCGCTTTCCATAATCGCATTGAATAAACTTGATAGATTCTTAATTAGATCGGTAGTTCCACCTTTGTAAAACTCTACCGGGATTCTATCAGACCCTGCAGCCTTCCCATCCTTCAGACTCTTGAGAGCATTAGAAACCTCATCAACAGAAAAAAGATCATCTAAAGTTCTATTTGTGAATCCTGGCGCGGCATATAAAGGGGTCACTAATGTAACGGCTGGGTTAAGCAAATTCTCAAAATGTTCACCAAGATAGCTGGGAGTCAAATTCATACTTATAGTATATTTTCTGCCATTAATTTTCCAAGCCAGCTTCCAAAAGTCTGCTGCATTGCTACACTTAGACAATTTCTTAGCTTCCTCTTCATAATATTGACTCTTTTTTGTTTCACAGAGTGCTTTGTAAGCACAATTCGCTGCTATGTAACTATTTTTGTGAAACTCTTCACTTGATTTTCGAAACAGCTGGAGCCACGAAAAAGAAACTTGTCTCGCTCTTCTACACTCTTCATCGAACCACGGGTCTTTAAATTGCTCTTGTTTTTTTCGCTTATTGCTTGTAGGACAGAAAGCTTTTATTATTTGTTCCAACTTTTGGAAGTCTAAGTCATGATGCAACTGCATGTTTGTATCTAAAAAAATTCTGTATGCATCAGCTTTTTCCTCTTTCCATACCAGCTTCGGTAGAAGTTTCATGCTTCGAACCTCCTCATCGTCAGATTTGCTGAACTGGAATGTTACCACTATTGGTAAGTGGTCAGAATAAGGGACATGCTTAACTTCGAAATCGTTCACATATTCATTCCAGTTGCCACCCAAAAGACTATAGTCGATGACTGATGTGCCTTGTCGGCCAACAAAAGTGAATTCCGCATCTGAATCGCTTTCGCTCGTACCATTTTGAACCCTCAGACCATATAATTTGCAGAAATCCAACAACTGTTTTCCTTTTGAGTTCAAAACACTGTCTTTTGATTTTCTTCGTATTCCAAATAACTTGTTTTCCACCCCTTCTTCCTGTTCAATTCTGGCATTCAAATCACCCAAAATCATCAAATTCATGTTATGGTTTCCAATCATACATTCCTTAAGTTTTTTAAAATCGTTTTCCCAATCGTTGCAGTTCAGATACGTTGGTAGTATACAAAACGTTTCATTATTCAGGACCAGAGTGACGAAAGTAGTTCCCCCCTGTATTTTGAAATCGCATTTTAGAATTTGTATAGATGTTTTGAAGCCAAAATAGCACCCTCCACTTGCCCTGCCCATTGTGTGTACTTTTATTGCAGGAATCCAACTGAATTGGAAATTCAAAAATTTATTTTCAATAGATTCAGCAGCATCTTCCGTAACATAAGTTTCATACAAAAATACAATATCGAAATCATTAACAAATTTATAAAAATCAGGATATAAAATCTTATTTTTCAAACCAGCTACATTATACGATAAAATTTTATACGTTTTCTTTTCTCGATGACGTTGTTGATGTTGCTGTTGGCGGTGCTGTTGATTTTGTTTTGGCTGCTGTTTTTGTTGATGTTGGTGGTGTTGATTTTGTTGTTGTTGATCTCAAATATGACATAGGTATATCAAGTATATATATATATATATATCAGTATATATTATTCATCAGTATAAACTATTAAGACTTTTGGTAAAAAAACCGATTTCTGTGATAAATTTAAAAATTCACAATTTCTAAGGAATTTATAAAAAAAAGTACATATATAAAAATCTTTTAAAAAAATGTATTATGTTAGCAAAGCTTATATTGCAGCGCATGTTAAGATTATTGAAGGAAGGACTCCAAACATGGATGACGATATGAAAGTTCATATTGTACCAGAAGATATTCCTTTCCACTAAAATACATTCTTATTATAGGTTTAAAAAAACATTTACACAAAAGTCGATCAGAAGTTCCTGATCAAAACAACGATGTATGAAATATTACTGTAGTTAGCAAGAGAAGTTCCAAATGAAGAATAGCATTATTATCTTTTTAGGTGTTAAGTCCAATATCTCTGGAACCCCATGCTTTAGAGCTTTGCGGCCATTTAATAAATTAAAGTACACATCATTACATTTTCAACGACGTATGACACTCATTACTGTTGAGTAGGTATAGTATTTTTTCCATTCTCCTTTTTTTGTGTTTTAATTTTGATAATGAATGTGCTGAATTTTTGAAAATACTTGAAAGCCAGTTTTTCAGTATGATGGAGTTAAATTCAACCTAAGTTAACTCTCGATTAATCCGTGATTTTATTCCTTTCTGTATTCTTCCTCCAAGTATAAACTGCTTCTTGTGTTTTGATATTATTGTTGACAAATTTATTGCCAGAGTTGGGTTTACTCCAAGATGGTTATTTCATAAAAAAGTCTTAAATAAAAAAGTCTCGGGCAAAAGGTGAATTCCTCAAGAGCAAACAAAAATCAGATTTATGATCTCCGATCTACCCCATTTGGATTTAAAAACAAAAATGTAGGGGAGACATGAGTAAACTGACATTTGGATTTTTGTGGATGCATCCAGTGCCTAATTGCAAAGAATTTTGCATTCGTATATTAACGCATACAGTTCCAGTTTTTTGTAATTACGCAGTGTAAATAAATATTGAGTGGTGATATAAACGAGAACTAAATTACTGTAGACATTATAAGTAGTCTACAATATTATTAGCAACTAACTCCATGAGCCGTTTTTTCAGCTGAGGATGCGCGCAGAAAGACTTAACAAACTCAGAAGCAAGATTTTGTACAGTGTTTTTGTATGGAAGTTTCGACGGCCACAGGTAGTGAATAACATATTTACATTTTCTGCAGATCCTGCAAAATGGAGTTCGTATATACCTGTTGATGTACCTAATTTTACTCATCCTTTTAGAAAGAAACATGGTCAACTGAAAACTTATTAAACTCAACACTAAAGTGGTACTATAATAGAATGACTAACTTTTTTTTTTTTCATCATAATACAATCAACCCTAGTTTTTTTTTCTTAGTTCAAAAGCTTAAGTACCTTTTATTTTATTCTCAATGTAGGTACTTAACATTTTCGATTGAAATTAGCATTTCGTTAAAAAAACTCATCCCTTCATTGTGCTAAGAGTTGAGAGAGGGAGGAAAGTGGTGAATTCATTATGGGGCTACAATCTAAATTACAATTTTTAATTGAATTATAAGGAAAACGACTGAAAAGAACAACCCTCGTCTTCAGTCAAATGAGAAACGAACAACCAAGGCATCCACGTTGCTTTCTCTATACAAAGGGTATATAGCTATCTTATACCTACTATATACCTATATACTGACTATAACAAGCAAGGATCATCATCATCCTTTCTTTTCATCCTTTCATTAATTATTATAAAATGAGAAGCAAAAATGTAATGAAAATTTCCTCTGACTCTTTTCAGCGGCCATTAAAAAGCTTACTTACATTTAAATTACATGAAGCACAACAGCCAAGCCCGGATCAACTCCATCCCCGTTAAAATAGCAAGTAACCCTTGTCCATGTCGTGATGAAGGCAGTTTAACAACAACAGGAAGACATCCGTAGTGGAGCTCACTGCTCTGCCAGCAAAGTTATAATGACAATAACAAGAAAAGGATATGGCCGTATCCTCATCGGCTTGGCCGTCGTCATCGTTGTTGTCCATATCCACCCCTTTCGTTTTGCTCTCAGTTAATCCAGACTCGAGCACCAGGATACCTAACTAGTGGCATGTCATCCCTTCTTGGCTTGTCATCATGGTTCAATTTTGGGTGTGTAATGAATACCTAAGAGCTGGTCGAAGGCCCTCTCCGAACCTCCAATGCAACCCCAATTCTAGTGAATGCGTCAAAAGGAATACACAACAGCACTGAAAATGGAATCTTTCATAAATTGTAAATTAACACAACGGATAATGGCGAACAGAAGGGGGCATTCGAAACGTTAGACAAAACCGGGAATGTGCGGGATAGGTACATATACAAAATATATGTTGAAAACGGAATAAGAAGGGAGGCCAAAATATATAGGTACAGAAATGGTATCCTTGAGCTCATTGTTGATGTTGATTTTGTTTTGCCTTCCTTTTTAATCCATTAAAACAACAAGCGCGTAATTTAATATTCCCATTACGCCGCCATTAAAGAATGCAGAAAATGAACGATAGAAGGAGACTTATTCTTCTGTGCTTGGCAACCACTGTATGGTGGGGGATCGCTGTTGTATGTGTTAAAAATGCTCCGACATTTTAATACAACCCCTTTTAGATTCAGTTCAGTTTGGCTCTTTTGTTTTGAAAATCTGTTGTTGAAAAAGTAGAAAATTTATAAACATTTGTTGTTGTTGTTTTTTTACAATAGGTTGGTAGGTACACAAGAAATACTGGTTCTTTTGTCGCAAAAATTAGTTACGGATGCAAATTTTTAAACCGCATTTAGGGCAGAATATTTCAATGTAGAATGTCCCAAGCGACCAGTGGTCAGTAGTCCAGTTTGAAATTAATTCCGAGAAAAAGGGATCAAGGATACAAGGTTACTTAGTAGTTTTAGGGCTCTTATATAGACAATTGGAAAAGATTACCTCTACATGTTTTCAAATAGAAACAACAAAATAATTAGAACAATCATTGCGTAAGGAACGAAAACAGATAAGGCGTATAGAAAGTTCGAGAACCATGCTGGGATTTTAGTTTTGGTAGCTATACAAACCGTTTTCTTAAAAAAAAAATTATGAAGGACAAAAAACAACGACCCCCCGGGCGTTTTGAGCGGCTCTTCAACGCAAAAAACTCGACGCGACAACAAAATGTTCGTCAGGTCAGGAAAGTCATATCGTTTCCGTGATGAAGCTGCTCTCGTTTATCGCTATGTAAATTTATTTCATACAAGGAAAAGTTTCTTTGTCGCGCCGTATATGATTCGCGTTGGTTTGGCATAATCTTTAAAATAGGTAACAAACAAAATAAAAAGTATCTTAGGCGACAAAAAAGATCTTGCCTGCTCATGGATCAATGAAACCTATTATGACAAAAAATGTCAGCGTTGATTATTGTAACTGTGGTGAAGGTCAAAAAACAATTATTTTCGGAGGCAAACAAACCTTGAGATATTTTTGAGTAAATATAATGTATTGAATATTATGAGACCCCCCGGGCGTTTTAAGCGGCTCTTCAAAGCAAAAAACTCGATGCGACAACAAAATGTTCGTCAGGTCGGAAGAGTCACAACTTTTCCGTGATGAAGCTGCTCTCGTTTATCGCTATGTAAATTTATTTCATACATGGAAAAGTTTCTTTGTCGCGCCGTATATGATTCGCGTTGGTTTGGCACAGCCTTTGAAATAGGTAACAGACAAAATAAAAAAGTATCGTAGGCGACAAAAAAAGATCTTGTCTGCTGGATCAATGAAACCTATTATGACAAATGTCAGCATTGATTATTGTAACTGTGGTGATCATCAATACTTTGAATGAAAGCTGGCAACAGGTAAAATTGCGAAGAAAATAAAATGCACGACTGGAACAACACAAAAATTTTAGTTTCTCCTATAGGGAATCACATAAAAATCCTTCAAAACAAATTTGAAACAAATCCGTTTACTCGCTCGTTGTACATCAGGACTCAAAGACAGACGCGACAGACTACTTATCGACTTGTTTGGACTTCTCCAATAAGGATATTGAATAAACCTTGTAGTAAGAAACAATTGCGTTCACGGATTTTTATTATTGAATATGTTTTTCTGGAACTAAGGCTTGCTTAAAACACAAAAATCGCCCAAATTCAGCTATGCATTTCTGAGAGAAAGGTCACACTGGTCATTTTTCAATATTTGTTGTGTAAATCGGATATTTTTTTGTTCGAAATTAGATGCTCTATTGAAATGGATGGTTTAAAAAAAAATTATTAAAAAAAATAGGCAGAAACAAATAATAAAAGCAAACCTAAAAAAATTCGAAAATCATTTATTTAATTTTGTTTACTAAAATGCGCATAACTTTTGTTTGTGTAAGAATAGACGCAAGATATAAACAAATGAAAAGAAGAAGAGGCTCAAGCCTTTAAGATGTTTTTACATTTCTGCATTAAAATTTGTTAAATTTTCCGCTTCAGGTCTTAGTTACAGGCCTTTTGTAATTGGGCCAAACACAAAAAAAATATAAGCTTGAGTGCAAGAGTGGCCTATCTACCATTTAGGCTATTTTTCTTGTCTAAAACTTTTAGTTGGGTCAATTATTTTTCTATTTGCTCAGAGGTGACCTCAATGCAATGAACTAAACGTTAAAGGATACCCTATGTCAGTAAATAACAGTATATAACATCTCATTCGGACTTTAAGGTTGATAAAATTTACCATAGGTTTTTTTTGTCAGCGGATATTCGTATTTACAATGCGGCCAAGATTTCGGATTGATTGAGAAAAAAATATTTTCCAAATATTTACATCCTCGATGTTTGGATAAATCGAAATTTTAACTGCATGAACATCTGTTTTATTTATTCAATTTTCAAAACAGTTTTTCTGAATTTGCTTTAATTTGAAATGGTAACGAAAATTATTGAAGATATAATTATTGTGTGCTCTACGGTAGCAAAATGCTATTGTTGCCAAGAAAAACAGCAAAAAACCCTTCGTACCTGAAAGAAACAAAAAACAAAGAGCGTTTTGCAAGAGATGTAAATGTTAATGACACTTTTTTATTTACATACTCGGTAATTTTTTTCTTCCAAGTAATCAATTATAAAATCCATTAAAAAAATGTTTTTTTATTTTTTATCTTCCGTTGAACTACTGAAAATGTCACAAATGCCTAAATTTATCTGTGGAAAATGTATTGAACATTCTTTCACGCGCTAAAGAAAGTGGAGACTTTTTGAAAAAGTACTAGATTACAATTTTGATTTACCTCGCGAACTATGAGTACTTTACTGGACATAGTAATATAGAAGAGAATGATTGAGCAGACGAACTGGCAAAGAAAAGGGTCATTAGCAAATAGGAACAATTGTAGCCAATTATTTACGGGGCCTGAAATCCCGATCGGCGTCATTAAAAGGAAAATTGGCCTAGTAACGAAAGAGCAAATCAATAACTCCTGGATTTCCAGGAACGACTGCGTTATCTGAAGTTTACGGCCTAGAATTAATGAAAAGGAAACTCAGTATATTGTATCGCTGAGTAAAAAGAAATTAAGAATCTTGATAGGTGTACTAACGGGTCATTGCGCCATTGGCACAATGACCACCAGAATAGACGCTTTCGCACCCGACTTCTGTAGGAGCTGTCAGGATGTTGAGGAAATTGAAACCATTAAGCATTGTGTGATTGTCCAAACCTCCAAATAAATCGCCTCCGGTACTTCGGAAACAGGTTTGTTGGAGAATTGGACGATCTAGCGCAGGTTTCGATGGCAAATATGAGAAAATTCATAGAAAAAACAGGCTGATTCAGAAACGAACCAGTCTATGTGAACATTAGTTAGGAGCATCTCTGTATTTCATTTATAAGGGGATCACAATGGACCAATAACCTAACCTATGAGTATTGCCATGGACAAAAATCCTCGCTAAAATCTTCGGAGTAACTTTGTGTGGAAGGTAAATTCTAGCCCGATCTGCGTACTAGGCTTAACTTGCTTAAGATTCTTGAGCTTTACTATTTAAAGACCGATCTTCTTCTTCTTAATATTTTATAAATATTCTTTTGAAGAAATGTTTACATTTCAAAGTGTTTGTATTTCAAAAAGAATAAGTGAAAGCCGAGCAAGCTTTAAGCTAATAACTTTATACCCCGATTGTAGACTTGTAAACATCGAGAAAAATAAGTATTTGTTATAAAATAAATACAAAAACTTGTTTTATTCACAAATCTTTGGTCTATCTTTACAGATTTTTAGTCTTTTTTACATTTTTCATTTAAAATCAGTTATAACGGCATTTCTATCAAAACACTGCTATATTTTGAGCATAACTATTGCAAAAAGAAAATCAAACCCATTATATTTCTTTTTTTTGAAACTTCAAGTGATTGAAAATAACCCGTTTCTTATTTGTTTGCTCTATTGAAAATAATGAAAAATGCAGTAAGGCCACCATTGCACTCACGGCCTCATTATATAACCGTTATTAGGATGGTCTCTCTCATCTTGTTACTTGTGGTATTACTTCATATTTATATATTATTATGTGGCCCAAGTTTGAAAATTTTATCTATAGGATAAAATGGTGCGCATCGAGTAAAAATTATTTTCAAAATTTATCTCGAAATCATGCGTAATTAATCCAAAATCACTATAACCAGCGCTGAACTTCGATTAAAAATTAGTATATGCAGCAAATGTAGTAAATTAAAACGATTTCTTTTATTTTGAATTTCTTGTTTCAAGTTTGAAAATACTTTTTCAAAAACTATTCTCTGAAATAACATAATCATATACACTTAACTTACTTTTCTGTCAAAATTTTGTTAGTCTTGGCGTTGGTTTCTAAATATTTTTTTAAAATATTTATTACAATTTCTAAGTAAATTGCCCCTCCCGCCTAAACGTTGTGATATAGACTCCTCCTCCAATGCAATTTGTATCTTACCTTTAAACAACCTAAGTACCTACGTGCCCTAGTTTTTTGATTACACAATTGATAGTGGTAACAAAATTAACGAGTGGAAACGCCAGCAAATTTTAATTTTCAACAATTTGTTTTTTATTTTCAATTTTTTTGATTAAAAATTTGATTGAAAAAAAAAAAAATATTTCACTAAAACTTTGAGCGTTCACCCCGAAAAAAATTGTTCAATGGATGAATTTAAAAATACATATACAGAAATATTTAAAATAGGTAGGTCCCTTCATTAATCAATCTCCAAAATTACAAACTAATACTACTTAGTCTTGCGATAAAAAATTGTAAGCCACTAAAATATTTACTAAAAGTGTTTGATTTTTGTAGTAGTAGTAGCCCGTAGCGTAATGGTTAGTGTGTTCGACTGTCACGCTGGAGGTCTGGGATTGCTTCCCAGCCTCGTCCACCTAAAAACTAAAAAGTTTTTTTTTCAGGGCTACTGCCTCTTGCGAGGAATTGACAAATCCTCCAAGAGTATTACTTGTCACGAATAAGTGCTTCTCGTCTAGCCGTTCGGATTCGGCATACAATTGTAGGTCCCTTTCATTACTGTCGAAAGGCGCACACAGGAATAGTTGCGAGTTGTTAGTCACTAGGCCCTGGTTCTTCATGAGCTGTTGTGCCACCCGATTTATTTATAGTTTGTTTTTTGTTCCTTATAACTAAATATAAAGGTTAAAACCCCTTATTGCATGATTTTTTTTTTTTCTTCATGAAAAAAATTTTGTGGTAGTTAATGCTAAATTAAAGGACACGTGTTTCAGGAATTTTCATTTTATTTGATAAATTGGGAAAATCAAATTTGTCCGGCTTGGATCATACATATATGGCACATTGAGCAGAAAACGAACAAAAAATATGTTTACAAAAAATAAATCAATTATTTATTGCAAATTTTATGTAATGTGCAATAACATGAAACAATTTGTTTTTTCGTTGAGGCATAAGTTTACTTTGCACTTTCTGCACTCCACAAAATATACTCTGTCCCCCAAAAATAGTCAGTACAGGGAAGATACGATGTTTGCCTCTCACTATAACTGTAATGAATGTCAATAAGTTTGTACTGTTTCAAAGCTCTTACAGGGTGTCCGTAGTGAGCATACTTAATAACCACAAATTTAAGTTGAATTATTTGTTCTCAAAAGCTTTCAAAAAGCATAAATCCGCAAAGCTCCTTACCAAAAACCAAAGGAAAAGCCTCAGCGATTTGTATAAACGTAGCAATGGTAACTCTGATTCAATGTGTTTATTTTTAATGCACACAAGAACAAAGAGGGATGATTGCAGAAGAATGCATAAAAGCAGCAGCAGCCAGGGTTACCTTTGGGACACCTTTTCGTACCACCGAACACAAGGACAGCTCTTTTTAAAATAGTCGATTTTTGACACTTTTTAGAAATCAAGCAACCTTTTGGACACTTTTTGAAATAAACAAAAATTTCATCAGGATTTTTTTTAAACTTTAAATGAATTTCTTTATTTATATATGATTTTGCCTCATAGCAGCGTTTGAGCTCTGAGAAAGTTAAAAAATTAAAACTTATATGAATAATAAGCTGACTTATATATTAAAAGTTGAAAATTGCGAATCAATGCTTTTAGATGCAATGTTTTAGATGCACTGAATTGGACATAGAAGAATAGGTTCCTGATAATATTCTCATAGAAAAGTATAGAGAAAAAATACTTAAAACTTAATGTCATAATTATTTATTTAGCTTTTTTTAATATTTCTACCCCCCTGTATTTTTTAAGAAACAAAAGTTATTTCAGCTCCCGTGTTTAGTAAAACTGCATCATGGATTAAGAATTTTCCGGACTCAAACTAAAGACAATTTCTTACTGCTCCATTTGAGTCCGGAAAATTCTTATTCCATGGTGTAGTTTTCCTAAACACGGGAGCTGAAATTACTTTTATTTCTTTATAAATATGGGGGCTAATGTGTACTTTACTATGTTACATTACTAAACATGTACTTTAATATATGCACCTAATAATTAAAAAAATCAATTAAATGTTGCGTTTTTACTGAAATTTGTGAGGGGCACCTTTTTTCTCGGTCACCTTTTTGACACTTTCTCAAAATCTTCAGAGGTAACACTGGCAGCAGCAGTTTGCACTTGGATGTGCAGTGGGTAGGTTATGGTGGGATACACGCGGGTTTTAAAAAGATTACAAAAACATTAATTTGTATGAAGCTCAGTGGTTATTTTCAGTGTGAATTTCATCAACAGGCACCAGTGTATTTCGAAAAGCTCTCCAATAAAGCCTGTACTTACAATTTTTGTTGGACAGAGGAGAGTAGTTCAAACAGGTAAGTGATCTAACTGATCCATGCGTACGTCCTGGTGTGGCATAATAGCAACGGGTCCTTTCAACTTCTTCGATTGAATAATATGACATTAAAACGTCTTCCTCGTTTGTTGACGGTACTTGGCTTCCTGGCATCATGGCATAAATATGCAGCTACCGTGCATTTGAAGTCTGCTAAAGGCATCCATGGCACGGATCAGTCGAGCCTTCGTCTATACAGCAGCCACGCGTTCACTGATACCATATCGATCATCTGAAAGAAATTCGATGGTAGAATTTTTTGGATCTAATTTGTATCCTGTAGTATACAAGGAGCGCATCTAACAGATCGACTCACCCATATGCCGATTGTACGTTATCACTTCCTTTGGACATGGTACATCTTGGTATCTTGGTAAAGATGGTTTGCTTACGACGTATGTTATCATACCAGGTAACAACAGAGATGTCAATTTCCTATACAGTCACTACCTTATCGACAGTTACACCTCTTCCCTTTTTCTTCAAGTCTTTTTCTGCTGGACCTGATACTCCGGAATGCGATTAGCTTTTATTGTGCCTAACGGTAAGATCGCCTTTTTAGCCAGGTAAGTCAACAGTGGATGTAATCCAGTTATCCAAGAATAATATATAGTTGACGCCTTCAGGAATGGTTCTTGCAATCAACAACAACGCAAGAACAACAACGTCACTAGAAGTACTAATTTTTGGCAAATTGCTGACTGACTGTACAGGTCCTTGGGCTCCAGTATAAATTTCGAAGTCATAGCTTAACTCAGAGCTAGCACTAAGCACAAAATTCTTATATCCCCATTTGTGTGATTTTTTGGGGTTATACTTTCGCATAGATGATCTGCTCTTCGTTGGTATAATTTGCTGGTCTACTGCCATGTATTCTTCTCTAGGTACTGTTAGAAGTCTCTGCCTGAGTTTCTCCAAGAATGGTCGAATTTTATGAAGAGAATCGTGTCCTGGTTGACCTCTGAGTACTTGCGTCGAGTTCGTGTTGAAATGGATAAAGCGTTTTATTTCTTCAAAACGATTGCACGGCATTACACCATTTTCTTTTCATTCCAATAAAATCTTGTTGACGGCAGCTGTATGATGGATATGTAAAGACACATACCAATAAACTGCTCAAGATCTTTTGCTGTTATAGGGCAATTCTTTTCGGGACGTTTTTCGAAAGAATACCTAATGGTCTCTTGTTCAATGTATTTGAACATTCCATCAGTTAAAAAGTACCTACTTGAAAAACTGTATTGGTATCTCTAGGTTCCTTATTTCCTCAAGGAAGTTCAAATCCCCAGAGAATGCAATTTCTGCGTCATCTTTTTCTAAAAACGCATCCCGCCATCGAGTTTTTTCAGCTCTCGTACTCCTATTTGATTGGAAGATGGCATCTGGGATAAGGGAATATCATCTTCCAAATCCCGATCAGATCCATCGGACTCAGGAACGTATGCATGTGGATGATGTTGTCCTATGTGTTCCTCATGTTCATCATCTGACAGATCTTCGTGACTGCTGTTGTCGGGAAAATTTTGTAAGTTCGTGTGACTTCCTCCGTTAAATCTATGAGGGTCCATAATGCAAAGATTTCTGTATTTATACTTTCGAGTAAATACTTTTGAAACTAAGCTGTTAACATTTTTCACTCTTTACCTGACTTTCACTGAAAAAAAAAAAATAAACTAAAAAATAAACTTTTTGTATTAGTTATCCGTTATATATGTGCCGCCTTCCAATTGAATTATCACGATATTTTGTTACCTATTGTGTTTTTTTTTTCCTTATATATGCATACACTTGTTGTAGTGCACGACCCTTGGCGCAATATAGCATAAGTTATAATAATCAAAAACCAAAAAATTTCTCAAACACGCTCATACTGAAACCTGTTTGACAAGTTTGTCGAAAGAATTAATTGTCACAACTCACTTGTAGATGGCTCTTATTAATACATTTTTAAACATATATTTTACTAATTTCGTACCACATGCAAAAAAAAAACATAAAATTCAAAAATTCAAAAATATTTAGATTAATGTGGTTTGGCTCATATGAGCCACCATGCGGTAAAGGGTTTTAAACAAATTTGTCAATAAAGTCCTATAAATGAATCTAGTAAGAAATGTATTCAAATTCTATAGCTTTATTGCTTAAATATTTGTTATCTGATGTAAAAAGTACATCATCTTTTTTATTCAAAGTCATATGTACCTATGTACCTTAAAAAAACAAAAAAAAATTATTAAAGTTATTCGATTAATATTCATAACTTCATTTCTACTAATGACTCAAAAATAATATTCCATCAAATTTGCATCTTTATAAAACTAAAAAATTCCTGACGTTTTACCTATTTTTTATGATTGGACAATATCTAACAGTATTAAAAAAAAAACTAAAATTTCTCAGTATTTTAAACCTGAAGTAATGAATTCTGAAAATGTTTTAAAACTCGAAGCTTTATATATAATAATCTAATTTTTTGAAGGGATAATTTCTTGTTTTCCTACAATTTATGTGTAGGAATACCGTTATTTGACAATAGCAAACTGTTAGCTTGGACTGATAGCACTTTGAGACTTGTATTAACCAAACCAGATTCAATCTTTATAACAAACATTTCAGAAAACAAAATTATCCAAAAAGAAAAACAACCTTAGGTCACATTATAGGTATCTACTCCCTGTCTACCGCTCTACAGCTTTATTTAAGATACCTGCTTTAATTTGCACCAAGTGTCAAAAAGTCGAAATATAGCATTTTGCGAGGGAGTCAAACAATTATCTCACACCACCAACCAAACACATACAAAAAAAAGACAAAATCCCTTTACTTCTCCTGCTCCTCGAGCTGATATTTTGAAACATTACCACGTGCCACCCCTTTCTTGAGAAACATTTCCACACCACCGATATCCCGCTGACCAGTCCCATATTCCATCCACAGTATCCTTGTATGTATCAACTTCCGTACTATCCTTGTACGTATTTTAAAATTTTTTCCTACATTACATCATGATTCCGTAAGGATTCATTACAGGAATCTCCACGATGGCTTTGTCCTGTGTCTTTTTTATACACACGTATAAATGTTTGTATATTTATATACCCATATTCGAATTCCTTACCAATACAATGACATCGTTCTATAGAGTAGGTAAATGAGTAGACGTAGAAAAAAATTATTTAAAATTGCAAAACAGGAACAGAAAAAAATGCCTTTTTCGTATAACCAACTTGCGTCGCATCTCCACCATTCCTTGTAGCAGTCCATATCCTTTTGTGCGCCAGGTCGTCAGCTCAGGTTGGTAACACACGGCTCACTGGCTTCTCCTTACTCCTTTGTGGAATCCAGCAAACTTCAAAGGATGCTGTCTTGTTGAAATCCTGCCTTACCCGTCCCGAAGCATGGCGTCTCCATCTTCATCCTTCGCGGTATAATCACCAACACAAACTCCATCAAGATGGTTTCATAAGAAAAGTTCGAATTAAAAGAATGAAGCAAAGCGAAAAATAAAACCGCGCACACGAATAAAGAAAGCACACTAGAGAAAGTAAACGAAAGGGCTGCTTTGCATATCCTGATGATGATGAAAAATAAAAAACCAACTACGACAAGAAACGCACACCATCATATAATCAATGAAAGAAGGATAAACTCTTCTGTTGATGGGTGGCAGTGGCATCCTCGTAAAAGTGGGACGTATTGTAAAGTACAAGGACCAACCGACGGAAAAGTGCAAATGAAGGAGTCAGACAAGAAAAAGGGGAATTCTTAAAATGCTGCTGGTGCTTTTTTGTCAGACCTGACAAGAAAGAAAAATAAAATAAAACCCAAACGAAAAAGGAAGAAGGACATTTTCATTAAATTTAAATGAGAAAGTTTCGAAATTTTTTTTTTATATTTTTTTTTGCCTTTCTCAAGCCGCTTGCGCTGTTTTCTTCCTTTTTTCTTTTATTTTACTCATTTCTATGCAAATAGGGTTAATGAAAGCCGCGAGAAGCATCACAAACGAAGGCGTTGGTACAATGAAAGTGTGCCGTGTAGGTGGAAAAGGGGTTTTGTAGGTTCTCGTTCAGGAATGTTTGGTTTGGATTACCTACAAGGTGTTAGAATATCTCTATAACTTATTTTACTGTTGCAACAAAATATTATACACAAATAAGAACCTATCTTAGTACATAATGTGAACTTGGGTCTTAGAACTTATTTTGTTTACAAAAGATTCCTGGTACCATAAGGTGATTTTTAATCTTCCGCTATGGCTCATGATAAAATTATATACACTTAATTATATACACATAACTAAACTAAAATTATCAACCTATTTGCAGGTTGTTGATTTTGAAAAAAAAATATTATTAAAACTACTAACTTCTCCATTAAATATTTTGTATCGAAATCGGTGAAGTCATTAACGAGATCTTTAATAATAAAAAAAGGTTTTATGGCATGTACCATTTGTAATCGTGTTGCCAAATTTTTGTATTCATCAAAATATTTACTTTACGTTCAATAGTAAAGTATTTTTTTTTATCAAAAATCGTTAGAGGCGTTTTTGAGACAAACAGTTTTTGATAGTGGCAGATACTATTATTTTTGGAGGGACATATAACATTGATTTCCTCTCTTTAGGGAACTACTTCAAAACTATAAAGCCAAAGATTGAAGAAAATCACTTAAATGTTTTAGGCTGCAGGTCGGGGCACAGACGGCGAACGGTTGGACATCATCTATCATCGTAATTTTAGGTCTGTTTAATATCTGAAATTTAAACTTTTTTAATTATCGAAAAAACTACACTAATATATCGCAATTAAAAGTAGGAAATCTTACCAACGAACAGTATTTTCCTGTAAAAATAGGAAGTTGGCTTTGCAATATTTTTGAACAAATAACATTAGGTGAACGATTTTTTTAGTGTATATTGAAGCGAGTTTTATTGAGATTTTTAAGATAAGATTCAAGTTTCTACATAGCAAATGTATTCGTCAAATAAATTGTTTATTTAGTTTTAATTTCGCAATTTTTCGTTATCCTACAATTTATTTTTGGTAAGAGATTTATGACATTGAATGAAAAAACACCGTTTTGTCAATATCTCGACAAATAACGATAGCACATACGATTCAAGAGCAGTTTCAAAAACGATAACTAATACCTACAAAATTCTTTTAAATCTTAATGAAGGACATATTTGTTGTTCATTCCCCGTAATTTAAAAAAAAAGTACATAACAAAACAGTTTTTGTAATCTTTTAGGAGATGTTTTCCATATTAGCCAATCTATATATAAATAGCCTTAAATAAAGTTTGTGGTACCATTTGCTCAAAAAGTGTCCAACCGATTTCGATAAATTGTATATGGTTGGAAAGCCATAGGTGGGAAGATGTGCAGTATATACCCGATACACGCATTAACACACTATGGACCATTTTTGGTTTTGTACTGCCGAATTTCGGCCAGTGGGCGATACTAGTATTAATTACAATCCTAATTTTAGTTCTAAATTTTACAGAAAAATAGGCCAAAAATATTCCTTTTAATTTTAAATTGATTTGTAAAACCGTTTTGCGTACTGAATGATCAAAATCTTAACAAAATACAAATAAAGGAAAAAGGGAAAATTGTCTTATTTTTTTGAAAATTTATATATGCAAAATTGTGAAGGAGTTTTCGGATGAAACCGGTTTAGCCGTTAAAGAGAAATTTAAAAACTAAAAAATCGGACAAGTACCGTTAATAACCGCTATTGGTAATATTTTTTAGCAAACTATTGACTATAGGTACCCTTAGTTGTACAGTTTGAGCTGTTTTTAAGATAAATTACTTTTTTCATAATAGTTGTATGGCAGTACCATTATTTTTGAGCTAAAAAAAATTAATATTCGCTCTAGGGAATCACCTAAGAAGCTTTAGTCCAAAGTTTGAAAAAAAAAATCGCTGCAGTACAGACTGACAGACGGAAAATTGCGGGACCTGCATTTTTTTTTCAAATTTCGATTCTTCAAAAACGGATTAAGTATGTTTTTTGAAATCAAAAATTTATTTGCATATTATTAATTACTACAAATTGTTGTTATACTTTTTTGCTACAATTTTGTTTTTTTAGTTTAAAAAATGAAACCGCTCCAATGATTTGTGAAATTTTGTTTGCATAAGTTAATATTTGTTAAGGATGGCATCTTATTTTAATTTAGCTTAAACAATTATTTATGTGTATTTAATACCCAAAAACTGATTGTTCAATGGAAAATAATTACTTAGACCATATAGTTTAAATTCGATTAAAACATAATAAGAGCATTAAATACTACTTAGTTTTATTAGTAAAAGATATTTAATTGCGTTACGTACAATTTTGTTTCAACAGTCCGCCTATTAATTTTAAAAACGATTTTATTTCTATTTATTTTTGATGGTATTCGGTAGGACAACTCTTGGATCCATTTTAAATATCTGAGTCCTGTCAGTGAACCAGTAACTATTAACCTTTCGTTGGTTTTAAAGCGGTTTTCTTCAAAATTTAATTTTATTAGCCGTGTTTTTTGAAGAGTGACAGCCACTCAGTAAAATTTTTACATGGAAAACACAAACAAAATTCTCTATATTAATTGGTTTTGCGTGTAAAATTTTTGCTGAGTTGCTAATCACTCTCTCAAAAAACACGGCTATTATTGTTTTTGATGAAAATGTTTTTTTTTATTTGAAAAAGAACAATACCTGCCAATGTTTGCAAACAAATTTAAGATGCGCCCGTTAGTTTTAAAAGTAAAAGAATTTGTATTTTTTGTCTCACAATTAAAACAAAAAATTTTTAGCAATAATTAAACACAAATAAAATCAGCATCTTCTTGATTTAAAAAAAAGAGCTCATGAACCCCTCTTTTGTTTTTAAACAAAAGGGTGGATGAGACTTAAACTGTATCCATATTACCAGTAGGTATAGACATTTGTGTGAGATAGAAAGAGTCGGAACTTTTCTCTCAAAGGATATAAACGAAAAATTTATTTAAATTAGGGCGATGATTACGCGTTGGTATTTTTTTTTTTTAAATAAGGATGAAAGAGCGCTGGTGGGTGGTTGGGTTATTTGAAGGTTGACATTCTAGTATTGGTATATATGTATACAGTTTGAATATCACGATTTCAAAGGAGTAAAGGATGCTCCGCGGAGAAAAAAATACACAAAATATGTACATAGGTGTGGGGTTTGACGGAAAAATAAGGCTTTGATGAGCTCCAAGGTTTGACAATCTTATTTCTTTTGCCTTCACGTTTTGTTTTTCCTCTTGGAGTTCTTTTTTCTTTGTTTTTATACATTATACATACCTATTGCTTAAAGACTTCGCTTGGCTTTTGGTCGACAAAAAATGCTCAAGTATTTGTCTAGATTAGATTTTGAATTTAATTGTTCCCTTTGACTGCTAAGGGTTTTTTTTTGTTGTTGTCAGAGAAGAAGGCTTTTGAGGGAGTGGGAATTATTAATAGGGGTTGTTTGACATTAAAAAAATAGTATTGATTTTTTAGATTTTACTTTGCACCGTTGAAATATAATTAATTATTTATTACGGATGGAGTTAGACAAGATTTGAAGCAAGGTGTAACTACTACAGCTATTTAAAATGTATTTTTCTACTAAGCTTGTGACAGGGTACGATTAAAGTTAAATAATAAAATATATTTTATATTTTGATGACACGTACATTACATATGTATATGTATATGCATACATACATACGTACATTCATAACCATAATTCAAAACGCCATTAAAAAGAAAATAACGAAATAAAATGGCTAGATTTACTTCCTGATTTTATAAAACATGTTTCGTAACTTAATTTTGTATCTTTCTTCTACGTTTTTAACCATTTATGTACAAAAAGTTTCATTTTGTTTTTAAAGCAAAAGCGAAGAATTTTTTGAAGAAATTGTTCAGGTTTGTAAACTGAGATTTGATAAATAAATCAATGTTTAATAATTGACCGATTGCCAATTCATACACATTGCAGAGGTGTCTGTACAGTAGCGGATCTAGGATTTGGCTGTGAGCGGGGCTTCGAAATCCAGTTTGAGACAAAAATGAAATTGATATCTTAGAGGTTTCACTGCCAAAAGCTCATATGTGTTTTTATTTGTATGAGCCCTCTCGAGGTCTCATTTTCGTGAACTAGCCAAATCATAACAAATTAAATCAAAAAGTAAGTACCTGTTTTGTTCATTGGAAATCACACAAAAGAATATTTTGTCGATTAAAAATAAAATGTCAAAAATTCACACCTTTTGGTGGGGCATAAGTAAAAGCTGCTCTAAAAAATATCATGCGGCCTAGTTATGCAGGCGTGAATGAATTTTCGTGTAGACGCTTCATACACTTTATATTCTTCCTCAAAAAATATGTCGATAAATTTGCACGTCACTCTAGATTCTAGACGGATGGCAAATATTCATTTGCTTCTACATGATTTTCTGAGTGCACGGAGAAAACTCACGCTTATAGAATTTGGCTCTTTTTGACTGAGATCTTGTATGTTACTACTTAGTCCAAAAATATTTTGTATGTATGTATGTACCTTTAATTGATTTCAACCTTGGAAATATAAGCCCTAATATTCTCTAGGCCCTGACTAGTCGTAGGAAACAATTCCTGTTGTATTAAGTAAGCAATTAAGGTAAAATTGAAACCTTGTTTTTCTCAAATTCTAGTCTTGATTCAGTCCCAACTGCATTTTTTTGTTATATAAGCTAAGTTTTGATGTAAATTCTTTTTGTATTTGGCATGGTTATTTTTCAGCACCGACTCCGTTTTTTCATTTATCTTTTCAAGCTTTAGCGCCAACTTCGGATTTTGTCAGTCCCTAGAGTTAAGCCCCAAAAACTCTCTGGAATAAGTTAAGTTTTTAGGGAATTGTTTTCTTAACCCAGACCACGAGTTTTGTCCAATTCATGTCAGGCCTTAGTCCCGAGCTGTTGTTTTGTCCCAATTTTCTGGGCTTTGTTTTTAAGGAATAATTGTCTTTGCATTAAACCTAGTCCATTATTCGTAGCCCCGAACTTGTTTTTTGTTCAATACCCTTAAGACTTTAGCCCCAACCAAATTCTGTTGGGGCTCAAAAAAAATTACATAACATTATGTGAATTGGATCCGCCACTATTTCTGTATCTATATCTGTTCCAGTTGCCTTGTCCTACTAAGATTGCAAGTACATAAACAATAAAAAAAATCACCTGCATGGGTTTTGTTTAAAAAAAAATTCAAATCAAAAAGTTATTATTATTATATAATAGTTATTCAACGAGTGCCAACCCGATCATCAGTCTTCTTTGTGTGGAGCTGAGTCTTTATATGTTCATTTTTATTTTAAGACTTAAGACATCAACTATGCTTGGAACTAAGTTCCATTTTAGTGCTTTCCATTTTGTTGCTCATCAAATGCATTTTATCGACTATCATTTGTATTAGAACACACACACTTGCTGTTCTCACCTGCACTAAGATGGAGCTTAGCATTTCGCTTCGGTAGCGCTATGGGTAGGCTGTCGGCTTCTGAGTTCAAGCCGCAGTTAATGCCTTAACCTCAGATCGTTCTGATTTTTTGGTCAGTTGTTTATGATCTTGGCCTTATAAATAATCCAAGTATTCGATCATCAAAACCTGGATTTTTAACCTAAGCTGCATTCGACAGTCGTGGTCAAAAACTTGTACAGATCGAGCAGCATCATCAAATAAACCAGATTGTTAAATTGGTGCTTCCTATCAGACAACGAAGTCACAGGACTATAGTAAATAATTTTAATATATTTTTTTTAAAGGCGTTATATAACCGAATTAACTGTGATAGTAGGTTTCTTCAGAACCGTATATAGTTATCTGACAATGTTAAACAAATTTTAGAATCATCATTTTAGACACATTTCTTTAACAGATTTTAAGATCCGCGAGAACTCATGAATATAATATAATATAAGCATCAACTCTCTTTTCTTTCTTTTTACAAATTTTATATTACATATATATATCACATATATATACATATATATCCATATATGTAAAGTTACTGTTGAAATAAATCAGTCAAGCAGAAGACTTAGTCTGGACGAAACTCAAATTTGTATGAACTAAAGGCCGTTTAAAGTTTTTTTTTTTATATTTCAGTACGAACTCTCATCTCTCATCTTTTCCGGCAAAGAGCTAAAACAGAGATTTAGCCTATTTTTTGAAGAAATTTTGCCAAGGAATTTTAAAGCGCCCTTATTCGTCAAAGTGACTACGACGGCGGCGGCCGGCGAAACCCGGAGGGTCCTAAGTCGACCGGATTTTTTTGGGACATTCAAGTTCAAATGTATTGTATACTTTGAAAGTATGTACGTACACTGTATAGGATGGAAGAATCCATTGCATACACAAAAGGAAAACTTTGTTACTGCTTCATAAATGGGTAAACTTATTTTCCTTTGTGGACTCACTTTCTGCAATGTTTTTTACAGATTATTAAGTTCTCATTAACCTTTTTTTAATTGAACCTTATTGTATATACAATTAAATACACCTTTATAAAAATTAAATTCATTCTTTTGCAAATATAGTCAGTCTTTTCCAAATCAAACTTAACTTTAGCAAATCAAGTAGATACTTTAACATAACATGACATGAAGAATTCAGAACTCAAAATACGAACAAAATTGCATGGTTATAATCTAGAAAAAAAGTTTGATTTATTTTGCACAACGCAAGTATCCACAGGACGCATTATTATCGCATTATCGTGATCTAATTACTTAGATAGGAAAAAGTCTCATTTTTGTACCACCACATTCGACACTACTGGAACTCCATCAAATAAGTCTATTCCAAAATCAATTTTTAAGCAAAAAACTTGTTGTACCTATAATATGTAAATGTAAGTGTGAGGCTTTTTTTGGAAATATTTGTATTTGTCCCCCCCCCCCCATTTTTTATATTCCCCGTAAAACCTATTTAAGATATCTGAACAATTATAAATTTCAGGTAAAAAAATATTGTTCAACTTTGTTGTTAATTCACAATTCATACAACTTATTAGTTAAGTTAGAATGATTTAAAGATTAATGATTTTCTATCAAGTTTTACATTTAATTTAATTTCAACAAGATATTGGACAGAATTTTTGAAATAACTATGGGAAAAGAAATTCATATATTTTCAAAATTACATTACATATAATTAGAGTGACTGAATGCCGAATCAGTGGAGGGAAAGTTACCATCTCCTAAGTTCCAATCTACAAGGGAAAGGGTGATACACGAAATTGCGACAGCTACCGTTCGATCAAGCTGATGTCACACACCATGAAAATCGTTGAGCGGAGATTGGATGCCCGCCTACGAAAAATAATACGGCTATCTGACAACCAGTACGGGCTTGTTTCGGGTAAATCAACCAAGCGGATGCTATTCAAAGTATAAGAATCAGAATGGAAAAATATCGGGATTCCTCGAGAGATTTGCATATTGTATAGGTTAATTTTGAAAAAGCATTCGACAGACAACCACGAGATCTGATATGGGTTGCATTTAGGCAACAAGGAGTTCCGGAAGTCTACGTGTGGATGGTCATGAACATGTACGAGCAAGTTAAAACGAAGGTAAGATGCCCCGCAGGAATCACCGAACAGGTCCCAATTAGAGAAGGTGTGCACCAGGGAGGCATCTTGAGTCCTTTGCTCTTTATTATTGTCCTTGACTTTCTGCTTGATGACAAGGTGACGGACCCCAAATTGAATCAGTTATTCTGATGATGGAGCAATCATAAGTGAAGATACTATGTCCTTCCAACGAGCACTTGATGTATGGGTGGATGTTCTGGAGGGAAATGGATACCGCATTAGCGCGAAAAGGACCGAATACCTATGCTGTCGATTTTCTGATCCACAAAGGCCTGTTCCGGACATCTATTTGAATGGAACAGTGCTTCCCAAGTCCGAAAAGTATAAATATCTTGGATCAATGATCATAGTAAAAAATCTTGTGATGACGACATCAAACATCGTGTAAGCGTAGGGTGGATGAAGTGGCGGGAAAACTCTGCCATCTTCTGTGATAGAAAAATGCCCCTTAAGCTGAAAGGAAAGGTCTTCACGGCAGTTGTTCGTCCAGCGCTTACATACGTTTCACAGAGTTGGACAAAGTACAAGAAATATGAGAGTAAATTAACGGCAGCTGAAATGTAGATGCTTCGCATGACAGCAGGAGTGACAAAGCGTGATCGCATAAGAAGCAAGAGAATCCAAGGACGCCAACACGTCAAAAATACTATCTTGGATAAAATACAGCATGACCAACTTAGCTGGTACTGTCATGTACAAAGAAGATGCCATGAGAACCCAGTTCAAAAGGCAATAGCACTAGACGTTCCAACACTATCGCGGAAGAAAGGCAGGCGCAAAAACTACTGGATAAACCAAATGCAACGACCCCTGCATTTAGTCGCCCTCAGAGATGGAACAATCCAAAACTGGGAGGCCTGTCGACGTTTTCTGAGGTCAACCCGGTTAACCCTACAAAAGGAACCTTAGGTGAAGCAGTTGAGTGGGAGAGTTGTGGTCCCCTTCGAGATCATGACAATCACCGGTTAAATGAAGAAGAAGAAAAAATAATAACATTTGTTAGTATAACGTAAAAAAGATGATGGACCTTATTCAGCTCAAAATAAAAAAAATACTATTGTTTAAATTATCTTTTATACAATGTTCATCTGTATCCTAGTCTCTAGCTCAAACTAAAGTGGATGCAAAAACTGGCTACATGAAATTTGGCCGCAATGAAATATGTCCACAACATATATTTATATGGGAAACAACAAAAACAAAAAAAGTTTATCCCTTTCGGGTTAATATCTTTTATCTTGTACCATTGCGTCCCGAAAGGGTTAAAATTTTTAAATTGGGGCCATTTTTCATTTTTCGTTTGGGGCCATTTTCCATTGAGGCCAAATTTAATGTAGCCGCAAAAACTTAATACATATTTTTTTTTTCTCTATACGTTTTTCAGAAACACCACAGATATGTAATATACAAACATACATACAAACATTTTGAAGCAGTTAATAAATAATTTATTCATTTTTTAATTTATTCAATTACAATTGTTACCATTCCATCTAATGCCGATTGACAGACAAAAATTTTAAAAAAATAGTACGTATACGCCACAGTCAAAAACTATTTTGGAATATGCTATGACAATAAAAGTTATACATTTGTGAAGATTATGTAGTTTTAAAAACATGAACTGCAAGTTTACAAATTTAAAGGGAATACAACATGGACAGACTCCAAATAAAGTCGAGCTAATCCAAGCTATGCACGCTCAAAACCAAATTGCAAAATATTCTCTGTTGCTGAGTCGAATCCTTTTTTTAGCATGTTGTACCTACTCTTTTTATAATGAATGATAGAGTTATCAGCAAAACAAACATGAAACGCAGTTTTAATACAATAACGTTGGAAGTTGCAGATACGAAATTTAATCAGAATCATTATAGCAGTTTTTGAGAAAATTTGAAAAAAAATCTTGTATTTTGCCATCTTCGTTCTTAGGGATCTAAAACCCCAACTGCAAGAAGTGTTTCAAAAGGTACGACTGTAAACTTATCGGTAAGATGTACGACATCATCTAACTAACTAGCCATATGTCGTAATTCAGCGAAACTCATCTTGGATTTGAGGTCATTTGAGCTTTTAATTCAATGATGTTCAATTATACAGAAGTTATTTTAATTTCTAAATTTCTTCATTTTCGTTCTTAGGTAGGTCGGTTCTGAGAGCGGAAGACACTTTTTTTTATTGTCACCAGTTTTTTTTTGTGTCGGAATTTACATATTATAAATCTGGATATCGTAAGCCGATGTTCTTTAAATTTGTTATATGTACATATGTACCAAACTAATGTAAAATGTACAAGATCATGCATATGTTATGTTCATACATGTAACTAAATCACAGAAAATTGGTTTACTCGTATAGTCTCCCGCTCTATGTATAGTGGACGTTATGTTAGGTAAGTGGGCTGACAGTTGGTCTTGTTACCGTCACACTTAGATCAGTGTAGATCCATTGTGGTACCCAAGGATTTTTAGTCCTCATATAAAAATTTTAAACCTATGATAAATTCTTATGACATAGCCCGTAAAGGGCGTCGATGAAATTCTAACAAGCTATAGCCTAAAAAGTCGTACTTGTTTCCAAATTAATTGAAGGAGTGTCTGTCGCTATATAAACACCGGGTTGAGGAGAGGTTGACGTACCATTGTCTTTTGAGGGCGTGTTCCTTTCCTTTACCCCCACTGGATTGATCATCCCCGCACGAGACTCGTAGGAGCAGTGGCTCCATGCAACGCCTGGGGGGGGGGGGGTTTGATAGACTAGTGGTTGGTGCCTGTGCCTTCCCTGCTCAGTCAGGTTTACCTACATGTTCAGAAATGTATGTCGGCACAATCACCGGGTTTGGGAGGGGCAAACGCACCGCTGTCATTTAAGGGCGTGGTCCCCCCTTACCCCCATCGGTTAAATCATCCCTCCACCAGGCCCGTAGGAGCAGTGGCTCCATGCAACGTCTGGTGGGTGAGTTTGATTGACCGGTGGTTGTTGCATGTGACTGTGTTGTTTAGTAAGTCCTGTTTTCACGATGTGTAGAAGTTGTCTGACGGCACATTCTCGCCGGGTCAAGGAGAGGTTAGCGCACCATTGTTTGTTAAGGGCGTGATCCCCACCTTTACCCCCACTAGGTAAATCATCCCTCCACCAGGCTCGTAGGAGCAGTGGCTCCATTCAATAATCTTGTCGGTCTTTTGCTTGTTGAAGTTAGGCTATAATTTTCTAGTTATAACACAGGTGTCGAGTGAGCTCTATCTCTTGTTAGTTGTAGCTAGAACTTTGCTCTCGATTACCCACTTTAGATTACAGGGTGGGATCTGAACTGTTGAGTCCGCTTGATTAAGATCGACAGTTGATCCTATTCTTGCCAGTTCGTGAGCACTTTCATTTCCTGGGACACCACTGTGGCCAGGAACCCAACAGAGCCTTATGTTGTGCTGTGTACCAAGAACCTTTAGCTCTTTGCGACAGCATGCTACAAGCTTCGATTTTATTTCAATGGCAGAAATTGCTTTTATTGCCGCTTGGCTGTCAATGAAAAAGGGTGATATCCGCTTGTGGTATTGCCATCATTGAGACCTGTCTAGCAGCTATTGTCACTGCCAGGACCTCAGCTTAGAAGACACTGCTGTAATAAGGAAGTCTGAATGAGCTGGCAAGTCCAATGGTTTCTGAAAAGAACCCTGCTCCAACACCAGTATCCATCTTGGAAAGGTGGTCGTGAATGGCTAGTTAAAGTCTAAACGGGGAGTTGTGTAGTCAGTTGAGTTCCGAGCTGCATCTCACCGGCAGCACACGTCTCGCGAGAGTTTTGTCCCCACCCCCGTTAACGTCAATGTGCTTCGATCTCTTTTCTGTTTATTTTGCATAATACACTCTTCTTAAATTAAATCATATACATATAAAAAAAAAATAAATAGTTCAACAAACCATATCAAATAAAAAAAAAATACATATATATATATATTCCGTGCAATAAATTCCAAACTTCAATAGTGCTTGATTATCCATCTACATATATACATATCTACGCTCAAATCCCCATCATCTTCACATCATCACAACCTTAGCAAAAAAAAAAAAACAAAACAATAACCCAGCTCTTGTCGCACAATGCAAATCAGTGCTAGTTTTGTGCATTTACAATCTACAACGACAATAAACACAGTGCAATAGTTTAAATCAATAACGAAAAATGAAAAATAGAAAAAAATCATAACACAGAGCGGTAAATTCCTACCTTCTTCTTACCCATTATCTCTCACAGTCGTGTAAGCTTAATTGCTGTTGCATTATGTAGGTCTCCCCTCACCGTGCTCGCAGGGATTAAGCTGTCATGATATTAGATATATAGGTGTTTGTCTTTTCTAAATAACCAGGGCCGGATCTGCAGCAGTCTGTCCCCAAGGCATAACACTGGCGATAGTTTGTTATAGTAAATTGGGATTTAGATTAGACATTCATCTTAGTTAATTGTCTGATTCGGTTTTAGTTAGTTTTTGTTTTATTGAAATGGTGGATGAATTTAGAGTCGACTTTAGCAACATTCGGGGGATTCGACAAAATTTCTGTGCTGTATACGTCTATACTGCGCAAAGCAGGCCAGCCGTTTTGGCACTGAGTGAAACTCAGGTAGGAGAAAATTCCGATCATACGGAATTCAATCTACCTGGTTATAATTTAGTGCCATTATTCTTTCCTCATCATGGTCTCGCCGTTTATATAAGGAATGATGTTGCGTACCAACTTCAACCACAATACGGTTTATGTTCAAACACAAATTTTAACTTCATGTGGTTCAAATTTACGGTCAATAAGCACATCATTCATTCCTGTTTTATTTATTGGAGCCCACATCTGGACAGAAATTCAACTTTTAACGAATTTGATGCTCTGTCCGGCTCCATCCTAAGAATTGTTGCCCATTATCCTCACTTTGAAATCGATATTGCGGGCGATTTCAATGTACACAATAGTTGGGTTCGCTTTTCTGGCCAGACAACACCCGAAGGAAGGTATGTTGAGGTCTTTGCTGAGTTAAACCACCTGACTCAGCTTGTTGACGAGCCAGCTCGAATCCCTGATGATGCAGGTCAATCCGCCAACACACTTGACTTGTTTCTTACCTCTGACCCTGATAAATACACTAAAAGTGTATTATCGCCTCTAGGCACATCAGACCATTGTGTCATATCTGCTCATTTCTCGTGCCAAAAAAACTTAGTTAAAGAGAAAGTACCAACGAGAACCGTTTGGCAATACGAGAAAGCCAGCTGGGACGGTCTCAACGGTTTCTTCAGTAACTTTAACTGGTCACTGTGCTTCCTCGATAGTGACGTAGATGCCAGTGCAGATATGATAACAAACTTAATTCTTTGTGGAATGAGAAGTTTTATTCCGAATAGGGTAAAATCTATCCAACCCAAAGAAAACTCATGGTTTGATTCGAGCTGTAAAGAGGTTATTAGGGTTAGAGAAGTAAGTTTCCGATGTTATAAAGCCAACCCTACTGAGGAAAACCAGAATAAGTTCAAACAAGCTAGAAAAACCTGTTATGTTCATATTCGACGAACCAAATTTTAGCATGACCAGAAATTTAGGCAAAAAATACTACAATGTCCCACAGGTAGTACAAATTTTCGGTCACTTGCAAAGAACATACGAAATGCTACTTCATCGTCGGTTCCAACGCTCGTCTTCAACGATACACCTTTTGTCAGCTCGATAGATAAAGCCAATTTGCTTGCAGCACAGTTTGCTGTTAATTCGACGCTGCCAGAAAGTGTAAACGATTTCATGAGACCAATCTTCTTTCGCACTCGTGCAGTTGCCAGAGTTCTAAAAGATCTTGATATACACAAATCCGCTGGCCCGGATAGTATCCGTCCCATTGTTCTGAAGAGGTGTTCTTCAACGCTGGCAAAACCACTGCGTAAGCTTTTCCATCTGTCCTATTCTAATGGTCTCTTTCCGACTGGATGGAAAACAGCATTTGTTCAGCCAGTCCCTAAAAAAGGCGTATCTTCTTCACCCTCAAACTATCGACCAATTGCACTTACGTCCCTTCTTTCCAAGGGCATGGAAACGCTGATTAATTTCCAGCTCAAGAAATATCTCGAGGAACGAAAGCTTCTTAACGGCTTCCGTAGCAATAGGTCCACTGGTGATCTGATGGTATATCTCATCGAACAGTGGAACAAATCTTTACATTGTTTTGGAGAAAGTAAGATCATTGCGCTTGATATTTCTAAAGCATTTGATAGAGTTTGGCATCAAGCTCTCTTATCGAAAATGCGTGCATTTGGTATTGATGAATCTCTTCTTCGTTGGATTAGAAATAACCTTTCGGACCGTTCAATTCAAGTTGTATTGGACGGTTTCAAGTCTGAAATCCACAAAATAAATGCTGGTGTGCCCGAGGGCTCCGTTTTGTATCGGACTCTCTTCCTTATATTCATAAATGATCTTCTGTCTGAAACATCTAATCCAATAAACTGTTTCGCTGACGACAGCACCCTCAGCTTCTCATATTCGTTTCCAGATTCACATCCATGTCCTTCGGATGTGGAACTTGAACGGTAGCGTATGATTAGCTCATAAAATTCTGATCTTGACAGCATTGTCCAATGGGGAATTAAAAACCGCGTGGAATTTAATGCTTCAAAAACTCAATGCTGTCTACTGTCGTCTTAACGAAACCCACCCCTCTGCCACTATCCATGAGTGGCACTTGCATTGAAGAAACCGAAAAGTTTTCAGTCCTCACAGATCACATATTCGACGTGGCCAAAAATGCTGCCAAGTGCTTAGGTTTTCTTCGGCGGTGCAAGAAATTTTTCGCCCCTTCAGATCTGACTGTAATCTATAAAGCCTTTATTCGTCCAAAACTCGAGTACAACTCTCATGTTTGGGCAGGTGCTCCAATCACCCATTTGAGTCTATTGGATAGTATTAAAGAAGAGCTATGAAAATGATAGGGTCCTCCGGGTCGGGGGTTGTGCGTCGGGGTAACTTCCCTACCACGTAAAAAAAAGTTGTTCCGAAACAACAACAAGCCTCGGATATGGATGATTTTAAAGTTGACGACCCCAGCAAACGAAACAAGGACAATGAATTTCGGATTTGCACGTGGAACGTCCTGTCCTTATACAGAACACGTGCAGCCGAACAATTAGTGGAGAACCTGGACAGGCTAAAGGCTGACGTAACAGCCATCCACGAAGTGCGATGGGATGGAGAGGGCGTACGGAGACTGAAAACGTGTGACATCTACTACGGCGGGTGCTTGAAGGAACAGGGTCAGCGGCTCTTGGGTTGTGGTTTTGTGATAAGGGGAAGACTTAGGCAAGAAGTCTTGGGCTTCCGAAGTGTAAGCGAGCGCCTGGTCACAATCCGCATCAAAGGCAAATTTAAGAACATTTCGCTGATTTGTGTTCACGCCCCCCATGAAAGGAGAGAAGACTCAACCAAAGAAGCATTCTACGATCTCTTGGAGACAACGTATGATATGTGCCCGAAGTACGACGTGAAGATCATTCTTGGTGACTTCAACGCAAGATTCGGAAAGGAGGGCATCTTTGGTTCGATAGTCGGAGGACACAGCCTACACGACGAAACTTCCGGCAACGGACACAGGCTGGCAGACTTTGCGGCGGGGCGAAATGTCATCATCTCAAGCACCTACTTCCCACACCTCAATATACACAAGGGGACTTGGCGGTCGCGTGATCAAGTAACCGTCAACCAAATCGACCACGTTGCGATAGACGCGAGACATGCTTCCAGTATCTTGGACGTCCGAACGTTCCGAGGGGCCAACATTGACTCGGATCACTACCTGGTGGTAGCTAGACTACGTATGCGGATATCCATGACGCGACAACGCAGAGCAGATGCTGTGAAAAGATTCGATGTCGAGAAGCTTAAATCGCAAGAGACTGCCAGAACTTTTGCAGACCACGTAACTCTTAATCTCTCAGGAGGTCCGCTACCAGCATCAAGTGCAGAGGACCAGTGGGAACACTGTCAACAAGCCATCAGAAGTGCCGCCTCTGATGTGCTGGGTTTCACTAGGCGAATACAACGAAACCCCTGGTTCGATGAGGAGTGCCGGCTAGCGCATGCAGCTAAGGACGAGGCCTACCAGGCAATGCTGCAGACTCGAACAAGAGCTGCTGAGAGAGTGGCCCGGGAGCTCTACGGGCTGAAACGAAAAGAGGAACGCCGACTTCTCAGGAGGAAAAAGAGAGAGCACGAGAAGCGGGCGGTAGAGTCTATTGAGGGTTGTAGCGGTAGGGGAGATGTTCGAAAATTTTATCAGAGGGTGAAGCGATCCACCCAAGGATTCAAGGCTAGAACGGAAGCCTGCCGAGATGAGAGTGGGAATATGGTAGTAGACACACAGTCAGTGCTGAGGATCTGGAAAGAACACTTCTCTAGACTGCTTAATGGCGAAGACAGCCAAGATGTCGCTAATAGGCAGAACGCTCCATTCAACTTGGACGATGATGGCCAAGAGTTCCGTCCACCCGACCTAACCGAAGTTCGGCTGGCGATATCCAAACTTAAGTCGTACAAGGCTGCAGGTGCGGATGGCTTACAAGCCGAACTATTTAAATCAGCGGGAGATGAATTGGCTAGGAGCATACACCAGCTCATCTGCAAAATTTGGTCGGAGGAAAGTATGCCCGATGAATGGAACCTCGGTATAGTGTGCCCCATCCATAAAAAGGGAGATGTTCTGAAATGTACCAACTACAGAGGAATTAGTCTCCTAAACGTCGCTTATAAAATCTTGTCGGCCATCCTGTGTGACCGCTTAAAACCTTTTGTCAACAATCTGATCGGCCCTTATCAGTGCGGTTTTAGGCCAGGCAAGTCAACCGTCGATCAAATGTTCACACTCCGACAGATTTTAGAAAAATCCCGGGAATTCCAGATCGATACACACCACCTTTTTATCGATTTTAAAGTCGCGTATGATAGCGTGAAAAGGGACGAATTATACAGAGCCATGTCGAGTCTCGGCATCCCTGCCAAACTCGTTCGCTTGTGCAGGATGACGATGGAGAAATCTCGCTGCTCCGTCAAAATTGGTAAGAACACCACCGATTCCTTTGATGTTGAGAAAGGATTGAGGCAAGGCGACGCGTTATCATGCAACCTATTCAACATCGTTCTTGAAGCCATTGTACGCAACGCACATGTCAACACCAGCGGTACAATCTATCAAAAGTCCGTTCAATTGCTTGCATATGCGGATGACATAGACATTGTCGGCAGAACGAAGCGAGCTGTTGCAGGGGCATTTGCGAGCATTGAATCGGAGGCGGCTAGAATGGGATTGGCGGTTAATGAGGACAAGACGAAGTATATGCTGTCATCGAGAGAGGAATCTCAACATCGTCGACTCGGGCAAAATATCACGATGGACAGATATAACTTCGAAGTTGTCAAGGACTTTGTCTACCTGGGCTCCACTATTACATCGCAGAATGACATCAGTGCAGAGATCAAGCGAAGAATTACTCTTGCCAACCGCTGTTTCTTCGGTCTAAGAAGGCATTTAAGTAGTAAGGCCCTCTCTCAGAGAACCAAGGAGACTTTATACAAAACCCTAATCATCCCGGTCCTGCTTTATGGGTCAGAAGCATGGACACTGAAAGATTCGGATAAAAATCTGCTAGGGTGCTTTGAGAGGAAGATTCTTCGTGTGATTTTCGGTCCGGTGTGTATCGAAGGAGTATGGAGGAGAAGATTCAACGACGAGCTATACGGGCTATACAGCGACGTTGACCTGGTCAAAAAGCTGAAAATACAGCGGCTTAGATGGCTGGGGCACGTGGAGCGTATGGACAGCAACGCACCTGCCCGACGAGTCTTCGAATCCAACCCCGATGGGGTACGCAGCAGAGGAAGAACCCGTAACAGGTGGCGCAATCAAGTGAATGACGACATCAAAGCACTCGGTGTGCGCAACTGGAAGCGGCTAGCTAGGGACAGAGCTGGCTGGAGGGGCTTGTTAGTTGAGGCCGAAGGCCATCCTGGGCTGTGAGCGCCATCAAAAGTAAAGTAAGTAAGTATGAAAATGATAGGCGATATAAATATAACCGATACATTTGCTTCTCTAGAACACCACCGCAATGTTTCTTGTATTTCATTATTTTATTGTTATTTTCATAAACAATGCTCTAGTTAAATAGCCAGTTGCTTTCCTCCCCTCACACAATTCAACCGTAATACTCGTGCTTCTAGGAATGCCCATCAGTTTACCCTTGAGCCCAACGTCGGACGTACTGTCAAGTTCAGGGATTCTTTCTTTTCACGCACCACGCGAATGTGGAATGCTTTACCCGACTCTATCTTTCCCTCCCATTTTAATATTCATAACTTCAAAACCAATGTGCATCGGTTACTCCTCTCAAATCCTTCCCTATTTTCCTAAAGCTCGTACTGTGTTCAATCATATTAAGGGTAGTCACAACCCCTTTATTGCGCGCATATAATAAGAAAAAGTGCAAACCATATTTACTGTGTATTTCTGCAGATTCTGCGCGTGACCTATGATGCTGTGCTTCCAGCTACCGGTTTGACTAAGCCGAAAAGCGCTCTTGGCTCCAAACCCACTGTGGGGGTGGACTTCACGGCCCCAGTGATTCCAATACATGCCATTCTTTGTATTTTGGTCATGATCTTGAGGTTGGTAACTTTGTCCAGTGCATTGCACCGGACTACGTTACCGTATGTCAGAACAGGTCTTACTATTGCTGTAAACATCCACTTAATTATTTTTGGGCTTGGTCTCCAGGTCTTACCAAATATCCTGTTACAGGAGTAAAATGCAAACATGGCTTTGTTAGTTCTTTCTTTAACGTTGCGACTCCAGTTCAATTTCTTATCCAGGATCACACCTATGTATTTTGCGCGATCGGAGATTTGAGTTGGGTCACCTCGATAGAAGGAATCTTGAAAGTCGGTATCTTTCATTTGTTCGTAAAAAGGACTAGTTCTGTATTTTGCGGATTGACCGCTAGGCCACAATTTCTAGTCCATGCACTCACTATTGATAGTGCATTTTCAATTTGTTCGCTAATAGTGGAGAGAAATTTGCCTGTCGCTAGTAATGCCAGGTCGTCTGCATATGCTATTACTCGACTCCACTATATTTTAGTCTCACAAGAACTGCGTTCATAACAAGTGTCCAGAGCAGCGGAGAAATGAGTCCACCTTGTGGGGTTCCTCTAGAAGTAGATACTTCGATCTTCACTCCTCCTAGCTCTGAGTTGATCTGTGAATGTTTATGCGGTGAAAAGGAGTTAATAGCCCATTTTATCCTCTCTCCCGTAATCAACTCCCTTGGTGTTGTGTTCTCTATGCAGTGCTCTACTTGTGGGTTGTTATTCCCGTTAGAGGTGCAACCGGGAAAGTGAGCATTTACCAGGAGTTCCAGTGTTTCGCTACACGATACCGTCCAATGTTCATTGGGTTCCTTAAGAGATCCTAGAACAATTGGTCCCTTAGCCAGTATTTTTCTGAGCCCAGCTGATTCGTTGGTATTCTCAATTTGACAGCAGAAGTTTCTCCATGAGCTGCGTTTGGCTCTTTGAGTTTCCATCTTGAATTTCTTTTGAATAGCTTTGTAAGTTTCCCAGTCACTACCTGTTCTTGTGCGCTTAGCAACATTGAAAAGTCTGCTTGTTATTTTTCTGATGTTGCCAAGTTCAGCTGTCCACCAGGGTGGTTTCTTTTTACCCTGTCCCCTTGGTTTTAGTGAACATCCTTTTTCGAATGTTTTACCGAGAATTTCAGTGAAACGATCAGTAGCTTTCTCTACAATCTCGGGTTCTTGCAAAGAATCAGTATTTAGCTTTCGTATTTCAGTTTCCACCTCCCTATTAAAAATTTCCCAGTTGATTCGTCTGAGATTTCTAAATGGTTTTTGAGGATCTGGGGTGTCAGGTATTAAGAATTCTATGAGTTTATGGTCAGAGAATGATTCCTCTTTTAATACCTTCCACAGGGGTCTAAGAATATGGTATCTGAGTTGTTTAGTAAAGTTCTGTTGTATTTATAAAATCTACTTTGCTTAAATCTACTTTCATTTTCACAATCATTATTCATCAACATATCAATGAAGTTTATTTATTAATATTGTCATAGTTTTCATTCATTCTAAATTGTTCTTTCTTTCAATTAAGTTTGTTTTATTATTGTTCAATAAATTTGTTTATAAAATATAAAGGTATATATTTTATTTATCGCGCATCTCAACAGGTTATGGGCCCAGGTCATAACATAATCTGAAGATAAGTCTTTAAATTAATTTATTTGAAAAACTAGAAGTTATTGAACAATTATGAGTAGCTCAAACGTACATGGACGGATACCTCTCCTGAATGGAGAAAACTACATTACATGGAGGGCACAGATGGAAGCCGTGCTACATCGAGGAAGATTTCTTCAACATGTGAAGGGAGAGACCCAACGTCCGGAAACAGCTGGAGCGGAGCAGTCACAATGGGACGACAAGGATTTGGACGCCCGTGCAGAATTGCTGATAGCAATGGAACCAAATATTGTTGCCTTAGCAGCAAGTCTGACAACTTCAAAAGAAGTTTGGAATTTCTTGTTGGAAAGCTATGACAAGAAAGGACCACGTCAAAAGACTGAGGAGTATCGCAAGTTGACGAATTTACAAATGGGTGCAGGACAATCAATTGCTGAATATGTTCGCGAATTCAAAACCATAACCAACAGGCTGAAGGAGTTGGGAGCTAAATTGGACGATGATTTGCTAGTTGTTATCCTTCTAGATGGATTATCAGATGACTACAAGAACATAAGATCTGCTTTTGATGCCCAAAGCCAATACCCCGAAGTTTCAACTGTTTGTACGAGATTGCTGGAAGTAGGTGACAGAAAGAAAGAAGTTTGGAACAACAACGTGCTTAGTGCCAAGCACTCTTATCCCCAAAAATACCAGAAGAAGTCTCAATTTAAGGTAAAAGTTGAAAACAATAATTTTCCTTACAATTGCAGAAAATGTGGTAAGCGAGGTCACATGGCTAAGGATTGCTGGACTAAAGCTGATCAAATTAAGCTAACTCAGAGTGGTAAGGCCAATCAACATGGTTTCATCGCACAGGAGTGTACAGTACAAACCGCAAAAGTCACATATGAAGGCTCAAATCAGCGATTATGGTGTCTGGACAGTGGAGCAACCTCGCATATGTGTGCTGATGAATCGAAATTTGTCACTCTTAACAAAACTCAAGAGGGTAACCATGTTAAATTAGCTGACAGTCATGTGATCGATGTCAAAGGAACGGGAACTGTTAAATCTGACATCGTTGTTCAAAACGACGAGGAACCACTTTACTTGTATAACACCTTACTGGTTCCAAAATTGGCAGATAACCTCATTTCAATCAGCAAGGCAACGGATCATGGATATAAGGTAGTTTTTGAAAATGCTGGAGCCCAAATATTGGATAGATCGGGTAACCTTATCATGCGAGCTGAAAAAAGAAATGGTTTATACTACATAGACGAAGAAGAGAAGGTGCAGCTTAGTAGAGGTACAACTGGATCGTCTAAGATTCAATATGGATCTTTAATTTCTTGGCATAAAAGACTGGGACACGTCAACTTTAACTCATTAAAACAGCTTTTATCAAAGAAGATGGTTCGTGGACTGCCAGATAAGTTCAAAGATGATGTCACGAACAATTGTACGACCTGTATTCGAGCTAAGCAAACCCAAACACCTTTTCCTAGTAGCAGCAATGAAAAGAAGACGTCACAGCGACTGCAACTTATTCATTCAGACATCTGCGGTCCCATGCGAACGGAATCTCTGGGAAAGGCTAAATATTTTATAACATTCATTGATGATTTCTCGAGAAAGATATTTGTCTATTTCCTAAATCGAAAAAGCGAAGCTCTCCAAGCCTTTAAATCATTCAAGGTTTTTTCTGAAACACAAACTGGTCAAAAACTCAAGATGCTGCGAACTGACAATGGGTCGGAATATTGCAACAATGAATTTCAAAAATTCGTGGAAGAAAGTGGAATACTTCACCAAAAGACTGTACCGCATACGCCGGAGCAGAATGGTGTTGCTGAAAGGGCAAATCGGACATTAACAGAAATGGCTAGGTGTCTAATGGATGAAAGTGGACTTCCAGAATTTATGTGGGCAGAATTGGTAAATACTTCAGCGTTCTTAAGAAGCAGATGTCCAACAAAATGCAATGGAGATGCAACACCAGAAGAGCTTTGGAGCGGAAGCAAACCAAATGTTACTTTTCTGAAGGAGATTGGCGCAAAAGTTTACACTTTGAAAAAGGACTCAAATCTGGGAAAATTTGACTGCAAATCGGAGGAAGGCATCCTTGTTGGTTACGCGGAAGAGTCTAAAGCTTACAGAGTTTGGGTTCCAAGTAAACGAAGAGTAATCAAAAGCAGAGACATCCGACTTGTTCCCAATGATAGCAAAATCCAGTTTCAAGGTAGCTGTTTAAAAAACCATGACTTTTATACTTTCTCTTTTCAGGATAGTGCTGAAAGTTCAGTACATCCTGAAAGCAATAACTCGGATATAACTAATCAAACGAAGCCGACGTCAACTGTGGAAACAGTGGCAAACAAATTGGTGGACGACAGCATCGAACAAGAATCGACAAATCGGATATGCACTGATCCTGAAACTATTAAGGATATCTCTTGTTTGGAAGACGCAGCTGAATGGCGAGAGGCAATGAAAATTGAGTACAATTCATTGCTTAAAAACCTTACCTGGACTTTGGTTGATAGGCCAGTAGATCGAAAAGTTATAAAATCCAAATGGGTTTTTAAGACCAAGTACAGACCGGACGGAACTATTGAGAAGAGGAAGGCAAGACTAGTTGCCAGAGGATTCGATCAAATACTAGGAGTTGACTATCAAGATACTTACTCACCAGTGGCAAATATTAGTTCGATTCGATTAACCATGGCAATTGCGGTTGAAAATGGTTTGGACATGCATCATTTGGACGTTTCTTCAGCCTACCTCAATGGTGATATCGACACTCTGGTTTTTCTGGAACAGCCGGAAGGTTTTGAAGACGGAAATCAAGTATGCAAATTAAACAAGGCAATTTATGGGTTGAAGCAGAGCGGACGACTTTGGAACTTGAAACTGGATGAAACTCTAAAGATGCTTGGTTTTACTTCTTCAAAATATGACAAATGCATTTATTACAAACTCAATGGCGAAAAAATGACAATAATCACAGTTTATGTGGATGACTTACTAGTAGCTACGAACGATTCAAAGGAGTTTGATGTGATGAAACGGCGTTTAACTGATTGTTTCGAGATAAGGGACCTTGGGCATCCTGAACTATGCGTAGGACTTGAAATTAAACGATGTAACAGTGCTTTATGTATCACCCAAAAAGGATTTATCAATAATCTGTTGGATAAGTATGGACTTACGGATTGTAAGCCGGACCGATTACCGATGTCCACAAGTTTAAAATTGGAAAATGAACCGAAAATCAAGGGAGAACAAAAGGAAATTGACAAAACAACATATCGCCAATTGATAGGAAGTTTACTACATCTTTCAACATTTAGTAGACCGGACATAGCATATTCAGTCAACGCGTTATCTCAATTCAGCAGTGATCCCCGACAGCAGCATTGGAATTCAGCAATGCATGTCCTTCGCTACTTACAAGGCTCCAAAAGTGCTGGTATCGTTTACAACAAAACATCTCAGAATCTTTACGCATTTGCCGATGCAAGTTGGGCAAGTAACTACAACGATCGAAAGTCGCAGAGTGGATACTCATTTATCTATGGAGGAGGAACAATCTTATGGGGCTCCAAGAAACAAAAGATTGTAACTACATCAAGCACAGAAGCTGAATATGTCAATCTCAGTTCTGTTGCAAAAGAAGCATCATTTTTACGAAACCTACTTGAAGAACTAGGACTTCATCAAGGACCAGTAACGATTTATACTGACAACCGCAGCGCTCAGGCCATTGCAAGCAATATGGGTATCCAAGGGCGAACCAAGCATTTAGACATCAGGTATCATTTTGTCAAAGAAGCAGTTGCAGATGGAATAATCAAATTAGAGTTTATTGGTTCAGAAGACATGCCAGCAGACGCATTAACAAAATCTTTAGCACTTACTTCTCACAAAAAATGTTTTAAACGATTAGGAATGTCTTTCTTGGATTAAATCCAAAAACTAGATTGTGAAATTGAGGAAGGGTGTTGTATTTATAAAATCTACTTTGCTTAAATCTACTTTCATTTTCACAATCATTATTCATCAACATATCAATGAAGTTTATTTATTAATATTGTCATAGTTTTCATTCATTCTAAATTGTTCTTTCTTTCAATTAAGTTTGTTTTATTATTGTTCAATAAATTTGTTTATAAAATATAAAGGTATATATTTTATTTATCGCGCATCTCAACAAGTTCTATAATAAATTCAAAAAGTAACTCACCACTATTGTTGATATCAGTGCAATGGTGCGTGTTGGCATCACAACCCACAACAGCGTCCCATATCCAGTGCAGCACGTGCAATGAGTTGCTTTGCCATCTCAGCCGGTGGTCCTTCTATCCCATCACCCGGCATATAGCATGATGCTATAGCTAGTGGCGGGAGCCCGGCTCGTTCAAGTTTGACCGTCGTTTGGTCTAAACAACTGTATGCAGAAAGAAGAAAGAGATTAATCTGTTTTCTAGCTACGATACAAGCTTTAATACTACTGTTAATACCTGCATTTATGGTCTTATACAGCGTCAGTTCTTTCGAATGTAAGCCCTTAATTCTGCCACCTGCAAACCAGGGTTCTTGAATCAGGGCAATATCTACTTGTCTATACTCCATGAGGTAGACTAGGTTGGCACTGGCGGCTTTACTGTGTTGGAGATTAATTTGGATTACCTTCATATTATTTTTAACCCCCCCTCCCAAATAGTTACCTTTTTCTTGGAGGTTATCAGCCGCAGTTTGCATCGGTTTGTACCAACGCGTCAATTTTTCTTAGAAGTGGTATTGATTTGTGATTAAGCATCACAACCACTTCTGTGCCATCTTTTGTTTGCATACCCATCTCAATCACCTCCCAGTTCTGACTAAGCACTTCGGTGTTGAGTGACCTAAGGTATCGTTCAATTCGATCCCTCGGTATGAGTGGTCCCTTCATAATGAGATTGGCTAGCCTCATTTACCTCCTCAAGGATCCGAAATTCTATAAGCTGCCATTGATCTTCCGTCAGTTTCCGTGAAGGATTACCATAGTCAACTTTGGCAAATTGCTACTACAGGCGCCTTCGAAAGTCTGGCTTTTTTCTTTTTGTTCGTTGGTGAGTGCAAGTCTTTCCTCGCTCGCTTGGACGTACCTGCATTAGCTGGTGGGTCAGTGGGGGGGCTTGGGGCTCCCCGTAGACACTCCCAATGCAGTACTCCTAGGACTCGGGTTATCAGTAGTCTGTGGTGCTGTTAGTAGTCTTTGTCTGGATCTGTCCAGAGCTAGCCGTTCCTTAGCCGTTAGGGTTTCAGGGCTTTTGTTTGCTAGGATCCCGACAATCCTCGTATCGTAACGTCTCTGTCGGCGTTGAATTTGTCTTTCGCCGAGGAGTTTATTTTCCTTGCGTTGCATTGCTGGTTTTGTTGCGTTGCGCGGTAGGATTCTCCACGACTGTCATGTTCGTAGTGTCGCTGTTAAACGTAGAGTTCCCCATACAATTACCTGGTTGAGAGGTGCAAAAAGCATTAAGGTTGCATGTAGGGCAAGTGCCCAGGATGTTTCACGTATTCCTCCTACTTCTCTCAGCCTCACCAGTAGCTACCTTCTCACCACACAGGCCCGTAGGAGCAAAAGGCTCCATGCAACGACTGTGTGGTTTTTCAAGCAGGTTAGTGGTGTGTTTCTTCACCGAGTCCATCCGTCCGTCGTAGTGGACGTGAAGACGCAATTAATTTGTCAAGTTCTCGTATTTATACTAAACACTACATATATGTACATTGTACATACATTTAAAACGAGTTAAGAAATAATTATTTAACTTAAAAATGTTTTCAATTACAATATTTTCTAACATTACATTTAATTTCGTTTGGCATATAAAAATTTAAAAAAATTGTACATATACGCCACAGTCAACAATTATTTTGACACAGGATATGCCAGTAAAACTTTTAATTTGTGAAGATTATATTTAAATATGAATATGAATCGTAAGTTGATAAATCAGGAGAACACACGATTGACACAGAATTCAATTCAAGCCGAGTTAATCTAAGCCAACCGCTCAAGACCATAAAGAAATGTATGAGTACAAGTAAAATACGACACATAAAACATAATAAAATGCACCAATAAAATGGAGAATCAAAAGAGCATATACTCGTACAAGTATCTTGCAGGTTAGGAGGAAAGGGTGTTCTTTGGTGGTAGAGAGAGGGGGGTTTTTGTGCATCAAACGAAAACAAATTAATTTGGTTCAATATGGCAATATGGCACATGATATCGAGGTACTTTTTAATGGAGAACATAATGACATCAAATCTAAGTAGACAATCAGCCCTATTGTGAGTTTCACGGAAAACTTTCGCCCGAAAATGTTTTGTTCCCCCGGGTTTTTAAAAATGAGTTTCTCTCTCCATTTTACTAAGTGTGTCCTCGTTCACCACCAAAAATTAAATGGAAGTCTTTTCGCCCGGATTTTCTTTCACGCGGAACTCACAACTGAATAAATGACTGAATAAGAACCCAAAGAGTTAAACTTCCTTGTATGTACATAAGTTAGACTATATATAGATTAATATTCCTGCGAAACCCTTTTGGAAATAATGGTCCGTTGATGAAACATAGTATGAATGCTTCATTTCTCATGATTGCCAAAGTGCGCGCGCACTTTTTTACATTATCAAAACGATATTTCTTTTACAGCATTTTGGCGGAACTTTAAAATACAGATTGTTTATTAGTGGTTTTATAATGACGTCATAACTTTTGTATCATCACCTGATATATGTAATAAAAGATCGAACTTAATAAAGTAGCCCACTCAATAATTACAAAAAAAAGTGCTTAATTCGGGAAGCGCGATGTAGTTCTGCATGTTTGATAATTTATAACTTTGGAAATATGCAACTTACGATAAAACAGTCTACTATATAAACTTGTTTGTTATAAAATTTTCTACAAGGACACATCAGTTTAACTTCATGAATGTTATATTTGTGTTGCTATCTAACCATGAATTAAAAAAAAAGTTTTGAAAAACTAAGTAATTTTTAAGCACTCTAGAAATAGATCAAACATTTGCCAATTCTGCTAAAAATTTGGAATCTACTAGTCTATAGTATTACAAGATGAAATTCGAAAACTCGATTTAAATCGGTCAAAAAGTAGGACACTTAAGTTGCCAATGATTTTTGTTCACGTACTTGGAAACCTTAGCTTATGATAAAATATAGTAATGATATTTATATCTTTTTTTAAAAAACTTTGGTAGCAATTTTAAAAGTTCCAGAAATTGTATGTAATTTCGTGAACATTTTCGAAACTTTTAAATTCACTGCAGAATATTAGCAATTGCTGACCTATTTTTTGTCACTAAAAAAAACACCCTTTCGCCTCAGATACTAATACATGGATAAAACTAATAAATGGATAAAAATGGACTTCGGATATGCTATAGAGTATGAAATTCTACGTCGACACGCATCTTAAATTTTTTTGATTATTAATTTTATTACCATTATTTTCTGACAAATAAAATCCCTTATCCGCCGAGAGTATTTTGCTCCCCCAGCGTACAAGTTTGTGGGAGGTGTCAAAAAATTAACATATTCCTATGGCTTCAAGTATTCTTAATCCAACGGGATATTCTGCGACACACATCGATGTCTGATTCCCGATGTATAGGCTAATTTATGTGAAATTTTGTGTTAAAACATGGTCAGAAAACAACCCTTATATCTCCAGTCTGCCAGGGTTGCCACTGTGAAAGCATTTCTTTAAAGTAAACTTAGGATGTGGACTATTAGTGTACCAAAGGTCATCCCGTCAGAATGAAGTACAAGGTTCGACCTAAATTATGGCCTTAACGTCCTAACTAAAATAGTAAGTGGTAAGGACGAGGAACACATTCAAAAGAAGAAAGAAACTATTATTGAAAACAAATTAATTGCACGGGTTATTATAAAATATTCTAAATTGAACCACGTTGCATATCTAAAAGGAATTGCAAAAAAAAATAAATGTATATTGATCTTGACATATTTTTAAAATCTATTGTTTTAACATTAAGAAATGTTTGATTTGTTTTTTCTTCTAATGTATATACTTCCTAACTTATCTACATTATTATATTTGTATAATAGACCAAGAACCCAGAGCAAATTTTGGAGTTGATTGATAACCGAAAAATGAGTATGAGGGTTTGTAAGTGCAAATATCGATATATTAAAAACAGAATTCTGACAAGTTTCTTTTTCAGCCTTCGGCGGGCGTGAGGGTTTGAAAAAGCGATTTTCCAAATTTTTTTCCGAGGTATTACCACTTAAATAAATTAAAAAAAAAATATATGCCGTGATGCTCTTGACCAAACATAATTTTGTCATACAGAATTTTCAAAAACAGTATTATGACCTGCTTCCATTATTGGGTATGTTTGACTTTCAAATGAAAATTCTGTATGGTCAAATTTTAGCGTTAAGTTAGTATCCACGTAAATCTTGAAGAGACAACAAATGGAAAGAAGGCTTAAAAAAAGGTAAGTCTGTATTATACTTTTTAAAACGGGAATATGTACAATGTACATATATTAAAAATTAATCAAAGCTGGTTTTCCTACTTCTTATAAAAAAAAGTGCAATTCGGTGTTATCCATTATATAATAAGCACAATTTTACGAAAAGAACTGACAGGTTTCCAGAAGATAGACAAAAACAAAATGCTGGTATTTGAACTCAAATAATTGAAACCTTTTATTCTTTAGAGTTTATGTATTTTTCAGACTAGGTTTGACATCGAACCCAATATTTACGTGGTAATCCAACTTTCGAGGAATTTTTCACTGTTATAACTAAAAGTCTACACTAACTGGATTAATGTCCTAAAGTATATCTTTGGCCCTTTTTTCCCTTTTTTCTCATTTGATCCAGGCAATTTACAGACTTAATCCCTTTTTAAATACAGGTATGGGTTCAAAACCTGAGATAACATTCTAGATAGTGTAAAAAATTATTAGGTAAGCACATTCCATCTATATATTTAATTGCTATGCCGTCCGAAACCACAAATGTAACACATTTTTGCACCACAAGTATTCTTTTAATGGGTTGCCATTCCATTAACGTCAATATAAATATACATACATATATATAAAGTATATAAAGAAATGCATAATATAATTTTTTTCATATTTCGTTTTATTCTTAACTTCTTTGGCAGATTACCATCATCATTAATTTTTCCCAATCATTTGATATTAAATATGTTATTTTTGTTTTTGAATACATTAATAATTCCTTAGAAATTTATTGATGCTCTTGATTTTATATAACTACTTATTAACATACGTTATAACATCAACAATTTAAATTAAATACTTTTATGTGCAATATAGACTGCCATATATATATTGCAAGTGCTCTCTAATAAATATTTAAATTTTCCTAAGTAATTTTTTTAAGTAACATAATTATGTAGGTATTAATAATAATTTTTACAATTTTACACAAATAACTCATTATATTGCACATTTATTGTTACACTTATTTAAATAAAGTCTTTTAAATTAATTTTGTTTTATTTATTTACACTTAAGGAAATGAAAAGCAAAAAATACATTTTAAGAGACAGGGGATAATTTTCCTTTTCTCTTATTTCTTTTTTATCAACAAAAGACTTAGTTTTAATTTGTTGTTTATATTAACAAAACAAAAAATAAATAAATATTTATTTTATCAGTAGTTTAGATAAATATTTTTATTTTTTTTTTTATTTAGAAAGATTTATTATTTTTTCAAATTTTATATTTTCTCTCACTATTTTCTGAGGAACTTGTATACCATACTTTGAATGATTGCAAACGAAAGGACTTATCGTTACAAACCGCAAAAAAGGATTAAACCAAAAACTCAAATATATATCTATGAAATTTGTCAAAATAAAATATTTTTATATTAAATATATGTTATATGTATACATTTTTAATTTATATAAGTTTTTTTTTTGTTGTGTATATAAAAATTACTTCATATAAGTTTCTATATATATACATAGTTAATACTATGAAGTGAAATATTTTTGTTTTATTGGAGGTATTTTTGGTATTCCTGGATTTGTTATTTTCAAGAAGAAGGAAAAGGTGAAAAACTGGATGCTTGTGCCATAAAACATACGTAAGAGAATAAAAACAAAATAAAATAATTTTTGGTAAATATTCTTTTTATTCATAAGGTTTTGCATGGAACTATAAATTCATATCTTTATAAAGAAATAACTAAAAACAAAACAATTTATTTTTGATTTTTTAAATTTTTTTAATGAACAATGCAAAATATAGGCAAGCATTAAACAATATAATATTTTAATTAAGAAATTTAAATTTAATAACTTATAGTTAATTTTGATTTTGTTTGTTTGACTTTCTTTAAGAAAATTTGTTTCTTATAAATTAAAAAGTTTACAATTAATTAAAATTAAAAAAAAAATAATTATTATGGTCAATTTTTCGAATTTGGAAATAAATATTTTCCTAAAAATTTACAATTTTATGTTTTTTTAATATTTTATGTACAATTGTCTTCCGATTCGTCTTATTTATAATATAAAAAAAAAATTAATTAAAATTAAAACCTTATTAAAAATTAAACAATAAAAACAAAATGGCACAAGTGTTTCTTTCATTTTTAGGGTACTCTTGGACTTCTTGTTGTTTAAACATCATCGTCGTCGCTTCGTCACTTACAAATTATTTTGTACATATTTTTAATTCATAAATAGTTTGCTTTTGTTTATATAAAAATTATGTGATTTTAAGGGGTTGTACTTATATTAATTCCTGTTTTTCGAAACTTTTTCTTTTAGATTTTGGTATTTGGGTTAATTTTGAACTTATTTACAATTTACGATTAGGTATAGTTGTTTTGATATCAACTTATTCGATTCGAACGTTGTGCTTGAGGTCGTTCATTTGATCTTTTTGTTGCTGGCGCATGTAAAGCGTGACTGCGTCATCCAAATCGTCGAGGTCCTCATCGTGATGAAAGGACATTGGTGATGCAGATTCCCGAAGTGATCGGGGAGACCGCATACTGAGATCTTCGGGTTCTGTTTGGACTGGAACGTCTGTGGGAATGTGAACAATCTGAGGCGGTAGACGGAATACCCGACGGATGTCATGAGGCTTTCGGCTCCGTTTGTCACCGTCCACACTGCCATTTGCCGACATAGCTCCATCTTCGGAGAGATCAAGTGGTGTTTCATAGGCGGCTTGTGCCGACGCTACTGCAGACATTGACTCATCTGAGCCCCCAAACGAGCTGACAGCAGATTTTTGATCACAAAGAGTGTAATCCGCAGACATGGCTGGACTAATGGCTGGTGTTGGAGGTGTTTGAATGCCACACTTATGATGCATGAGATGGTGTCGCCGACGGAATTTCATGTGGCAGCGGTCGCACTCGAAAGGCTTCTCTCCGTTATGTATGAGCATGTGGGACTTGAGCTGGTTGGAGTCGCTAAATCGACCATCGCAGATGTCACAGTTGTAGGGTCGCTCTCCAGTGTGCACCCTCAGGTGGCGCCTCAAATTGGCAACCTGCACGAACTGCCTGTCGCAATGGCTGCAATGGTAAGGCTTCTCTCCAGTATGTAAGCGCATGTGGGTCTTGAGGTGATGGTCTCTGGTGAAGCGTTTATGGCACTCGGGACACTCGAATGGCTTCTCTCCGGTATGAGTACGTTCGTGATTTTGAAGAACATGCTTGTAACCGAATGACCGACTGCAGATCTTACAGGTGAAGCTCTTATCACGGGAAGGATCCTTGCAAGCGACAGGCCCATCATTTGTTGAATTTGGTGAAGATCCGCTTGACGGCGGTGAGATTGGACCGTTTGGAGTGTGATACATGTCTCCACTAACACCAATATCCATTGAGCCAGGTGGCGATTGGAATTCCTTTTTCACGGAGATCTTCCTCGACTTCTTTTGTGAGGCTTCTGAGTTTCCGCCAGTGCTTGTCGGTGACTGCATTAGATGTGCCACCGAATTCGATGATTTTTGCATCATTGGCGGAGAAATCGGACTGGCTGGTGGCGAGTGGGGTCCCAATGGCAAATTCGCTGACGATGCTGGTGGCCAGGCTCCAAACAAAGCCGGATGATGTGGAAACAGCGTGGATGCCATAAATGCTGCCGCTGCTGACCGATTTGCCGCCAGCAACTGTGGTGAAAGCATCCCGAATGCTGATGCTGCTGCTGCATGCATGGCTTGACCACTCTGATGATGATACATTGCAGATGAATTATTTCCAGACATTGGCGGTGACATAGATAGACTATCGACTTCTTCACGTTTTATTCCTGCTAGGGCGGCGGCTAGTCCTGGAATGATAAAGAAAACGTTCGGTGAGTTAGGTTATATATGATTTTGAAACACAGCAGGGGCAATAATTCTGCTTCTGGCTGACCTGCTGTGAAAATTGTAGCAATGACTTTTTTTGTTGTTGTAATTCGCTTTGTGATGTCCCTTTTTTGTGTGACTGTCACTGACCTGATGGTGATTAAGTTAGGTAATACATATAACAACAAAAAAAGGACACTATCTGTGTTTGAGAGAAAGTGATTTTCGCATTTTATAAGCCTGAGGCAGTTTTTACTTTTAGTTCCTGAATTATGTTCCTACGATTCATTTTGTTTGTTCTTTCTTCTTTTGAGAAATACAATCTTTGGCACGTGCGTTTGGTGAAAATTATTGTCAACATGCTCTCTACACGCACCTAACACGTACATTTGTACATTTACTAGAGAAGGACCTTAACCTCTTGAAGCCGACAAAGAAAAAAAGGCGGAAAGGAATAAATACACGGCAAGACTCTTTCCATTCCTCTTTTCAAGGATATTCTTGAATAGTTGATGTGTATAGTGTAGTATGATCATTATCCATATGTGGAAATTTAACAAAAAAAGGAAAATGAGTTCATTCAATTGCGGATGAATTCTTAAGAGAAAAATTCATTTGCATATATGTTTTGTGTTGGTTGTGTTGAAATGCATATGTCATGTACCTGTAAATAGGTATATGAGAAATGCTCTTAAAAGTTCATCCAACCAAATAAACGCAAACGGGGTGAAATGAAGGCGTTAAGCCCCAAAAGAAAACACTGATACGTTTCAATCCTCTCCCCCACAAACGTAAAATACAACACATTAAATAAAATAAAAACAAAAACAAATAGCAGACGACAACCGGCAGCATTACCATGGGAGAGTAGATATGGTACATATCTCTGCCATTGAGACGTCGTAATTGCTTTGTCGCTAGACATGTGTAAATGTGGATGTGTGTTGTTGCTAAATTAAAATGTGCATGGGGTTAAAGGAGGTTTTACACTTGCCAAATAGAAATAAAGGAGTAGCGTAGGTATTAAGAAGAATACAAAATGGGGGTTAAAATTTAAGGGTTGAAAAAAAGAAAAGCCTAAGCAGAGAGAAAAGGAGTAGGTAGGTTGGGTTATTTTTACTAAAAGTGAAGGAAAGGATTGATAGGTATTTTTTCTTTATAAATAAAGCTGGGTATATCTACCTACAAGTACATCTACCTACTTATAAGCTTACTTCTAATTCGCAGTTTATTCGGAAATAAGTGAAATCTTTATTAGGATTATAGACTAAAGGAATCAGTTGGATACCTATCTTCTCAGATTAACCTAATGAAAAATCACACTTCAAAATGACAATTCATACCTACCTGCCTACAAAAGATTCGGTAGGTAAATAATTTCAATAAGAACATTTTGTCTATTTCTTTTTTTTTTAATTTGTACCTACCTATCCGCTGTTTTTCAAAAGCCTACTCTTACGCTTTGTCTGCACTTTATGTCAACAAAATATATATTTTTTGTTACGGACTATTTTCGAGACTTATAGACATAAGAAATATTTAACACAAATCATTTAAATAATTAATATAAAAAAAGCTAACTGAATCACTCTTAGAACTACTGTTTTCATTTTTCCTAGAACTACACCGAAACAAAATTATACATAGATTGCAATAGATGAAAGTTAAAATAAAGTCAAAGGTCGAAATTATGAACTTTTTATAAGTGAAGACTTTGAAGTCTTTAAAGAACCCTATACAGAAAAGAGAGTAGATTAGAAATAGTTGAGAACCTTATTAAAAAGTAAAACAAAATTCTAAGATATAGGTATACCAAAACTGATAAAAAATATAATTTTAAAATTTGGAAAGCTTCTGAAGGTTAAAATGATTACTTCAGAATTTTATTTTAGATTCAGAGAATTGGATTAATGAAACACAGAACTGCTACCACATTTTTCAAAAAAAGTCTCAAAACCTGATAAGAATTATGAATGTCTACTTATTCCAAAGTAATAAACTTCCGGCAACCGGAATGCTTTTAAAACTTTTAATTTGTGTACATACCTCTTGTTTGCGCGTCCTGTAAAAGTGACAAGGCCATATTCGATGTGATGTGTCCTGATGTATGTTCTTCCCCTTTTTGGAATATCAACGAATTCCGTTTATTTTGATTCGAAAAAAATGTTTTTATTTTTTTTTTTTTCACAACACAATAGGTATAGAGTTAAATGTTTAATCCCTGTAGCAACTCTTTTCTAACATCACTTAGTTCTTAGTTTTTTGTTTGTACTTGAATTGAGGTAGATTATTTGTATGCACTAAAATTTAACACTCGGGAAGCAATATAGTTTATTTCGCGTTAAATATCCGTTTTTTATTTGTTTTTAGTTCATTTGAGGTATAGTAATTGATTAAGTTGAGGTATTTTCGTTGCACAGTTTTTTTTTAATGTTAAAACAAAAAATAATTATTAAGTCAAAATAAAAAAAAATCCACTTGAAAAAGTGTTCTTATGATTTTGATTGTAAGACACGTTCGTGTTTCTTGAGGTTTCTTAGTAGAGTGATTCTTCGAGTATTCTTAACACGATATTAAATAGTTTTGAACTGGTGCGGTTATCCTTATGTCTTCTTCTTCTTCGTTTTTTACAAAAAGAAAGTAGGTATAGAGGTAGGTGAGAGTATATAATGTGTGATGATAAAACTTAATGTATGCCGTTTCTTTCTTTAAATTCAGATTTTTTCAACCCGCGTATTTCTTGCTTCTGTATCTGTATAATGGTTCACAACTCGGTGAGAGCCAAATCACGACTGAAATAATTTCGAACGATGGTTCTTAAGAAATATCAAAACGAAAGACCGTTTGCAACCCCTAGAATTCATCGAGTACGAGTTATAGATACACCACTACAAGGGTGAATTACGTTTTTTTTGTTGGTCGGGAGTATCTACATATTTCTAATGCCTATCAATGAGAGGCGCGCATATACCTGAGTGAGGCTGAGTTAGAGGGTTTTTTTTGTTGTGTAGTTATATTTTGTATAATGCTTGTGTATGCGTGTGAATTGGTTGTGTTTTTCTTATTTTTTTTTTTTAAGAAATCGTGGAGTTAAAAAAGAAGAAGAGAGATAGATCAGCATAAAATAAATTTCAATTTTTTGTCGGGTGATTCTTATTCGGGTTTGTTCTGATTATTATATAAGCCTTTGTGTGTAAGTTTCTTGTTCCTGCTCTGGATTCGCTCATCTTGTACACTTTTAACTCTCTTTAGATGGCTCTTTATTCTAGGTTCTTTTTTCGCATATATGTGCTGTGTATACCTATACATGTATATATATTTTGATATTTATTTAATGTAACCTTAGCAAATCCAAGGGGAATCAAAAGAGCTCCAATCCGTGTCGGTTTTTCTATTTCTGGTGGCTATATTTTCTCAATTCATCATTTACCCCTCTTTTTTTTGATTCTATAGTAGGTACACATACCTATGGATATGTTATACGTATTATGAAAACCAAAGAGAACGATCCAGTTTATTTCTTTTTTATTTTCATTCACTTTCCCTCTTTTTTTTATTTCGAATTTCGGTTTTATTATTTATTTGCCTTTTTACTATATTGAGTGTAGGTAAATGCGTATCAACCTACCTATGCATCGATATTTTTGACTTGTAAACCTAAACGGTCCCTCTTATTCATGCACCTATAACGTAGGGGTGTTGACTTGCTATACAGGCTGCCTTAGTTGCATATATGGAAATGCAATTTTTTAACACTTAAGGGGTCGGTTAAAAAATATAAAATTAAAGGTAGACATACCTACCTAGTAATTATACCGACAATAGCCAAAAATGGAATTCTTATGAGTTTTGATAGGTACCTACCTAACTAGCATCTTTTTTCCCATCGCTAAAGAAGCAAGGACATTATTTATTAGTTGTGTGTTTTTTAACCGCGTAATATTTCTATTCATATTATTAGCTACCTACAACCTTAAAACTCTTCTATTTGTTTTTTTTTAAACTTTTTATAAAGGATGCTATGAAAAAATACCTGTTCTAGGTACCTATTGGATGTTTTCGAATGCTTAGCTGGGTTATAAAAATGTAACCCTTTATAAATTTCTGGGTAAACAAACGTAGGTAGCTATATGATGAAGGATATGATTATTGCGAGGATTTAATTGAAGGGGTGGCTGTCGTGGATTAAATCTTTAACAGCTAAGCGATATATACTTTAAGAACCCTTTAATAATGTTTTTTGGGTAGGTATCTATTTCTCCAAGAAAACCATAAGGATTATAAGTTGGTACCTATCTTTACTTTGAAAAAAAGGTATGAATAAAGACAGCACTTTACGATCAGATTTTTTATTTTATAACAGTGGTTTTGAATGTCTAATTACTATTAAAATTGCCATATTTTTTTTTAAATTTTTGTTGAAGCTCTTGTTTGTTAATACCCATAAGAATTTCTTTGTTTCATTCTGTAGGTACTATAGACTTACTCTATCCTCAAATTGGTTTCAAGAGGAAGTTATCTTCTTAGTCATAAAACATATTTTCATAATGTTATGAAACTAAATTAAAATGACATAACAACGTTAACTCATCGAAGAATTCATTGGTTCAATAAACAAATTAATTAAAAATATTTGTTGCTTGATGAAGGTTTAAAAATTCATTCGTTTCATTAAATATATGTAGGGTAGGACGGGGCTAGTTGGACCATGGGGCAAGTTGGACCACGCGAATTACTCGAATAATGAAAGTCCTACATGAACATGATTAATCACAAATGAAGCGTGTTCGTTAATAAGCACGTGCCAAACTAGTTTTAGTTGAATTTTGTCAGTAGAACGGTAGCCACACACCAATTTGTGTTTTTGTAGTGCCAAAGTATACAAAATAATTTTGTTTCTTTTTGTGTTATTTAATAGAAAACGTGCAAGTCTCACAACGAGTTATAGTATTTTTTGAGCCCCCTTATTATATTTTAATTCCATGACTAAAATTTGAATGTTTTCAGTGGTTTATATTTAGTGACACAATATATGCATCAAACTAAGTGTGGGGTAAGTTGGACCAGTGGTGGTCCAACTTGCCCCGCTGCCTTAAAAACTCATGCTTTATATTGGGTTGAGTTTGAGTTGAGCTTGTCCATACAAAAGACTCAAATCTGGACATATACCCATATTTATTTGCATTAATTGCAAAAGCGATTACGGTACTATAAAAGTACTTTAATGTTTTACGTATTAACTATTTTAATATCATTTTTATCCAAGAAGAGGTTTTTATTTTAGTTCGTTAATTCATTTTTTGATTTTAATTCTCTTAATTTTTTTATATATCTATTTTTGTGTATTTTTTTCAAATATAGTTTATTTAAAATAAAACTCAGATTTTAATAAATGATGACTTTGTTGTTATTTTTAGATATCATTTTTCTACTTTTTAGGCCGTGGTCCGACTAACCACTCATACCGGTTCAACTTGCCCCGCTAGTGGGGCAAGTTGGACCACTTGGACTTGATGCTCTTGAGGCTATATTATTATTCTGCTGTTATACATTTTCAATTTGTTTAAATTGCATTTAGAAGCCAAAAGTCCATTCCTTCAATTGATCCTAGTTTCATAGTTGTACTATGAGCGGATTGGTAATTATAACACTTATAGAAAAAAGTGGTCCAACTATCCCCGCCCTACCCTACATTTGTATAAAAAAAATCATACAAATAAATCATTTAAGTTTTAGTTCATATTTTAAGAAAATCTTACGTAGATTGAAGAATTTGATTCTTTAGATCAACGAATAAATTAGTTGACTAAATAATAAATTTGCTGACTAAATGAATAAATCATATTAATCAGTTTATTCTCTCAACAAAAACAAGCATTAATAATGAACAAATGGGCGTATCATTGGCTAACAAAATAATTGTAGTAGTTCAACAAAAATTCGTTATTTAATGAACAACTTCATCAACGTCTAAATGATGATTCATTGAGCCAACGGAATGAAGAATCGGCAGAAGGACCAATTTTATTTTTTGCAAGCTATGTTGTCAAATACTAAAATAAAAAAAAAACTATAAAATATCAAATATTAAATTTTATTAAAATTTAAAATAAAAAAAAGTATGCAAGCATATATGACATTTTTCCAAAATTTCAGAACTTGGTAGGTACTTGTTTAACTTATTTATAGTATTCAAATTAACATGTTGCCAAAAAAAAACCATTGGTTTTTATTTTTAAGGAATACCTACCCTATGTGAGTGGGTATGCTCATTACGATAGCTGTTGTTTCAAATAAATAAGATAATTGTCTAGCCCTCTGTATAGGAGTCAAATTCCGGTATGTTTAAACAAAACTTGACCTTTCCACATTCATTGCTTGAGGCTCTCAAGAAAGTTTTAAACCATACCTTACCTGTACCCAATGACAATTTATTACTTAAATTATTTATCTATAATGTGTTTTACTTGAAAATATTTCCAAAGTGAAGAACATAAATAACTCGTCAATCTCGTTCGTTTAAGCAACTATTATACCCTATTATATCAGAGGATTTTTTTTTTCATTTATTGTTTTAAGCGAAAATGGAAGTACGTACCTAAAAATGCCACCAATAGGTAGTTACATAAATAGGTATCTACATAATAAATTCATATACGTAGGTTCATATATATAAATTTGTGAAGGAAAGTGAAACACAAATAGCAATGGATATTTTTATTGTTTTAAAATCGAAACAAAGCAAAAAACTCAAACATAAGCAAAACACCTACTTTCTAAACGCAGACCCTTTTTTTATTTGCCTTGGGAACTTTTAAAGATTTATTGCATTTCTAGTGAATTAAGTATTGTTTGCAAAATTTTGCAAAATGCAGTCAGAATTTGCATATGTAGTACATAGATAGAGGTACATATAATGTAGTAGTATTCTAATGGCGTTTATTGGTGTGACAATATGACACAATTTTTATTTTATGAGTTAGGTGAACATATACCTAACCTAACCTGTAGAATTGTTATGTTTCTCGCTTTTAGAACACACAAAGGATGGGTTCCTAGACAAATAAAAAATAAAATCACAAAAAAAGTCAATTTTAATGATTTTTTTTTCTTCAAATAAAATATTTATGATTGTTTTTCTTTCGAAAACCCTAAATGTTTTTTTCTTAGGTACCTAAGTACCTGATTTTGTATGTTAAGAACTATATTATTAAATAAATAGTATTTTTTTTAATAATTCATTTCCAACCCTATAGCTGAATTTATTTGTTTTGAAAGAATATTAATTAAATCATATTTTATGGGATTTGATCGCATGTGGCTCAATATTGTAGATAAACAAATTTATTATTTTATTAATATAGTTAGGGCGTTAAGGGAGCCAACTTGCACTTCATTCTAACATTTCCCTATGGCTTCAAATATTCTTAATCCAACGAGACATTCCACGATATCAACCGATGTCTGGTTCCAGATTTATAGGCTAATTTATGTGAAATTTCGTGTTAAAACATGGTCAGAAGGCAACCCTTATATCTCCGGTCTGCCAGTGTTGCCACCATGGAAACACTTCTTAAAAGTAAACTTAGGATGTGGACTATTAGTGCGCCAAAGCTCATCCCGTCAGAATGAAGTGCAAGGTTTGACCTAAAATATGGCCTTAACGCCCTAACTAATCGAAATGTATTGTTATGATGAAAAAAAAATTTGCACGACTGGATTGCACAAACTTGCTTTCGTAGCTAACAACTTTAACGTTCATAGCTTGAAGTTGACTTGGTTGTTGTGTTGGTTCCATAACATTATGATATCAATAAAAGTTGTAAAAAAACAAGTTAAAATATAAATTTCTACTACTCGTATAAATCACTTTTAATTACTATAAATTTGAATTTTAGTAGCTACAGATGCAGTTAAAATAGTATGCCATGTGATTTGTTTGATAAATATGAATTAATGAACAAAATTCAACAATCGTTAGAGCGGTTTGCTTAAAAAATAATTTTTATAGGATATATAAATTCTTGAACATTTTTAAAAATAAAATTTGGTATGCCAACTTTTAGAATTTAATAAAATACAATTTTACACAAAATTAAAAAAATATTCGTTGACCCGTTTTCAAGATATTGAATTTTCAAACAAAAATTCAATATTTTTGAATGTTAATATGACGGAGCGAAGCCTATGCAGCCTAACTGCATGTGTGATCACGAGAAAATACCTTTCAATATTTTTTTAAAAATCCAATTTTTTTTGGAAAAATTGTATGTACTCAGAATTGTTAAAATTGTAATGGATGTGAAGCCGATAACGAAAAATTTGAAAACCATAAAATCGGTTCTATGACAGGTGCCGTTAATAACCGTTATACAATTTTTTTTAGTAAAATATTAATTATAGTAATTATAGTACCTCGTAATTTTTTTCTTTTAAAATCGTTATAGCCGGTTTTGAAAAAAATATCAATTATTGTGGTTGTATGGCAGGTATCGTTATTTTTTGAGCTAAACAAAAATTCAATTTTCTCTCTCGGAAATCCCTTAAGAACCTGAAGTCCAAAGTTAAAAGTAAATCGCTATAGCCGGCCGGCCGACAGACGGACAGACGGACAGATGGACAGACGGACAGATGGACAGACAGACAGACAGACATACGGACATACGGACAGACAGACAGAATTGCGAATTTGTTTCCAAAATTCAATGCTCTTATCATTCATTAGTGAAACTAAAACTGAAAACGGGATGGTTCTGGGACTTATACTTTCAAAATATTAAGGCCCATTTTTTGAAACGAAACTTAAGCGTTTATGTTCAACATAAGAACTTATGTGACAGTTTATGCTGAAGAAAAAGTGATACATAAGCGCTTACATTGAACTTAAATATTTATAAATCGTATCAGCAAACGGGCCTAAAAATTAAAGGTACCAGCTTCTTCATAAAAACAAGGCTGATGAAAATCCTCCACTGGTTGCCGAAATGATCATTTAGCCGGATTTTTCTTATTTTTATGAGGAATTTTTTTCCTTAATTTTTGTATTAAATAGATTTAAATATTAAATATTATGAGACGCATTCGTAGTCATTTTTAAACCGTGTCTAAGTTAAACCTAGGTTTACTTTTATTTTTAAACGTTGATTCCTTTTTTTGTAGATTATCATGTAAATAATATATTCGAAGCTATTTGTGTAGTATACAAAATTAATAAACTTTTAAAAACATTAGTACAACAATTTTTAATAATAAAGGGCTGTATTCAGTTTTTAATTAAGCCAAATTTGTCTTACACTGTAGTTTAGTAAAACCATGACTATGAATATCACCCAATATAAATATTATATTAAATTTTAATTTTTTAAACTAGGTATAATAAAAACTTAATAAAGTAAATTTTAAAAACAAATTCTTATTTAATTTTGTTTCCATTTTTTTTCCAAAGTTTTGAGTTTTCAAAAACTGTTCACTAAAATAATTTTATTTAAAAATTAAACTAAAGATGAGATTTCTGGTGTAACATCGAATAATAATTGTTTCTATTTTAAGTCAATTTTTTTAGAAAATTGCCCTCCCGTTAAGCTGGTGATGAGACACATCTCCGATATGATTTTTGTATACTCTCGACCCAACCCTCTATATATTTGCGCTATAAGGAAGTTAGAAATGGATTCAACTAACCGTTTCGAAAATGTAGACTTCAATTATTTTAAGTATTGATCCTATGTTTATTCAGTTTAAAAAACCCTATTTGTATCAATATTTCAATTTCTTAGCCATGATTTTACTAAGCCGTACTAAGAGTGTTTATGTGTGCCCTTGTATTTATATTTAAAAATGATATTTAAAAAAAATTAACGTCTGATTCATCTCCTCTTTATATGGGGTTTCTAAATCAGCTCTGTTAATCAAAATTTACAAAACACGCGTAGAAAAATTGATAAGAAGTTTAACTCTAAATTAATGGATCTGTTTATTTTCTTTTCCAAAATTTCTTTGTATTCGCAAATTCTTTTTTTTATTGAGTCACCCAAAACAAAAGCAAGGGAAGTTTATTACTTCCATCAGGAAGACGAATATAATGTTGGATTCACAAACCACAACTGATAATAGGCTCATTAAGTCAAAATTCTTCCATGTTCAACCAGTTACCACAAAACTACACAACAGTAATGATAAGATTTATTTTAATAATAATAATCAAAAATTGCTTGATTTTATTTTTTTTTTGGTAAAAACTAAATTTCTTATCACTTTGCGCGCTAATGCCTATTATAATAAATTTCATAGGCTTCGTACAACGCGTACTGACCTATCCCAAAAAGAAGGTACAACAAAGCTGTACCAATGTTGCCGATGGTTATTTTCTCTCTGACAAATAGTACTAAATTGATTGAAGGAAAGGATGTTACATATCTACGATAAAATAAAAAGGGATGTTTGTTATGTACTTCCTCTTTTCTTTTTGAATGTCGATTTGTTGTAAGAGAGCACACATTTCCCCATTATGATTTTCTTTTTAGGTATCGGGGTGAGTGTATGGACCAGCTTATGTACCTATCACGGAAAACTGTGAAAAGTGAGAGTATACAAGTACGTACATGCTTTCTTTTTCGCCGCCAAGTAAAGTGTAGGTATAGGAAACGAGCGTACAAGGAACACATAGAAAAAGGATGCAAAAACTTCAAATATTGTACGGTGGTGCTGCCTGTGATGGTTTAAAGATTCTCTCTTTTGAAGGACTCTTGAATGCGTACGCAATTCGGGGTTGCTTTCTTTCGCTTTAATTTTTCTACGACTTATACGCAGTATAGTAGAAAAATATAGAGAGAACTCAAACAAAAAGGATATCAACACATGGGTGCTTGAAAATTTGATGGATACATAAAGCTAAAAGAAAACACATTACATTTTCACAATATACGCACAACACCAGCAGTGGCGTACATTTATTTATGTGGTTAATGATAAATGACTCTTTGCCCGAGAGTCCAAAAGTATACGCTGGTATTGGGGATATGAAAGTAGGGATAGGGAGGTTAATGTTTGAATAAAGAATTTTTAAGAAAATAGAGGTGAGTTAAGGAATACTCATTTGTCAGTTGGGTATATTTTTGGAATCGAGAACGTTAAAGAACTTTTGGTAGAAAACAATTTTTGATATGTCTGCTTAATGTTGATAAATTTTGTATTATACTTAAACAAAATTATAACTCAAAACCGAGCATCAGTAAATAAAGTAGGAATTTCCTAAAAGTTCTGTATTAATTTGTATTTGATCCTGTCAACAGGGCTAAGAGTTAGGTATATGTAAATTTTTATTTTGGCAGCCGTTACATCTAACAAATAAGATAGTTTTTCTAATCAAGAAATATTCTTTGAAATGACATTCTAAATCGCTAATCTAACCATCAGCACTTTAGCAGAATTGTTTGTTTATTTAAATGACACTTATGAATGAACATTTTCCTGCAATTAAAAAATAAATTGAACGACTGGAACGGAAGAAATTGATGGTCATGTCATTCGTTTTAGGGCTAGTGTAACGAACAAGTTTAAGGCAATAGATAGAGCACATTTGATTGGAAAAAGTAAAATCGCACCAATACTATAAATAAATAAATTCGGTGGCGCAACGGCTCGTGATGAACCAGAGCCTAGTGACTAACAACTCGCAACCATTCCTGTGTGTGCGTGTCGACAGGAATGGAAGGGACCTAAAATGTTATGCCAAATCCGAACGGCTAGACGATAAGCAATTATTCATGACAAGTGATACTCTTGGAGGATAAGTCAATTCACCGCAAGATGAAGAGGGCCCTAGCCCGAAAAAAAAAACGTTTTAAATTTAACCCAGACATCCAGCGTGACAGTCCAACGCCCAAACCATTACGCTACGGGCTACTAAAGCACCAATACTAAAGAAAATTTCAAATTCCATATTGTTAACTAACTCAGAAGTACCAAATTGCAAAATCGTGACAGAATCAACCTATTCATTAAGGAGACATTCAGGAATATCCCAAAAAAAGTAAAACCCGGCAATTTTCTCAAAAACAACAACCATTTATTTCAGTTCCGTCACCAAAAACCTGGTATGCAATAATATTCAAAGTATTCTAAAAATAACATGAACGAAGTTTAATCAAAATCGTTAAAGCCGTTTATGAAAAAAACTTGATAAAACCAAAATCGTTGTATGGCAGCTAGCCGTTCCGTTCTATATAAGCTTAAACAAAAGTTTTAATTTATTCTCAAGCGAATACAATAAAAATAATCTGTACCAAAATTAAAGCATATCGGTTCACCCGATCTTATGTACAGTGGCGTACCTACAGAACCAGGGGCGCATACAGCTTTACTTCTTGGGGGGGGGGGGTGTCATGCCAAAAAAATAACGCAAACTAATATTTTAAAAAGTCAAGGGCCTTATATTTCTTTTTTATATTTTACTGTGCGTATATAAAAGAAAAGGGAAAAAGTCTTAATTAACTATACCATAATACATTACCTTTGTTAAAAATAAGTTAAAATAATTTAAAATCGTTCATATCCTGCAAAATGATATCTTACCTTAACTCATTTAATTTCAAAAACAGTCAAGAATCAAAAGTCGGCGTGAAATAGCAGACTACGAATGTAATTCTTTATTTTCACTACGCCAACTTGGGCAATTTCATCGAAAATATAGATTTCGAAATAAGATAATTTCAAACAAATTTACACGAAAAAAGGTGAAGATTTTACAAACGCACTCGATTGAAACCATTTCAAAATCTTTAGTATAAACATAGAAAGAGAAAACAAGTATTTAACTGCCAAAGCCAATTCAAAATAAAATGAGCTATACAAAATAATTAACAAAGAGACGAAAACACTTTTTTGGTATTTGCTAAGTTACTTCATTTTTGGTTTAGCTGGTCCAGTGAACGCGCTCAGAATTTATTTTATTCCTATCAAAGCTTTTATTTCAGCTAGTTCTAATTCGAATTGAAGTTGCAGGAAAAATTAGTAAGATATCATTAGGTAGTACAATAGTTCTGATTTTCAAAAATGATCACTTGGGTAAATTGCCCTTTTTATACAATAGTGGCAAAACTAAAATACATTACAAATTAATATTTTAATTGAATACAAAGAGTCTAGTCGGGGAGACGGCCATAGGATGACCTACCCTCATCTCTTTGCCAGATGAGAGTCATTTTTTAAATAGTCTCCCAACAATCAGTTTGCGCATGGGTTGCCTAAAAAATAGTGGGCCCTTCATAGGGTTGCCACGATTTAAAGATTAATTTTTGCGTTTGTTCAATTATCTGATTGCACTTATCTGGTAAGCCATAACTTACTTACTTAGGTCCTCGGACCTATTACATCCGTGATGTTTCCCTTACGGGACATAGGGCCTCCACTACACCTACGCGCCATCGTGTACAATTTCTTGAAATATATTTCAGCTCTCTCCAACTTTTCCCCAGTCGTGCCGATTCCTGTTCGACCGTTCTTCGCAATGTACTTCTAGGCCGGCCCACTTGTCTTCCCTCCTGTGTGAGCGGGTTCCACTGCATTGCTTGAGATGCAATGCACCGATCGCCTTTTCGAAGCGTATGGCCAATCCACTGCCACTTTCTTCTTCGTATAATGGAGTCCCTGACCCGTTCTCACATGAAGTTCGGCATTGGAGATACGGTTGGGCCAGAAAATCCTCAAGATGTTTCGTAGACAACTATTAACGAAGGTTTGCAGCATTCTAGTGACAGTGTCAGTGACTTTTCAAGTGCTGCAGCCGTAAAGCAGAACGGATTCAACATTGGAGCGGAACAGTCGTAACTTGGTCTTTAAGCTAAAAGAGTTGTTTCTTCATATTTTGGACAGCATTCCGAACGCAGCCTTTGCTTTTCTGATTCGGCTATTTACGTCCAGTTCAGTTCCGCAACCCGTAGAGACAATACTCCCAAGATATTGGAAATCCTCTACCATCTCTACCAGTTGTCCAGAAATATTTACTTGGATTGACGAGGAAGTTCCAAGGCTGATCCTTTTAGTTTTTGCCGAGTTGATCTTAAGCCCTACGATTTCTGCTTCTCTCTCCATCCTTGTTGCCATTTGATGGAGATCCATGATCCTATGAGAGAGTAAGCATACGTCGTCCGCGTAGTGCAGATGTTTGAGGTGAGATTGCAGAGTCCACTGAATTCCTCCATTTTCACTTGACAAAGCTGCGTGCAGTACGTCACTTATCACCAACAGGAACAGTATTGGTGACAGTATACAGCCTTGCCTAACTCCACTTTGGATTTCAAACTCCTCTGACAGCCTACCTTTGTGCAAAACGTGACACTTGGAACCATCATATGTAGCCTTGATAATAGCAATCAATTTATCTGGGATGCCCCTCCTGCGCAAAGCAAGCCAAATAAATTCTCTATTGACACTGTCGAACGCCTTTTCAAAATCGATGAACAGCAGGTGAAGTGGTGATCGATATTCAACGCACTGGTCGATGATGATCCGCAAGGTGTTGATGTGATCCACACAGGAAGATCCAGTGCGGAAACCTGCTTGTTCGGCGTCGAGTGTGTCTTCGAGGTGGTCTTTAATTCGGTCCAATACTATCCTTGCTATTATCTTGGCTACTGCAGGCAGAACGCATATTCCTCTCCAGTTTTCGCACTGTGTGAGATCTCCTTTCTTTGGGAGCTTGACAATCATTCCTTTTTTCCACTCTTCAGGAAAGCTCTCTGTTTCTCAAGCTCTCTAAATAAGTGGGTGCAGTAGCTCGCTCGATGTCGTTGGGGCTGCTCCTAAGAGCTCTGCAGGAATACCGTCAAGTCCAACCGCTTTGTTGTTTTTCAGTGCTTTGATGGCGGTGATAATTTCTTCTTTACTGGGGGGTACGGTGCGTATTCGGGAAATTGTTACTTCGGGTAGCTCAGTGGGAATAGGGTTCACTTCACTGGCGAAAACGCGGTTTAAAACCGCAGAAAAGTGTTCCCTCCACCTTATGAGCTGGTCCTCATCCGAAATTAGCAGGGATCCGTTTGTGTCTTTAACCAGGTGTTGTTTAGAGCTCTGGACGCCAGTGAGCTCTTTGGTAATTCTGTAGACGGTCCTACTGTCACACATACTAGCGGCTTCTTCTGCTTCTGTAGCCAATGCGTTGATGTAGTTACGCTTATCAAGTCGCACACTACGGTGAACTTCCCTCATCTTCATGCGGTACGTAGACTCAAGCTCGTTTCTCCCTGCTGCTGGGGTAGCTGCGATGCGAGCTTTAAGGTGTTTCCTTTCTTCGATCCTTGCCCAAGTTTCGTCGGAAAGCCAAGCACTATTTCTCCCTTACGCCCGGCCGACTATGATGGTGACGCGACGTACTCTAGTCCGGAACCTGGCTTTCAGGATCCTGTCACCTAAAGGCTCCCAGGAAATTAAGCTTTTCAGAGCTGTTTTGGAAAGCACCAATCCAACGCCAGATTCCCGAGCGCTTCCAGGTGTTTTTCCGGAATAGAATAGTACAGTGTTACGGGTTGGTGACTTAAACTTCCCCGAGCCCAGCCATCTAACTTCACTTATCCCTAAGATGTCCATCCTATACCGCATGAATTCCTTCTCTAGTTGCAGGAATCTGGCATTCTGAGGACCTTCTTTTCCATTGTCAAGAAGCGTCTTCACATTCCAGAAACCAATCTTTGTCCGGGTACAATAGCCAAAAGTCGTCAACGAGTTATCATTAATTATACGAGGCGTAGTGTTGGTTTCGGTAGTGGGTTGATTTCAGTTACGGAGAATGCTAACCTCCGTAACCTATCCTAGAAAGATAGGTCTTTTCACACTAGTAATTTTGGCCTATTTATGTATATTGGGATACACAAATAGTTGCCCGGGGACCACCACGAGGAAGTAAAACAATGACTTCATCGTGACTGATTGTTGCGCTACTGGCCCAGACCAAGTTCTGAGCAATCAATAGTTTCCCGATCAGGCACGATGCAGGTCGCCCAAGCCATAAGGATATTCGAAAAATGTACCATGAAAAGAAATTTAACTTAAAAATTTTCAAATACGGGATTTTTTGAAATTTTAAATTTAAGTAGGGGAAATTAGGGTGAACGTATTAAAAGGTCGTTATCTTATTTTCTAAACGGTACGTCATAGCGAAATGATTTTTTTTTGAAGTCGGTAGATGTTGTTGAACATGAAAGCTATTTATGACAACAAAAATTGTCAAAAATTTACAACTCGAGAAATGAACGTTTGAAAGTCAAAAATGGCGAAATAGATGTTTGAGAAAAAATTTACTATAAATCAGTGTGACGTCCTATTGAAATATATGGTATGTTGCTATGAAGCTGATTAATAAAAAGAAAGTAAGTATCTGCCAAATTTTTAATTAAGGCTTCGGTTTTGGCAAAGTGAATTTTTGATAAATATTTTTTTTTTTAATTTATAGGTTGTTTTGTTTTTATTTTTGTGACCTAAGTTACCAACATTCTTTATTGTGTTGTAAAATTTATCAATCGAAAATCCTACTAGCTTTCTAGGTAACCAACTTCCTTTTTTTTCTGTGTGGTTACTTAATAATTATTTCAGATCAACAAAATAATCTTGAGTTCTCGGGGGGACATGACCCCGTGACCCCCCCTTTATACGCCGCTGTACAGAACGCAAAGACCCACACGTATATCAGAACAAAAGCCTAACTTTAATGTGATTGGTATACTTAAAATTTTATTTTTGACAAGAAATCCATACTTGCCCTAGAGCAAATCAAAACTTTCAATATTAAAAACTCGATCCCAATTATTATGCAAAAACAAAAATTACATTCACTATATATTTTTATGTTCAAAAGGGTAGTTATGTGCATTCAAGAGGACACAAGCGTCCACAGGTTTTTATCAAAACCCACCTCTGTTTACCAACTCCTACTCTCACCTCCTAGTGGTGAACATCGGGTGTCTAGTACCTCAGCTGGAGACGGGGTTTAAATCCCCGTAGAAAGCTGTTGGGGACAGCCAACGAGAGAGGGGGGGGGGAGTGTTCCCACTAAGGCACTTCTCCTTTCATCGAGGCCGCAGCGGACGAATGTTCTAGATGGAATCAACGGTGGCGTCTACAGTTCCAGTTAGGTTGAACTACTTAGTGAACACCATATATGGGCTACTACGACATATTTGTAGCTCAGGCCTATAAGGAGCGGTTTATCCGGCTCCCTACCCTTGGAGTTATATGAAGGGTCTGGTCCTCCGGGTCGGGGGTTGTGCGTCGGGTTAATTTCCCTACCACATAAAAAAAAGTTGTTCCGAAACAACAACAAGCCTCGGATATGGATGATTTTAAAGTTGACAATCCCAGCAAACGAAACAAGGACAATGAATTTCGGATCTGCACGTGGAACGTCCTATCCTTATACAGAACACGTGCAGCCGAACAATTAGTGGAGAACCTGGACAGGCTAAAGGCTGACGTAACAGCCATCCACGAAGTGCGATGGGATGGAGAGGGCTTACGGAGACTGAAAACGTGTGACATCTACTACGGCGGGTGCTTGAAGGAACAGGGTCAGCGGCTCTTTGGTTGTGGTTTTGTGATAAGGGGAAGACTTAGGCAAGAAGTCTTGGGCTTCCGAAGTGTAAGCGAGCGCCTGGTCACAATCCGCATCAAAGGCAAATTTAAGAACATTTCGCTGATCTGTGTTCACGCCCCCATGAAGAGAGAGAGGACTCAACCAAAGAAGCATTCTACGATCTCCTGGAGACAACGTATGATATGTGCACGAAGTACGACGTGAAGATCATTCTTGGTGACTTCAACGCAAGATTCGGAAAGGAGGGCATCTTTGGTTCGATAGTCGGAGGACACAGCCTACACGACGAAACTTCCGGCAACGGACACAGGCTGGCAGACTTTGCGGCGGGGCGAAATGTCATCATCTCAAGCACCTACTTTCCACGCCTCAATATACACAAGGGGACTTGGCGGTCGCGTGATCAAGTAACCGTCAACCAAATCGACCACGTTGCGATAGACGCGAGACATGCTTCCAGTATCTTGGACGTCCGAACGTTCCGAGGGGCCAACATTGACTCGGATCACTACTTGGTGGTAGCTAGACTACGTATGCGGATATCCATGACGCGACAACGCAGAGCAGATGCTGTGAAAAGATTCGATGTCGAGAAGCTTAAATCGCAAGAGACCGCCAGAACTTTTGCAGACCACGTAACTCTTAATCTCTCAGGAGGTCCGCCACCAGCATCAAGTGCAGAGGACCAGTGGGAACACTGTCAACAAGCCATCAGAAGTGCCGCCTCTGAAGTGCTGGGTTTCACTAGGCGAACACAACGAAACCCCTGGTTCGATGAAGAGTGCCGGCTAGCGCATGCAGCTAAGGACGAGGCCTACCAGGCAATGCTGCAGACTCGAACAAGAGCTGCTGAGAGAGTAGCCCGGGAGCTCTACGGGCTGAAACGAAAAGAGGAACGACGACTTCTCAGGAGGAAAAAGAGACAGCACGAGAAGCGGGCGGTAGAGTCTATTGAGGGTTGTAGCGGTAGGGGAGATGTTCGAAAATGTTATCAGAGGGTGATGCGATCCACCCAAGGATTTAAGGCTAGAACGGAAGCCTGCCGTGATGAGAGTGGGAATATGGTAGTAGACACACAGTCAGTGCTGAGGATCTGGAAAGAACACTTCTCTAGACAGCTTAATGGCGAAGACAGCCAAGATGCCGCTAATAGGTAGAACGCTCCATTCAACTTGGACGATGATGGCCAAGAGTCCACCCGACCTAACCGAAGTGCGGCTGGCGATATCCAAACTTAAGTCGTACAAGGCTGCTGGTGCGGATGGCTTACAAGCCGAACTATTTAAATCAGCGGGAGATGAATTGGCTAGGAGCATACACCAGCTCATCTGCAAAATATGGTCGGAGGAAAGTATGCCCGATGAATGGAACCTCGGTATAGTGTGCCCCATCCATAAAAAGGGAGATGTTCTGAAATGTACCAACTACAGAGGAATTAGTCTCCTAAACGTCACTTATAAAATCTTGTCGGCCATCCTGTGTGACCGCTTATAACCTTTTGTCAACGATCTGATCGACCCCTATCAGTGCGGTTTTAGGCCAGGCAAGTCAACCGTCGATCAAATGTTCACACTCCGACAGGTTTTAGAAAAATCCCGGGAATTCCAGATCGATACACACCACCTTTTTATCGATTTTAAAGTCGCGTATGATAGCGTGAAAAGGGACGAATTGTACAGAGCCATGTCGAGTCTCGGCATCCCTGCCAAACTCGTTCGCCTGTGCAGGATGACGATGGAGAAATCTCGCTGCTCCGTCAAAATTGGTAAGAACCCCACCGATTCCTTTGATGTTGAGAAAGGATTGAGGCAAGGCGACGCGTTATCATGCAACCTATTCAACATCGTTCTTGAAGCCATTTTACGCAACGCACATGTAAACACCAGCGGTACAATCTATCAAAAGTCCGTTCAATTGCTTGCATATGCGGATGACATTGACATTGTCGGCAGAACGAAGCGAGCTGTGGCAGGGGCATTTGCGAGCATTGAATCGGAGCTGGCTAGAATGGGATTGGCGGTTAATGAGGACAAGACGAAGTATATGCTGTTATCGAGAGAGGAAACTCAACATCGTCGACTCGGGCAAAATATCACGATGGACCGATATAACTTCGAAGTTGTCAAGGACTTTGTCTACCTGGGCTCCACTATTACATCGCAGAATGACATCAGTGCAGAGATCAAGCGAAGAATTACTCTTGCCAACCGCTGTTTCTTCGGTCTAAGAAGGCATTTAAGTAGTAAGGCCCTCTCTCAGAGAACCAAGGAGACTTTATACAAAACCCTAATCATCCCGGTCCTGCTTTATGGGTCAGAAGCATGGACACTGAAAGATTCGGATAAAAATCTGCTAGGGTGCTTTGAGAGGAAGATTCTTCGTGTGATTTTCGGTCCGGTGTGTATCAAAGGAGTATGGAGGAGAAGATTCAACGACGAGCTATACGGGCTATACAGCGACGTTGACCTGGTCAAAAAGCTGAAAATACAGCGGCTGAGATGGCTGGGGCACGTGGAGCGTATGGACAGCAACGCACCTGCCCGACGAGTCTTCGAATCCAACCCCGATGGGGTACGCAGCAGAGGAAGAACCCGTAACAGGTGGCGCAATTAAGTGAATAACAACATCAAAGCACTCGGTGTGCGCAACTGGAAGCGGCTAGCTAGGGACAGAGCTGGCTGGAGGGGCTTGTTAGTTGAGGCCAAAGCCCATCTTGGGCTGTGAGCGCCATCAAAAGTAAAGTAAAGTAAAGTAAGTATATATTTAAGTTTTCGATGCAATAATTTTTGCTTAACATTTTTTCCACACAGGAACTTATCGAAATTGGGTATGTTAAGTTTGGGTGCTTGGCTGAAAATCTATTCAGTTTCGTTTGCATTTCCATTTACGTCTAAGTACGTATTCATATTCACAAAGGAAAGTCTTAAAATGGGTGAATTTAGCTAAATCAAGATATTGATTTAAATACCCCACTTTCCTCTTGAATCAATTTGTTTTGCTCTCAACAGGTCTACAGAATTAATTGCAAACTTATGGAAACATTATGTATAAAAACTCACATAAATTAAATCTGTTTGCATTTGTAATCAGCAATCCACAAAATGAGTACCTTTCGAACAGAAAAACAAATAAATATATTTTCGTTTATAACCTTTTTAAGATTAGGTATATATTTTTGGAAAGATTTCAGAAATTAGGGTGTTGATATTTTGCAATGTTGCTAAATAATTTATTTGTGCTTTTTTGGGTTGATAAGGGAAACGTCAAACGTCTAGACAACTTATTATCAAAAATTGTTTTAAAGCTAAATTAGCAAGCTCTTCAGATCACGCATACAAAACTTATTTTCTAAGGAGTTAATAATCAAACTGATAATAATTTTAATGTGTTATAGTTAAGCTGATTTCGGCAAAGGTCAAAATGTAAATTGTCTTGTTAACAATTCAAATTAATGGAAAATAAATAGATAGAAATTCCGCAGTCGTACACAATTGATTTACTTTTACACAAAATCAAGATTGTTATGAAGAATTAAAATGAACGCAATTGTGTAAGCTTGTGACTTGGGTATTCGTTTCGATAGTGTCGGAGCTTAAGGGCCAATTAGTAAATAGTCAGTTAAACCTCAGATAGTACTTATTCTTCGAATAAAACAAAAATGTATTCCTGTTGCTATAGTATTTATTCCTCAGATAGTTTAACTGATGATTGAAGAATCGGTTTTAAGACTTAAGAATAATTCCATTCAATATTGTTGAAATACAAATAAAAAAGGATTTTTAAAATTAAACTAAAAGGTAGGCGATTTTTTTTTACTGCACATAGGTGGAATAAAATATTTCACCAAGAATCATTTTTATTCGGAGATTATACTGAGGTGAACTTTATATCACTTTTTAATTAATATTTTCGTTTTTGATTGGATTTTGGATGTGCTCCATTCCTATCGTATATGCACAATTTGGAGTAGAAGGATTGAAGAAGGAGAACGTCCAAATGAATACACCATAAAAAGTAGGTAGGTAGCCAATGGGCTTGATGAACGAATAGACTGTTGTAAATATAATTTTTATTAAAAAAAAACCAGCGTTATATAATAAAAATTAGGGCCGATTACAAAACACTGGATGCTTAAATATAACCTACTTATATTTTACTTGAAAAACTGGCCCTCAAAGTTATGTTAATGTTAAGTACCAGAAAACAAGTTTTCATAAATTAGTTTTTATTTATGGTTATTGTATAATTTTTTTTCATTTTGTTAAAATTGAATAGTTTGTTTTCTGTTTTTTTAAGATTTTAATTTCCCGATTTCTCTTTTTTAGTTTATTTAAATTTTCTAAAATAATATTGTGTGAAAAGTGCACTAAATTTCTGATCAAAAACATTTGTCACTTTCTCTTTCCCTTTAGACGTCATTTTAATGTTTCCGATTTTTTTTTTGCTTTTTGAAAAATGATTTAAATGATGGTTTGTGCCATATCTCTTAATAACTTTTTTAGATTAAAACCATTACAAAACTTCAATTTATATTCTCTTGATGTTTTTTCTTTTAAATATTTCTATTTCTCCAAACGATTTTTTTGTTGCAAAAAATGTTAACACATTCGCAACTATACCATGCTTAATGCAAGTATATTTGAATTTCTGATGTACCTACATATACACCCCGCTCCACTTGAATAGAAACAAACTTTTTGTTTACTGTCTGAGCGTGCAGCGCTTTGGTAAATTCATAAATTCACCTTTTGGTTTTATTTCCTATAAGAGGGATCTATTGCGAATAGAGACAGAATAATTAATGCAGAGACAGAATAATTCACAACAATACCATTGGGTTATTGTTTTACAACTTTTCTAATTATTCATTTAAAACATTGTTTTTTTTCGCGCCACTTGAATAGAAACATTCTCTTAAATAAGGAAACAAATTGAAAAAGTGCAGTAAAATTGGGTAGTTTTCTATTCGTAATCATATTTTAATATGTTTGCTGCCATCTTTATTTAAAATAACTTGAAAAACCCATTGGGAGATTGAATCATGCAGTTGTTTTATTTAATTTAAAGCAATTGCACTTCATGCTTCTTTGATTGCAGCAATAAGTGATTCTTTGTCCTCATATTGTCGGTCAGAATCGTAAACCTTACACGGAAATAATTGAAAAACCACCAATTGCAAAATTTTAGGTTGTAACTTACGAAACTCTTTTTTTTTGTAAATCAAAGCGCTTTTATTAAAAAATAACTGAAAATTTTGTAATTTACTACTCAAATCATCGTAAAAAGCTAAATTTTATAATTCGATATTTATTATCAAAATTTATAATTCGAGCTTGTTGACTTGAAAGTAAATTACAAGTTTTTGAATCGCAATCTACTACTTCAGGGGAGTAATTTAATTTTACAACTTATTCTTATTCTATATCTTGTTTTGCTAACTTTAAATGGTGATTTTCAAAATGCAAAATGTAAGTAGATACGATATAAATATTGACCCCACACGATCGCAATTTACGAAAATAGGTATTTGCAAAACTATACAGTAAATTACAATTTTTTAAGGCGTAGTCTAACACTTCAGGGGGATAATTTAAATATTTATATGGTGATTTGAACCAACCAACAAGTAAATAAGTTTTTGAAGTGATTAAGTTTCAATATGATCCCTTTATATCGTGCGATGGCCTAGGTGGTAGCGTGTTGGATTGATATGCGGAAAGTACCAGGATCGAATCCCAAGTAAGAAAAATATAATTCTTTTTCAAATGTGTAAAACTGTATACACATTTCAGAATAAAAAGGAAGCGGCTGCAAACAGTAGCGGATCTAGGATTTGGCTGTGGGGGGGGCTTGGAGTTTGGAGATCCAGTTTGAGACTTTAAGTAATAAAATTAGCTTGTCCTAAGATACATTTTATAATTTATAACAAATAATAGAGATCAGTTTAGGTTTAATGCAAGACCGTACCAACTTCAGCCGAAATACACTTCACGACAACGCGGCAAAACGCGGCACTAAGCGGCAACTGAACTTCATTAAAATTCATACGAATTCGTGTGAAGTGTAGTTCCGATGCAGTGCAGTTCCGGCGAGTGCGGTCTTACCTTTAAGGTTCAAGTATTTTTTTTTGTGATGGAGATACATGTGTAGTTATATAAAAGACAACGAATTTTATTATTTCCATTTTCCCTTTAATGATATCCGTTTTTTTGTGTGCCTTTATATCCGGTCCTGTCGCGCTTTAAAATGTTTTCAATATATACAAATAGTCTAGGAAAATTAGCTTTTTACAAGGAAAAAATTAGTTAGAGGCTGAAATTTGGTATGAACATTGGTAATAGGACTCTTTATAGACTGAGAAAGTTCCTCATCGATCCGAGGACCGCTACCTCAGTTGTAAGGGGTCAAAGGTCATGAAAATGGGTTTTTTGAAAATAACTTGAAAACGGTTTGGTTTTAAAAAAAAATTTTTCACTACAATCTTGTAGCTGAGGAAATTTCCCACAAAAATGCGTTTATGTATTTTCCCGTAAAATTTGCCGTGAAAAAGTTATAGCAGTTCAAAATATCGCAAGTATCGCGAAATTAGCCCTTTTTTGCACTTTCTTCCACAACACCAAAGAGGTCAAGTGTTCAGGTGCATTTTTTTGTATGTGGTATCCCCAGGAGGCTTATTTCACTTTGTTATGCAAATAAAATTTAGTCAACATTAGATACTAAACAATGTTTGAAAGTCTGATTGTTTTGTTATTGCGTGGTAAGAAATGACTCATCATTAATGTCCTCTTCATACGGATCAATTTGAACTGAGTTTGTACATGTCTGTCCATGACATTGCCCACAAACTATTGAACATTTTAACTCAGCTTTTCGATAACTACAATTAGAACCGCAACATTTACTACAATTACAAAAAATTTGTTGTAAGAAGTTTATCAGGTGCTGGTATTAGGCTGCAAAACATTATTTCTCAATATCCATCCCCAGCTTTCAGGATTAGTACTATCGCTTCCCAGCCAAATTTGAACATGATAGTAAATAGGGAATAAAATTGTACAGCCTTGTTGAGCCTGGTCAATCGGACAAATGTGAAATAACTTAGTGCATTGATACGATCTTCTTTTTCAGGTCCTTTGTAAAATGCTAGAAGTAGACGTATACCGTTTTCATAAAATATATTGGGAGGGCAATTGCCACTGGAAAATACTTCGGCATACTTTAAGAGATCGTCACTCTTTTCGAAAAGCTTGAAAAATTTTAATTTGCCTTTGTTGTAAAGAGCAGAAGTTGAATCACAACCAGTAAATGCGTGCAAAAATAAGATGTGGGCTTGACATTTTGGGTAAGTGGCTAAACTTTGAGTACAATATAATTTAGATTCAATTTTAGCTTTACCTTGTTTTTGAAAGTAAATCTTTTTTATTGCTATTAAGTCAACGTCCTATCCTACAACAAAACTCTTGCGTATCTCAGCACATTCTATGGCCGTTTCGATAATCAAAACGTCAGCATCATTTTTGGCTTGCCTCACTAGGATGTTAGCAGCCTTAATCTTTTCAGAAAGCATAGCAATGTGTCGACTTTTGTTGTTTGCATTAACAAGAAATTGTTGTTGGGAAGTTGACGCTGTCATTGATGTATCAAACAAAATATCTGCTGATGAAGGAGCTGAAACACACCAACAACGCTGTTTTTATATTGTTTCGCTGATCTTTATAGTCATCGAACACAATGATGACATGTTTTCCAAAATGTGTGTGTATAATAAGTGTAGCTATCAAAAATTGCGTTAAATGAGTTCTCTCAATTCCATATTACACGATGCAGTTAAAACCCTCCATCGATGATATATGTTACCTTTTTATAATCGATATCTTCTTCAACTGGCTCTAATAATTCATAAAGGGCAGATTTTTTATTTTTTCGCATTCCAACCTCGTCAAAAAGTGACGACGGATAAGGAGCCATCTCGTACGTTAAAAATGTCTGCAGTTGGTCTTCAAACAACTTTTATAATTGGTTAAAAATATTTCGGACCCAAAAATTAAAATTAAAAAGTTCCCGTGCAATACTTACGATTCTTTGATCAGAAGTAAGTTTTTAACGGTAAGTGCTACGGACAAGATAACAATAATCATATCTGTGGAAAATTACCTCAGCTACAAGTTTGTGCAACAAATTTTTTTTTCTAAACCAAACCGTTTTTGAATTACTTTAAAACAAAACTACACCTTCATGGCCGATTTTTGTACCAAAAATTAAAATTAATTAATTTTACGACCCGAGTGATTCTTTAAACTGCTATAACTTTTTAACGGTAAATGCTATGGACAAAATGTTTGTATGCAATTTTGTGGAAAATCATCTCAGCTACAAGTTTCTACTATACATTTTTTTTCTTAACCAAACCGTTTTGAAGTTATTTTCAAAAAAAAACATTTTCATGACCTTGTAACTGACCTAGCGGTCATCGGATTGATGAGGAACTCTATCAGTTTATAAGGAGTACCACAACCAATTATTACACCAAATTTCAGCCTCGAACTATCTTTTTCCTTTCTTTGGCATTTTGTTGTCCTTCTTAGTGGACTAAAAGTACAATAACAATTATTCATACATAATTGCTGTAGCGGAGATAGAAGCAAATTCAAAGGTGCACCAAAATAATAATTTGTAGCCATTTATGCTTGAACCGCGCGTACAGATTCGTTTATTTATATTATTTAAAAATTGATTAGGTACCTACCTCATGTTTTTATATTTTTAAATTAGCTGTGGGTATGTTTTGAACTTCCTTTTGAACTTTTGACAAGATTTAAAAACTGTTTATAATTGGCTAGTTCAGAAAAATTATATTTAAGTGTTCGTACTGGCGAAAGATCATATATGTGCTTCGACACGGTATCAGTCCTCTGAGATCTCATTTTTCCTGAATTAGCCAAATCCACGAGAAACTATTTCGTTCAAACTGACACTTTAGGACATAAGACAAAGCTGCTCTAAGAAATAAGCCGTGGCCCAATTCTGCCAGCGTGAATTAATTTTCGTGTTTACGCTGCATATACTTTTTATTCATGCTAAAAAAATATGTCGACAAATTTGCACGTCATTCTAGAGTCTAGAGGGATTGCAAATATTCATTTGCTTTTACATGATTTTCTGAGCGTGCACAGAGAAAACTCACGCTTTTGGAATTTGGCTCCTTGACTAGAGAATTTGTATGTTATTGCCTATTACAAAAATGTTTTGTATGTACAATTATTGCCTTGGACCTTTCAAATTTTGGAAACGTAGCCCCGAAAATTTCTAAGCCCAGCCAAGGCCGTAAGAAACGATTTCTGTTGTATTAAACATTTACATTAAACTTGACATCCCATTGTTCCCAAATGATTTAATCCTCAAATGCGTTTCTTTAGGTAAATAAGCTTTGTTTTTAGTATAAACAGTTGGGGAATTTGACACGTTAATGTTAAGCCCCGGCCATTTTTATCTCTTTTTACTTATCTCTTCGAGCCTTAGCACCAACTTCGGACTTTGACAGTCTCTAGACTTGAGCCCCCAAAACTCTCTGGAATCAGGTTAGTTTTTCGGAAGTAAGTTGATTAACCCTGGCTAGGTTTTTGGTCAAATATTCTCAGAACTTGTTGCTCCAATTTTTTGGGTTTTATTTTTAGGGAAAAATTGTCGCTGCATGAAACATGTCCAATTTCATAGCCCCCAACTTAGTTTTTGTCAAATTCGAGACTTTAGCCCCAATTTTAGGGCTTAGAAAAAAAATTACATAACATGTATGCAAATAGTTCAACCCGAACTACGTTATTTTGTCCATTAAACCTCATATCTTAACAATAGTTTAGACGGAATATAAAATTCTACACGTTGTAATGGATTGCTTTCTATATTTTTAATTATTTTATGATTCGACTGTGGGGGGGGGGGGGCTTTTGCCCCTATAGCCACCCCCTGGATCCGCTACTGGCTGCAAACACAACACCCGTGTGTGCACAAAAATAACAAAATATAAATACACGCAAATCAACATTTCCGACCACAATTCGCAGATTTGGAAATTTTCATTTGTTTTTATTTTGACTACGAAATAATAATAATAATTCAATTTGTATGCCCGTAATAAAAATAAATAAAAAAAAAATGCTACCTAGAGTAGGGATCGAACCAACGACTCCAGGTTAGCCATCAAACACTATATCCAAATTGATACAAATTGATATCAAATTGCGATTCGCTAATGGCAATATTTTTTTCCTGGATCAAATTATTGATACTCAAAAGTGTTGAAATATAATTTTTGAGTGTCAATATCTTCATTTCGCTCATTTTTTAATATTTGCAAACTAAAAGTCTTAATTTAGTAGTTTCCAATCCAAGGTCCAAAACTGGATTAATTTTTCGTGAATTGTAGCTTATTTTTCTTGATCTGATCTAAGAATTCTTTCCGTGTACGAATCATCCATCCTCATACGTTTTCAATAATATTTAGCTCCGTAGAATACGGTGGCCATTAAAGTAAAGTAACATTTTTCTCGGATATCCAACTGTTAATGATCCTTGCGTTGAGGATTGTCACGTTTTCTCGTTGAAATGTCCATGGTTTTGGTCCAAAGACATCGGTAAACTTATGGAAAGCTTCTTGCAGTATTTCCTTGTAGGAGTTTGCCCTCATTTTCAATGTGGGAAAGTCCAGAACAATCGTTCAAAGCCAGAAAATCGCACCCCAAGCCATTACACCGCCTTTCGACTATGGTGGCGCTCCAGAAACCTGGGTTCCTCCCTTATAACAAAATAGTAATTATATCAGTCCGCGCCATCATAACTGATTTTTTTTCCTCAGAAAATACCGCAATAGATTTCTCTTTTAGGAACTGAAACCAAAAGGTGAATGTACGAATTTTCCAAAGCGCCACACGCTCTGATAGTAAAAAAAAGTTTGTTTATATTCAAGTGGAGCGGAGTGTATATTCTGATCATACTCAAAAAGTATAGCAAACAAAATATGTGGCACTTTCGGGTGATTTCTCAAAAAGGCTTCTATGGAAATAAAAAAAAACTAGTGAAGTTTTCATTTTTAGTGACCCAAAATTCAAAGCAACAAAAACATTTTTAAACAAGTGACATCAATTCGAAAATTCGAAATACGTCAAATTAAATAATAATTCTAAATTCTTCATCCTAGATAAGCAATAAAATAGTAGCAAAATTGATTTTTGACATATATACATATTATATTTTACTTCTGTATCTATAATTGTATATACATATATACATACACCACTAGGGCTGAACACGAGACGAGACTCTGCGAGACTTTTGTAAGTCTCGACTCGGTCTCGTTAAAGTCGAAAAATTTCAGTCTCGTATAATTAAGTCACTTCTCGGTCTTACTTACTTACTTTACTTTTGATGGCGCTCACAGCCCAGGATGGGCTTCGGCCTCAACTAACAAGCCCCTCCAGCCAGCTCTGTCCCTAGCTAGCCGCTTCCAGTTGCGCACACCGAGTGCTTTGATGTCGTCATTCACTTGATTGCGCCACCTGTTACGGGTTCTTCCTCTGCTGCGTACCCCATCGGGGTTGGATTCGAAGACTCGTCGGGCAGGTGCGTTGCTGTCCATACGCTCCACGTGCCCCAGCCATCTCAGCCGCTGTATTTTCAGCTTTTTGACCAGGTCAACGTCGCTGTATAGCCCGTATAGCTCGTCGTTGAATCTTCTCCTCCATACTCCTTCGATACACACCGGACCGAAAATCACACGAAGAATCTTCCTCTCAAAGCACCCTAGCAGATTTTTATCCGAATCTTTCAGTGTCCATGCTTCTGACCCATAAAGCAGGACCGGGATGATTAGGGTTTTGTATAAAGTCTCCTTGGTTCTCTGAGAGAGGGCCTTACTACTTAAATGCCTTCTTAGACCGAAGAAACAGCGGTTGGCAAGAGTAATTCTTCGCTTGATCTCTGCACTGATGTCATTCTGCGATGTAATAGTGGAGCCCAGGTAGACAAAGTCCCTGACAACTTCGAAGTTATATCTGTCCATCGTGATATTTTGCCCGAGTCGACGATGTTGAGATTCCTCTCTCGATGACAGCATATTCTTCGTCTTGTCCTCATTAACCGCCAATCCCATTCTAGCCGCCTCCGATTCAATGCTCGCAAATGCCCCTGCCACAGCTCGCTTCGTTCTGCCGACAATGTCTATATCATCCGCATATGCAAGCAATTGAACGGACTTTTGATAGATTGTACCGCTGGTGTTGACATGTGCGTTGCGTACAATGGCTTCAAGAACGATGTTGAATAGGTTGCATGATAACGCGTCGCCTTGCCTCAATCCTTTCTCAACATCAAAGGAATCGGTGGTGTTCTTACCAATTTTGACGGAGCAGCGAGATTTCTCCATCGTCATCCTGCACAGGCGAACGAGTTTGGCAGGGATGCCGAGACTCGACATGGCTCTGTACAATTCGTCCCTTTTCACGCTATCATACGCGACTTTAAAATCGATAAAAAGGTGGTGTGTATCGATCTGGAATTCCCGGGATTTTTCTAAAATCTGTCGGAGTGTGAACATTTGATCGACGGTTGACTTGCCTGGCCTAAAACCGCATTGATAAGGGCCGATCAGATCGTTGACAAAAGGTTTTAAGCGGTCACACAGGATGGCCGACAAGATTTTATAAGCGACGTTTAGGAGACTAATTCTCCTGTAGTTGGTACATTTCAGAACATCTCCCTTTTTATGGATGGGGCACACTATACCGAGGTTCCATTCATCGGGCATACTTTCCTCCGACCAAATTTTGCAGATGAGCTGGTGTATGCTCCTAGCCAATTCATCTCCCGCTGATTTAAATAGTTCGGCTTGTAAGCCATCCGCACCTGCAGCCTTGTACGACTTAAGTTTGGATATCGCCAGCCCCACTTCAGTTAGGTTGGGTGGACGGAACTCTTGGCCATCATCGTCCAAGTTGAATGGAGCGTTCTGCCTATTAGCGGCATCTTGGCTGTCTTCGCCATTAAGCAGTCTAGAGAAGTGTTCTTTCCAGATCCTCAGCACTGACTGTGTGTCTACTACCATATTCCCACTCTCATCTCGGCAGGCTTCCGTTCTAGCCTTGAATCCTTGGGTGGATCGCTTCACCCTCTGATAAAATTTTCGAACATCTCCCCTACCGCTACAACCCTCAATAGACTCTACCGCCCGATTCTCGTGCTCTCTCTTTTTCCTCCTGAGAAGTCGGCGTTCCTCTTTTCGTTTCAGCCCGTAGAGCTCCCGGGCTACTCTCTCAGCAGCTCTTGTTCGAGTCTGCAGCATTGCCTGGTAGGCCTCGTCCTTAGCTGCATGCGCTAGCCGGCACTCTTCATCGAACCAGGGGTTTCGTTGTGTTCGCCTAGTGAAACCCAGCACTTCAGAGGCGGCACTTCTGATGGCTTGTTGACAGTGTTCCCACTGGTCCTCTGCACTTGATGCTGGTGGCGGACCTCCTGAGAGATTAAGAGTTACGTGGTCTGCAAAAGTTCTGGCGGTCTCTTGCGATTTAAGCTTCTCGACATCGAATCTTTTCACAGCATCTGCTCTGCGTTGTCGCGTCATGGATATCCGCATACGTAGTCTAGCTACCACCAAGTAGTGATCCGAGTCAATGTTGGCCCCTCGGAACGTTCGGACGTCCAAGATACTGGAAGCATGTCTCGCGTCTATCGCAACGTGGTCGATTTGGTTGACGGTTACTTGATCACGCGACCGCCAAGTCCCCTTGTGTATATTGAGGTGTGGGAAGTAGGTGCTTGAGATGATGACATTTCGCCCCGCCGCAAAGTCTGCCAGCCTGTGTCCGTTGCCGGAAGTTTCGTCGTGTAGGCTGTGTCCTCCGACTATCGAACCAAAGATGCCCTCCTTTCCGAATCTTGCGTTGAAGTCACCAAGAATGATCTTCACGTCGTACTTCGGGCACATATCATACGTTGTCTCCAAGAGATCGTAGAATGCTTCTTTGGTTGAGTCTTCTCTCCTTTCATGGGGGGCGTGAACACAAATCAGCGAAATGTTCTTAAATTTGCCTTTGATCGGCTGCACGTGTTCTGTATAAGGACAGGACGTTCCACGTGCAGATCCGAAATTCATTGTCCTTGTTTCGTTTGCTGGGGTCGTCAACTTTAAAATCATCCATATCCGAGGCTTGTTGTTGTTTCGGAACAACTTTTTTTTACGTGGTAGGGAAGTTACCCCGACGCACAACCCCCGACCCGGAGGACCAGACCCTTCGTATAACTCCAAGGGTAGGGAGCCGGATAAACCGCTCCTTATAGGCCTGAGCTACAAATATGTCGTAGTAACCCATATAAGGTGTTCACTAAGTAGTTCAACCTAACTGGAACTGTAGACGCCACCGTTGATTCCATCTAGAGAATTCGTCCGCTGCCGCCTCGATGAAAGGAGAAGTGCCTTAGTGGGAACACTCCTCCCCCCCTCTCTCGTTGGCTGTCCCCAACAGCTTTCCACGAGGATTTAAACCCCGTCTCCAGCTGAGGTACTAGACACCCGATGTTCACCACGTGGGGGTGAGAGTAGGAGTTGGTAGCCAGAGGTGGGTTTTGAGAAAAACCTGTGGACGCTTGTGTCCTCTTGAATGCACATAACTACCCTTTTGAACATCTTCTCGGTCTCGTCTACGAAAAAATACGATTTCCGGACAACCTGTTGATTTTGTAACAAAATATTTTCGATTATAGCTTGAATACGTGCAAAAGAAAATAAATACTTAACTGAAATGGAATTTTTTTAATTTATTAGACTCTCTGTAAATTTCGGTCCAAATATACAGTCTCTTCTCGGTCTCGTCTCGGTTGCTTAAAAGCTAGTCTCGTCTCGTCTCGTTTCGGTCTCGTCATGCGAGACCGAGATCGAGACCGAGACTTTTCTCGTCTCGTGGCCAGCCCTATACACCACCACAGATCACAGATGTATTCATTTTTTGTTATTTTCTCCCTTAAGCCTAGTACGCTGCTGATGCGAAACGAAATTTTCCTGCGGTCTCCAAAAAGACAACGAAATGCTTACGAAAACATCGCGGAAAAATATTCACGGAGAGTTTAAATAAATTGCAAATAAATAAATAGAAATTTAACGAAAAAATCAAACAAAAACAGTGCTGTAATGAAAGAAACAACAAATAAAAACACGAACAAACCCAAATGTCATTTTTCTGCACACAATAAATGGTCCGGGCAATTAATTCATTGCGAAAAGAGAGTGGAGCCATGTCAAAACAATCTGGTATAATCATCAATTTCACTGGTCAAACAGCGTACCATAGAACGAAAAGGACAACGACATTTTTCGTTTAGGATTTCGTCATGTCATTTTTGTATGGGATTTTTCGTTTCGCATCAGCAGCGTACTAGGCTTTAGGCTAAATCGCGTAATCTGACTCAATGGATTTTTCTCCATAGCACCGCACTAGAAAAAAGTCTAGAGGGCAGGTAATATTGGTAATACATACATACATATGTATATGAAAATAAAAAACTAGTTATAAGCTGCTTCCGCTAACCATGCAGAATTCTGATTAAAAATTGTAGGATGTCATTTATTGCCCTTTCCGAGAGATCTCTAGGTTGAGGCATTCACGAAAAGATTAAGCTGCTATCATCTTTCTCCTATTTATCCTGGCACAAACTGCTCAAGATTTTTGTATATAAAGGGACCATATAATTGTTTACATCCACCGCACTGACTAGTTCCGGTTGTATGAAATGTATTTTTTATTCCATACCACCTACCACTCTACCAATGATTTCGATGAAACTTTGAAATATGATAAGAAATGCCGTAATGCACCAGAAATAGTTTCCTCAAAAAAATGACAAAAAATAACAATAGAAAACAGAATGAATCTCCTTGAATACTTCATAAAGCCACCATTATTGAATTTTTAATTGCAAATATTGATTTCGTGTAAAAAATGTTGAGATTTAAATATAACAAATATTACGATTCACGACGATGCGGATAAGTAAAAAAAAAACGGATTTTTGACAAGACGACCGCCCGCCGCCAGCCACGCCGTTGGGTTTGTATGTGCGCCTTTGCATCTTGATGCATATCCGTGTTTACTTAAAATTTTTTGTAAATCATTCTCATGCTTTTATTTTTGGATTTTTTTTTTTTTTAATATTGTTTTGTTATTAAATCAATATTATTGTTAACTTGTTTTTAATATTTTCTTGTTAACGATATAAAAATACACCGTCAATGTCTAGTGACATTCTAGTTGTTAACAACAAGAGTAAGTTCGTTCAATCCAGTCGTGCCTTTTATTTAAAGAAAAAACTTTCACTGAAAAATCTTTGTTTTGGATGAACAAGCTTAACGTTAGCTCTTTGGATGTATGTATTTTCCTTTGACTAAAAATGCATTCTTTCGACAATATTTCTTCCAAGAATATTTTGATTTTAACTAAAAAATATACTATATAATAAATTATACTACGAGTTTCGTCTGTATTCCAAAATTCAACCTTTTTTACGCTTAAGTTTAGTACGCTGCTGATGCGAAACGAAATTTTCCTTTGAGTTCAAAAAGATAACGAAATGCTTACGAAAATACTATGAAAAATATTCATGGAGAGCTTCACAAATTTCAAATAAATTAAATAAAATTTAAAGAAAACAATCAAAATAGTCATGGTATCTATTATGAAAGAAACAACAAATAAAAGCATGAACAAACCCAATTTCCGCACACAATAAATGGTAAGGGCAATAAATTCTGTGCGAAATGAGAGTGGAGATTTGTCAAAACAATCTGGTATAATCATTAATTTCGCTGTTCGAACAGCGTACCACAGAACGAAAAGCACAACGAAATTTTTCGTTTATGATTTCGCCATCTCATTTTTGTATGGGATATTTCGTTTCACATCAGCAGCGTACCAGGTTTGACAGAGAAACGTGGGACAAGGTTTCGCGTTCGCGAATTAATATAATATAGATAAGGAACTGAAAAAACACCATAGGTATATATTTTTATGATTAAGACTTTTGTTTTCGCTTCCAGAAAAGTTTGACTTATACTGAAGAATAAAATTCCAATTAATGAGCACTTTGTGATTGTCACTTAGCGTTTGATTAAAACTGAATCCGCAAATTTGCGTCTATAATTCAATTTTCTTTTGAAGGAGCATAAATCCACCTTTCTACAAACCAAATTAATAATTTCAACCAAAACACAGCAAGCATTGTTTTTCATTTTCAATTAAAATCATCACACCAATTTCATATTCAGTTATAGTGTCTGGAAAAAAATATTGAAGTCTTAGGTACTATTTTTTTTAACGCTATCAAAAGTTACTGTTTATTGCAAGCATTTTTAACATTCAATGTTTCCTTTCTCATCGGGTTTTTTTTTCACTTTCAGATACTAGGAAATATCCACTAGTCACAGTTATAATTTAGCTTCGTTTTTGTTAGAAAATTACATTAAACCACACATAATACATAATATACATTATTACAAGTTAAATAAACAATACAAAAAACATATAAAACATATGTATACCTATGCAGGTGCTTATGACTTTTTCCACACTGGCACAAAATGAACAAAAATAACTTTTACTTTAAGCTGGTTGCAACTATGCAGAGAAACATATCTTTAAGTTCATTTAAGATTCTCTTAAAGACTGTACACATGAGAGCGACCAACGACCGACGAATGAATGAAGAAATGGGATTTAAAACAATAATAAAGCCCAATTGTTTACAAAATCTAGACAAAATAGAATATATATAATTGAGGCTTATTGTAAGATACTAAAATTTTCAATTTAATTGCTAAAACAAGAGAATTTTAAGAAAACAATTTGTTCGTCGCGAATAGCCGCAATTCGTTACGACCAATTTATTTTCTCAAATTTCTCATATTTAAGCAAATAAAAATTCAGATTTTACAATTTTAAAATTAATCTTGAATCGAATTCTACCATTTTGCCTAGATTTTGTGAAATATTAAGGTTTATTAATTTTGTAATTCCCATTTGTTTGTTTATTCGTCAGTCGTTGGTCGCTCTCATGTGAATGGTCCTTAAAAGTTATTTTCGCCTGTAAATGCGACTCAAATTCGTTTAATTTATTTTAACGAATTTTGAATTGTCTTTTTTTTTATAAATTATCTGTCTCCAAACATTGTCCTACACGCTCGCTCTTAAAAATAACTCCAAAGGAATTTCAACAACCATCCAAACTACTTAATCCTATTCACTAACAATTTTCCGTTCCATATGCCTAAAGTCAAAGTGCACCCTGCACCCCAAAAAATGATTCAGTTCTCTGAAAATACAACAATATTCACTTTCTTATTTGGATATTTTCCATTTGCTTAAAAAAAATGCATATTTTTTAAGCGCGTGCCTTTTATGTCCTCAGAAAACGAATTTAAGATGGTGATTCTTGTTCTGCAGTTACTACTTGCCCTTGTTAATTTGATTTCTTGTTTTTTTCTTTTTCTTTTTCATTTTTATCTTTTCTTCATTCAAATGCAACTGCATATGAATTTCAAAAAAAAAAAAAAACGTTTGATTGTCATGTGCCGGTAGTTAGCATTAAAAAAGAAACCCAAGAACAGAATTTTGTCCATTAATTCCTTGGTTGGAATTAAAGAAAAAAATATATTTATTTAAAATATGAATGGAGAGAACTCGATTTACCTATGAGTTTTGTCCCTGGATCCGAGTATGTATTTCGGTTCACCTACGGGGTGCATAATAGTATGTTACCACTAAAAAAAACCTAGGTATACGTGAATATTATATAATTCCTCTTTTGAAAAGAGGGACTTGATTTTCTCCAGCACGCGATATTGACGAAGCCGGCAATAGAAGTGTGTTTGTGTGGCATTGAGGTAAAAAATGATGCTTGCTTGATATAATTTTGTATTCCTTTTCAATTCATTGTCGTCCTGTGTTTTGGAAAATAATCGTCCTCGTAAGCCAAACGCATGCTGCGCGCGCAGCTAGGATTTTGTATTGATGTTTTTATCCGCTTCCGCACCCTAAATCAGTTTTTTTTATTTTAAAGAGAACAATAATTTAGGGTTGTCGGTGCATAAAAAAAAAATTTCATGATAGTTGATGGAGAAACGATGGCATGTCTCATTTATGTGGTAAAAATTGCAAAAAAATCTCAAAAAAATTGTTGTTTTGTTTTTTATTTTTTTGAAAGGGTGCGGACTAGCTGACTAAATAGTTAAACACATACTTCAGATTGTCAACACACTCTCGTGTGCTTTATCTGAGAATCAGGGCATAAAAGGGGTGTGAACGGAGGAACAAAATCAAAAAATCAGTTAAAAAAGGGGATAAAAAAGGATTTTTATCCTTTATTTGTCCACATATTTCAATTTGTTTCAGAGTTAGATTGTTGTTCATGATGATTGAGTGATTGCTCTTGAAGAGGGATTGTGTATTGCAAACATGACGAACGGGATGCGCATTGCACACACTTCTCAGGAATTGCATGATTTATTTTCTTTTGCTAATCCTTTCATATGGTATTTTCTGAAACAAAAGAACTGAGGAAAAACTTCCCGATCATTAGAGAAATATTGGATTTTTGAAGAGTATACGGTTTTGAGAAAACCCATTATACTTCATACACTGGATTATCGAAAGGGATAAGGGATATTGCATTAATGAATATTAATTTAAAAGAATTCTTGGAGAGGATCTAGTCTTTAAGAAGAGATTATTGGCTTAAGTCTTTCATTAACTATTGATGTGGTTAGGATGTCGCGTTAATTAAGCAGTTATACTTTTTTGTCTCCGTTTATGGAATATATCAGGAATGAATGTATTCTTACCTGGTGCTGGTTAAGCTTGTTTTTGTTGCAAAAATTTAATCCGTTTGTTTAATGGCCTCAATGATATTTTTCTTAAAAATTAAGTAGGAAAACATTTTTTGACTGTCATACTTATTTTAATATGCAAGTTTTTGAAATTTCCATTTTATATGTAATGTGTTGAACATGTGTTTAAATTTGTTGGTTCATTTATTTTAAAAAAGGGTGACAAATTGTTAAGAACAGATTGAAAATATTTTGTAATAATGTAAAGAAATATTAAATTCGTGTGCTGAAAACCCGAATGCAATTTGATGGTGCAAGTGCAGGGAAATTAATCTGTTGATGATTAATTTTTAATAATTATAGTTAATCATAAGATAGTTCTGCTTATTTTAACTTCTGATATATATATTACCTACCACAAAAAAAATCGAACTCGAGATAATATTTTTCCCTAACATACTGATGATAGAGAACGCGAAAAAGTGGGTGCCGCAGTTCTGTCTAGTGTCTGTCTGTCTATACTTCAACTTGCAGCACTGCAACCGTAGCGATTTTCTTCAAACTTTGGACTTAAGGTTCTTAGGTGATTCTCAAGAGCTGAAATTGAATTTTTCTCTTAGCTCAAAAAATAACAGTACCTGCCATACAAGTATTATGAACTGATTTTATGTACCATGGTTTAACTGATGACTTTAAACAAAAATTATACTTGTGTTCCGAATTTAAAACAAGTTAGTAATATTAATGGTGATCTCGTAGTTAGTAATATATATATTAATGGTGATCTCGTAGTTTTTTGATATTTTTTTTCCGAACAGTTACGATTTATTTTTCTTGTGAAAAAAACGCAAACAAAACGGGGGTTAATAAAAAACAAGAGTTTTTTCTTATCTCGACCCATTATAGACGATAACTAAAGCTAATCACCTTATGTTCGAGTAAAACTGGTATTATCCTGAAAACAAGCGAGGATGCTTTGAAAATTATCAAGTTTTCGCACTGTTTTTGTTGAAACGATTTCAGTTTCATAAGAATTATTTGATTTTAATTAGCCAACAGTTACTTATAGCTAAGCTACAATTAGAACTCATAATTTAAAGTTTTAATTGAAGGGTTCACTGCTGATCCGAACCAAGGCCGAAAAAAGGGAAATTCCAAGATATTAAGATGTTAAGCAAATAACTTGCAATCAATTACTAAAATGAATATTTTATTAAATGTTCTTCTACATAATTTAAAAATGAATAATTGATTCAAAAATATTAAAAACAACTTTTCGAAAGAACTAAAATAATAACTTGGTTCGATACAAATTTGAGCCTTGCAATTGTTAATTTTTCAGACGCTTTTGAAAATCGAAATCAATGAACATAATAAAAGTTTTTTGAACAATTTCTTGGTTATTTTGTATAGCAATGAATTGTCATAACCCTCATTGTGCATGTTATGTACCATCAACATAAGAACTTTTCACAATACAGAAATGCCGGAAAAATTAATATGAAAAGCGTTCAATAGCACCTCTTTTATAACTGTACTTGAGATGATTTGATGGTAGAGGTCTAACAAGTATTTTTTTTCTAAGAATGTGATGTGGTTGACTTCATTTTTTTAACAAGCAACTTATTTCATCACTAAACTTTAACAAAGAATTCTTATTTAGATTAAATTAAATATCTACTATTTATAAAAATACATATATAAATGTGCATATTCTGCATGTTAAAAATACGGAAATCCATATTATTTCAATTATGAATTTTGAAAACAAAAACAGCACACCGTATATTTTAGTCTACCTGAGGGGTGTTCCTATGCATTTGCATTCCACACTCATTCACGCACATAAAAACATACTTTTCCTAGGTTAGCAGAACGATTCCAAGAAAATCTGAATGATTTGTTTTGCAAATCATTTATTATCGTTAACGCTATAACAAAAAATTGAAATAGATATATTCTTGAGCATTTATTTTATTTTTTTATTTGACACAAGTCATAAAAATATAATTCCTACCTAAATCGCACAGAAAAATAAATTTTTATGGTGATGCTTTTTCAAGACATGATTGTTAAAAAGAAAATACCTAGATTTAAATAGCGACACATATAAATGTCCTTAAATCTATATATCTACCTATTTGCCTTTTTAGGATAATTAAGGTGCAGCGAGCTGATTGCTTAACAGACCTTTGCAATACCTCTAAGTTTGTTTTTTATCTCACGCCTTCGAGTATATTTTCTCTTCATTTGTTTTGAAGCTATGTAGTTAAAAAATTAGTAAGTAGACATAAAAAACGCAACAGTTTTTTAATGAGGGTCTAAATGTTTTATTGTATAGACATTAGACATTGATTTGGTAGATGACTTTTTTAGGATTTGTTTGTTTTGGTTTACCAAGATATTGTTATAGTAGGTTATATGCATTTTAAAAATTTTATTGTTGTTTTGTATGAATACATTTTTCAGATTTGATTTTAAGAGCAGTTAATAAATAGGTGCAAGACTTTGTAGAAGTGAGATTTAAGACTTTTATTATCGCGATGTAGTTAGCTAAATTACATTTATTATATTCCTACGATTCGATTAGTTAAACCTTATCAAAACGTTGTCGTGTCGGGAAAACAATTTCAATTTTGTTTAGGAAAAATAATTTTATGTGGTAGGTAAACGAAATGTAAATAAGTTAAATAAAGGTTCATTAAAAATTGAACAGTTTTCCATTATTTATTTTAAAATTTTGTATTAAGCACATACATACATATTTAAGAGTATTATATGTAACTGTGATACTGAAAAAACAGTTCAAATGCGCAAGATATTAAGTTTTAATTAATCACAAATCAATACCCTAGTATTATACTAATATAGTTTTTTTTTAAACTATAAGAATCTAGATAGTCTAACGAAAAAGAGGATCCCCTTCCCCACATGAACTGACCTTAAAATCGGCCGTGAAGTCGTAAAAAGAAACGAGGTAGTTATGTTTTTGCGACTGGCGCTCAATAGGAAACTTGAAAAGCTACAATGGTAAATGTTATAGAAAAGAAGTTCATAAAGTGCTTTGAGTGATTGTATTATGTAATTTGCAATTAAAAAGGTTAAGATACTATTTTCCTATGATATACGGGGTGATTCGCAAGAGATGCGACAAGGAGCTATAGCGTGTAAGTTGGGTTGAGGCAACAATAAAATAATTTATATTTTTGCAACTGGCGCAATCGTTTGAGAGTAATCTATTTCTACCACTTATGCGGAAGGTGCAATTTCCAAAACAAAAATAGAATTAGAAAAAAAAACTGATAATAAAAAACAACGGCAACAATTTTAATATTATGATGTATACCTATTTTTAAGCAAAAAATCAGTTCTTCTATTTTATTTTGAAATCGAGCAAATTATTGTGTACCTTCCGAACAATCCTAACAGAATAAACTGCAAATTGTTTTTTTTTTACTATTATTTATTATTTAAAACATTTCCTAAGAGCAATCTTACAAAAATGTTATAATTTAAAAAAAATTGCAAATTTCCAAAATTTTGGAAAATTTTATTTTACGCCAGAAGACCGATCGTCGCATTCAACATATCAGGATTAGAAAAATCAATACTTCTTATTTTATTTTCATAAAAATGGAAACATTTTTGTAAGCATAAACTCTGATCAGAATGCATATTTTGACTGGACCAATCATTTTGGTAAGTAGTTGCCAAGCTTAAAAATTGCACTCAAATTTTATTTACAGACAAATTGGAGTTCCAAAATTTCTTTGATTTGGATGAACAAAGAATGGTCAGCAAGTGCTCGGAAATCATGATTCATAGAATATTTTAAAGTTTATTAGTGACCTAAGTAAATAATTTGCTTTCACGATGTTAAACATAATCCAAAACATTGGTGAAATGAATAATAAAATAAGTTATAGCCTTTGGAAGTGCCGCCTTTAATTTGTATAAGGCGTATTATACAAAATATATGTGTGTATAGTAGCTTTATACTTTACAATCGCCAGCCAGGTATAATTAAAAATGAACCCTTCCAAGGAATGTTTGCAATTAAAATTATGCCCTGACCATCCCACACACAAACAGAACATAAAATTCAGCAACAGCGTACTTTTTCTATTGAAAATTTGTCCTGCTTAATTGGTCATTTCTGATGCGACACAGTAATTTGCATCGCCCGGCCGCGCAAACTGATGGTTTTGTCCATCATGTGTTTCGCATACAATGCGTCGCAGGTAAAACGCTATACACAAGGATTATGGGATTTTGCTATGCCCTCGTTTTTATGATTGAAGAACTAGGAGGTGTTCTATTTACGTTTGCATCCTTTTGTTCAGTTCGTCAGCTTTTTTTTGCAAAAAGACATTAGATAACATATCTATAGAGGTATGTATAGTCAACTGGTCGACCTAAACTCATCAGCCTTGAAGAATCTATAGTATTGGTAGTATACCTACCTAATTATTGTTTTGTAGATTTTTTGAACAGTTTTCTTCAAAATTTATTTTTTGTTTTGTTTTTGTATTTAAAATAAGGTTTGTCTTTTTATGACAATTCAAGAGTGAACTAAATCGCTTTATATTAGCTTGTTTACTTGGTTTTTATTGCGCTGGTTTTTATGAGTATAAATGAGAAATGTTCCGAGTAACAAGGTTTATCTCATTGTGGATTTTGGCACAGCAAAACAAATTATTTGCATAAAGGATAGGCAAATTGCGAATATGGTTGTTTATAGATATAATAAGGGTCAAAACATAAAAAAAAGGAATACGATTAGGTTAACTCCCTTATACGCGAAGAAAAATATTAGCAAATATTATTTTAGAGAAATCATATAAACAAAAATTGGATATTTCCATATATCTCTATATAGAGCTGTACCTACAAACATGTATGTATGTGTATTGTGTTTCTATCGTGTGTAGGCACCTGATTTTTATTATTCATATAATAAGATAAAATCGTAAAATTGATTTAAAATATAATATTAAGTCTATTATTAAAATTTAAAATTTTCAGTGAAACAAACGTCTCAAATATTCATTTCCCAATCAATCAGATCGATGGTATTTAGCGCCGATTATATAATTTTTCCAGCGCCCTTTTGAAAGCATACACCAGCGAATATTGTTGCAGTGTGCTGCCGGCTTAATTTTAAATACCTTCTGATGATATAAAAATAATGGCACTTCAGTTTTGTTTTATTTGTTCAGTTGTCATTTTTAACTGTAGCAACACCCCCATTGAAGTATTTTGGAGCATTACATAAATAAAGGGCAACCTTTCCAATTTTACCTGGAGATTTTTAAATAGACTCAAATTCATACACATGGCAGTTATCAAACAGCGTAAAGTATTTCCTATAGACGTTGATGACGGGGGTAGTGAAAAATTAAATTAAAATTTTTGTGACTTTGGTAGCGATTTTAAAAGAAAAAAATGTATATGAAAAATTCTTTTTTAAATAAAATAAAATAATAATTATATTATAAAAAAAAAGCTTTTTTCATATGACTTTTTTTCTTTTAAAATCCCATTTAAATCCCTTAAAAAAACACCCTTTTACCACAGATATTTTTGGGGACTCTTTTGATTCTTGGTAAACATGTCAAAAGAAACACTTATACCCAATTTCATTAAAATCCCATTATTCTAAAATGGTTTTGGGTAATATATTATTACTTGTTATACTTTAAAAAAAAGTGATCATTCTATAAAAATGACATTCACTTTCCACAGGATACATGTATCTTTTCAGTTTTGGTCTCTTTAGAATCAACGTTGAAAAACACCCTAAAAACATGTGTCATATGATTAGATTGTATTATAACAAATTTTTTTTGAGCTTGATAAACTCCCGCCTTCTCCCCCTTCTCACCTCTTTAAATGCTTCTATACAAAAAACCAATGCGGGGATTTTGGGGGACTTTGGATGTGTTATTGAGGATAAAATTCTGCGTCGATACCAGCAATAAAATTTCATGAATTAATTTGTTCCCGGTCCGATCCTATCTTTCTTAGACTACTTGTGTGGAAGAAATATTCTTCAAAAATTTGGTATCATCGGCATAGAGTGATATTAGTTAGGGCGTTAAGGCCATATTTAAGGTCAAACATTGCACTTCATTCTGACGGGATGAGCCTTGGTACACTAATAGTCCACATCCTAAGTTTACCTTAAAGAAGTGTTTCCACGGTGGCAACACTGGCAGACGGGAAATATAAGAGTTGCCTTCTGACCATGTTTTAACACGAAATTTCACATAAATTAGCCTATAAATCGAGAACCAGACATCGGTTGATGTTGTGGAAGGTCTCGTTCGATTTAGAATACATGAAGCCATAGGAATACGTTAATTTTTTGACCCCTCTCCCACCCTTGTACCCTCGGTGGATAAGGGTTTTTATTTGTCAGAAAATAATGGTTATAAAATAAATATTCATAAAATTTTAAGATAAGCGTCGATGTAGAATTTCATACTCTTCAGCATATCCGAAGGTCATTTTTATCCATGTATTAGTTTTTTGTATAATCGCTTTCAAAATGGGGAGGGTAAGGTGGAAACCACTATATATTTACCTTGGTTTAATCAAAGCATGGCATATGACCTTAGGGTAATTTTTAATTCCCAATCTTATGCAATCAAAACAATTTCAATATAATTTCCCGAGAAAAAGTTATACCCTTTTTATAAAATGATGACTAAATTTTTAGTGAAACTAGCATAATATTACCGAATTCCAATGGTATGGTGATGAACTTGCCAATCATGTCTCATTTTCCGTAATCAGTAAGAATCAAATGAGTCCATACAAATATCTGGGGCTAAATGGTGTTTTTTTTTAGGGTAAAGGATATAAATTCAACAAGGTTAGTAGTAGTCGACCTAAATTAAAGAAAGCCATGTTGTCTAGGGGATATAAGAGATTTTCATTGGAAACTTTTGGTACAGAATGCCTTCAAAGAGGTTGGGTATATGTAAGCTTGGCAATGGGATGATAATTGTTCACATCGCCCTTCGGAACCTTTTAGTGAATTGGTAAAGGGTCCGCCATCTAACGTTTTTTTTTCAACTAGTGCTTATTTCGTGAATGGTAATACTTAGCTCATGTCTGATTTGACAGATAAATAGTTTTATCCTTCCGCTGAACGAATATGGTTGTGTATACGCTTGAACAACGCTGGGAAATATTGCGACATTACTTTGCCGATTTTGCCAAAAAAATCATCTTTTCAGATGAAGCTCATTTTGATATTGGCGGGTATGTAGACAAGCAAAATTGTCGCATTTGGAGCACAGAAAACCCGCACGCATAGATTGAAAAGCCGATACATCCAAAACGAGTCACTGTTTGGTGCGGATTTTGGTCCAGAGGCATAATTGGGCCATTTTTCTTCAACTGAGTGGCCGTTACAGTCAATGGCGATCGTTATCGGGCCATGTTGAACGAATTTTCGTTCACAAAAATTGAAGATGAGGATATTGGCAACATTTGGTTTCAACAAGACGGCGCTACGTGCCACACAGCCGAAGCTACACTCGATGTTGATGATGCATTTTCAAAAAAAAAGTTATTTGGCGGACCCTTTATTACAAAAGAAGATTTCCAAATTTAAGGAAATATACACTGACTTAGGGATATGCTGAAGATTTTTAAAAGAGGAAGAGAAAGGGTGGAAGAGCACTTTTTTAGGAGAACGGCAGTAAGCCCATCAGGTCCAATTATCTTAATTCACCATTAAGTTGATTTATTTTATTTTATCGACAAAACGAGGGAGGAAGGGTCCTAGAGAAAATTTCTGCAAATAATTAAAATAAGCTGAATCAGGTAAAAAGGAGTCGTTGGCAAAAGATTGCTTGAAGAATGTGGTGAAAAGTTAGCTATAGTGATAAGATCGTTTGAAGTTTCATTATTGAAAGAGAGAGTGGCTGGGTAGCCATCAGATTTTCTTTTGCAGTTGACAAACTGAAAGAATGATTTAGGATCATGGATAAGGTTGTTTTGCGTTACAATCAAATAGCGTTGGTATAGGGAGTTGTAAAGCTCAGTAAAGTGGAGATAAGAACCAATATAGTTAGAATAGTCACCAGGAGATCGAGAGCGGAGGAAAATGTCCCATAACTTATTTCTTTTATTTCGCAGAAACGAAGTTTGTGATTATACCAAGGTGTGGAAGTTGACGAAAATTTGAGGCGAGAGAAGGGAACAAAAAGAGAAATGGAATTATATAATTCTCTGTAAAAGATAGTTATGACATCAGTTAAGGTTACATTCAGCGTTGCCCACCTATTACATTGTTTTTCCAAAAAACACACTACGTACATTTTTGTTAAAAAATCGCAAAGCACTACAATTTCATAATATCAGAAAATACAAAAATAATATTAAAATAGTTGATATCGAACATTGGTGTTGAAGATATTGTGCAATTTTTGATTAATTTAAAGAAAGCCAAACATTTTAAGGGAAAGGCAGAATTTGCAAATGTATGCACTAACATGCTAACTATGTAGTTTGCCTCATAGCAGTGCTACTGCAGAAAGGTGCTTTTCGAGCCTGAATTTTATTAAAAACTGTTTGATAAATAATCTTATAGACCAAGAGCCGGCAGCAAATTTTGAGAGTGGATTGATAACCAAAATATGAGTATGAGGGTTTGTAGGTGCATATATCGCGGTATCAAAAACAACCGTCTGGCAGGTTTCTTTTTCAGCATTTGGCAGGGGTGGGGGTTTGAAAATAGCAATTTTCAAATTTACTTTGTCAGAGGTTTTACCACTTAAATAAATTTAAAAAATAAATGAAGTGATGCTCTGTCATTTTCTTTAAGTCAAAACGTCATAATCTTGGCAATCCGACCAAGAAAAGAAACCTGCCAGACGGTTGTTTTTGATACCGCGATATATGCACCTACAAACCTTCATACTCATATTTTGGTTATCAATCAACTCCCAAAATTTGCTGCCGGCTCTTAGACTATTAATATCTCCACTTCTACAGTTCTACAGCAATCAAAATCATTTTAAAATAATGTTGATAGCGTTTTTACCCCTCTCGCTTATTAGTTACGCTCAAGAATTTCCTTTCCACAATGCAACGCAAACCAATAAATATTCATACAAAATTTTATTTTAAGTTATTTATATTTGGATTCATAATAAATTCATAAAATTTATGATTACCTGATTACATTATTTATTTTAATTTTTAACTTTTTTGAAGTTATAGTTTTCTTTATTTTCTTTTGTTCTTTATTTGTTACTTTCGATGAATATTTTTTTTATAAAAAGATTGAATTATCGTTAAAATGTTGTTTTTATTTAAACAAGTAGGTTGTCCATTTAAAAAAAAAACTACGTTGCACTATTTTTTGAATCCATTACGCTATATTTTGTACCAGTTGGGGGCAACACTGGTTACGTTGTCAAAATTAAAGGAAAATCTGTTTAGGTATTCATTAATTTGACGGTATTTAGCTTTATGGAAATCGTAAGAAAAAGTAACTGCAAGGGGAGTAGAATGTAAAGGAGCCTTGAAAGAGGCTTGCATCACCAAGGCGATCTAAGAACAGATATTCTTTAGCAGATGTGGGATTGAAAGCAATATAAAACGATTGATCGTCCGATAAACTCCAATTTAGATAAATAAGGTTGAAATCACCGAAGTGAAGAATCTTATCAAATGAGTCACATTAAGTTTGTTATGTTGTCAATCGTACTATTGGCAAGTTCGTAGGATTCAATTGGTTAATTCTAAATCAGAAGGACACTGAGTTCAACTCTTTCCTGCACTTAAAATGTAATTATTGATTTATTAATTAAATACTGGTGTCTATGGGCACTTAATGATCACATACAAAGTGCAAATTGTTTATTTAATTTTTTATTAATTGTTTATTTCTTTTGGGAAAATATGTTAAGAAAATGTTTGATTTATATAACAACCAAAATCTGAAAATTTGACCTATACTACCAGCAAAATTGCTTGTTAGGCACTTCCAAAAGCAAATATCACTTTACTGTGTATAGTAATAATAAAGAATTTGAGGAAAAACTCCTCTCAACTAAACATTATTAAATCATCCCTAATTTACTAATTTGTATTTTTTTATTGTTAAATTTTCCTCCAGATCAATTGTTGTTTATATAGATCATATCAGTTTGGGTTAATTTTTTTTTTCTCTAAGATATAAAAGTAAAACCTTTAGACTAATGTGTACCATATAATATACAAATAGGAAAGAAGCAACAATTATTCATCTATTTACTGGCATGTTTGAACATAATATACATAACTACACATGATGATGAATATATAACTCTTATTATAGGGGTCAATTAGAAGCATTTGGACCATGGTTGGACCCTTAACATAAGTAGCATCAAAAAAGATCGTACAAACGGTTTCCCAGAGAAGAATTTGGTTTCTTCCCTAATATTACCAACAAAATCTTTATTTTTTAAAAGGATTCACGCATGACCAACGCATTGCATTAAATAAGGATCATTTCAATTCTGGCCAAAAAAGGAATTCATCATCCCTAGGGATATGTATGCGGCAATCTTGCACATTGACCATACAAAGAATATCAAAATAGGATACCTACCTACACTATCTACACTTAGACGATAATAGGAAAAAAAGTAATTTTGCATCTTAAATTAGTATCCTTTCCATCCCTGGGAAATTTCAATCATATCACAACAAATAGGTATACCTACATCATTTGTATAAAATTCCATCATCACCCGGTAAATTATTATAAGCAATGTACCTTCCAAAAATGCAAAAGGATGGGATAGTGTATAGACTCTTTCATCCATCATTTATAATATTCCCACATAATTCAGCGCAAAAACAACTTTCTCACACAGAAAAAAGGATACAGGATGGATGGATGGATCTTTCATTCTCATAACGATCACAAATAATGTACACAATATTAACCAACCATCAACCATCATCGTAATGTGTTCTATAGTTGCGTTGGTTGCGCATAGTATTCTTTCCAAAGGATTGTTGGATGCTGCAGGTGGAATTGTAATGACGTCCTTGGTGTCTCTGATGGGTTCCTATCGTATACCATTTTCATGTGAAAATGTTTGTTTTTCGTTATTTGTCAAAGGATAACAGGAAAATAAACGCGTCATTTAGAAAAAGGACCTGTTGGTCTTATGTTTTCGTTGTGTTGTGTTTGTAGATGTCCTTCAATATGAAATGGAAAGTGGCAGTTGAAAAATCGACTTCGAGCTCATTTTCTCACAGGAAGTTGATTTTGGGTCGCCCTTTTTGCGGTGATCCTTGAAGAGAGAAGCTGTTGCGTATATGCAATCAACACACTACACTTTATGGTCTATCGTGATGTTGGATGATTTGTTTTCGTTGTGGTATTTGGTTTCCTTAAATACAAGTGTTGTTGCGCAAAGCGGCTGCAGAGTAATATGGTGCAAGGTCTTGTGGTAAACATCCGCTTTTCGTAGAGTTTGGAGTTAAACATCAGGTGAATGTCGATGGGAAATACATAGTTACATATAGGTAATGGTGTGGATTTCTATGTCCAGAAGGAAAATAATGTGTTTCCTTATAGGTTAATGGGACAGTGGCTTGACGGTTTAAGTATTTGTTTAAGCAAATGCTCTTTTTGGGGATGGACATCAAAGCGAGCATGCAGATGCAGATGTAACTTAAGAAAAAAATTTCAATCAAATTTCCGATAGTAGGTATTTAGTTTATCGAATGCGAGGCAAGTAGCTGGCAGATATTTTAGATTTTATTATATTTAGGTTCTTTTATTTGGTCTGTGTACCTTCATCATTTAGAAGCTCTCATCACAAGATTTTATACCGCGAAAATCAAGCATAATGCAGGTGTCCCCTTTGAAGTCGCCTGTGATAAACAAATACCTATACATATAGGAGGTACTCAGAACCAAAACACAACTGTCGGAACCTAGCAGCAATAAAGGACTTCTTTTACAGCACGTGTTTGTAGAGCAAATTGCTTCCCCTTTATAGAAAAATTGTTTTATCTAGTTTTGACACAAATATTTATCCGTAGGTTATTAAGGTACCTCTACAATCCAAGATAGTATACCATCTGTCGACCTCCTTATTAGTAGCCATTATCTGCCAACAAAACCCATACATATCCTACAGTGCACCCCCAAATTAATTATCCGATTAAAAACCCTTATACCAAGGTGTGCAGTCAAGGATCTTAATTGAGTTATTTAGGATAGCCTGAGGGTTTTGGTCAGTGCTGTGTGAGTGATACAACATTGCATCAGCGAAAATTCAGACAGTGAGTCTTAATCCTTATTTTGTGATTGAAATCCCTTTATTCTTCTCTGGGACTATATTATCAAAAAGGTAGCATTATTGGTCCTACAAAGAATTGAAAACGGAAGGATATTTTTTTGTTCTTTGAAAACTGTCAAAGTTTTGAAACGAGGACAAAGTTTTTCGTGAAATTGATAATGATAATACATAGAAAGTGACTTGCATAATATACATACATACATTGTGCTGTACTTCCTTAAGATTCCTTTTTCTTTTCGGTCACTTCTTATTGCCCATTGTGCAAATGCCAGTGAGTGTCTTTTTTATACTTCTTTACATTCTTAATAGACAAAAGCAATTTCGAAATGTTTTATAAAAATAAAAATATGTATGTACCTTTTCAAAAAAAAAAAAAAACACATAGAATACGAAATGTCAAAAGTACCTACTTGATGTTTGTTCTTCAAATCAAATGTACAATGTTTTATTGATACAATATACAGCTAGGTTCCAGAAATCACGTGAAATGAAATTGAAATTAAAATTGGAATTGGAAATCGAGTGAATTTATTTTCCATCTTCCATATTTCGATCGATTTCATAATTTCGAAATCACTTTAAGTGAAATCAAAAACAGCTTACATCTGTCATGTGGATTGATATTCGTTTTTCGTTTTTCGATTTTCAATTTTGTTTTTCTTTTAATAATATTTAACAAAAATGAGTGCTGTTTTCATTGGTGATTCAAAAAAAAAAATGAAATTGATATCGATAAAAGTGAAATGTGGATCACCAAAATTGATTTCACATCGATTTCAATTTCATTTCGATAGAAAATGATTTCTGGAACCTAGCTGATATACTTTTAAAAAACTCTAAAGTACTGTATTTGATTTTAACTTAGATTATCATAGAGATGGAAATCGAATCTTTTATACCTTTAATATTCATACTTAGAAAAGATTGTCTTCATTGGAATTCCTAACGGCCGGAATTCCTTCATTGGAATTCCGGCCGTTTATAAAATATGCTAGCCCTATTTATACAGGGTGATTCACATAAGGTGTGACTTAAATCTGTGGCATGTAAGTTGGGTCAAGACAATACAAACATCATATTGTAGGGAGGTCTACCCCCCCCCCATTTAGGCCGGACGGGAAATTGTCTACAAAAAAAATACTTAAAACAATAAAAGTTAAACTTTTGTAAATCCCTTCATTACTTTATTTTTATGAACATTTTTTGAAAAATTAATTTTCAAACTAAAAATTATAAAAAAAATTAAACATAAATTTCATACTAAAAATTCAAAGTCAAATATTAAAAATCGGATGGTTGCAGAAGTTTTACTTTTTAAGATATTAAATAATAAAGAAACCAAAAATCTTAGTAAGAACACGATAAAAAAAAAAATTGGGCACGACTGGATCGCACAAACTTGCTCTCGTAATTAACAAACTTTAACGTAGCTTGAAGTTGTATATGTATTTGTTCCATAACATTATTATATCACAATTTTGCACAAAATTGAAAAAAAAAAAAAATAATTAACCCGTTTTCAAGACATTGAATTACAAAAAAATTTGAAAAAAAATTGTAAAGCACCTCTTATATAACAAATTTGGTTGAAATCGGTGAAGCCGTTGATGAGGAATTTGAAAACCAAAAAATCGGTTCTATGACAGGTACCGTTAATAACCGTTATAAATACATTTTTTTATACAAAAATATTTATTATGGTAATAATAGTAGTTCGTATTTATTTTTCATTTTCAAAATTGTTAGTCGTTTTTTAAATAAATCAATTTTTATAAACTTGTTGTATGGCAGGTACCGTTATTTTTTGAGCTAAAAAGAATTAAAAAGAATTAAGTTAAAAGTTTGAAGAAAATCGCTTCATTGGTTTAGGCTGCAGGTCGAGGTACAGACAAAAGACGGACAGACAGACAGAATTGTGAGACCCGCACTTTTTTCGCGTTCTCTATCATCGTAATGTTAGAGGAAATTATTATCTCGAATTCGATTTTTTGCACGTATGCTAAACTTGCCCCTATTAGTAAGGGCGTTAAGGGAGCCAACTTTGCACTTCATTCTGACGGTATGAGCTTTGGTACACATCCTAAATTTACTTTTAAGAAGTGTTGCCACGGTGGCAACACTGGTAGCCCGGAGATATAAGGGTTGCCATCTGACCATGTTTTAACATGAAATTTCACATAAATTAGCATATAAATCGGGAACCAGACATCGGTTGATATCGTGGTATGTCTCGTTGGATTGAGAAGACTTAAAGCCATAGAAATATGAAATATTTTGACCCGTCTCCCACCCTTGTACACGGGGGTGGGGGGGTTAAAATACTCTAGGCGGTTAAGGGCTTTTATTTGTGAGAAAATAATGGTTACAAAATGAATATTCATAAAATTCTAAGATGAGCGTCGACGTAGAATTTCATACTCTACAGCATATCCGATTTCCACTTTTAGCCATGTATTAGTTTTTGTATAATGGCTTTCAAAATGGGGGGAGGGGAAGGTGGAAGTATATCAAACCCCTATATATTCGTCTTGGTATAATCTAAGCATATGGCACATGACCGAGGGTAATTTTTAATGCTCAATCTTATATAATCAAAATAATTTCAATATAATATACCTAGAAAAAGTCATAACCTTTTTATAAAATGACGACTAAATTTTCATTGAAACGAGCATAACATTACCAAATTTCAATGGTATGGTTTTGAAACTTGGCACACATGTCTTATTTGTCCATAAAAATATCTGGGACGAAAGGGTGTTTTTTGAGTGAAAGGGAAAAGTGAATTACTATTATCAGTAAACCACTCCCAAAATTGGTATGTTGGTGATAGTTGGTAGAAATATTTTAATTCTTGTTAGAACCAAGACTCAAAAGGATCCATGCAAATATATTGGTTCTAGGGGTGTTTTTTTTTAGGCGGAAGGAAAATATGGGTTATAAACCCAACATTTTATTTTTATGTAATCGGGGGGTATTCAATATGGTTCATGATTTTAAAGTATTTTTTAACGCTGAATCCAATTTAGTTAAAATTAAGACGATACAATCACCATTAAGAAAGTAATGGACGTTTTAACGGAAAATTAATGTATTTTTTGAGGAGAGCAGATAAAACATTTTCCCTCAAAAACCACCTTTGACAATAGATATTTGATTTATCTTTTTTTATTCTTGGTAACAATGAAAACCAAAATATTCCTACCAACTTTTATCTACGTACTAGTTCTGGGTAGGTTTACGGGGCATAGTTTTAAACTTTTCTGTTTCACTCAAAAAAACACCCTTAGTCCCAGAAAACTGAATACATGGATAAAAATGGTCTTCCGATATGCTGTAGAGTATGAAATTCTACGTCGACGCTCATCTTAAAAATTTATGAATATTCACTTTATAACCATTATTTTCTCACAAATAAAAACCCTTATCCGCCTAGGGTATTTTGCTCCCCACGCGTACAAGGGTGGGGTAGGGGTCCAAAGATGAACACATTCCTATTGTATCAAGTATTTTCAATCCAACGAGACATTCCACGACATCAACCGATGTCTGGTTCTCGATTTATATGCTAATTTATGTGAAATTTCGTGTTAAAGCATGGTCAGAAGGCAACCCTTATATCTGTAACCGGCCTCCCAGTGCTGCCACCGTGGAAACACTTCTAAGAAGTAAACCTAGGATGTGGACTATTACTGTACCAAAGTTCATCCCGTCAGAATGAAGGCCTTAACGCCCTAACTGTATACTACGTATGTATATCGCAAAAAAACAAAGTTGGTGATAGGTTATCGTGATGCCGTAGGGTTTTTTGAATTTTTACCCGATGCAGAACGAGAACCGTTATACGTATTAAGAAACTATAATAGCAGAAAAAAAAAAGTTAAAAGTTCTACAATTTTTATTTCCACATTTTTCTGATTTTAATAACAGACAAAAAAATATGACGAATGCAACAAAATACACTTCTAAAATTTTTCACAAAATACATTGTAATTTTTAAACAATAGGATTTGTCGAAAAACTATATTTTATATTAAATTTCAAGTTAAAATGGGCTCTGGAAACACGTCGACAGTAGCAGAAAGATGATCTATAGATGCTTTAAAGGAACTTCGATTCTCAGGCCGAGAAAAAGCTAGGAGACCGAACAGAAGTAAGACCATTGTAAACAACTATCTAACAGACACTGAAAACTATGAAAAAAAAATGAAAAGGACGCATAACTCAGGCAACAACAATCCGAGAAAAGCGTCTCAATCAGCGGTTAGCTTCAAATTCCACACTATCAGCGCCTAAAATAAGGTCAAAAAGTGTGGTATCAGCCAGTATTTCGACGGTTTTAAGGATCATTAAAACCAGTGGTAACATCAAGAGTATGAAAATCAAAAAGAGACCGGTTCTACTGCAGCTACACAAGAACTACGGATGAATTTCGCCAGGGGGAATGCTGCCTGTAGCAACGCATGGAAAAAGGTTGTCTTTTCAGATGAAAAAAAGTTTAATCTTAGCGGACCCGATGGTTACAACTTTTTTTTCGATAAAAGAAAAGAAGAATTTATTTTGTCAAGACATCACAGTCATACATCAGGTGTTATGGTGTGGGGAGCTTTCACCTATTATGGAACAATTGAATTGGAGTTTATAAATACAATAATGAACGGAAATAGTGACAAATGCCTACTGTAACGGATATTTCCAAAGCTAAAGAATATTGGGGGACCTGCATCGTGCCTGATCGGGAAACTATTGATTGCTCAGAACTTGGTCTGGGCCAGTAGCGCAACAATCAGTCACGATGAAGTGCTTGTTTTACCTCCTCGTGGTGGTCCCCGGGCAACTATTTATGTATCCCAATATACATAAATAGGCTAAAATTACAAGTGCGAAAAGGCCTAGCTTTCTAGGATAGGTTACGGAGGTTAGCATTCTCCGTAACTGAAATCAACCCGCTACCGAAACCAACACTACGCCTCGGATAATTAATGATAACTCGTTGACGACTTTTGGCTATTGTACCCGGACAAAGATTGGTTTCTGGAATGTGAAGACGCTTCTTGATAATGGAAAAGAAGGTCCTCAGAATGCGGTATAGGATGGACATCTTAGGGATAAGTGAAGTTAGATGGCTGGGTTCGGGGAAGTTCAAGTCACCAACCCGTAACACTGTACTATTCTATTCCGGAAAAACACCTGGAAGCGCTCGGGAATCTGGCGTTGGATTGCTGCTTTCCAAAACAGCTCTCAAAAGCCTAATTTCCTGGGAGCCTTTAGGTGACACCATCATACAGTGTTACGCCCCAACTTTGCTCTCTTCTGACGAGGAGAAGGAGGCCTTTTATAACCGGCTGAGTGCTGCTTATGATAGCGTTCCACGAGGTGATATAGTAATGGTGATGGGAGACTTAAATGCCAAGGTTGGCAATGACAACACTGGGCTAAGGCATGTCATGGGAAAACATGGTGTTGGTAACCGAAACGACAATGGCGAACGATTTGTCGATTTCTGCAACACCAACGGCCTTGTTATTGGAGGGACCATGTTCGAGCATAAGACGTGCCACAAAGTCAGTTGGGTGTCGACTGACAGACAAGCAACTTCCAACCAAATTGACCACTTCGCGATCAGCCGGTGTTTTAGAAGCAGTCTCCAGGACGTCCGTAACAGAAGAGGTGCTGACATGGGAATGGCCCGGGACCACCATCTGATGGTTGCTACCGTAAGATTGCGTACAGCTGCAGTTCGGAGATCCCAAGGAAACACTCGAATGCCCAAGTTTAATACAGATAGACTAAAGGATCCTGCAGTGCGCCAACAACTAGGGGACCACCTTTCACAAGGATTGAACGCAATCAGCAGCACGGAAACCACATCCATCGAAAATCATTGGTGTGCTGTGAAAAATGTGTTCATATCCGGTGCTGAAAGTATAGTCGGCCGGGCGCAAGGAAGAAATAGTGCTTGGCTTTCCGACGAAACTTGGGCAAGGATCGAAGAAAGGAAACACCTTAAAGCTCGCATCGCAGCTACCCCAGCAGCAGGGAGAAAGGAGCTTGAGTCTACGTACCGCATGAAGATGAGGGAAGTTCACCGTAGTGTGCGACGTGATAAGCGTAACTACATCAACGCACTGGCTACAGAAGCAGAAGAAGCCGCTAGTAGGTGTGACAGTAGGACCGTCTACAGAATTACCAAAGAGCTCACTGGTGTCCAGAGCTCTAAACAACACCTGGTTAAAGACATAAACGGATGCCTGCTAATTTCGGATGAGGACCAGCTCATAAGGTGGAGGGAACACTTTTCTGCGGTTTTAAACCGCGTTTTCGCAAGTGAAGTGAACCCTATTCCCACTGAGCTACCCGAAGTAACAATTTCCCGAATACGCACCGTACCCCCCAGTAAAGAAGAAATTATCACCGCCATCAAAGCACTGAAGAACAACAAAGCGGTTGGACTTGACGGTATTCCTGCAGAGCTCTTAGGAGCAGCCCCAACGACATCGAGCGAGCTACTGCACCCACTTATTAAGAGAGCTTGGGAAGCAGAGAGCTTTCCTGAAGAGTGGAAAAAAGGAATGATTGTCAAGCTCCCAAAGAAAGGAGATCTCACACAGTGCGAAAACTGGAGAGGAATATGCGTTCTGCCTGCAGTAGCCAAGATAATAGCAAGGATAATATTGGACCGAATTAAAGACCACCTCGAAGACACACTCGACGCCGAACAAGCAGGTTTCCGCACTGGATCTTCCTGTGTTGATCACATCAACACCTTGAGGATCATCATCGAACAGTGCGTTGAATATCGATCACCACTTCACCTGCTGTTCATCGATTTTGAAAAGGCGTTCGACAGTGTCAATAGAGAATTTATTTGGCTTGCTTTGCACAGGAGGGGCATCCCAGATAAATTGATTGCTATTATCAAGGCTACATATGATGGATCCAGGTGTCACGTTTTGCACAAAGGTAGGCTGTCAGAGGAGTTTGAAATCCAAAGTGGAGTTAGGCAAGGCTGTATACTGTCACCAATACTGTTCCTGTCGGTGATAAGTGACGTACTGCACGCAGCTTTGTCAAATGGAAATGGGGGAATTCAGTGGACTCTGCAATCTCACCTCAAACATCTGGACTACGCGGACGACGTATGCTTACTCTCTCATAGGATCATGGATCTCCATCAAATGACAACAAGGGTGGAGAGAGAAGCAGAAATCGTAGGGCTTAAGATCAACTCGGCAAAAACTAAAAGGATCAGCCTTGGAACTTCCTCATCAATCCAAGTAAATATTTCTGGACAACCGGTAGAGATGGTAGAGGATTTCCAATATCTTGGGAGTATTATCTCTACGGGTGGCGGAACTGAACTGGACGTAAACAGCCGAATCAGAAAAGCAAAGGCTGCGTTCGGAATGCTGTCCAAAATATGGAGAAACAACTCTTTTAGCTTAAAGACCAAGCTACGACTGTTCCGCTCCAATGTTGAATCCGTTCTGCTTTACGGCTGCAGCACTTGGAAAGTCACTGAAATTGTCACTAGAAATCTGCAAACCTTCGTTAATAGATGTCTACGAAACATCTTGAGGATTTTCTGGCCCAACCGTATCTCCAATGCCGAACTTCATACGGGAACGGGTCAGGAGCCCATAGACTCCATTATACGAAGAAGAAAGTGGCAGTGGATTGGCCATACGCTTCGAAAAGGCGATCGGTGCATTGCATCTCAAGCAATGCAGTGGAACCCGCTCACACAGGAGGGAAGACAAGTGGGCCGGCCTAGAAGTACATGGCGAAGAACGGTCGAACAGGAATCGGCACGACTGGGGAAAAGTTGGAGAGAGCTGAAATATATTTCAAGAAATCGTACACGATGGCGCGTAGGTGTAGTGGAGGCCCTATGTCCCGTAAGGGAAACATCACGGACGTAATAGGTCCGAGGACCTAAGTAAGTAAGTAAAGAATATTCTTGAACCTCTACCTTGGATATTCCAACAAGACAACGCCCCTATCCATACTTCCAGGGTAGCTAGAAGCTGGATTCAGTTGGAAAACGTTGGATTTCTACCAAAGCCACTCTATTCACCGGACTCAAACATCATGGAAAATGTTTGGGCCTGGCTATCTCGAAAAGTTTCTGATACTGGTAGACAGTTGGGAGATAATGACGTCTTGGTCGAAGCTAACTGCGTTGCCTGGAGCCAGATTTCACTGGATTATTCCAAAAAACTGTATGATTAATTTCCAAACCGTCTAATAGAGCTAATTTCAGAAAATGGCGGGCATACTCATTATTAATTGACAAAAAAATAATACATTAATGTTTAAGAACAAAAAAAAGTAAACATTCTTATAGTTTTGTTCTTTTTTTATAAGATTTTTCAAGTGGCCTCAATCAAGTGACGCATTTTTTTATACCCATTTTTGCAGTCCATTATTATAATTTGTGAAATTCCTATGGAATTTCCAAGTTACTCCTTTAAAACTATACTTTTTTTATTGTAAAATATAATTACCTACTCATACGTATCAAAAATTTCCAGGAAAAGTACTTCCTATAGGTATTTATCGAGAAAAAGCTTTTGTGAAAATAGAGGCCTCAAACAAGTGACAGGGAGTGTAAATAACATCTACCTCCTGTTTTAAAAATTTATTTTTTAGAACCACCTGCTAAGAAGAATCAGATCAAGAATCGCACAAAATTGGACTATCAAAATGTATGCATCAGCATAAAATTCTATCAAAATGTCCTTGAATAAAGATAGTTATTGATTGGTATATATCTTAGTAAAAATATAAAATTCATTCTAATCGAATATGATCCTGATTAATGGTGAATAATTTTTCAACTTTCTGTTTTTATTTCTCAACACGATTTGTTGGTTTTAGACTTTCTGATTAAAAAAAAATCAACACTCCTGGGTTTAACCATAAGGTAGAAATTACCGTTTCTTTGATTTCAAAAGATTTAAAATTCAGCTTTTATTACCTAATCCATCTGTCAATCCCTCTTAAAACAGCAATACTTATTTTAGGAATTGGCGTCAACGTGTCATCGCATAAACCTAACCGGCTCTATTAAAAAGTTAAGTCAACTGTAACAATTTTCTGTGAAAGTGAAAACTAAAACAAATCCTACAAATGGAAACCTTATTGAGTAAACTAAGATACTACACGTACCAACCCATGTATGTTAGTTAAAAACTGTCATTGCGACTTATACCTTTATTGATCCAATTAGTAGTTCCTTGTTCGCAAGGACATATAACGAACTTTGATACTGTTCTCAAACCGAGAAACCATAGAACATGGTTTTGGCGGCTTCTTCACTCCTGATGGGATACCTACGTACCAAAAGGGGATAAAGTTCTTAATGCTGGCACGTTGAATAACAGCAATTTACGTTTTCTAAAGTAAAGTATCAAATTTCCACGTGGAAAACTGTCAACAGTCATGATTTTTTGACGAGACACTGATGACATTACCAAAAGTGTCTCGTCCCGTTGACAAGGGATTTTCAACGGTTTACTGACTTTTAAATAAGGATTCAAATTAACTGCACACAACACGATGTCATTATCGAGTTGACAAGGTTTTGCAAAAAAAAAACAACGGTGATATGTAAATTTAGTAACAATTTTCTTGAGGACTCTTATCCAACAGAAAGAGTTCCAATGCGGAACAAATTAAAATTTACCTCGGTTCCTTCAGTTGGTATCCTTTGGTTTTTGTAGGTATACTGTCCTCTTGCTCATATTCGATCAACTTAACTGTTATCACGATAAATCATCGAGTTTTTAATAAGAAAGTGGCACCAGCCAGTTTGAAGAAGTCTATAAAGAATCTTAAAAGGTAGAGAATAATATAAAAAAAACATCCTTGAGAGCTAGTTGATTTATGAATGACAATGCACAAAGCCAAAGAGAAGCAACAATGGATCCCGATTATCCTGTGATAGTCCCCAAGTGCTGAAGATTCCCCTGAATTCTGATGCCCAATAGAGTTCCTTTAGTCATTCAATGAAATCCTATGTATGTATGTTTGTCTTTGGTGATGTGCACAGTTTATTATGTAGCGTTGCGTGGAAAAGTCAAAGGACTTGTGACGAATTTTAGGAATTGCTTCGAATCGAGATATAGCATAGGAACAAACACAATACTTATCTCATTAATCATCAGAATAAATGAACAAAAAAAAAAACATCGTATGTCATTAAGATTTTTATGGTTGATTGTGAGTTAAAACTCCTAAAGGATAAGAATCGAGATATAGCTGACGCACCGAGGTGCGATCGATTTGTCATATGCTAGTGGGTGGCTGATGTTTTTATTTTTGAAGTGAAGGATTCAATGGATATCCTGCACCTGGTGGTTTGAGTCCTGTTTGAATTTTAAGATAATTTCGAATAATATTTTTTTACCTAAGCATATATTCTCAAGCACACTTGAGAGAATATATTAATGAGAGCAAACACTTTGCGAAATTAAAAATCAAATAAACAAGGTAGGAACAATAGTTTTTCATTTTATTTTAAAATTTTGCTAAACATGTGGTCACTTTTCTTTTTTGTTGTGCTGCAATGTGGCCGACTTTGGGAAAACAAGTGTTGTATTTAAAAAACATTAGTACCAATATTTACATACATAACATACATAACTTTACCTATAAAGCGTGAAATATACACTGGCTTTTTATTACATACAAATATTTGGCTGGCATTTGCTATACCTAAATATTTGAAAAAAAAAACTGAATTTGCAAATCTATTTTATTCTTTTTGATTTTCAAAAAAAAAAGTTGAGCTGTATATTGTAATTCACTTGTGCTTTCAAACCGTACTATAAACTTTTTAACTTCCCATTGGAAGTTATTGTAATCGGTGCGATTTGTCGAATTGAACATTTTGACATTTCTTCACGTTTTGAGGTCTCTAGAATCAGAATCCGTCGTTTTTAGCAAGATGTCTGTATATATGTATAAACGTACGTTCGGGGTACTCTTTTCGTCCACCAAATTTCGAGAACGCATAAAGATATCGACCTCGGCTGAATTTTATTTTATAGATTATATGGTCATAACGTGCTGAAAAGGTTTTCTTCCAAATTCAATAACCCGTTTTTTTACAACAGCAATTTAAAAAGGAGCTGTAAAATGTCATTTATCTGGAATATCTCGAGAACGGAATAAGATATTCACTTCAGACTACTTTTATTTTACACAAATATTACACAATACCAAATGCGTAAATATTAAAAAAAATCAACAGACACTTTTTTTTTTAAACTAAGAATTGTAATAAATTAAAATGAATACCTAAATATGTTTTTTGTTTTTATTTTATTATTTTAATCGTTTGTGTTCAATAAGGTGTTTCTTATTTTGCTTAAGTAAGAAAAACAGTTGAAAAATAATTTTCATCTCAAATTTTTCAAGAACAAAAAATGATTCGTAAGTCAATTTTTTTTACATATAATAATGTAGTCAACAACTGGTATTTTTTGTTTTAAATTCAATAACCAGTTTTCTCTTTAGAGCAAAAAACTGAAAAAAAAAAATATTTAAAATTCTTAACAAATGTTTTTAACGCAAATATTTTGAAAAAAAAAAAAAAAAAATAATAATAATTATATCGATTGCAAATCCCTACCAAAAATGTATACCTATACCATCTTAATGTTGTGTAATTTTGAGATTTTTAAAACCACACTTTAAAAACTTAAAAATCAAAATGTTGCAAGAAAAAACTTTTCAAAAATGTTTTAATTCGAAAAATTTTTACCATCAAATCGCTTCAAAATCGAAATTTTGCATATGACGCTTAATTTGCCTTTTTATATCCTTTGAAACCATTTCTTTTTTTTTAAGTACACTCCCCTGACTTTGTAGTATTTTTAAGCCAATAGTCTATTTTGAAATAATTGGCTTATATAATTAATACCTCTACACCGAGAAGAGTTAGGAAAAAAAAGTACAAAATGTAGGCAATGTCACATTTTGCCCTGTATCTCTATATCTATACCTACCTATATACTGATTATCCAAAAACCCAAAGTTATTACACTATAAAATATATAATTACCCATTTATACTCTACCACCCACCACTTAGGGTAAATATGTACATAAATATGTAAAGTATATGGTTTTCAAGTGCACCAATGGGAAGTTACTTAGTGTGGGTCGACCTCGGACTCATTTTTTATTTCGTGTTCTTACAAACAGTACTTTAAATATTTTCGACTTTCTCATTACACATTGGATGAATCGATTAAAATTATTGGTCCAAAATCTTAGTCGATTTATTACGAAGTTAAATCATTTTTAGCATAATACTAGGTTCAAAATTGTATTTTGCGTTTTCAATTTCAATTTTGTTGTTGAAAATTCGATTTTCCAAAAACGGGTTAGTGATTGTTTTTTGAACTTGGAGCTTTATCTGCATACAAGTCAACAAATTGTTCTAAATTGACGGAAATAAAAGCAATTAAGAAAAATGGGCACGACTGGATCGCACAAACTTGCTCTCGTAGCTAACAACTTGAACGTAGCTTAAAATTGACAATGTGCATATGCAGTGGTTTTATAACATTATGATATCACTAAAAATGGTTTAAAAACAATTTTAAATATAAATTATTAATATAAATTTGTTTTTTTGATAGCTAAAACAGAAAGAGCTCAAAAAAAAGTATGTCATCTGATTTGTTCGATTAAAATGATTTTTTTCTAAAAAAAAATTTCAAAAATCGTAAGCTAGAGCGGTTTTTTTTTAAATGATTTTTTTAAAATTCCAAAAATCATTTTTTCGAAAAACTTTGTATGCAGAATTGTTAAAATTTTGAAATCGGTGAAGCCGTTAACGAGAAATTTGAAAACCAAAAAATCGGTTCAAAGACAGGTACCGTTAATAACCGTTACAAAAAAATTTGTTTTCTACCAAAATATTAATTGTAGCAATTAAAGTAGCTCGTAGTTTTTTTTAAATCATTAGAGCCTTTTTTGAAATAAATCAATTTTTGTATATTGGTTGTATGGCAGGTACCGTTATTTTTTGAGCTAAAAAAAAATATTTCAATTTCCCCTCTAGGGAATCCCATAAGAACCTTAAGTCCAAAGTTTGAAGAAAATCGCTTCAGTCGGTTAGGCTGCAGGGGTAGGTACAGACAGACAGACGGACAGACGGACAGACAGACAGAATTGATAGACCCACTTTTTCCGCGTTCCCTATCATCGTAATGTTAGGCAAAATTATTATCCCGAAATTTTTTTTTGCACGAATCCTAAACTTGCCCTATACTACGTATGTACATATATCGCAAGTTAAAAATCAACAATTGCAATTTGGTTTCATATAAAAATATATTTACAATTGTTAACTACAAGTGCAAGTTCTTGGGAACAAAACAGACCAATAATCATTTTGAAAAATCAAAAAAATCAAAAAAAAAATATTTTTATATGGTTCGTTCAAAATATTGGCAAATGTGCCATTTTTTTTTATATACGATATAAACCAATTTTTTTAATGAGTTCCTTTACAATTTTAACAATTTTTCATATAATGTATGAACATATGTATGTACATATGTACTTTGAAAGCCCAATTTTTTGATCTTTTAATAAATATTAATTTTTATTTTTTGAAATTTCAATATCCTGAAAACGGGTAAATAAATATTTTTTTTAACAGGTATTTAAATAAATTAGTATCGCCCACTGGCCGAAATTCAAACACCAAAAACTCAAATTCACAGACTCTATAGAGTCAAACCGGTTTTAAATTGTTTGTTTATAAAATAATCAAGCCTATTGTGAGTTCCGCGTGAAAGAAAATCCGCCCGGAAAAATTACATTTCACTCTTCGATTATTGTGCGTTTCGGGCGAAGTCGCAAAAATTCCCTTCTTGGAACTATTGACAGCATTTTTTTGGTGTGAAATATTTCATGTCATTACATCAAGATTTCCATTTAATTTTTGGTGGCGAACGAGGCCACACTTGTTTTAAAATGGAGGGTGAAACTTGCAATAGCTTTTAAAAATCCGAGTGAACAAAACATTTTCGGGCGAAATTTTTCCGGGTGAAACTAACAATAGGGGTCAATATTTTTTTAAATTTTAAATGTTTTTTAGCTATAAAATTATTTCTTAACACTTTACTTTTACATCATAAAATTACTGAACTAATACCATTCATTGTCATCTTCTAGCTACGTTTAAATTGCTAGTTAGGAGTAAGTTTGTGCTATCCAGTCGTCTATTTTATTTTTAGAACCAAAAATGGAATTTAATCAAAAAGTACAACTCATATCTGGCGAAATACGATAATTTCTGGAAATGAGGTCACTTGATACATTCATTCGATCCACTTTAAACACAGGTAATTTTAATATTTTAATATTTATATTTCTTCGTCTTCATTATATTAAAAATGGAATTGTTCATTTCTTGGCTTACAGAAATAATTGTCTATGGAAGAATTAGCAAACATGTGAACTTTTTTGAATCTGTATTTATCTTATGCCATCGTCATACAGTATTGATAAGTTCGAAACATTTGAAAATTTGCATTTAAAAAAAAATTCGAGTCATAGGCACCGATTTGTGCTGTATAAATCACACATCTTTCTAGTGAATCGAAAATAGCAGTATAGTTTAACTAAGCCATTTTATACAACAAAAAAAAAAAACAATGTGTTAAGAAAAGGTTTTCGAAAAGTGGAAAGTAAGGGCAAGTTTGGCCCTTATATCAACCACATCAAGTTTGTACTGGTCCAGGAATTGATTAAGTCACAGCTTTTAATGAATATTTTTATCAAGAGTTCTTAATGTTCTACAGGCCGTGATCTGTATTTATGCATACAAAATAACGCGCTGCATATTCAAATATACAGCTGAGAGTAAAGGAACAGTTCCTGCCAGTTAAAAAAAAAAACTTACGAGCTTATTTACTTAGAATTCAATTTATCACTAATGGTTAGGGTAACTTATTAAACATAATTCAATGACTAATCATATCACACCCTATTCAATGACAATTTATAGGAGTAGGTATAGTTAAAGACAGTCGCATAAACATAAGTTAAATATATGCATGATGAATAAACCTTCATATTTTGAGTTAATCTAACCATGAAGAAAAACCTCAATTTTATTAGGAACCTTCTACACAAACAATGATTAAAAAGATATTCTTCAATATAAGGTCAGGTACCCTTAATCTAAACCATAATTCTTTTTTTTATCAATGATTTTCATTGCATAATGTCCACTTAGGATTAATTAACAATTTATTTTATTATAGTTATGAAGAAAAAACGAAGCAAAAATTGATGGAATTCCACTTCAACTATTTTTTGCTGTGTCGGTCACATTTTTACCTACCGGAAATGCGGGCCACTACAAACACTATACAATAGCCGAGAAGGGAATATACAACAGCATCCCTCAGCGTATCATATTTAAACATAAAATATATATAATTACCGCATTTAATGGACCACTACTACCACAATACCTCTAACGGAACGCATGCTTTATACTTTTTGTACGAAGACCAATCGCACTAAAGTGCCACTTAAAACCATGCAAGAGCGGGTCTGGTGGGGACACTTTTGTTGTAGGTATACTTGAATCAGCCAAAACTAACCCATCGATGTTTGTGTTTTATGATGGGGTGGAAATCGAGGGTTTAAAAATGCAGATTAGGAGATACTGACAACAATAAGAAAATAAATTCTGTTTTTTTTTTGTAATTACTACAAATGAGGAAAATCATTTCCTCACAATACCTACAACTATAACCTACCTAGTGTAAAAATTGTGGTGATTGATTTTGGATTTAAATTAGATGCATTATCCCCAGTTTGATTGTGAGCATGATAATAAAATAAACAGAATCACAAGGATATCATAATTGTAAGCCCATCTCTTTCTTCCTTAATTTCCATATATTCCTTTCTCTTTTCTTCACCTCAAACAGCCATCTATTCGTCGGAGTAAAAACTAATTTTTGGAAGGCAGTAGTAAGGGTGTGTGAGACAAGAAAATATTTGAAACTTCAACCTAAAAATCATAGCTAGATTTTGTGTTGTTTTTGTAATATGGCCCCAAACTTTTATTCTTTAACCAAATAACTTTTATAACAAAAACTTTGCCAGCAGAAGGATTGACAACAGAGGCGCTTGCCAGGCGACTGAGCATACCCTAAGCGGAGCAACGGAGGTTACGTGAGCGGGACAGACCAGAACAGAGGTCCCAAAAATTTAAAGTCGTGAACCCGCGAGGCGGGCCTGGTAAAGTACTTTTAAAGCGCTCCCAAACCGAAGCCAAACATTTTTTGTATACGATTGTTTAATCAGATTTACCAAATTTTAAAAGAATAATTATGAGATAGTGATTAAATAATCGTACACAAAAATCGCGCGATCATTTTTAGGATAGGCGCATATTGAGACGAACCAACGCGTGTGACGTGACCTGACGAGTGTCGAGCGACACGATTATAGAAATGTGTCATGCCGTTCTCCGCACATTGATTCGCGTGTCTCGTGTCAAAATACATATTAATTGAAGCAAAAATCATCTGACATGTTGATAATTGAAATAAAATTTAAACAAAAAACAATTAATTTCTAAAAAGGAAACGACTTTATATTTTCAAAACCAACGAAATTTTATTTTTTTAGGGACAAAAAAAAAAAAAAAAAACAAACACAAGAAAACTGTGTCTCAATCACTGTGTCGCGCAATTTTCGGAAAACGCGCGTCGGGTCATGAAGTGTTGCGCTATGAATATGCGTTGTTCTACTGATTTCTATTGTTTACAAAAACTCGTGCTGTGCTGTGTAGCGTCTCTCATGTCGAACGCGTTTCAATATGCGCCTAGCCTTAGCTTGGGGCCAAATTTCATGAAGCTTGCAAATTCAACCAGAATGGGATATTTGGAAAAATAAAATTCTTTATGTAATGGAAATGACTATATCAAATACTATTCTGTAATTTTTGATAACTTAAGTTGAAAACCTTATAGAAACAGTTAAAACATAACGTGATTGTTATGTTCCGAACAATAAAACAATCAACAACGCGTTGTGGTCCATATTGACTTTTTTGGTTGCAAAAATCATAAATTTAAAGGAATGAAGATATTGCCAACATTTTTTTAACTTGAAGAAAATTTCCAAGGCTATGAAAATGTTGGACTTAAAAAAAAATCACAGGATTTTTCAGAATTTGCTGTTGAAATAAGATAAGGTGATTAACATAATAAGGTACAAAGGTCAAAAGTCAACTTTTGAAATAATCTGAGTGAATAAAAAGAAAACAAACCAATTTGATTAAAATAGTTATTTTTGTTTGGTTTATTAAGTGATATTTTTTGCTATACAGTGGAAAACATGTTTAACGTACCAAAAATTCACGACCAAGCAATTGATTTTTTGGAAACAATCATCTAAGTCCGGGGAAATGTGTACTAAACTCATGATTTCCGGAGCGTATTTTGCTCTCAATTTTTTTTTGGTTTCTTACATTCATCAGGAAAGAAATAAATGGGTCCGATGACGCTGCAAGCATGTTAAGAAGAGGTCTTCATTCTGCCGAATCCTTAAAACTTTTCTTTTTATATTGTATTTCTTGTACTCTTTATTGTTGGGCTACTGATGGGCTTCTTCTGACGATTCTCCAAGTGGTAGTGATAGTGATTAATATTGTATGATATTTTGTTATGAACCACCATTTTATGAAGATTAGGTGTTAGTTATATCGAGTATACTCTTGTTTTAATAGCAATACTGTTCCTTGGATAGCTCCACAAATTAAACTGTATTCACAACTTAACTTCTCTATTGACTACAGTTATTCGAGTGGTTGCCTCTGAATGTTTGTCCACATCAAGTCCAAGCTAATCATGGAAAGGCTTTTGGAAAAAAAATAATAATAAAAAAATAAAACCTAAATAAATATTTCGATTTTTAAGTGTATTGTAAGGCCACACCGAACATCTGGCCTTATTTCAATTTCTATTTTGAAACAACGCCCGACTCGTACGGGTCTTTAGATAGGTGTTTCTATTTGAATATTGAAGGTCTTTTAAAATTAAAAAAACCTATAAATAAGCGATTTTTTTGATTATTAACAGAGCTTTGCTAACAGTATATTAAATAATTGAATTTCAGTTTTTTCTTTTTTTTTTAATTCACATTTTTCAAAAATTCAGGCGTTTTTTTTTTTGATTATTTACAGAGCTTTGCTAACTGAATTTTAGATTTTTTTAAATCTAGATTTTCAAAAATTCAGTTTTTCAATATTCTACTAGCAAAGCTCTTTAAATAATCAAAAAAATCGCGCGAGGTTTGATAGCAGAATTTTGTAAATTGAATTTTTGAAAATCTGAATTTTTAAAATTAAAAATTTTTCTGAAATTCAATTTTTCAAAATTCTGCTATCAAAGCAAAAAATTGAAAATCAAAAAAATTAATTCATTTTTTTGATTAACAGACCTCCAAAAATTTGTTCATTCCATGAATTTAAAACATTTGCTTAACCCACCCGAAAACTGAATTTCGCAACCACTTTATGCGGGCCACGGTGCAACGCGTTCTCACCAAAAGTGCGTATACATTGCATAGCCACAATAGAAGTAGCCGTATTCAACGAAGATGTAAGAAGAAAATTAGAAAATATTAACTCGCTTTGGACTTTTTCCATCCGTTGTGGTACTTACATCATCTTAAGATCGGTGATACGATACTAACATTCTTACACGCAAAATTTTGTTTAATATAATATATCTACTAAGTACTTTTATGTATCGTGTTAATTTTGTTTGCATTTTTGATTTAAAGCATACAAATTGAACTAAAAAAATATTTAACAACAAGAAAAAACCTATAATATTAATTTATTCCTTTTTTTGAAACCTAAAAAGAATTTTTTAACATGCAAAATTTTGAAAGGAAAAATTAATTTCTTTTTCAAACAGATTTTATTTGAGAATTTAACGCAATTAAGTATCAACTTTTTATTATTTTAATATTCAATGTAAATTAATTTACTTTTTAAATCATACAAAATAAAGAACCCAGCTTAATTTTTTCCTGTTCTTACTTGGAAGTATTTTGTTTTTATTATTTAACATTTTGAAATGTAAGAGGGTTAGAGTTATCTGGCTTTCCATTGTTTGAATAAAACTGATTAAGAGAATTAAATATTTTAATCGAAAATAGTACCTTATGACGAAAATTTAGCAAAAAATCAGTTAAAAGAAAATACTGGCTATGTGAATATGTTTCGTAATAGTAAAAAAATATTATTTACATTTTTTTTTGGGTTGAAAAGCATCTGGATAAAAAAAAAATGTCTATAAATAAAAAAAAAACACGTGTACCAACCTTATGATTTTGTAATCTTGATTTGAATCTGCATACATATCTCCTTTAATTGATCTCTTTTTGCAATAGTTGGACCTGCTAAATATGAGCTGTCTTGTAATTTTGTTTTAAATCTATTTTTAACATAAATATAAAAAGCGTAAATTCAATCAAAGAGTCCATTTTAATTTTAATTTATTTTTATATTAAAAATAGAAAACCATGGCAACAGTCTATAATATTTCTTTCATTATCTTAACAAAATAAATGCACAACACTTTGATCATGCTAAATTTGCATGGAGTTAATCCAATGTTAGGTATAAATATAATGTATACTCGTAGCTCAATGGCAAAGTTCACAAAATAATTTGATAGCTATACTAAGCCAGCCAGCCCCAAAAGGCACCTAAAGTTAAAAACAAATAATTTTTGGCATGTTTGCCTCATCAAGTCTTTTAAGAGTGTGCACTCTTTGAAATCAATTAAAAAAATTAAGTAAAATCATCGCCCTGTTTTATTTAATAATAATTATGAATGTATTATGTATTGTGCAAGTGGTGCGAGTATATACATATTTATACATATGTGCACGAATATGCTGTTCAGAGTTTTGGCGAGTGCATTAGTCGACCCATAGATAACATAGCTTTGTCCTTGATCTTGATGAATAGTCAATGATGCTAAGACCAAAAATAGACATTAATTTTCATTCTTATCGGGCACGTTTAGTTTATGCATTTATTGTTCAGTTAAAATAAATATTTATCAGCCTAATGCTTAAGTATCATAAAGTATATATTTTGCGAAATTATTTGGCATTAAACTAAATGATTAATTTTTTAGAGCTGCACGTACATTGACTGTTAAATAAACAATAATGTTTGGTCATGATTAAAGTTACTGGTACTTAGTCCATCATTACGTCTGGGTAGATGCTGAGGATTTCACTAAATTAATATACATCAAGTCAATTTGATACCTACTGAAACAGATATATAAAATTGAATACTTGTGCACTTTTGAACCACAATTTAAATTTATTTATTATTTTATTTTTTTATAATAGACTAAGAGCTGGCAGCAGATTTTGGGACGTGAAAGGAAACGAAAAGATATTAATGCTACAAGTAGTCTTGGTGAAGGTGATAACGAATACATTTGTCTGCCCGTATCAAAAGTACAACTTTTCTGAAAATAGAAATTTCAAATGTTATAACACTTGACGCCCTCAACTCCCTGATTACAAATATGGTTCCGGCATACGTCTCAGTGGCCCCAAAACCCAGACAGACGCCATCGAAATCACGTTTTTTTATTGCGTTTTTAGACTTTTGGAAAACCACCTGAAATTGGTTGCATCCATAACCCTCGACTCCCTGAGTATATGTACATGATAGACGTCTAAGTGGCCTTAAAACACCCGACAGACGGACCCGAAAACTCTTTTTTTTTTGTTGGCGTTTTTGGGCAAAAAGGAAACCATTTGAAATGTACATCAGACCAAATATTCTGGCCCCCTGAGTGCAAATATTTATTTTTATACATCAAAATCTAAAAATCTAAACAATCATCATGAACTCATTAATTAAATATGTAGGCTTACGGGCAAAAAATCAAATAGTTATATGGTTTATTTTGGTTGTATATACCTATATCTCCGCCAGTTTATATAAATTTTGTTCATATTTGCTCGTAGGTTTTGTTCATATTTGCTTGTAGGTTTAATTCTCAAACTCAACAATTTGTTTTCTGTTTTAAGTCATTTTGTTTTAGAAAACTGCCTCTTCTGCCCGAATGGGCAGACCGCCCTCTAGAGATTTAGATGCGTAAAAATATACTGAACTCGTAATTTTGATCAAACTTGCTTTTACGATGAAAACGAAGTCGAAAAAATAGGTCTCACCTTCTATTTGTCTGTCCTTTGTCTGGATGGATTTTCTTCAAACTTGGGACTTGGATTTTTGTGTGTCATTTTTTAGAACCAAACTATACGATTTAACTATACAACCATACAATTTTAAATATTATTATAATTTTAAATATTATTATATACCAAAACTTTTAAAAAACTCTTTTTTTATAATTGGCAACAGTCTATTATTATTTTTTTTATTTCTTTTCAACACCTCGTTAATCGTCTCGTAAATCACAAATAACGGTATCTTCCATACAATTGTTGAAAAACTGTTAGGAAAAATCTTTTTTTTTAATTCAAATTTTTTTAAAATACAATTTTTCAAAACGGGTTAGTAAAGTAATTTTTATTTGCAATATTACTTTAAATTCGTGTTTCTTAAAAATGTTTTCAAAATTATATATATAAAAAATATTTATGAAGCTTAAGATCGCTCCAAATATTTTTTTGTGATGGAATATGGAGGTATTTTGAAGAGATTGTAACGCGTTTGGTTCAAAAGATATTTGGAAAATAAGCGATAAATGCATTATATTGCTGTATTCTGTGTATTTTCTAAATATCTTTGTAACCACAAGCGTTACAGCTTTTTGGCCACATAACAAAATAGAGAACACAAACTATTTTTTTCAACGACGTATCACACATCGCTGTTGAGTTGATTGAAACCATCATACAACATCCAACTTATTTTGTCTGCAATACATTTTTGTTATATTTGTCTTGTTTTGTTATAAAAAGAGCTTAAATCGTAAAATTAAAAAAAAAAATAGTTACGTTGAAAGTTCTTAAATTCTGATGATTTAGTGTTTTTATTTTTATTATATCATATTTCTCAGATCTTAGTTATATGGCTACAAAGTTTTGCTATAAGTTTACAAATAACGTTGTAAAAATCTTAACGGGTAGAAGTTAAAAAAAAAGCCACGTCTGTAATTCAATCCATTCTATCCACCACATTTTTTTATTTTGATCAAAAAGCAATTACTGCGACAAAAAAAAAGTAAATTATGTTTCAAGATTTTTGATTAAAAAATAATATTAAATAACACAATAAGTGTCAAACTATAGTTATATTATCAGAAACTCTCCATAATCTGTATGAACTCCGAAACAAATTATAGAAAAGGACAATTTATAATTTGGTATTGTATCAGTTGCTATTTTATTTTTGATAGTATACTTACATCTAGAATATTTGGCAATTATAAATTAAAAAATTGTCTTCAGATATAATATAAAAATGATTACATTTTCTACTACTTAAGAATTTTTTTTTTCTATATTTAATTATAGGCAATATTTCATGACCGCACATGAGACATATGAATATGTACATATGTAATATAACGTGCGGCTATTTTGTGTGTTTTTTTGTATTTTTGTTAACATTTTTAGATTATACCTTCTGTCCACCAGAAAGTCTCAAGTGAGTGTTGTCCGGTGTGGAAGCAAAGCATTGGTGACGATATTAACTCAAGACTAAACAATAACAAAAGAATGCCTGCAGATGATTGCATTTTTATGAGGCACTTTCTGACAACCATAAGGAAACGAAATTATATCCCTTTTTATAGGAGCGCGAAAACAATATGTGTGTCTTAGAACAAAAAATAACTAAGTATCTCTCGTCTGAAGGAGGTTCTTTCCTCTCGTCCTTTTAACATACTTGTCTACTTCCGTCAAAAATTTAAGTACGTTATGTGCTGTGCTGAACGCAGATTTGTTCCTAATTTATATCATTTTGTCGACGTTTACATTAGACTTGTTTGCCATTCTATGATCCTTAAAACATACACATATAAGACAAAACGAAATACGGAAACCGAAAATATAAAAAAAGAACGCATTATGTTTTTTCTTCCGTGCCATATTATGTACATAAAAATTTATAAATAAAATCCCTTGATTCCGTGACTTTTCTGGTTAACCATCGCCAACCACTCTGTAACTGCAATCTAAGGATCTTAAATACTTATTTCGGTGACATAAAACCAACTTAATTCGATTTTTTTTTTCTAGAAGTAATTTGAGTATATGCATCGAGATGTTGTCACCGCTCACAAGGCACAAACTCGAGGTTGGATAGGGATGCACTATGCACATGCACACGCACACGCACACGCACAGTATCTATTTCTCTATGGCAATGGGGGAGATTTGCTTAAGCAAAAGACGAAAAATGCAGCATGTTTGGGGGTCATAGAGGTGAGAAATGTGTTGTTTATTTTTTTGTTCTTCGCATTCATTAAAAAAACACCATCAGGCTTCATTTAAATACATCGTCACAATCTTGCAGCCATATTATTCAGTCAAGGTGCACATCCTAAGTCAGGTTTAAATGAATCTTAAACCCATCTACTCAATTCATATTTCAATCCGTATACAATTATCCTGTACATAAGATGTCAATAATATTCACTAAAAACACTTTAAACTTGGTGGTGTAAATATGCTTTAAAATTGTTTTAAAAGGCGGCAGTTTATTATCCAGGAATCTTAATTGATACACAAATTTTACTGGAATTTTGTTTGTTTTTGTAAAACATAAATGTTTTAGAATCTTTGCCTACCTACATCAACGTATTAATGTGTTAATTATAAGGTAGATATTTAAAAAAAAAACACAGTTTATGTACGAAAGCCCGAGTGCAAAACCACGAATATACTTTCCATTCTAAATTCTTTAATTACCTTTGTATAATGTTAATGTATGAATACACAACTAACTTTGTATCAGAGTCAAAATTTTCGCGTAAAATAAAATCGAGTATTCACGACATTAAGAAATCCAGTTTTATAATTTTAAACGCAATTTTGTATTTAATATCTTTTTAAAGCTAGAGTTACCAAAATTAGGTTGTGTATTATTCCTTACATACATTTTCTGTTTTAAAGGGAGTGATTATTTCTATTAAAAAGCTCAAGTGACCTCAACTCCAAGACATGCATTTATGAAACTGATCTTCTATCGACTTTTACGACTGTACCGGAATTTTTAGAAATACTATTAAAACTATATACTAAGATGAACAAGAATTCTGTTCATCATTTTTTTTAAATATTAGTGTGCTTATTTTTAAGATTTACACAAGACAAACATTAAAATTTAGAAATTAATATACTTGGCCTGCTCTACTAGCTTTGTTGCTTTTTGAACTCTTATCGTATCGGTCTGTTGAAGCTTTCATCTATTTTGTTGAGGTTGTGTAGCATCATGAAACTACATTTCCATAACATTACTGATAATCACTGTTTCGGTGCTTCAAACTATCGTTTAAGATTTTTGTTTGAAACGCATAGTAAGTTATTTTAAAGCACATGCATCATTTTATCAGTATATTTCAATAAATTGGTCTGAATTCAGTATCCATCTAACTGATATAATATACATATAAGAGGTCCAGTTCAGCAAACAAAATAAAAACAATAAGGTCCCCTAGGGCGTATGCGTACTTTTTTTTAAACTTTACTACCCATCAGTTTTTAGCACTTATTTCATATTTCTCTGCCATTTTTTTTTTAATATGTTCTAGTTCGGTTTTATTAATACGGACGATACTGTGGCACTGGTAAATATCAAGATATCTTAAACTTGCAGAACACCTTTTTTTATTTATAAAAAAATGGAAATTTCCGAAAATATGGGGAACCCTTACTTACATAGGGGGAACACCTCCCATATGACAACTTAGTTATTTTTATTATATTTTATTTTATATAGGTACTTGTTAAAAATATACTAGGGTGGTTCCCGAAAATTGAACTCTGATATTCCCAGAGTTAGAGATAGAGTTCAAAATAATTTAACCAAATATTTTTCAAGACATTAGACCATTCTCCCTAAGAACGAAAATGGGAATTAGCTAGGGTTTTTGGCATTGGGTATTCATTTTTTACTTGCGTAATAGGACAAGTATTGGTTTCGTTTCAAAAAAAAAAGTTCGAGGTTGTAATCAAAACTAACAGTACGATGATGGAGAAGTCCAAAAAAGTGATTTACGTCAAGACCGTCCGTGTGTCGGTCTGTTTGACTATGTGCGTCTCTCTGTGCTACAATAAAAATGGACAGATTTTCTTAAAATTTTGTGTAAATTATTTCCATGTGATTCTCTAGAGGAGATTTTGTTTTAGCTCATGCAGAATGACTAGCTGCCATACAACGATTTCGGTTTTATCAAGTTTTCTCAAAAACGTCTCTAACGATATTGATTTAATCTTGTACATGTTATCTCTAGATTAGTTCTTATCTTCTTATAATAATGCATACCGCGTTTTTAACAAAAAAATCAAATAATGGAAATAAAGTTATGGTTGAAAAAATTGTCATTTTTATATCTATTTAGGTGTAAGCCCTTATATCTCGTCATTGGCTTCATTGATTTAATAATTATTAATTTATTCAACAAACATTGCATTTAAAATTTGTATGAATAATTTTTGTTTACGCAAAAATAAAAAGAAAGAAACAATTTTTTTTTTATTTTTTATTTTTTTTTTAACAAAATTTCTTTGTATTTAAATAAATAATTTCAAAATCGCTATTTTAACGATACAGAAATGTACTCAAACCATTGTATATATTGTATATATATGTATATCCACACAGTCAGTATCTAGCTGCATTGCAGTTGTTAGCTACGAGAGCAAGCCCTTGTGATCCAGTCGAGCATATTTTTTAATTTGCCCAAAGTAACATTCAAAATGTACATAACTCGCATAAAATAAAAAAAAAAGGTTTTTGGAATCATATTTAAACTGGAGTATTTCAGACAACTGACCTGATGAAGCAGTTCTGAGGTTGGATTCGTTTAGTCTTATTGCTTAGAATCTGAATAAAATCTAAGATATTGTTACTTCTTTGAGATTGATACAGCTGCCGAGCTTCAACGGTTTCTTTGGGTTGAATGAAAGTTGACAATTCTTAGCTGAAAATCCTATTTAATTCCCATAACTTCTAAGGCATATGCAGCACGGGTTATTATTAAGATATAAACTTGAAACTTGGAGAATATATTGTTGTTTTAATTATTTTGTACCTTATATGAGTAAAATAAGGACTTCCCCAATATACACCTCTATTATAAATGAAAAATACACGAGTTATCTTTAATCAGTAAATTATATGTGCAAAATCGTAATAATAAAACAACTTGAATTTAAAATAAAAATAATAAGCAATTATTGTTATCGCTAGTCTTGTTTTTTTTTTGTATGTTACTCTGAAAGCTTAAAATAAAACCGAAACAACCAAGGTGGTGATTTTTCGTTTGTTTTGGGGATGAATGATAATTGAATATATAGGTAAGTTATTTATATGCGAGTCCAGTTTGGTGGAACATCAACCCATTCTATATGGAAAAGCTCCGAGTTTTCGAACGCAAATAACTGAGAGCTTGTATGCAGATGTATACTAGAAGTGCACATTCCGACTTTCGCCATTCCGTTTCGAGCAACGGATTCAACGAATGTACCAATAATATATCATGCTGCAAGGAGAGCAACAGATAAAAGAATCCTTTATGAGTCTTTTGAGTCGGGGGGTTGGGATAATGATCTAAGATACTGCCATAGCATAACTGAAAGAGACAAAAATAACTCTTATCGATTTAATAGAGACAAATATTGTTGGCTAGACTGGGCTGAAGCCTAGGACTTAGGTTAAACAAAACTATAGGCCCCGACATGTGATCTATGATCTGACGATGGCAGGGGGTTGGCATTCATCTATTCCTTTCGGCCAATCGGCGGATCAGCGATCACATGACGGGGCCTGGTCCTCGATTAAGTTGGGTTTAGTTAGGTTTTAGTTTTAATTAAAAAAAAAAAAAAAATATTACGGCTAACCTATAGGTTTTATTTCACTTTTTCCTATAAACACATAATTCGAATGGCAAAATTATAAAATAACATAACAAAAAAAAAATTGTTCAATTATACTGTTAAAAAAAAAGAAAAATCATGGAATGCGAACCGTAAAGGTCATTTACTTATATCAAACAAATATGTATTAATCTTTAAGTTTATTTAGGCTATAATTAACAATTATTGTAAAAGATCTAAGTGAATAAATGAACATACAAAAAAAAAATAGGTAGGTAAGTTATTTATTTGCGTTTACAAAAAAAGCATTGGTATATCTATTTATGCTTGCGTACCCTCCTGTGGTCACATTTTTATAAAATACCTTATTACAGTCACTGAAAGTGCAGAAGGCTATGAAGAACATCTACATCTCAATATTATTTACATTGAAAGAACAAAAGTGAGTAATGCGCTGACAGATGCGATGTACGATTAATTAAAGTAGCTTACTTGAGTTGTTTTTTAGTCCATTCACAGTTTGATTCCTTTTAAAATGCTAACAATAAAAAGAAAATATTTTTGAAAAACCTAGATGGTCGTTTTGTGTACCGAAAATAAGTTTTAACTGAACAACTCATTAAGCTTCATTTAGTAGATTTATGCGCTTCATTCATAAATGTTTTCAAACTAAATTTACTCTGAACATCCTGTTTTATAACGATCTTAAGTATCCTATTGCACCCATTAAATAATGACAAAATCAGCAATTAACCTCTCAATTTAGAAAAAGGTATACTCAAACAATTATGAAACTGAAAAACCACAATAAAGGCCCTCATTGCAATCTCCGCATCGAATTTCCTCTCAATCAGCTATCGATCGTCTTTAAATCAATAAAAACAGGTTATATATTTTGTTGTAGACACAGCTAAAATATCAGAAAGGACATCTCAAAGTAATAAGATAGTTATTAAAATTGATAAGAAATTTTGTTCCCACACATAGCAACTACAAGTGCCCCACACAACACGCAGGTACACGAGATGTACCTGAAGTCTTCAGAGAGAGAAGAGTTTCAAATAACCCATCAGCGATGAGGAATAAGTGTCACATCCTTATCTTAATGTATCCTTGAAATAAATGCAATTGAACGTATAGATACCTAAAGATTTAAAATTTGCTCGGATAGTGCAAGATCAAAAATGAACACTTGTGTGGAAAAATCAGAAAAAAAAAATATAGGATTAAAACTCACTCTGGACCCTTACTTATTACTCTCTGGTGGTTCTACAAAAAAGGATATGTTTCGTAAGTTTTTCGCAATATGGTCAACATATTGTTCCATTTTTTTGAACCAATTGCTACAATAGACAGATCAATAACCTTTCGTAATGATCATTCTATAGTATTGCACCCCAAATTGATCCATAGTATTGCACAGACAATGATGTAACAGTAGAATCAAATACAAAAAAGGATGCGGGAGATAAAAAAATATCTTTGTCCATTCGTTTGTCCATCTTAAGGAATCCTTCTCAGTAATACTATACCTATCCCAATTTCCACTTCGATTGAAGCGTGCAAAATTTAATCTTAAGTATGTATTGTATACTTCTTTTTTTTTGTTGTTGTTCAAGGTTGAAAATTTCCAATGAAATTTCAGTAATGATGGGAGGTTGAAAGGGACACTTGAATAAAGTGTATCCGCGTATGATAAGATGAATGTGTATTGATAGGACTCCAATTGTGTTATTTTATTTACAAAAATAAAAAACCATTTCCGGTGCGGGGATAGACAGTGCCATGGGTTACCTTACCTACATATATGTATTAGTGTCTTATATTAAACCTAAGTATGAAAATATAGGACAAAATATTATTTTTTTTTTTTTGTTGTGCGCTTTCATTTGATACGGTGTAGTTTGAGGATATCCATTTATCCAACCGCATTGGCACGCCTCTAAAATACAAAATTTATACAAAAAAATAATGCGAAATAAATCAAATTCGATTCCAAAAGCAGGTATATCTGGGTTTTACCTATACATTGAGTACCTACATGACGTGTAACCACAAAATTTAAATGGAAATAAAGGTCAAATTGAATTGAAATATCCGGAAATGGAGGTAAAAGTGAAAAGAAATGAAATCGAAATCGAAAATAAATGTGGTTTAATCATAAGGTATCAAATTGCCATCAGATGAAATATGGGCGAAGGGTATAGAGTAGGGAAAGTAAATTTTTTACTTCCAATTACAAAACTTACCTTAACCTTCAAAAATATATATTTATTGAAATTTATTTAAAATGTGTTCAGTTTAGCTCAGGCTTTCTGCACATAGAAGGGTATGTATAAGATATACACAAAATTTGCCCTACGATATGTATGTTTCTTGCCTTATTTGTTTGTTGTTTTAACAATTTTGTTTAATATTCATTGAAAAACCAACATTCAACAAATTAATTTTGTTTAAACTTAAATCAAATCATAAACACCATATATAAAACAAAAGCCGTTTTAACAAAAAACTAAAAAAAATAGGCTGGTATAAGGTGCACCAAAAAGCTGTAACGAGAAGGTTGGGTTAAGACAAGAAAAAAGTCGTATAATTCTATTCGTCTATTTTTCTTCGTTTAGGCGGGAGGGGCGATTTTCTAAAAAATTGAATTAAAACAGAAAAAAAAAATCTTTAAGAACAACGGTAAAAATTGCAATGCCCTGCCATACCTTTTCAGAAATCCAGAAAGCTTTTCTTTAATTTTCATTTTAAAATAAGTTGCGTTTGTAAATTGTTTTTAAAAAATTAATTATCAAACTCGAAATTTTGAAAAAAAAAATTAAAGAAAAAAGTTTAAACTATTTTTTTTTTCAAATTTTACGTTAATAAGTAGTATCAGAGTAGTTTTCAAAATTCATTGCTCTGATCAATTTCTAGTCAAATACTAAAAACCGGATCGATCTAGGGCTTTTACAGTTCAAGATATTAAAAAATAAAGAAACCAACAACAAGAAAAAACGAGGTTCTGATCCGGATTCTTCTCAGTTTTAAAATTGAATAACTTATTTTTTAATATCTTGAAAAGTAAATGTCCTATATCGATCCGGTTTTAAGTGTATGAAAAGAAATGGTTCAGAGCAATGAAGACAGAAATAGTACTTAATAACGTACAATTTTGAAAAAAATTATTTTGAACGTTTTTTTTTTTTTTTTTTTTTCAAAATTTCGAGTATGAAAATTAATTTTTTAGAAAATATTTACAAACTCAACTTAATTTAAAATGAAGATTAAAAAAGAGATTCCTGGCTTTCTAAAAAGGTATAGCATATATACCTACCGTTGTTTTTAAATAATTTTTTATTCCTGTTTTGATTCAATTTTTTAGAAAATCGCCCCTACCGCCTAAACGGAGGTAAATAGACCCCCCTATACGATTTTTTTCTTGTCTTAACCTAACCTACTCGCTACAGCTTTTTGGTGCACCTTATACCAATCACCCTGTATAATTCGCAGATATTTGTTTTTATTTTATGTTTTAAAAAATCCTGTTGAGGGCGTGCATTTGTTAATTATAAACATTTTTCCAATTTTAGTTTCCAACATTATCAATCGATTGTCCATTTTTGCAGCCATAAGTTCTTCTGCTGTGAAGATCGATTCTTAATATAATCACTAAATATCTGTTTTAGAGGATAAATTTAAATGGGATTTTAGATTTTGTATGTACTCAGTAGTTAACTGATGCAGAAACCAAAGCTTTTACTAGATCTGACAAAAAATCATGTACTCTTATAATAAAAGCAGGAATATTTTTTATAAAAGTCAAGTTGAAGTTCAGATTTTTCCGTATCCAAATTCAAAGAACAACTTTTTGAGCATTCCTGTGAGTCCAACCAAAATCAATTGAATAATACGACACTATCGATACATTGAAAATAATCTAGTAAAATGTTCGTACACTACACACATTACTAAACAGTTTTTTTTCTCCTGAAAAATTTCATAAAGTACACTCCAATTGACTCGGTTAAATACAGATTTTTTCAATAGACTTTTAACGATTTCTCTATAACCTTTTTTATTATGACAAATCTTATTATAGAATTTATTAAGTCTTAAGTGCAATATGGGGATTAAGATCAAGAAAGAATTTTGAATCCTTCTAAAAAATTGTTAGTCTTATGGCTCTTTGAACAATTTTAGTATTAAAATCGACCTTATTTTTTGTGTCATTCGTATAAATACACCTTGAAAAACAGCACTTAATAAATTCTATAATTAGATTCGTCATAATTATAAAAGGTTATAGAGAAATCGTTAAAAGTCTATTGAAAAAAATCTGTATTTAAATTAGTGAATTGGAGTGTATATGATTATCACATTTTCAAAATAACTGATTCAATAAGGTATTTACAATTTTGAGGAATGAACTGATATGCCAAAAACAAATTTCCGTATACAGCACTTTTCAATTCACCACTTTTAAAACAAACAATTGTATTCGTCAAGTAATGCAAACACACATCTACCATACAATATAAAACGAGTGTAATTGAAAACAATAAATTAATGCATTTCTGTTTGTTTTTGTATCGAATCATCAGGGATAGACAATTTTCCAGAGCTGGGAGACAAACAAATTACTATTGCTAATCTACTCTCCGTTTTTATCGATAATTCTCGGCCAAGTTCAGGGCTGCGGCTACAAATCGAGTTGCTTATACAAGTTTCCGAATATTATTTTGGATTATTTGCTGGTTTTTAATCGTTGTTTTTCCATTGTGGTTGCGGACAAAGAGTCATTCAAATGCAGCTCGAGGCGCCTTATCGCCTATGGTAAGAAAGACTATTATAGTGATATTGAAATCGCACACAAAAAAAATGAAATTCCAGCAATATGTGGGTTAATCCAGGAACCAACACTTGCTAAGAAGAAAAAGAGAGTTAAATGAGTTTTTGATATTTTTTGGGAACTAAACTAAATTCGGGTTATCAATTAGTGAAGTGAAAAGGTCTTTCTTATCAGATTTACTGGTGAAAGTGCGGAATCAAAGCCTATTTCAATAAAATAAAACGATGAGTAAGAACGGTCGTGGTTTAGTTATCAGAATGTTTGCCAGAACATTAGGGAAGCATGCAAAAGGGCGTATGAAAAGATTTCCAAAGAACAAAATTGGAATTCGGTCGAAGTATGTAGCTCGAAGGCGATAAGTGCATAAAGGTTCACCGTAACGTGATAGTTGGTTTTTTTTCTGCATTAATTAGCTCGGTATGATTTTGAACTTGTTTGCTTATGTCAAACTGGGAGTAATTATTGCTATAGATTACAATGTTACTCATTGTCTTTGTTTTATAATGTAGCAATTAAATGTTCATTGGGATAGGTTTTTCCTTATTTTATGAATTGAGTAGGTTCTACTTACCTTTTTCTTACCGCTTCCTACATATATGATTAAATTTGAGAATATGTATTTTACCTTATAAATTGACTCAACGATTACAGAATTTTAAGTTATATGTACTAAGATTGTAAAGTTGTATGGCGACTTGGATTCTTTTATTAAATAATAATGTTTTTTTATTTGATCCACAGAACATTCATAGGTATTTGCGAGGAATTGACAAATCCTCCAAGAGTATCACTTGCCACGAATAAGTGTCTAGCCGTTCGGATTCGGCATAAAATTGTAGGTCCCTTCCATTCCTGTCGATAGGCGCACACAGGAATGGTTGCGAGTTGTTAGTCACTAGGCCCTGGTTCTTCATGAGCCGTTGTGCCACCAGATTTATTTATTTTTATAACCATTTTTGATAGTAAAAATTATCTAAAAACTACATTATTATATTTTGATATTTTCCCTATTTAACAAATTAAGTCCTATTTAGCCAATTACAATTCTTTAAAAGTGCTTATCAAAAATTATTAAAAAGCAACGCTAACACAAATCCAGAAATCCCTTCTTCAATTTTGTTTTGAAATACAAAAATGTTTCAGAAAACAGTTTTAGAAAATATAATCTTCAAGCTCAAAGTTTAGAAAAAAAAAAAAACAAACCAACAAATTGAAAAAAAAAATTTATTGTACGAAATTCTGGTACTGAACTTTTACTTTTTAAAATATTGGAAAATAAATAAACTTTCTCAGAAGACTAAGAAGAACCATTTTGGCATAATTTTTTTCTTGTTTTTATTCGAAATTTGTTTATTTTTATTTTAATATTTTCAAAAGTAAAAGTTCCCGAACGATCCAGTTTACAGTGTTTAATAATTTTTTTTTTCAAAATTTTTAGTTGGAAAACTAATTCAAAAACTTGTCTCTAAAACAACTTTATTTATAAAGAAAATAAAAGGAAGGATTTTTGTAGGAAAACCATCTGTGGTTAAAAGCTTGACTTAATAAGCTAAGTATCTCTAACGCGATTATAAACAAATTTTCTTACCCAATTACGAATTAAATTTCCATAGCAATCATGACTTGAATATTTGTTGATAGATTTTTGGTTTTTAACTTGATATTCAAGTCAAGATCATAGTTTTTTTTTTATATGTAGGTACATATGTGCATTGTACAATGTTCAAATCTACGAGTATACATATGTTAAGAAAGTATTATTTATTAACACATTTTTCGACTATTGATTACTATTTTAAATACATTTTGCGGTAGTTTTTATCAGGTCGACTACTGTGTACAATAATAAATAAACGGTGGTAATTTTAATATTGACTCTATTTGCCTTACGTGCTGTTATGGAAAATTCCTATGATTACCCTAAAATAGCAACAATACCCAAAACGGTCAACGGAATAACTACCACAACCTAGAACCCCAGGTTCTACACAAAAGGGCTAGCCAGGCCACGAAACGAGAAAGTTCTTGGTCTTTTTTGGGTCTGAGATTGTATTTGTAATCGGTGGTCTCGAAGGTGGTGAAAAAAAATGTATTTCTTAATTATTCTATAAAAATATTTTGCAGTTTCTTAATTTAATAAGAGACTGAGGCCATATACCGAGAAAATATTAAGACATGACACATGACAACAGGAGACTTAGTTACAAGAAAGAATTATTGAAAAAGGATCATTTCACAGGTCGAGAGTTGACCACCAGGTATGATGAAAAATTAAAGTAGAATGTGTAAACATTTATTAAAGATTCAAGTTTGCAAATGTTTGGAAACCAAAGTATAAACAAAAATGCAAGAAAATGGGTTTGATAATTAACTGCGGGAAAACGGTTACCTGCATGGAAAAAATAAAATTGCTCTAGTAACAAGAACTAGTAGTAAAAACATAAATAGCAATTTTGAAACTAATTCGGAAAAAAAGTTAAAAATACAAAAAAAAAAAAAAATTTTTTTCTTTGAATTTATTTTTTTGTAATTTTTTTTTTTTGTTATATACAAATAAATGCAATACTTTTTAAACTAACTAAGAGATACCAAACCAAAACATTAATGATATAACCAACTAGGCCAATGACGACACAGGCGGGTAGATACCCAAACAAGTTTTTTTGTTAAAGACTTGTTTAAGTGTAGGCATTTTTTTTTTTTTCAAAAAAAAAAATATTACTTTATTTCCATTGTTTGATTTTTTTCTTTGTAAAAACGTGGTATGCAGTATTATTAGAATTGATCTGAGATTAGATATGCGAAGTTTAATCAGAATCGTTAGAGTCGTTCTTGCAAAAAAAAAAACTTCTAAATTACCTTAAACAAAAATTCGAACTTCTTTTAAGGGATTCACATAAAAATGATTCACAAAAAATTTGAAGAAATTCGGTCCAACCGTTTAGGGTCTACCTCGATGCACATCAGGAGGCAGAAGCAACAGACCGTAGAAAGTTTTGACGGAAATCACTTTTTTGGCCTTCTTTATCATCGTAATGAGTTTTTATTGAAATATCACTTTTTTTTTACAAGAAACCAATACATTTCTTATAGAGCTAGTAAAAAGTTATGTGTGCGGCTAGTAAAAATGCTAGTTGTCTCAATATGCAATTTATAAAGACAGATCCCTACATTGGATGTGCATGATCAGGTGACCTCGGTGGCGCAATGCGTAGTGCATAGGCTTCAGAGGTAGCTGGTCTAGGTTCGATTCCAATTGACGGCAATAATAATTTACAAATTAAAATTGAACATAAAGACTAAGCACCACTAATAAGGAATCTGATGATTAGTGTGGCAGCCATGAAATTGCAATAATTCCAGCCAAATACAATGGTGGTAGCCCACTCAAGTGGTTGTTGAACATTCTAACGTTTTCGCGGACGCCGAAAGACTATTCGGTGCTGACCTTTTTACACTAGTTCAAACGGCCAAACAAATAGTCCACAGCAACTACGCAAGCCTTGATGATAAGCCTAAAACATTAATAATTGGACGTCTTATATGCCAATTTTGCTTTTAAAAAACCTGCAACTAGTAACCTACAATGTTAACTCTATTTACTCATTAACAAGACGGGTTTCTTTAAACTTGTTTTTAAAGTCAAAGAAACCCGATATTCTTTTCTTACAGGAAACCTTCTTGAAGGCAAGGAACCGATATGAACCGGATGGATACAACATCTACATAGAAGACAGGACCGAAGAAGGAGGAGGTACCGCTATATTTTTACGGAACCTCATCCCAGGTGAACAATTCAAAATCCATGGACTCAAGGCTACAGAAGCAACCTGCGTGATCATTCGAACATCTGACACTGAAACTCTACTACTTATATCCATCTTCATTACAGGAAACTCATCAAAGACGAACATACAACATGACCTTAAAACGTTGATGGACCTTGCCAACCGTCATACGCAATGCGTCATAGGAGGCGACTTTAACGCAAAGTATCCGAGATGGTTGGACAGCAACACTACGCTTCAGGGTGAAGCTATCGTAGACTGGCTGGACACTAACCCACATCATCACTCAATGGACATAATTTCACAACCCAGACCCACATTCCCACGCACACCATCAACACTGGACTTCTTCCTGGTCACAACAAACTTCATCAGCATACTCCCACAGCTCGCGAACTATCATTGTGTGGCTCATACTTCCGATTCAGATCACCTTGCTGTGGAGCTGAGTGTTCGTCTCACACGGAGGATATTGGCTGTCCAACCTGATCCCGAATACCATATCAGATTTAATAGGATCAACTGGAATCAGTTTCGTTCTGACACCGAAGCTGAACTATCAGAGATAACTAGAAATGCTAACCTCAACAACACGGAAATTGACGGAGCTATTCACCAGTTTGGAAGGGCAGTCAGCAATGCAATGGACAACCAGAAGACTCTAAGGAAGAGTAAGGACAGATTTGCTAATCTACCTGCTCACATCCTTGCCATCAACCAGCATAGGCAAAGGCTAAGGAAGAAGCTCCAACGCATACTGCATCGGACCTTCAATACTGAAAATGAAGAGTATAAGAGAACCCACTCTCAACTGAAGTGCACCCAGGTCATGTTTGATCAGGCGGTTAAACATTTCCAGAACTCCCAACTACAGAAGAGACTGGAGGAAATCAAACGTGGACCAGATTGCTTTAAACAAATAATCAAGATTGTTGGAAAAAGAAAAACCATACCGGAAACCATCAACTATGGACAAAGTAGTAAGGCATCTACTCCAACAGAGAAGGCAGAAGCATTCGCCAATCACTTCGAGGGAAATTTCATCGATCGTCCGCCAGTTCACCTCCCAGAGTTCTTGATGGAAGTCGAGTGCAACAAAACCACCTCACAACAACAATTACCACTTTCAACGAAGAGAATCCTGCCCACAATCCGAACATTGATTCACCAATCTTGAGGAAGTGGGAGATATCATAAATACAGCGAACTCAAAGAAGTCAACTGGACCTGACGGCATATCCAACTATGTCCTTAAGAAGTTGCCCAATATTGCTGTTTTCCTGTTGACGGTCATCTTTAATAACTGCCTTAACAACGGATACTTTCCAGCAGCTTAGAAAACTGCAAAGATTGTTCCAGTGCCAAAGAAGACCAACAGACAAAACGTTGAAGGATACAGGCCAATATCGCTACTTTGCTGCATAAGCAAAGCCCTGGAATCCCCACTACTAAGAAAAGTTAAATATTTCTGTGGGGAAAGAAATATTATACCAAACTTCCAGTATGGATTTCGGGCGATGCACTCCACAATACATCCTCTACTGGGACTACACAGTGACGTCACCGTGGGATTAAACAAGAAGGAACCGACAGTGGCATGTCTTATTGACATTGAGAAGGCATTCGATAGCGTCTGGATAAAAGGGATAATTTTCAAGCTGATAGAATTCGGCTTCCCAGGACATTTGGTAAGAATAATTAAACATTTTCTAACTAATAGACTCTTTTTTGTACAGGTTTTAAACGAAAAATCAAGAATGAAGACCATCAGGGCAGGTGTACCTCAAGGATCTAAGCTAGGACCATTTCTCTTCAGCATCTACACGGCAGACCAACCGGATAGCATGTCAAGAATAAAGAAAAAACTGTATGCTGATGACTCCATCACATACACGACGTCCCTATCCCCAGAGATTGCAGCTAGTAGAGTACAAACCCACGTCAACAACCTTTGGAACTACTATATGAAATGGGGTTTGAAGATCAACACTAGTAAAACGGTGGCTTCCGGCCACCTCAAACACAGACAAGAGCACGAAGAAGAATTGCCGCTAGAAGCCGAAATATCAACATCAGTTTGCCAGATGGAACCATCATCCATAGAGAGTATGCTTACTCTCTCATAGGATCATGGATCTCCATCAAATGACAACAAGGGTGGAGAGAGAAGCAGAAATCTAAGGGCTTAAGATCAACTCGGCAAAAACTAAAAGGATCAGCCTTGGAACTTCCTCATCAATCCAAGTAAATATTTCTGGACAACCGGTAGAGATGGTAGAGGATTTCCAATATCTTGGGAGTATTGTCTCTACGGGTGGCGGAACTGAACTGGACGTAAACAGCCGAATCAGAAAAGCAAATGCTGCGTTCGGAATGCTGTCCAAAATATGGAGAAACAACTCTTTTAGCTTAAAGACCAAGCTACGACTGTTCCGCTCCAATGTTGAATCCGTTCTGCTTTACGGCTGCAGCACTTGGAAAGTCACTGACACTGTCACTAGAAAGCTGCAAACCTTCGTTAATAGATGTCTACGAAACATCTTGAGGATTTTCTGGCCCAACCGTATCTCCAATGCCGAACTTGGCCATACGCTTCGAAAAGGCGATCGGTGCATTGCATCTCAAGCAATGCAGTGGAACCCGCTCACACAGGAGGGAAGACAAGTGGGCCGGCCTAGAAGTACATGGCGAAGAACGGTCGAACAGTAATCGGCACGACTGGGGAATAGTTGGAGAGAGCTGAAATATATTTCAAGAAATCGTACACGATGGCGCGTAGGTGTAGTGGAGGCCCTATGTCCCGTAAGGGAAACATCACGGACGTAATAGGTCCGAGGACCTAATTAAGTAAGTAAGTAAGTTCTTGAGTAAATGCAAAAAACAATTCAAGAATCGGTTTGCAGTTTGAAAAAGTTAAAGTCAGTTAAAAGAAATGAGGCCAAAAATCATACAAAACCGCAACAAGTGGAAAAGGAAGCGAAAACGAAGAATCTATTGAGGTTTTAGACGAAAAATAATCTCAGGAGCCAATGATTTTTGTCCGTTCTGGTGACTGTCACCCTCTGCACGTTCTTTGCAATATAATCCTTCCCATAATTGCTTATTCAAGCAATATAGAAATCATTGGATGACTATTATATCGAAAACTGCTCGACCAATTTATAGAAGCAACAATATATGATTAAAATAAAATCAGTTCATCGCTTCTGTGATATAATTTTCAAGATCCAGAAAATGTCTTGGGGACGAGTTAACTATCAGATTTGATTCCAATAACGCACGATACCAAAAGGAATAACATTTGAATGTCTGGAATCGGAAGCAATTTTGTTAGTTGGGTTTCATATGAGTTTAAATGTCATCTGCTTTATATTTTTGCAAAGATATCTAGTCACAGCTCATAATATACTACATAGTAACATATTCTCGAAAATAGCTAATAAAACGGTTTTTTTTCGAAATTTTCCTTAAAATCTCAATTCAGAATATTCAAAGCTAATATAACCTGATTTTGGAACTGATCCAATTATTAAATAATGAGTATCTTTTTAACTTTGAATACGAAAAAACGACAAGAGTAAGAATTCACGATCATCGCATACCTTTTTTTGTTGGTTTCAATTTAATAAATTTAAGATTTTGGTACATTCATTCGAAACTAAATATCTACATCACACATGTTCTAGGATGTTCTCCGAAAATCCTTTGACCATTCGCCTAACATTCTCAATAATTTTAAAATCTGCATTAGAACAGCTAGACAAAACCCCTTACACAACATCAAGCGCAGCACCTTTTACAAAACCTAATCCTTCCATCAACAAATTAATTCTATACCATGTCGAGAGACTAATTGTTACTTGGATGCATAAAAGAATATACAAAGAGAGCCCACAAAAACCCAAACCCGACAACGTGACTATCATAAAATATCGATTTAGTGAGATACACCGATCTAACGATAAGCGTCACACTTTTACGTGATATTGTCACAATGTCAAACACATGTAACCATGATGATTATCCTTTTGATTTTGTCTTTCATATACAATTTATATGAAATAACACATAATTCAAGGAGCAAGGTGTTACGTTCGTTTTGAATAAATGATAATTTAGTTCTTTCAAAGAACTCAATTTGTCCCTTTTTCGCGGGTCCTAACAATCCGTTCTTTGATGCCAATTGTTCAGAAATAACATTTACATTTCAAAAGAGATTGTGTTTTTTTTAGGGATATGTTTTAAGTTGAAGTCCATGACACTTGGATAGGAATGTCATGCTCTAGAGGCGAAATTATTATCGACATCCCGCACAAGGATCTAACATTGTATGAGCAGCAACCGTGTCTGATTATTTGGCAGGGATGATCCGAAAACGTTGTGCCTTGTCACGAAATTTGAATTGGCCATTGGGGCGACATAGTATCTAGGTACAAAGAAAGGATTTTTGTCTAACTTTGATGGAGATTGTGTACAAAGCTTTGGATGGATTACCTACCTCTTGGTTTTTTTTTTTTTTGAAGTGTGTCGTTTAGTCTAGTTGAAGATATTTTCCTCGAGGCGATTTGATTATCCATAAATGTTTCATTTCGACACATCAAGATAGTAGGAATAATGGATCTGTAGTTATGTTTATTTGGGCGGCTATATCCATGGAAATGAATTTTACCTGTAACCAGGTCAATGTTGATGTGAACAGTAATCCTGTTAAGCATACGAAATTTTGTATAGTAGGTCCTGGTGTAGTTTTGAAGATGTTTACTCAGATGTTACTTATGCAATGACAACTATTTTTATTGATGTGCACTATTTTTTGTCTTCATGTCTTCTTCATTTTCCATTTAAAACGAAAACAGGATATAAGACAAAATACAACAAAAAAACAAGAGGTCCTTAAAAAACACTTAAAACCCAAGAAGGGCATCTTTGGTTGCATTTGGTTTATTACTTATGTACTTCGATTTTATTTTTTTTTTTGCAAAAAGACAACTATCATTGTGATCCTGTCAAATATTGGTTAAATCAAGGAAATGATAAGGTGAGACGTCTTTAATATTGTTTACCTCAATTCTACCTAAGTATAGGAAATAGAAAACGAAAATAAAAACTCCTTGAATCAGTGAAAGTGCAATTTGATCCTTATTGGAACCGCCTAGTAGCAGAGAAATGGACGAAGTTGTCACCGAGCGAGTGTCCTTTGTATTTAATTCTATAATATTTTTTATTTATTCTATGGTTGAAGAATAAAGCGAAAGGAGCATGGGCGACGAGGAAAAGGATATATTTATGAATGAATGAGACCAAATGGTGATGGTTGAAGGTGGTCGTTAAGTTTCACTTTTCATTTTTATTATTGGTTTACGTATTTCGTCCTATTCGCCTTGTGTTTTTTTTTGTTTTTGGCCTTCCGTAAATGTGATTTCTCTGTTGATTTTTCACATGGATGTAATATGAGTTGCTTTGTGGTTGAATATTATTATATGATTTCCCTTTTCTTGTTTTCTTTTCCACGAAAACTCGGTGATCAATGGTTTTGAAAGGTTTCATATAATATCATATGGAAAAGCAGAAAGTAGTTCTCTGATGTCGGAATGAGATAAAAAAATGGGTAACATAAAGCTAGGTTTACGAACATAATTAAATATAGGAACCACACCAAAAGTTGATTAGTTCAAACGTTGAATTTGGGTATCTAGTAAAAACAACGTTCGATATGATAAGATTAAGTAAGTAAGTAACTTATATTCTTATAGATATACACAGGTTAACAATTAAATGAATTAAGAAGCTATGGCTTAGCCTTCAGCCTATATGATAAGATTAATAAATGAAATGAAATTCACTTTTTTAATAGTAACTATAACGTATCGTTGTCTTGATAAAAAAAATGCATTCTATGATGAAAATAAAAAATTAACCAGTTCCGGAAACTCAGATATTTCAGTAAACTCCTAATTTCAAACAGATTTCTTTAAAAAAATTTTCCACTTTTGTTGTCAAATAGATGATATTGAAATTTTTTATCAATTTTAATACCATTTAATTTCTTGAACAAATATGAATTTGTGCAGAAAAAAATTTAAAACCTTTGGACCGGTTTCTTAAAAAAATAACAGTTTTTTTTTATATAAAAAGTTTTTGACAACATTTTTAGGGTTCTTATTATTATAACTACAGATAACAATTTAATTTAAAAGAATTTATGAACTCTTTTTTCAAAAATCAAAAAATAATGATTAAGTCGTTTTTGAAATTCATATTTAGTTTTCAAAAAAAAAAAAAAAATATAAAATTACAAAAATTAAATTTCAAAAAAAAAAGTTTTTATAATTTCTTGTATATACAATACAATAACAAACATACATACATCTTGCATGTAATACTAATAATTATTGTAATTTTTTTTAAAAAAAACTTTAAGAAATCAACTAAATAGTTCTTGAAAAACAAAGTAAAAATGGTCAAAAATAATCATTTAAAAAAAAAAAAAAAATACTAAAAAGTAGCCATTTTTATCAAAATCTTTGGAGCAGTTTTTGTTAGAAAAATAACATTTTGTTTCGATGACTAAAAATGATCCAGGTACTATTGTTTTTGGTACTAAAAAAAATAAAAAAAAACGTCTAGTATACCCAAGAAAAAATTTGGTTCCAGGTTCCAGAAAATCCATCTAGCCACTCATGGCTTTATATGAGAGGACAGACATATAAACGGAATTGCGAGGTCCATATTTTTCGCATTCTCCATCATCATAATTTTAGGTACAATAAATATCTCGAGTTCCTTTTCTTACGAGTCCATAATTAGGTAGGTATACGTATAGTAAATTGCAAGTAAAAATATATTGTGTTATTTCTATGAACTAGTATCGGCGATTCTGTATCGCCCACTGGCCGAAATTCGACCACCGAAAACTCACATTCACAGACTCTAGAGTGAAACATTGTAAGTTCAAGTCCCGGGTATATTCTGCAAATCTCCGCACCTATGCCTCTCCAAACATATAAAATGTATGGAAATTGGTTGTATATTTTTTGAGCAAATGGTACCATATAATTTTGTAAGGCTATTTATACATAGATTAGTCTTGATGTTCTTGATTTTATTTAATTTTGAAAGTTGTTCCAATTTCTTTCTTTTTTCCAAAATATTCAAAAACGTCGATTTTGACCTGGGTTCCTTTTTTTGACTAAATTATATTTCAGTTATTTTTAATATAGTTTCAAGCTTATTGTACCAATATAATGCAGATGCAAAAGCTGTATAATTGTAGTATAGTTTTTGAAAGCATAACACATAAGTCTAAGAACTTAAATGCTTCGAAAACCTTTGGTCAGATTCGATTTCAAGACGTTAAAATATTTCGGATAATAAGGGATGGCTTCCGTGACAGGCCGAAATTTAATTCTGTTGACAAGGGGTTTTACTCGTAGTTAGGTATGCGCATTTATAAAAAGGATTAAAAAAAGTACGCATACGCCATAGTGCACCATCAATTTTAAGACTCTCCGCCCGGGTGGCAAAATACAATACTAGGCCACTGGTAGGAAAGACCAAAATAAGAAAAAAGGTAGGAGGGGGTCTATATTCCGCCGTTTAGATGAGAGGGGCACTTTTCTAAAACAGTATTGATTAAAATGAGAAAACAAAACTGACACAAAACAACGTTAGCAGGATGTGACATAAAGCTAGAGCTTGTAGGTTGGATCGAGCCAACAGATATGAAATAGTTTGGGAGAAGGGGGTTATTCCACCCTTTTAGGCAGGAAGTGCAATTAAAAAAAAATGACAGAAAAAAAATGAGGATGGGTGCGACCCACACTAGTAACTGGAAAACCACGAACCAAGAAACTTTGAATCGAAAGGGTTTCATTAGCAACACTTACAAAAATTTAGTATGATTTTCTTTGAAATTATTATAAGTTTTACATATCAAAGATTTTCAGTTCGTTTGTACCTACTTGATTTGGTGATGAGGACATAATATATGACTGGGGATAAATTATGTTCCTACTCTATGTGTGTGTACAAAATATTTCAAAAGCTAAGAATATACAATTAAAAATTAGATTTCATTAAAAGTCTAAACACGGTTTTCTACAAACAAAAATATTTTTTTTTATAATGCATTATGCACTTAATTTCAAACTAAATGGGAACACCTTCTCAGAAAAAAAATGTTTGAAGCATATGTTTTTTTCAGGTTTTTTGCTCTAAAAAAAACTGTCTTTTGATTTTTTTTGAAAAAATTACCAGTTGTTGACTACGTCATTATATGACGTTTTTGAATAGTGAAAGTCTTAGGCTAGGCGCATATTAAGACCCGTTCGGCACGAGTGATGCCACACAGTCCATCACAAGTTTTTGTAAACAGTATAAATAATGCATATTGATAGAGTGGCAAGACATGAACAGACGCGCGTTTTCCAAAAGACGCTTTACACAGTCATCAAAACACAGTTTTCCTTGCGAGACCGATGCGGTGGTTTTGAAAATAAAAAATCGATTCCTTTTTTGAAGATATCAATATGTCTGGCGACTTTTGATTCAATTAAAAATGTATTTTGACACGAGACACGCGAATCAATGCGCGGAGAACGGCATGACATGTTTTTTATAATCGTTTCGTGCGACACTCGTCAGGTGACGTCACACGCGTTGGAAGCGTCTCAATATGCACCCAGCCTTAAAACTACTGGGTGCTTAGTTTTTAACTGAAAATTGATAGGAGCATTGAATTTTGAAAACAAATATAAGTAGTTGGTACTTATAAACGTAAAATTAATAAAATAATTGCTTCAAAATTTATTTTGTAATTTTTTCAAAACTGTTCACTAAGAACAATTTTTCAGTAGTCAGTTAAACCTCAGATAGTAGTTATTCTTAGAGTAAAACAAATTTGTTTTCCTGTTGCTATAGTATTAATTCCTCTGAATGTTTAACTGATGATTGAAAATCGGCTTTAAAATCAGTGCTACCGTTTTTTTTTTTCAATAATTTATTGATTTGGGTAGTTTTTTTTTAGGAAACTGACTCTACCACCTAAACCCGGAGAACAGATCCCCTGCTGTCAAAATTTTCGTTAATGTATTGACCCAAACTACGCACTCTAGCTTTTTCCTACATCTTTTGTGGTTAGATATCGTATCGGAGTATTTTATTTTAGTTGTTTGAAGAACTTTTATGGCACTTTATGCACCCTGAATGTTTAATTAAGTTTTTTTGTTTTCATCCAAAATTCAATGCAATTTCCTTTGTAGTAAAAATAAAATACAAACTAAGTTGGTTCACTTATTTTGTAATATATTGAAAAAAATAGAACCATCTTTTTTTCAATATTTGTCTAAAGATTGGTAAAAGTATTGAATTTGTGAGACAACTCTGGATTCAATAAAATAGATTCTTTTAATAAATCATCCGAGTTTATTAGGTGGTGGTTCCGCATGTATATTTTGTTATTTTGCTTCTCGAGGTTACTATAGATCAATGATTTAACCAGCCACTAGTTAACTGTGTCTTAGCTCTAATTTCGATCAAGGAGTGTCGATTCGGCTCCCATCGGCTGCACACGCGTTTTTTGATGGTTCTTTTTGGAAGTCATAGTCCCCTCGTTAACGTCCATCTCTGTTTTTATTATTCTGTTGTCTATAATAGTTAAGTGTTAATTACAATTCAAATACCCAATAAAACCATAATATCAAAAAAAAAAAACTAAAGGAAGCAACAAAAACAAAAAAAAAAAAATCAAAACCAATATCCAAATACCTGCCTAGCAGTGCTTGTGCTTGTGCTTGTGCTTGTGCAATAAAAAAAATCAAAAATAGAAAAAAAAAAAATAATCACCTCTAATCGTGTCGTACAAAAAAAAAAAAAGTTTCAGTGTCTGTATTTGTGCATCAACAGAAAAGCCCATCTCAGTCCATCGCATCGTGATAAAAAAAAATATATACAACATAATAGAAAAAAGCAGTGCGAGTTGTATTCCTTCCTCCCCCCATCATCTCGCAGTCAAACCGACTAGATAATTGCAGGCAGTATGTATGGTATTGCTTCCGCATAGTGCTTGCACTGATCAAGTAGGTTATGACGTCAGATAGATAGTAGTGTGTTTTATCTAGTTAACCAGGGATGGTTCAATTCAAATTGTCACTCAGGCATAACACTAGTGGCAAATTGGTTTGAAAAGCTCAAATGGGGAGTTAGATTAAACGACCTTCTTGGTTAATTGCCTGACTTGTGTTTTAGGTAGTTATGAATATTTTAAATGGGTAGTACATTTAGGGTTGATTTTAGCAACATTCGTTGACTTAGGCAGAATTTCTGTGCTGCGTACGTATATACTGTGCAACACAGGCCAGCTGTTTTGGCACTGAGTGAAACACAAATAGGTGAAAATTCTGATCATTCAGAATTCAACCTATATGGGTACAGCTTAGTGCCCCTATTCTTTGCTCACGACGGTCTCGCTATTTATATTAGAAATGACGTTGCGTACCAACTTCAACCACAATATGGTTTGTGCTCAAACACAAATTTTAACTTCATGTGGTTCAAATTTTCGGTCAATAAGCACATCATTAATTCCTGTTTTATTTATCGAAGTCCAATTCTGGACAGAAATTTAACTTTTAACGAATTTGATGCTCTTTCCGACTCCATCCAAAGAATTGTTGGCCATTATCCTCACACTGAAAAAGTCATTGCGGGCGATTTCAATGTAAACAATTCTAGTTGGCTTCGCTTTTCAGGCCAGACAACACCCGATGGAAGGTATACCTCTGATCCTAATAAATTCACAATTAGTGTATTATCGCCTCTAGGCACATCAGACCATTGTGTCATATCTGCTAATTTCTCGTGCCAACAAAACTCAGTTGAAGAGAAAGCACCAACGAGAACCGTTTGGCAATACGAGAAAGCCAACTGGGACGGTCTCAACGGTTTCTTCAAGAATTTTAACTGGTCACTATGCTTCCTCGATAGTGACGTAGACTCCAGCGCAGATATGATCACAAACCTAATTCTTTGTGGAATGAGAAATTTTATCCCGAATAGGGTAAAATCTATCAAACCCAAAGAAAACTCATGGTTTGACTCGAGCTGTAAAGAGGTTATTAGGGTTAGAGAAGTAAGTTTCCGGTGTTATAAAGCCAACCCTACTGAAGAAAAATATACGAAATGCTACTTCGTCGTCGGTTCCAACGCTCGTCTTCAATAACGCCTGTTTTGTCAGCTCGTTAGATAAAGCCAATTTGCTTGCAGCACAGTTTGCTGTTAATTCGACGCCGCCAGAAAGTGTTATGACTCCTCCAGTACTTGAGAGCGGAAATGATTTTATGGGACATATCTTCTTTCGCACTCGTGCAGTTGCTAGAGTTCTAAAAGATCGCAACGTACACAAATCCGCTGGCCCGGATAGTATCCCTCCCATTGTTCTGAAGAGGTGTTTTTTCAACGCTGGCAAAACCACTGCGTAAGCTTTTCCATCTGTCCTACTCTACGAGTGGATGGAAAACAGCATTTGTCCAGCCTGTCCCTAAAAAAAGGCGTATCTTCTTCACCCTCTAATTACCAACCAATTGCACTTACGTCCCTTCTCTCCAAGGTCATGGAAACACTGATTAATTTCCAGCTTAAGAAATATCTCAAGGAACGAAAGCTTCTTAATGACCGGCAGTACGGCTTTCGTAGCAATAGGTCCACTGGTGATCTGATGGTATATCTCACCGAACAGTGGAACAAAGCGTTTGATAGAGTTTGGCACCAAGCTCTCTTATCGAAAATGCGTGCATTTGGTTTCGATGAATCTCTTCTTCGTCGGATTAGAAATTACCTTTCGGACCGCTCAATACAAGTTGTATTGGACGGTTTCAAGTCTGAAATCCATACAATAAATGCTGGTGTGCCCCAGGGCTCCGTTTTGTCTCCGACTCTCTTCCTTATTTTTATAAATGATCTTTTGTCTGAAACTTCTAATCCATTAAACTGTTTTGCTGACGATAGTACCCTCAGCTTCTCATATTCGTTCACAGATTCTCATCCATAACGGCACTTGCATTAAAGAAACCGAAAAGCTCTAAGTTCTCGGTATGTGTGTCTCAGACCACCTTATGTGGAATGACCATATGTTTGACGTCGCCAAAAATGCTGCTAAGTGCTTAGGTTTTCTCCGAACATGCAAGAAATTCTTTACCCCTTCTGATCGGGTTGTAATCTACACAGCCTTTATTCGTCCAAAGCTTGAGTATAATTCACATATATGGGCAGGTGCTCCTATTACTCAGCTAAGCTTGTTGGATAGAATTCAAAAAAGGGCCCTAAAAATGAATAGAACAATAACGGCAACAATAGCATCTCTCGAACACCGCCGCAATGTCACCTGTCTCTCACTGTTCCATCGCTATTTTTATGAGCAGTGTTCAAGTGAAATAGTCAGTTGCATTCCTCCCCTTAAACAATTCAACCGTAATACACGTGCTCTTAGGAATGCTCATCAGTTTACCGTTGAGCCCAACTTCGGACGTACCGTTAAGTATAGGGATTCTTTCTTTAGTCGCACAACAAGAATGTGGAATGCTTTACCTGGCCCTATTTCCCCCCCCCCCCCCCATTTTGATATTCAGAACTTCAAAACCAATGTGCATCGGTATCTCCTTTTAAATCCTTCCTTATTTTCCTAACGCTCGCACTGTGCTTGTCATATTAAGGGTAGTAAAAACCCCTTTAGTGCGCGGCATGTTAAAAAAAAAAAAAATTAGTGGGAAAAGCACAATTAAATTCTTAAGTAAGATGGAATTGATTTATTGTGATTTATCTCAAATCTTTGATGTGATTTATCTCAAATCTTTTTCTATATTTGTATGGGCAACTAAAGTGGATTCGTCTGAAACAGGTGGACTTGAAAACTACTTTCAAAATAATTTCTTGTTATTTCTGGAGCTTCAAAGCGAACCAAAAGTAAATCTATCCATACTGTCTTGAAGTTTTAAAATATTTTAACGTCACAAAATCAATTTGAAACATTATCATGATTTATCAAAACATTTTTTCTCAAAAGGGTCATAAAAGTGATTTCCAATGGCATACCTACAGCAATGAAAACATTCAAACAAAACAAGGCGACCTTAGCCAGGTAGGTTCAGCAATATAGCAATCCTTTATTTATTGCAACCTTTTCTTATTGTTAAAGAAATTTCATGCAGGTTACATGCAGGTTGCTTTTCTATACATTAGCTCTTCAAATTTTTAGTGAAAAATTGTTCCCACACTTAGATATATTTCTTGACTTACTTTTTTCCAAAGTGTGCACATGCAACATTGAATTTTTGTCATTAGACTGTTTAATGATTGTTTTGATGATTGATGAGGGAGGATACTTTGTATTTCTGGTTCTACCTTAAACCTTTATCTTCTCGGCGTAGGTAATACTTTTTCAATTTTGTTCAATTATTAGGAATTAGATTAAATTCTTATTATTTTGAGAACACCTTTAAATGAAAATTCTTCTCTATCGGAGAATAAATTGCACAAGGTAAGACTTTGAAAAAACTATGTATGAATTTTTTATTTTTTTTATAATTTGTGCCTTACTGAGTTTGAAACTTAATTTCTCAAAAACTGTTCATTAAAACAACTTTATTGAAAAAGAAAAATAAGAAGGTTTGGACTTTAGATATACATACAAAGGTACATATAATATTTCTCTGTCAGATTATTATGAATTTTTCGATTTGAAAAATGAATTCCATCAAGAATTTCTGATCGACTTTTGTTGATTGTGCGACCAGCATTGTGTCTGATCGGGAAACTATTCAATTGCCCTGAACTTGTTCAGGGCCAGTAGCGCAACAATCAGTCACGATGAAGTGCTTGTTTAACCTCCTCGTGGTGGTCCCCGGGCAACTATTTTGTGTATCCCAATAAAAATAAATAGGCCAAAATTACAAGTGCGAGAAGTCCTAGCTTTCTTGGATAGGTTACGGAGGTTAGCATTCTCCGTAACTAAAATCAACCTGCTACCGAAACCAACACTACACCTCGGAATATTAATGTTAACTCGTTGACAACTTTTGGCTATTGTACCCGTACAAAGATTGGTTTCTGGAATGTGAAGACGCTTCTTGACGATGGAAAAGTAGGTCATCAGAATGCCAGATTCCTGCAACTAGAGAAGGAATTCATGCGTTATAGGATAGATAAGTGAAGTAAGATGGCTGGGCTCGGGGACATTTAAGTCACCAACCCGTAACACTGTACTATTCTATTCCGGAAAAACACCTGGAAGCGCTCGGGAATTTGTCGTTGGATTGCTGCTTTCCCAAAAAGCTCTCAAAAGCTTTAGGTGACCGGATCCTGAAAGCCAGGTTCCGGACTAGAGTACGTCGTGTCACCGTCATACAGTGTTACGCCCCAACTTTGCGCTCTTCTGACGAGGAGAAGGAGGCCTTTTATAACCGGCTGAGTACTGCTTATGATAGCATTCCACGAGGTCATATAATTAATGTGATGGCAGACTTAAATGCCAAGGTTGGCAATGACAACACTGGGCTTCGGCATGTGATTGAAAAATATGGTGTTGGTAACCGAAACGACAATGGCGAACGATTAGTCGATTTCTGCAAGGCCAACGGCCTTGTTCGAGCATAACACGTGCCACAAAGTCAGTTGGGTGTCGACTGACAGACAAGCAATTTCCAACCAAATTGACCACTTCGCGATCAGTCGGCGTTTTAGAAAAGCAGTCTCAAGGACGTCCGTAACAGAAGAGGTGCTGACATGGGAATGGCCTGGCGCCCGGGACCACTATCTGATGGTTGCTACCGTGAGATTGCGTACAGCTACAGTTCGGAGATCCCAAGGAAACACTCGAATGCCCAAGTTTAATACAGATAGACTAATGGATCGCGTAGTGCCCCAACAACTAGGGGAACACCTTTCACAAGGATTGAACGCAATCAGCAGCACGGAAACCACATCCATCGAAAATCATTGGTGTGCTGTGAAAAATGTATTCATATCAGGTTCCGAAAGTATAGTCGGCCAGGCGCAAGGAAGAAATAGTGTTTGGCTTTCCGAAGAAACTTGGGCAAGGATCGAAGAAAGAAAATATTTACCTTCAAGTTTGCATCGCATCTACCCAACTAATAATTTAACTTCTGTAAGGGTCTATCGAAGTTATTTCCTAATCAGCAAATTTGACTTTATAAGGCCTTAGAGAAACACATTTGGAAGCTCGAAAGGCTTTTAAGCAATCATTTACAGGTTTATTGGAAGTACTCAATTTATTTCGCTAAGGCCTTATAGAACAAAAACTACACTCAAACATTGCAAATGTAGTAGTGTAGTTTTGTTCAAGTATTTTGATAGGCACATCTAAAAACCCTTATAAAAGGCTTGTCGAGGCCTAGGAGAAGCCTTTTCGAAGCACAATGCCAAACAAAATAAAAATAAATTCTTTATTTTTATTTCTACATTTTCTCCTTTATTTTCATGCAAGTAATGATTTTCTTCTGGAACTTAATCCACAATAATTATTTATATCTGAAAAAAACACATTACTTACTTGATGGATTTTGTGAGATTTGAACCGAGGATGGTTGGGTTGAGAGTCGGGCACCTTAGGTATTGAGCTAGCCTGGCATGCGAAAAATGAGTGCCAAATTGGAACCACTTGAAACCGAAATTAGCTTCCTAAAAACTTCCTTGGGACTTCCTGATGTATTGAACTAACTTAAAAAATACAGGTGACCATTCGTCTGTTGCTTGCAACGGAGTTTTTTTTACTTGATGTTATTTTTTTTGTAATTTTTAATGTTTTCATTATTACGCATCAGAGAAAACATGGAAGTGGTCAAACAAACATACATTTTGTGAGACAACAATTAAAATATATGTAAGTTCCGTTTTCATTGAAATCGATTGTTTTTAAGAACGACAGGCTTTGATTTGAGAAAAAATATAAAAACTATTTATGCTCCACAAAATATGTACTTTTCATTTTGTACGCAAACCATTTACTGACAATTTTAATTTGTATCTTTTCTAAAAACACTAATTTGCCACAATAAAAAAACATAAACAACAACGACCATCATTATGTTTTTTCAACTGAAAGTAACTTTGTAGTATAGATATTAAAAAACGTTTAAAACTTAATTAAAAAACTACTGAGAAATGAAAGCTTTATACTAAGATAATTTTTGAACACATTCGTATTTCTTAACGTGACAATATTTTTTAACGATGAAGCAGAAACTATACTATGGTCACCTCGTTTGTGAATAATTCAGCCAGCAGTAGCTTATTTTCACATCAATACTACTTTCCATGCGAAGTACCAGCTTTTAATGTGTTCATGTTGATTATACAACACTTCGCTAGGACCAAATAATCGGAATTATTACTTCCCGCGCATGCGCCTGAGAGGATGATTAAAATTATGTTTGCATAACCACCTCTTCACAGGTCTTATAGAAATAAATTAGGCTGACATCACTTCGCTGAGGCAAATTCATCGAAATAAATGCTTCTCGCGCAGGCGTCTGACAGAGTTCGCACAATTATTATGCTTGTGTCGGGCTTGTGTTTGATGGGTTATAGAACTAAAATTGGATGTCATGCTTAATCAGAGTTACCACTGCGATCAAATTTAATTCTGAGGAAATCATTTTTATTGGTGGGATCCGGGGGTATTATTTTGTTTTATAGAAATTTAAAAAAAAAGACAAACAACGAATATGAATAAAGTTTATCTGTTATTGTTAAATTATTTCTAATAAAAAATGATTAAATAATTTGTACTTGTACTGCAATTCTGAATATAAATTACATAATTATAGTTCTATGTAAAAAAATAAATATATTTTTTTCCACAATTATCTTAATGCAGAAAATAAATGTATGCACCATTTTTGTTTTGCAAAATTTAAAAGCTATACCTATACTCAATGAATCAGTTTAATTTAAATTTTTAAAATGATACAAATTTACCTATTTTTATTTTCATAAATAATTTGACCTATGGTAACCCTCTCTCGGCAGTAGAAACATACATGCGCCGAACAGTATACAAGATAATGCTTGTATCGGACTTTTCCTTAAGGGACTTACAGAAACAAAATAAATTGACATAATTCCACTAACAATTATACTTCCATTAGACTTTTGTACACAAAATAGCTTGTTTCAGGCCTTTGTAACCAGGCCCTTCCAGAGCTCTTGGCTGTGCTTCCTAATGAAAGCTTTTTCTTTGCTTTTATTTCGCACGCCTCTCAAAACTAATTTGTGGGAAGCCTTACGAAAACTATAATCAAATTGTAAATATTCAGGCTTGCAGAAAATTAAAGATTCTGCAATATGTTTGTAGGAATCTGTTTTCAAAAATATAGCTTAGAAAATTTGCAACTTCGATGTCCAAACTAAATACAAGACTTGTAGAAATAATAACTTATAGAAATTTAAAAAATGAACCTTATAGAGGAAAAATTGTTAATTGGGTACCCCAGCAGCAGGGAGAAACCAGCTTAAGGCTACGTACAGCATGAAGATGAGGGAAGCAAGCTAAAAGGTGTGACAGTAGGACCGTCTACAGAATTACCAAATAGCTCACTGGTGTTCAGACTCTAAACAACACCTGGTTAAAGATACAAACGGATCCCTGCTAATTTTGGATGAGGATCATCTCAAAAGGTGGAGGGAACACTTTTCAGCGGTTTTAAACCGCGTTTTCGCCAGTGCAGTGAACCCTATTCCCACTGAGCCACCCGAAGTAACAATTTCCCGAATACGCACCGTACGCGTGCCCCCCAGTAAAGAAGAAATCATCACCACCATCAAAGCACTGAAGAACAACATAGCGGTTGGACTTGACGGTATTCCTGCACAGCTCTTAGGAGCAGCTCCAACAACATCGAGCGAGCAACTGCACTCGCTTGGGAAACAGAGAGCTTTCCTGAAGAGTGGAAAAAACGAATGATTGTCAAGCTCCCAAAAAAAGGAGATTTCACTCAGTGTCATATCAGGTTGAAAAAATTTTTGGAGTTGAGTTAAAACAAAAAGCAACATAGCAAAGCAGGTACCAATACCTACCTATTTGTTCGTTCGAAATCAATGTTCCTTGCATTTTATTATTCTGTGCGTAAAAGAGTTATTAAAAAATATATAACTTTACCTTCCAGTTAGCGATTGCAGAACGATTTTTTTTTGTTTGCATTATTGTTTTTGTTTCATTATTTTATATTTACATTTGAGTTTTTCATCAGCAGCAGAAGACTTAAGTTGAAAACCAGTAGGTATAAATATAGATATACAAAAATATAAGCTTAAAAACTCATCGAATTTAGCAATGAGGCATTCCCGTTATGATTCCCTTTTTATTAAGTTATAATAAATAATAATATTTCTTCGCAACTTTATGGAGAATCGCGCAAAAATCGATTGGTTTTCAGTTCATAATCTCACTACCTTCCAAAGTTGCACCAACCACGTTTCAAAGGTATTAAAGTTTTATCTGTATTCTTACTTGGTTTTCAAAATAAAAACTTAGATATCTACAAATACATACATATGGGAAGGTATTTACAAATTTACTTACAAAACACATTTAGTCCATTAATTATGTCCGATGGTCTCTTTACAGTGAAAGTACGAAAACCAACACACAAACACAATAAAAATCAATAAAATCACCAACACTCACATCCAACCAACCCTTTAACTGATTTATCATCCAGCATCAAAAGAGTTTTTCCTTTCACTCACCCACTCAACTCACATAGGATCGGTACGGTAGGTATACCTACATCAATTCGTTCCCATAAATATAAAAGATTATGCCACCTCCAGAAGCCTTCACACATCGTTCATTTCCACTTCATGTCAACCAACACTACATTCCCTATCCAAATATCAAATCAATGGAGACTGCGTCCCATAAAAAAAAATAACAAAAATTAATCCTCAGCAAGTGCGGCGGCAACCATCTTGGATCCAGACACATCACAATAAATATTCACACACAACGCCGCCAATGCCTCTGTCAAGAGCAGGCAACAGCAACAAAAAAAAAACACCAACCCATAGAACGATTGTTAACCCCTTGGCCGACAGAAGCACATGTGTGATTCTTCTCAAAGGGGTGCACATGAACAGACCCACAGAGGGAATCCCCAAACATAACACAGAGCACACACTTGTGTCAAAATGTAAACAAAACAAGAAATCTCAGCCGACAGGTTGAATTGAAGCCATGATTATTGATTAACAAAGCGCATGTGTCATCGCATTTCCCCCATTTCACTCCCCATTTAAGCCTTTGACATACGTGATAAATGTTATATACCATTTATTATACGTATAGGTATATATTTGACGTGCATATTAAATAAATATCTACCCCACCCTAGGTAAAGATTTAAATTGGTCTCTCTTTCGAATTGATTTCAAAGTATATTTGCCTGAGTGGAATACTCTTTGTCTCTTTTAATAAAATATTTAAGGGGTTAAGTATACCCTTTGCCCATACCCAATAAAAATATATTTTTGATTACCCCTTTTTTTTGTTTTGCTTGGAAGAGAATGTTAAGGAGAAAGAAAAAGAGTATTAAATCTCTTAACCCTTTTAAAAACCAAACCAATACTACCAAAATATCTTTTCTCTTTTGTAGCATTTGTATTGATTCTTTTTTCATCTGAGAGGGAAAGTGATGATGAGGATGACGTCGGATGGATATGGATGTAGTAATGTGTGTAGAATGTAGATATGTATATGCGTACTCTTTTACTCTTGTTGGCCAAAGGGTAAAGTTAAAAATAACCCTTTTGATAATAAATAGAAAAAATGGTAAAAAAAGGAGTTTCCTTTTAAAATCAACTAGCAGAAAGGATTTTGTTTAATGGAGGCGGAGTTTAAAATTTAAATGATATAGGAATGAGAAGCAGGTATAAAAGATGATCTAAGATATAATGGAACACAGAGCCATAATTATATGTTAAAGGAAAGGGAAATTTAACAGTCAGTATACATATTTTTATCGTAAATCATAAGGGGAGAGGGGTCCCCAGTTTTGATTGACGACATTTTTCTTTTCTATTTCAAGTTGTTTAACATATTGAGGGTGTTCATAAAAATGCATAACATTTTCGAGACTGCAGATTAAAATAAGTAGGTATACAATATGAATTACATACGAAATTTATATTATTAGTTGCTAATTAATTGCAAATTAGTTACGAAAAGGAAATAAGTAATTTCTATTTTTTTTTTAAACGTAGTTTCTATTGCTAACACGGCGTCAGCTTATCAGGTCAACTTTTTCAAAAATTTAGATTAACGTTCAAAGAGTGGATACATGTTTAAAAATAATTATGTCCCTTGCTAAATAAAGGGTGTCTACTTAGCAGGACAATTTATAAAAAAATGATAGGTATATAAACGATGGATATATGTTTAAAACTAATTAATTGCTCATAAACGGAACACCATAATTGTAACTTAAGTTTAAAAAAATATTTGTTTTCTTCCGTAACTAATTAGCATTTATTTAGTCTAGATCATTACCTAACTACCTACTCGTACAATTTCAAAAATAATAATTTGCGTACCTACCTAGCTAACTATAATTAATAAACAATTAATTAGTTTTCTTTTAAACGTATATCCCACTCATAGGTAATTTATGTATATGTATACATTGTCAAAAAAGTTGTCATTCAAACTTATTGAAGAAAAAAATTCAAACTAATTTTTACGCATTATCTAATGATTTTTGTTAAGAAAATTCAATGTTCTTATCAAGTTTTAGTCTCATAATAAAAACAAGACAGGTAGTTCTTTTATTTTTTCACTGACTTTGGTAGCGATTTTAAAGAACAAAAATTGTAGGAAAAATTTTTTTCTTTAATTTATTTAAAAAAGCAAAATTCAAAGTTCTTATCAAGTTTTCGTCTGATAATAAAACAAGATAGTTGTGAACCTTTTTCTTTTCAAAAGGGTTTAGAATAAATGACCCAACTTTCTAGAAAACTAAATCGATAATTTTTTCTATACTAATGTCCCATTTAGGCGTTTGGAAAATTAGCAGTATTTCTGTCAGAATGAATTGTCTCATCCTTTTGCCAGTAGATTTCTATACTGACAGAAAAATGCCAATCTGCCAGTCGTGTAAATGCAGGATAAGAAGTTGGAAGTTAAGTTAAAGTTTTAGAATCATCCTGTTTTCAGTGTTTGACTTAAAATTTATAAGAGCAATACATTTTTAAAAAGAATTTATAACTTAAATAAGTAAAATTAGGTAAAAAATTATTTTTATTTTTTTGTAAGTTTATATAAGAAAAAATAATTATTACAGTTCTTACACGACTACCTTTATTTTAATAACTTTTCTTTTTTAGTTGCGATATACATATGTACGTAGTATAGGGCAAGTTTAGGATTCGTACAAGAAAAAATTCGAGATAAGAATTTTCCCTAACATTACGATGATAGAGAACGCGAAAAAAGTGGGTCTCGCAATTCTGTCTGTCTGTCCGTCTGTCTGTACCTCGATCTGGAGCTTAAGCGGCTGAAGCGATTTTCTTCAAACTTTGGACTTAAGGTTTTTATGTTTTTTTTTAGCTCAAAAAATAACGGTACCTGTCATAGGTACAACCAATATAAATAAATTGATTTATTTCAAAAACGGCTCTAACGATTTTCAAAAAAAAAATTACGAGGTACTAAAATTACTAAAGTAAATATTTTGACAGAAAAAAATTTTTTTATAACGGTTATTAACGGTACCTATCATACAACCGATTTTTTGGTTTTCAAATTTCTCGTTAACTACTACACGATTTCCACTAAAATTTTTATACAAAATAAAAATTTTCGAAAAAATAATTTTTGAAAAAATATTGAATTTTTTTTTTGAAAATTCAATATCTTGAAAACGGGCCAATGAATTTTTTTTTAATTTTGTGAAAAATGGTATTTTATTAAGTACTTAATGTACGCATACCAACTTTGATTTCAAAATATGTTCAAGATTTTTTATATATAAAAAATTAATTTAAAAAAAAACCGCTCTAACGATTTCTGAATTTTTTTTTTTTCATAAATTCACATTTATTAAACAAATCAGATGGCATACTTTTTTTGAGCTCTATCTTTTTTAACTATTAAAATAACTAATTTATAATAATTCATAGTAATCATTTATATTTTAAATTGTTTTTAAAACTTTTTTTTTTAATGATATCATAATGTTATGGCACCAATAAATATGTACATGTCTATTTCAAGCTACGGGGAGAGTACGATAACTTAGGCGCCAAGAATTGATAACTGTTTTGTATAGAACAATTAAATACAAGCATTTTTTAATACGGAAGGGGGGTCTATCTCCCCCCGTTTGGGCGGGAAGGGCAATTTTATAAAAAGGTAAAAATGAAAAGAAAAAAATATTAAAAAATACACTTTTTACTATTAGCTGGTTTTTAAATTAAGGGAAATCTATGCACAGTTTCGAAAAAACGGGTTTTAAACTCAAAATTTGGGAAAAAAAAAGATAAAAAAAAAGTTTGAAGTGTAATTTTTCAAAACAGTAAAATTATATATTATTTTTTTTTCCTGAAATTCGTTGCTCCAATTAATTCTTCATTAAAAAATGAAAACTAAATGATTTTATATCTTCTAGTTTTTGAGAAATTAAAAATTACCAAACCCACTTTTTATTTGATTTTTATTTTTTTAATTATTTTTCTTTGTGGATTATGAAAAAATAGTTCTTTTTATAATAGGTATAGTACAGTAAGTTATGTAATGTTTTTTCGTTGGTCGAAACTAAATCCTCAAATGATCAAAAAATGAAAAAAATTCCTAAGTTAAGGATAAAGCAGTGGATGTTTAGCCGCCATTTAAAAAAAAAACACTTTATTCTCACAAAGGCTGATTAAAGAATGACATTTGTTTATATTAACTCTTGTTACACATAATGTGCATGCAAAAAATTAACGGGACAAATTGTAAAGTTTGTGCGGTTTTTTTTTTCTATGATCTATTATGTACAGTCCGTAACACTTGAATGGTCTCACACAATATTTAAATTGTGTTCTGTACATTTTAAGTTTTAATATTTTGAAACTTTGCTAGTTATTCAAATTGGACGAGGAATGTGATTGCTTGGAGGTTTTTGTATGGAAAATTTGTAATCCATTAGAAACTGTGCATATACCCAAACTTGCACCCACCCCAAATCCTATACTGGGCCAAGCAGGGGGGTTGCATACTGTTTATGCACTAGGAATGTGATTGCTTGGAGGTTTTTGTATGCAAAATTTGTAATCCATAAGAAACTGTGCTTGCCAAGCAGGGGGGTTGCAGGGGGGCAGCATGCCCCCCTTCCCAGTAGCGGATCTAGGATTTGGCTGTGGGGGGGGCTTGCAGTTTGGAGATCCATTTTGAGACCTTAAGTAATAAAATTAGCTTGTCCCAAGATAAATTTTATAATTTATAACAAAAAATAGAGATCAGTTTAGGTTTAATGCAAGTCCGTACTCAACTTCAGTCGAACTAAACTTCACGACAACGCGGCAAAACATTATTTTTTATGAAATTTAAGGAGCTATATCGCACTAAGCGGCAACTGAACTTCATACGAATTCGTGTGAAGTGTAGTTCCGATGCAGTGCAGTTCCGGCGAGTGCGGTCTAACCTTTAAGGCTCAAGTATTTTTTTTCCTTTTCCTTTAATGATATCCGTTTTTTGTGTGCCTTTATATCCGCTCCTGTTGCGCTTCAAAAAGTTTTCAATACAAAGTACAATAACAATTATTCATAATTGCTGTAGCACAATAATTTTTAGCCATATATATATTATTTAAAAATTGATTAGGTACCTACATTATGTATTTATATTTTTAAATTAGCTGTGGGTATGTTTTGAACTTCCCATTTTTGACAAGATTTGAAAACAGTTTTTAATTGGCTAGTTCAGAAAAATTATATTTAAGTGTTCGTACTGGCAAAAGCTCATATATATGTGCTTTGACACGGTATTAGTCCTCTAATATCTCATTTTCCTGAATTATCTAAATCAAAGAGAAACTTTTTTGTTCAAACTGACACTTTACGACATAAGACAAAGCTGCTCTAAGAAATAAGCCGCGGCCCAATTCTGCCAGAGTGAATGAGTTTTCGTGTATACGCTGCATACGCTTTATAGGTATTCATGCTAAAAAAATATGTCGACAAATTTGCACGTCACTCTAGAGTCTAGAGGGATTGCAAATATTCATTTGCTTTTGCATGATTTTCTGAGCGCGCACAGAGAAAACTCACGCTTTTGGAATTTGGCTCCTTGACTAGAGAATTTCTATGTTTTGTATGTACAATTGCCTTGGACCTTTTAAATTTTGAAAACGTAGACCGGAGCATTTCTAAGCCCAGCCAAGGCCGTAAGAAACAATTCCTGTTGTATTAAACATACACGAAACTTGACATCCCGTTGTTCTCCAATGGTTTAATCCTCAAAGGCGTTTCTTTCTGTAAATTAGCTTTGTTTTTAATATATACAGTTGGGGCATTTGACAAGTTAATGTAAAGCCCCGACCATTTTTATCGCTTTTTACTTATCTCTTCAAGCCTTAGCCCCAACTTCGGACTTTGACAGTCCCTAGACTTGAGCCCCCAAAACTCTCTGGAATAAGGTTAGTTTTTAGGAAGTAAGTTGCTTAACCCTGGCTAGGTTTTTTGTCGAATATTCTCAGACCTTATTGCGCCAAAGCTGTTTTTTTCGTCCCAATTTTCTGGGTTTAATTTTTAGGGAAAGATTGTCGTTGCATTAAAAATATCCATATTCATAGCCTCCAAGTTTTTGTCCAATTCGCTTCAGGCTTTAGCCCCAATCTTAGGGCTTAGAAAAAAAAATTACATAACATGTATGCAAATAGTTCAGCCCAAACCACGGTATTTTGTCCATCAAATTTCATATCTTAACAATATTTTAGACGGAATATAAAATTCTACACGTTGTAATGTATTGCTTCCTATATTTAAAATTATTTTATGATTCGGCTGTGGGGGGGGCTTTAGCCCCTATAGCCACCCCCCTGGATCCGCTACTGCCCCTTCCCTATCATACTGTTTATGCACTCTGACAATGAAAATAAAAAAAATTGACAGCGCTGTCTAAAAAAGTAAGACCAAGTAAATTTACTGAAACTAAAATAATTATAAAAAAAAAGGTTTGGTAATTTTCAATTTTCTCAAAAACTAGAAGATATAAAATCATTTAGTTTTCATTTTTTAATGAAAAATTAATTAGAGCAACGAATTCCAGAAAAAATAAATAAGATATAAGTTTACTGTTTTGAAAAATTACACTTAAAAATTTTATGATTTTTTTCCCAAATTTTGAGTTTAAAGCCCCGTTTTTTTCGAAACTATGCACAGATTTGACTTGATTTAAAAACTAGCTAATAGTACAAAGTATTGGCTTTAAAATAAGGTATAAAACATAATTGTAAGTTTTACCGTTATTTTTTAATATTTATTTTTTCATTTTTAGTACCTTTTTTATAAAATTGCCCCTCCCGCCCAAACGGGGGGAGTTAGACCCCCCATCCCCTTGTAAAAAATGCTTATATTGGGTTCTACAAAAAACCGTTATTATTTCTTGGCGCCTTAGTTATCGTACTCGTGCCCAAGCTATGTTAAAGTTGTTAGCTACGAGAGCAAGTTTTGTGCGATCCAGTCGTGCCCATTTTTATTTAGGTACATGTTATTGAATCCAAGTAGGTAATTTATTTTTTAATTAAAAATTATTTATAATTTTTTCATTTTGAATATTTTTTTTACCATTAACGCCCAACTCTGCTAATGGCTTAGGGTTCTTTATTTATATAAGTTATAAGCTATTTATTTCTAAGTACTTTAGTTGCATCCAAAATTGTTTCTAGCTTTTTAGATAATTTCAAAAATATCTAAATTCCTACAACATTAGTTTAAATTCAAAAAATCGAAAAATGTTACAAAAATAACAACTGACATTATGTCTCATCTTCATCTCGGTTGACGTCCACGAAGCAAAGCGACGTTAACAAACAGATTGGAAGTCTGCATCACAGTGTAGGTAAGGTAGTAACATATAAAAAAAACTAAGATACGAAACAAATGAAAATGAGTTATGAAATCTTACTCTTACTGAACCAGCTGGCATCATTGCCTATATATATACTCCTACTCCATCACAGTGTCCTTTTTCTTCTTTCTTAATTTTGATGATGTCCGAAGGCCATTGTCTGTTGCCATTTAGCCTCTGATGCTTCTCCCGCCCGCTGCCGGTGACCTTTTTCGGTGATGAATGAGCAAATCCTTACATGCGATTTCACCAAGCAACCCTTATTTCTTTTCCATTCTGCTCGCTGGCTTATTTTTTTGTGCTCTAATTTCTTAGCAAGGAAACTATACACATTGGTACTACAAGATACATTAAGCAATACACTCCCTTTCAATTGAATAGGTGCAGCGCTTTGTGAGAAATTTTGCATAGTTTTTTTAATTTGACAAAATAACGGCCTATACTAATTTCCAGCTAGATACGGTACTTAATAGCAGATACCTATACCTATACACAGTAGCTATTTCTGAAAAAGAAAAAAGAAAACATATGTATATGCATTAACATGGCTTGTACCTTTTCAGTTGGAAAGGAGTGTAGATATGAACTTGTTCGACCACATGTGTACGTTCCATCATAATTTCGGATGGGTCACTTGAGGATACAGCCATATTCAATATTAATTCGGTAACAGAAAGAGAGAGAGTAGGTATGGTGGTCATAATGCAAAAGGCAAAGGGAATCAACATCACCCCACCAGTTTGGTTATCGGACTCATAATTAATCGATCTGTTTAAGTTGGCAAAATTGAGAGCATCAGTTTTAATAGCGATATTTTTTTTTCATACATACATGATATCAGGGCCATTTGCAAGCTTTGTTCCAGTGTACCAATATCGAATTACAAAAGTTAGAGTTCCTGGGACAAAGTATAATGTAGTTGTAGATGTCCCACCCTTGACGGAGGCTTCACCAGAATATAAAACATCATAATGGGAGGGAGGTCATTTATCATTCGATAGAGTCAGATATCATTCTGGAACATAACAAACTCACGATTATAGCATGCCTATGGGTCTACCACGATATCTAGAAACCAATAATCCAGAAAGCAAAAATCCCGAAAATACAAATTTCGAATAAAATAATCTAGAGTTGAAAAAATCTCGAAAACAAAAATCTAGAAAGCATAATTTCGAATTAAAAAAAATTTACAATGCAAAAATCTGGAATTAAAATTAAATTTTGATTTTTAATTTTTGTATTTAATTTTTTATTATATGTATTTAATTCTTTTCGTATGCCCCCACCAGGGGCCCCGTATCACTAATTAGTTGGGGGCCCTCTCCAAAATTCCAAATTAAACAAAAAACACGTTTTACAAATCAAACAAAAACACTCACAATAACAAATTTAGTATATTTAATGGTATAAACATTTTTTTTAAATAATTACATTATGCAGGTATTATAAAACTAAAAAAAGGAATCCTAACAGCAAAAGAACTTAAATAAAAACATTTGTTGCCTTCGTTTCCGCAAACTTATTAGTTAAAGCATCCATTTTGACGATGATTTTAATTTTTCAAGATTTTCAACTTCTATGGACATATGATCGATAAGTCTGACAACCGTCCTTCTACTATTTTAAAAAAAAAATGGTAAGTAGTGATAACTTGATATCAACTTGGCACTACACTTTGTGAAATTCCAAAAACTAAGTAAGCAGTTCGTTGAAGCTTTTAAATAGTAAATTAGTTGTGGAAAGAAAAAAATTTTCTGCCGTACTTTTTTAAAAAAATAAGAGTAGGTAGTGCTAACTTGACACGGGTGAACTCAGCCATTAAAAAGGGAAATTCCAAAATAAAACATGCCATTATTTAAAGCTTTTTAGTAGTAAATTAATTGTGGAGAGAAAAAAATTCCAAAAAATTTGTTGCTGTACTTTAAAAAAAAATAAGAGTAGGTAGTGCTAAATTGGCACTGGTGAACTGAGCCATTAAAAAGTAAAATTCGAAAAAAACATGCCATTATTTAAAGCTTTTTAGTAGTAAATTAGTTGTGGAGAGAAAAAGATTCCAAAAAATTTGTTGCCATACTTTTTTTTTTAAATAAGAGTAGGTAGTGCTAAATTGACACTGGTGAACTCAGCCATTAAAAAGGGAACTTCGAAAATAAAACATGCCATTATTTAAAGCTTTTTAGTAGTAAATTAGTTGTGGAGAGAAAAAAATTCCAAAAAATTTTTTGCCATACTTTAAAAAAAAAATAAGAGTAGGTAGTGCTAACTTGACACTGGTGAACTGAGCCATTAAAAAAGGAAATTTGAAAATGAAACATGCCATTACTTAAAGCTTTTTAGTAGTAAATTAGTTGTGGAGAGAAAAAAATTCCAAAAAATTTGTTGCTGTACTTTAAAAAAAAATAAGAGTAGGTAGTGCTAAATTGGCACTGGTGAACTCAGCCATTAAAAAGGGAAATTCGAAAATAAAACATGCCATTATTTAAAGCTTTTTAGTAGTAAATTAATTGTGGAGAGAAAAAAAATCCAAAAAATTTGTTGCCGTACTTTTTTAAAAAAATAAGAGTAGGTAGTGCTAACTTGACACTGGTGAACTCAGCCATTTAAAAGGGAAATTTGAAAATAAAACATGCCATTATTTAAAGCTTCTTAGTAGTAAATTAGTTGTGGAGAGAAAAAGATTTGTTGCCGTAATTTTTTTTAAAAAATAAGAGTAGGTAGTGCTAAATTGACACGTGTGAACTCAGCCTTTAAAATGCGAAATTTGAAAATAAAACATGCCATTATTTAAAGCTTTTTAGTAGTAAATTAATTGTGGAGAGAAAAAAATTCCAAAAACTTTGTTGCCGTACTTTTTTAATAAAATAAGAGTAGGTAGTGCTAACTTGACACTGGTGAACTCAGCCATTAAAAAGGGAAATTTGAAAATAAAACATGCCATTATTTAAAGCTTTTTACTAGTAAATTAGTTATGGAGAGAAAAAAAAATTGTTGCCGTACTTTTTAAAAAAAAATAAGAGTAGGTAGTGCTAACTTGACACTGGTGAACTCAGCCATTCAAAGGGAAATTCGAAAATAAAACATGCCATTATTTAAAGCTTTTTAGTTGTATATTAGTTGTGAAGGGAAAAAAATTCCAAAAAATTTGTTGCCGTACTTTTCTTAAAAAATAAGAGTTGGTAGTGCTAACTTGACACTGGTGAACTCAGCCATTAAAAAGGGAACTTCGAAAATAAAACACGCCATTATTTAAAGCTTTTTAGAAGTAAATTATTTGTGGAGTGAAAAAAATTCCAAAAAATTTGCTGCCGTACTTTTTAAAAAAAATAAGAGTAGGTAGTGCTAACTTGACATTGGTGAACTCAGCAATTAAATAGTAAAATTCAAAAATAAAACATGCCATTATTTAAGCTTTTTAGTAGTAAATTAGTTGTGGAGAGAAAAAAAATCCAAAAAATTTATTTCCGTACTTTTTTAAAGTATAAATGTAGGTAGTGCTAACTTGACACTGGTGAACTCAGCCATTTAAAAGGGAAATTCGAAAATAAAATATGCCATTATGGTGAAGTCAGTCATTAAAAAGGGAAATTCCAAAAAAACATGCCATTATTTAAAGCTTTTTAGTAGTAAATTAGTTGTGGAGAGAAAAAAAATACAAAAAAATTGTTGCCGTACTTTTTTAAAAAAATAAGAGTAGATAGTGCTAACTTGATACTGGTGAACTCAGCCATTAAAAAGGGAAATTCGAAAATAAAACATGCCATTATTTAAAGCTTTTTAGTAGTAAATTATTTGCGGAGAGAAAAAAATTCCAAAATATTTGCTGCCGCACTTTTTTAAAAAAATAAAAGTAGGTAGTGCTAAATTGACACTGGTGAACTGAGCCATTAAAAAAGGAAATTTGAAAATAAAACATTCCATTACTTAAAGCTTTTTAATAGTAAATTAGTTGTGGAGAGAAAAAAATTCCAAAAAATTTGTTGCTGTACTTTAAAAAAAATAAGAGTAGGTAGTGCTAAATTGGCACTGGTGAACTCAGCCATTAAAAAGTAAAATTCGAAAAAAACATGCCATTATTTAAAGCTTTTTAGTCGTAAATTAGTTGTGGAGAGAAAAAAATTCCAAAAAATTTGTTGCCGTACTTTTTTAAAAAAATAAGAGTAGGTAGTGCTAACTTGACACTGGTGAACTCAGACATTTAAAAGGGAAATTTGAAAATAAAACATGCCATTATTTAAAGCTTTTTAGTAGTAAATTAGTTGTGGAGAGAAAAAAATTTGTTGCCGTAATTTTTTTAAAAAAATAAGAGTAGGTAGTGCTAACTTGACACGTGTGAACTCAGCCATTAAAAAGGGAAATTCGAAAATAAAACATGCCATTATTTAAAGCTTTTTAGTAGTCAATTAATTGTGGAGAGGAAAAAATTCCAAAAACTTTGTTGCCGTACTTTTTTAAAAAATAAGAGTAGGTAGTGCTAACTTGACACTGGTGAACTCAGCTATTAAAAAGGGAAATTCGAAAATAAAACATGCCATTATTTAAAGCTTTTTATTAGTAAATTAGTTGTGGAGAGAAAAAAAATTGTTGCCGTACTTTTTTAAAAAAATAAGAGTAGGTAGTGCTAACTTGACACTGGTGAATTCAGCCATTCAAAGGGAAATTCGAAAATAAAACATGCCATTATTTAAAGCTTTTTATTTGTAAATTAGTTGTGAAGGGAAAAAAATTCCAAAAAATTTGTTGCCGTACTTTTTTTAAAAAATAAGAGTAGGTAGTGCTAAATTGACACTGGTGAACTCAGCCATTAAAAAGGGAACTTCGAAAATAAAACACGCCATTATTTAAAGCTTTTTAGAAGTAAATTATTTGTGGAGAGAAAAAAATTCCAAAAAATTTTTTGCCGTACTTTAAAAAAAAATAAGAGTAGGTAGTGCTAAATTGACACTGGTGAACTCAGCCATTAAAAAGGATAATTCAAAAATAAAACATGCCATTATTTAAAGCTTTTAAGAAGTAAATTAGTTGTGAAGAGAAAAAAATTACAAAAAATTTGTTGCCGTACTTTTTTAAAAAAATAAGAGTAGGTTGTGCTAACTTGACACTGGTGAACTCAGCCATTTAAAAGGGAAATTTGAAAATAAAACATGCCATTACTTAAAGCTTTATAGTAGTAAATTAGTTGTGGAGAGAAAAAAATTTTAAAAAAAATTTGTTGCTGTACTTTAAAAAAAAATAAGAGTAGGTAGTGCTAAATTGGCACTGGTGAACTCAGCCATTAAAAAGGGAAATTCGAAAATAAAACATGCCATTATTTAAAGCTTTTTAGTAGTAAATTAATTGTGGAGAGAAAAAAAATCCAAAAAATTTGTTGCCTACTTTAAAAAAAAATAAGTGTAGGTTGTGCTAACTTGACACTGGTGAACTCAGCCATTAAAAAGTAAAATTCGAAAAAAACATGCCATTATTTAAAGCTTTTTAGTAGTAAATTAGTTGTGGAGAGAAAAAAATTACAAAAAATTTGTTGCCGTACTTTTTTAAAAAAATAAGAGTAGGTAGTGCTAACTTGACACTGGTGAACTCAGCCATTTAAAAGGGAAATTTGAAAATAAAACATGCCATTATTTAAAGCTTTTTAGTAGTAAATTAGTTGTGGAGAGAAAAAAATTTGTTGCCGTAATTTTTTTTAAAAAATAAGAGTAGGTAGTGCTAAATTGACACGTGTGAACTCAGCCTTTAAAATGGGAAATTTGAAAATAAAACATGCAATTATTTAAAGCTTTTTAGTAGTAAATTAATTGTGGAGAGAAAAAAATTCCAAAAACTTTGTTGCCGTACTTTTATAATAAAATAAGAGTAGGTAGTGCTAACTTGACACTGGTGAACTCAGCCATTAAAAAGGGAAATTTGAAAATAAAACATGCCATTATTTAAAGCTTTTTACTAGTAAATTAGTTATGGAGAGAAAAAAAAATTGTTGCCGTACTTTTTAAAAAAAAATAAGAGTAGGTAGTGCTAACTTGACACTGGTGAACTCAGCCATTCAAAGGGAAATTCGAAAATAAAACATGCCATTATTTAAAGCTTTTTAGTTGTAAATTAGTTGTGAAGGGAAAAAAATTCCAAAAAATTTGTTGCCGTACTTTTTTTAAAAAATAATAGTAGGTAGTGCTAACTTGACACTGGTGAACTCAGCCATTAAACAGGGAACTTCGGAAATAAAACACGCCATTATTTAAAGCTTTTTAGAAGTAAATTATTTGTGTAGTGAAAAAAATTCCAAAAAATTTGCTGTCGTACTTTTAAAAAAAAATAAGAGTAGGTAGTGCTAACTTGACATTGGTGAACTCAGCAACTAAATAGTAAGATTCGAAAATAAAACATGCCATTATTTAAAGCTTTTTAGTAGTAAATCAGTTGTGGAGAGAAAAAAAATCCAAAAAATTTATTTCCGTACTTTTTTTAAGTATAAATGTAGGTAGTGCTAACTTAACACTGGTGAACTCAGCCATTTAAAAGGGAAATTCGAAAATAAAATATGCCATTATTTAAAGCTTTTTAGTAGTAAACTTGTAATGGAGAGAAAAAAATTCCAAAAAAAATGTAGTAAATTAGTTGTGGAGAGAAAAAAAATCCAAAAAATTTTGCCTACTTTAAAAAAAAAAAACAAGAGCAGGTAGTGCTTACTTGACACTGGTGAACTCAGCCATTAAATAGTAAAATTCGAAAATAAAACATGCCATTATTTAAAGCTTTTTAGTAGTAAATTAGTTGTGAAGAGAAAAAAATTCCAAAAAATTTTTTACCGTACTTATTTTAAATATAAGAGTAGGTAGTGCTAACTTGACACTGGTGAACTCAGCCATTAAAAAAGGAAATTCAAAAATTAAACATGCCATTATTTAAAGCTTTTTAGTAGTAAACTAGTAATGGAGAGAAAAAAATTCCAAAAAATTTGTTGCCGTACTTTTTTAAAAAAATAAGAGTAGGTAGTGCTAACTTGACACTGGTGAACTCAGCCATTAAAAAGTGAAATTCGCAAATAAAACATGCCATTATTTAAAGCTTTTTAGTAGTAAATTAGTTGTGGAGAGAAAAAAATTCCAAAAAAATTGTTGCCGTACTTTTTAAAAAAAATAAAAGTAGGTAGTGCTAACTTGACACTGGTGAACTCAGTCATTAAAAAGGGAAATTCCAAGAAAACAAGCCATTATTTAAAGCTTTTTAGTAGTAAATTAGTTGTGGAGAGAAAAAAATTACAAAAAATTTGTTGCCGTACTTTTTTAAAAAAATAAGAGTAGGTAGTGCTAACTTGATACTGGTGAACTCAGCCATTAAAAAGGGAAATTCGAAAATAAAATATGCCATTATTTAAAGCTTTTTAGTAGTAAATTATTTGCGGAGAGAAAAAAATTCCAAAATATTTGCTGCCGCACTTTTTTAAAAAAATAAGAGTAGGTAGTGCTAACTTGACACTGGTGAACTGAGCCATTAAAAAAGGAAATTTGAAAATAAAACATTCCATTACTTAAAGCTTTTTAGTAGTAAATTAGTTGTGGAGAGAAAAAAATTCCAAAAAATTTGTTGCTGTACTTTAAAAAAAAATAAGAGTAGATTGTGCTAACTTGACACTGGTGAACTCAGCCATTAAAAAGTAAAATTCGAAAAAAACATGCCATTATTTAAAGCTTTTTAGTCGTAAATTAGTTGTGGAGAGAAAAAAATTCCAAAAAATTTGTTGCCGTACTTTTTTAAAAAAATAAGAGTAGGTAGTGCTAACTTGACACTGGTGAACTCAGCCATTTAAAAGGGAAATTTGAAAATAAAACATGCCATTATTTAAAGCTTTTTAGTAGTAAATTAGTTGTGGAGAGAAAAAAATTTGTTGCCGTAATTTTTTTTAAAAAATAAGAGTAGGTAGTGCTAACTTGACACGTGTGAACTCAGCCATTAAAAAGGGAAATTCGAAAATAAAACACCATTATTTAAAGCTTTTTAGTAGTAAATAAGTTGTGGAGAGAAAAAAATTCCAAAAAATTTGCTGCCGTACTTTAAAAAAAAAATAAGAGTAGGTAGTGCTAACTTGACAATGGTGAACTCAGCCATTAAAAAGAGAAATTCCAAAATAAAACATGCCACTATTTAAAGCTTTTTACTAGTAAATTAATTGTGGAGAGAAGAAAATTCCAAAAAATTTGTTGCCGTACTTTAAAAAAAAAAATGAATGTAGGTAGTGCTAAATTGACACTGGTGAACTCAGCCATTAAAAAGGGAAATTCAAAAATAAAACATGCCATTATTTAAAAATGTTTAGTTGTAAATTAGTTGTGGAGAGAAAAAAATTCCAAAAATTTTGTTGCCGTACTTTTTTAAAAAAATAAGATTAGGTAGTGCTAACTTGACACTGGTGAACTCAGCCATTAAAAAAGGAAATTCGAAAATAAAACATGCCATTATTTAAAGCTTTTTATTAGTAAATTAGTTGTGGAGCGAAAAAAATTCCAAAAAATTTTTTGCCGTACTTTTAAAAAAAAAAATAAGAGTAGGTAGTGCTAAATTGACACTGGTGAACTCAGCCATTAAAAAGGATAATTCAAAAATAAAACATGCCATTATTTAAAGCTTTTAAGAAGTAAATTAGTTGTGAAGAGAAAAAAATTACAAAAAATTTTTTGCCGTACTTTTAAAAAAAAAATAAGAGTAGGTAGTGCTAACTTGACACTGGTGAACTGAGCCATTAAAAAAGGAAATTTGAAAATGAAACGTGCCATTACTTAAAGCTTTTTAGTAGTAAATTAGTTGTGGAGAGAAAAAAATTCCAAAAAATTTGTTGCTGTACTTTAAAAAAAATAAGAGTAGGTATTGCTAAATTGGCACTGGTGAACTCAGCCATTAAAAGGGGAAATTCGAAAATAAAACATGCCATTATTTAAAGCTTTTAAGTAGTAAATAAGTTGTGGAGAGAAAAAAATCCAAAAAATTTGTTGCCTACTTTAAAAAAAAAATAAGTGTAGGTTGTGCTAACTTGACACTGGTGAACTCAGCCATTAAAAAGTAAAATTCGAAAAAAACATGCCATTATTTAAAGCTTTTAAGTAGTAAATTAGTTGTGGACAGAAAAAAATTACAAAAAATTTGTTGCCGTACTTTTTTAAAAAAAATAAGAGTAGGTAGTGCTAACTTGACACTGGTGAACTAAGCCATTTAAAAGGGAAATTTGAAAATAAAACATGCTATTATTTAAAGCTTTTTAGTAGTAAATTAGTTGTGGAGAGAAAAAAATTTGTTGCCGTAATTTTTTTAAAAAAATAAGAGTAGGTAGTGCTAACTTGACACGTGTGAACTCAGCCATTAAAAAGGGAAATTTGAAAATAAAACATGCCATTATTTAAAGCTTTTTAGTAGTAAATTAATTGTGGAGAGAAAAAAATTCCAAAAACTTTGTTGCCGTACTTTTTTAAAAAAATAAGAGTAGGTAGTGCTAACTTGACACTGGTGAACTCAGCTATTAAAAAGGGAAATTTGAAAATAAAACATGCCATTACTTAAAGCTTTTTACTAGTAAATTAGTTGTGGAGAGAAAAAAACTTGTTGCCGTACTTTTTTAAAAAAAATAAGAGTAGGTAGTGCTAACTTGACACTGGTGAACTCAGCCATTCAAAAGGGAACTTCAAAAATAAAACACGCCATTATTTAAAGCTTTTTAGAAGTAAATTATTTGTGGAGTGAAAAAAATTCCAAAAAATTTGCTGCCGTACTTTTTAAAAAAAATAAGAGTAGGTAGTGCTAACTTGACATTGGTGAACTCAGCAATTAAATAGTAAAATTCGAAAATAAAACATGCCATTATTTAAAGCTTTTTAGTAGTAAATTAGTTGTGGAGAGAAAAAAAATCCAAAAAATTTATTTCCGTACTTTTTTAAAGTATAAATGTAGGTAGTGCTAACTTAACACTCAACTTAACTCAGCCATTTAAAAGGGAAATTCGAAAATAAAATATGCCATTATTTAAAGCTTTTTAGTAGTAAATTAGTTGTGGAGCGAAAAAAATTCCAAAAAATTTTTGCCGTACTTTTAAAAAAAAAATAAGAGTAGGTAGTGCTTAATTGACACTGGTGAACTCAGCCATTAAAAAGGATAATTCAAAAATAAAACATGCCATTATTTAAAGCTTTTAAGAAGTAAATTAGTTGTGAAGAGAAAAAAAATAAAAAAAATTTTTTGCCGTACTTAAAAAAAAAAAATAAGAGTAGGTAGTGCTAACTTGACACTGTTGAACTGAACTGAGCCATTAAAAAAGGAAATTTGAAAATGAAACATGCCATTACTTAAAGCTTTTTAGTAGTAAATTAGTTGTGGAGAGAAAAAAATTCCAAAAAAATTTGTTGCTGTACTTTAAAAAAAAATAAGAGTAGGTAGTGCTAAATTGGCACTGGTGAACTCAGCCATTAAAAAGGGAAATTCGAAAATAAAACATGCCATTATTTAAAGCGTTTTAGTCGTAAATTAATTGTGAAGGGAAAAAAATTCCAAAAAATTTGTTGCCGTACTTTTTTTTTTAAAATAAGAGTAGGTAGTGCTAACTTGACACTGGTGAACTCAGCCATTAAAAAGAGAACTTCGAAAATAAAACACTCCATTATTTAAAGCTTTTTAGAAGTAAATTATTTGTGGAGTGAAAAAAATTCCAAAAAATTTGCTGCCGTACTTTTTTAAAAAAATAAGAGTAGGTAGTGCTAACTTGACACTGGTGAACTCAGCAATTAAATAGTAAAATTCGAAAATGAAACATGCCATTATTTAAAGCTTTTTAGTAAAAAAATTAGTTGTGGAAAGAAAAAAATTCCAAAAAATTTGTTGCCGTACTTTTTTAAAGTATAAATGTAGTATAAATGTGCTAACTTGACACTGGTGAACTCAGCCATTTAAAAGGGAAATTCGAAAATAAAACATGCCATTATTTAAAGGTTTTTAGTAGTAAACTAGTAATGGAGAGAAAAAAATTCCAAAAAAATTGTTGCCGTACTTTTAAAAAAAAATAAGAGTAGGTAGTGCCAACTTGACACTGGTGAACTCAGCCATTAAAAAGGGAAATTTGAAAATAAAACATGCCATTATTTAAAGCTTTTTACTAGTAAATTAATTGTGGAGAGAAAAAAATTCCAAAAAATTTGTTTCCGTACTTTTAAAAAAAAAAATAAGAGTAGGTTGTGCTAACTTGACACTGGTGAACTCAGGCATTAAAATGGGAAATTCGAAAATAAAACGTGCTATTATTTAAGGCTTTTTAGAAGAAAATTATTTGTGGAGAAAAAAAAATTCCAAAAAATTTGCTGCCGTACTTTTTTAAAAAAATAAGAGTAGGTAGTGCTAACTTGACACTGGTGAACTCAGCCATTCAAAAGTAAAATTCGAAAATAAATCATGCTATTATTTAAAGCTTTTTAGTAGTAAATTAGTTGTGGAGAGAAAAAAATTCCAAACAACTTGCTGCCGTACTTTTTTTAAAAAAAATAAGAGTAGGTAGTGCTAAATTGACACTGGTGAACTCAGCCATTAAAAAGGGAACTTCGAAAATAAAACATGCCATTATTTAAAGCTTTTTACTAGTAAATTAGTTGTGGAGAGAAAAAAATTACAAAAAATTTGTGGCCGTACTTTTTTTTAAAAAAATAAGAGTAGGTAGTGCTAACTTGACACTGTTGAACTGAGCCATTAAAAAAGGAAATTTGAAAATGAAACAGACTGACTGAAGAGCCCACTGTTATACCTTGGGCGAAACACAATAATTTCTGGAGTTGAGGTCACTTGTACTTTTTAATTGAATTTTATTCATTCACTCCACTTAAAACAGAAGTAATTTCAATATTTTAATATTTAAATTTCTTCATCTTCTTATTATAAAAAACCTGACCACGGGTATTTATTTTCTAGGTGCACGAATTTAAACAAATTCCCCTAGAATAATAAAATTCACAATATCTTTTTGCTGTGATTTTTATAAGAGTCGGTAAACATCGACCAAAATTTGTGTCTTAGTAGGGTATAACAGACTGACTGAAGAGCCCACTGTTATACCTTGGGCGAAACACAATAATTTCTGGAGTTGAGGTCACTTGTACTTTTTAATTGAATTTGTTTAATTTTGTTATATTTTGCCACTTTTCCCTTATGTATTGAAAAATTATTGTACGTTTTTGATATTTGTTATCTTTGTTGTATGGTACCGATAGATACATACTTACCCTATAAAATATTTTATTTCTGTTAAAAACATTTTTTTTTTTCATTTTTTTGTTTCTTTTGCCAGAAAATAAATTGTTTCATAAATTGAACATGTTATGCGTATTATTTTCGTTTAAACTATTGAAATAGGTAAACAAAAAAATCACGAAAGAATTATTTTTTTGTACATTCGAGATTTAAGCATTCAAGATTTTTTTTATTATTTCGAGATGTTTGCCATTCGAAATTTTTGATAGCGTTATCAAATTTGTAGACAACGTCATGATCCCCTAAAGATACACCAAAGAAGCAGTTAAATAAGTAGAGTCTCAACTCTGAAGCCTTGAACATATTCACCAACAAATATTAGATAATAATAAAAAGTGGTGTTATTTAAATGATTAAATATTTAAAGTGTGGCAAAAATGGTTTTGTAGAGGGAAAAATTGGTGAAACTAAGGTATAAGGCATTCCGTACTAGTCAAAAATGAAATGTCATTTCAGGCAGACGGCAGAAAAGCCATGTTCTTATTCTTAAGTTAAGAAATATTGTTAAACATTTTTTCTACTACTTCTAGTCAAATCATCAATATCGATCTGCTACGTATATATATTAAGGTGTTACGCCTATTGGACAATCGAAAATCGACAGTTGAATTAAATCTTTTAAATCCCCACTTTAGGTTGAGTACAGCTACACACAATGCTCAAGGAATCTAAAATGTTTTAACATTTTTTATAATTTCACCTGACGACTTCAAAAAATAACAACAAACTTGTATAAGGTTATTCTCGATTGATTTCTATATGTTGGTAGCTACAAATGAAAACAAAATGCTTATCAAAACAACGTAGGTAGGTAAGGTACCTATATTTTTTAATGGTCTTACCAAGGATTCTCTTTTACCTTTGAATATGATGGTTTTTTACCTATAATTATAATTCTTTCTGTATTTTGTGTTTCCTAGAGAAATAGAAAGTGTGCTGCAGTTGCATTGAATAAATGAACATTGAAACGCATGCCCCGATATTTTTTTGAAAGTGATGATCAAAATTATGGCATGTGGCTGATGAACAGTTTTTGGTGAAAACCTACCTACCTACTGACAGTTAGGGAAAGTTAAAGATCTGACAGTATAAGTTTTTTATGAGTTTTCTAGTTTTCTTTTTTATCACTTTCAATTTTCACTCTCGTGCCTATACTTTTAAATTGGTTTCATTTTCGTTAAAAAATAAGAAAAAATATAAATAGTTTGCCACAGGACACAAGGTCTAATTGAGAAATGTATGGCTAATCCTCCCCACAATAAAACGATAATGCATGGTTTGCGTTGCTTTCTTCCGTTCCTTCCGCGTTAGGCATTGCAAGCATTGTGTGTATGATAGCGGTATCCTTTCGTGTTCTAAGTCATTTGTTATTGCGCAATAAAAAAAAAAAAAAACCGAAAACCCTTACATCTTTCCTAAATAAAGAAAGCCGAGTTCTGATGCAGGTACCGATTCCAACCTATAAGAAAACATATTGAGAGGAAGAGTTTAAAACGGCTCCAGGACCTCTTTTTTTTACAACATATTTATATTTACACTTCTTTATAAGTTAGATCTGCGTCTGTGGTTTTTCAATGCGGTATTCTCGTAAATACAAAACAAGGAATACGAAATATCATAAAGGGATAATAATGTCTATGATGGTTGTTTGCTAGACGTTTACACAAACTCCAAAGTAAACGCGTTCTCTTTTGTTGGGAATGTTGAAAAGAACGCGTTTTGTATTTGTATTTATATTTATTTATTATGGAAACACCACAAGAAAAAGTTTTCGATCGGGACGCTAATTGGAAGGCGCATTTTGTTTACGTTAGCCTGCCTGAAGTGGAAAGGATGTGATTGTTTGGGCTAAATGGAATGGTGAATCGATGTTAAATTTGGGATGAGCTCAACAATGTTTGTATGTAAATGGTTTAGATGCTAATTTTGTGGCAGGCCATAGATGTACATAGATATTCATAATGCCACAAGCACCTAATAAGCCACACACGTCTGTTATATTTTTTCAGCCTTTAAAAAGAACTTGTAAGTATTTGATTTTTTTCTCGAAGATAAAGACTTTTATAAGCGATATTGGAACATACGGGCAGGTGATTTATATTGTATGAGAGCAAATAAAAAGAATTACTTATAAGATGTATTATTTTTTTTTTTTTTTTTTGAATGGAATAACCTAAATTTATTTAACCTGTCCTATCTGTAGGTACCTAATGCTAAAGCCGTATTTTATTATCAGAATTCAGAAATGATCCATAGAGATCATCAAGAAAACATGCATACAACAGCACAACGAGGTCCCGCTTCTTATTGCGATCACGTTTCATGATCCAAAAATTAATTAGTTCTTGCTCTGGGGGGTAGGCGGCTCTCATAGGGGAACCATAGCCAAATGGTGCCGTGACATTTTGCTATGTGTCATGTGGCCATATTTTGAAATATGACCATGTGACACATTGTGAAAGGATCAAAGGTCCATATTCCAACATTTGTCAATTTGTCGCTTTTACAAAGTTTCATATGCTCATTATGGCCATATGTCACTTTCAATTATTCTTTAGCCAGAAGCACGCGCGAATTTAAACAAAAAACTGGTAAACGATTTCAAAAAGTTGTTTTGAAAATTTTTAATTTTTATTTATAAACACAGTGCCCAGAACATTTTAAAAATCACTTTACATAAAATTTCAAATACAAAATAAAAAATTTTCAAATCAAATTTTTGAAAACGTAGGTATGCAAGAATTTTTTTTTTAAATTCGTCCGTATTCAAGTGTTTTTTGAAAATACGACCGAATTTTTAAAAAATACTTGTACATACGTTTTCAAAAAGTTGTTTAAAAAATTTTAATTTTGTTTTTGAAATTGTATGTAAAGTAATTTTTTAAATGTTCTGGGAACTATCTTTAAAAACAAAATAAAACTTTTTCAAACAACTTTTTGAAAAAGCAAGGCCATTTTCGAAATTCGAAAACATGGCCATTTGACGGTTTTTCAAAGTGTCATATGGGCATATTTCTTTGTGACGTTTGGGCATATGGTTTAATGGTCAAATACATATGTACTTATGTGGGTCAAAACTTCTTCTTCTTCTTCTTCATTTTAGCGGCGACTGTCACGATCTCGAGGGGGACCACAACTCTCCCGCTCAAGTGCTTCACCTAAGGTTCCGCTTGTGGGGTTCGCCGGGTTGACCTCAGAAAACGTGGACAGGCCTCCCGGTTTTGGAATGTTCAATGTCTGAGGCCCACTGAATGCAGGTGTCATTCCATTTGTTTCATCCAGGTGTTTTTGCGCCTGCCTTTCTCACGCGATAGTGTTGAAACGTCTTGTGCTATTGCCTTTTGAACTGGGTTCTCATGGCATCTTCTTTGTACATGACAGTACCAGCTAAGTTGGTCATGCTGTATTTTATCCAAGTGGTATTTTTTCGCGCGAATTTTTTTTTTTTTTTTTAGAGTTTTGACCGTCATAATGGGTATTCGAGCATTAAACCATATACCAAAAAGTCAGAAAGAAATATGGCCTTGTGACACTTTGAAAAAGCGTCAAATGGTCATGTTTTCGAATATGGGCATTTGCACAATGTGTCATATTAGTCCGGTCAAATCGTCTCCTGGAGTGCCAGTTTCAGGAAAAAAGTTGTTTAAAGCTGTAAAAATAACCATTTATTTTTAATAAATTAACTAATTATTCTCATTTCAATAAATACATTTAAATTTTGTTGTACAAACCAATAATTAAAATATCGTCGAGGTAAACGTAATATAAATCGAACAAATGGCTTAGTTTGAGCGAAAAAAAAACTTTTTAAAATAGGTCACTTCAAAGAAAATTCTATTATCTTTCTTTATTGTGCACATACCTATCTCTGCTGGAAAAAGAGTTATATGCAAATAAGTTAAAAAAAAATCGATTTTTTTTTTAATTATTTTAATTTTAACACATTAAAAATGTATTTAAAATTGTTTAAATATGCCTATTTTATAGTAAATTTTATTTTCTACAAAAAAGGTTTTCGGAATTATCTCAAAATTAAGCTTGGATTTCAAATTATATGCAAAAAACCAAAATGGTTGCAGTTACTCTCCCCCCTCAAAATTTCATCCTCTCGTTTAAAAACGCTCCGTGGTTTTCTCGTCTGCAGTGAGTCATGGAATCATTTTTACAATAGAAATCCTTGAGCGTCATAGTTCCACTCTAAACTTATCATAATCAAAAACTTGTGAGTGGCTTCCTGTAATATGACATACATATAAATTCATCACGCTTTAGCCGGTGCATTTTTTTGCCAATTCAAGTGATGAAGATGACAAGCTTGTAGAGAATTCAATGTGGTTTAAGCAGAAGCTTAGGTTTTCTACAATTACAGGCATGTTCTTTGAGCTACAAGCAAAAATCTAACGAGAGAACTGTGTTTTCCAAAAAGTACGAAATTTTGGTCTTTTTTCACTGTACTCTAGTGGCCAAACTATTAATTCTACAAAAATAAAAATTGTAAAGTATTTTGGTAGGAAATTTTACTTTTAAGAAAGTGTAGAAGATAATTTTATCCAAAAAGTGTATATTTTGTTGACTTTTTGAAAAAATACTGAAAAAAGGTCGAACATTTTGAGTTTTTTTGCGATTTTTGCTGTGAAGCCATATCCGTAGGAAGTAGCAACGTTGAAATTCGGATTCAGAGACGCAACGCCTAAAACTAAAAACGAAAATTCTGACAAAGCTGAATTTTGGTGGAGAGCTTCATTTTGTCGTTTTGAACAATTCCTTAAAAGTACCCTAAATTTGGAGTGGACCAAGACATTTTTGGGGAGGGGGTAAGGTTCAGTTTTTTCCAAATTACTAGAAAACTATAGGTTTTTTCAAAAAAAGTTGTAGGTACACATTTAAGCTCATGTAATTCTACACAAAAAAGGTTAAAAAACTTTTTTTCGTACAAGTGATAGATTTGGAGAAAAATGGTCGAAATTATTGGGATACAGTACATTTAGTAAAAACATAAAACAATACTTTTGGTTGGAATTTTTTTTTGGTTATGTTTGGACGAACTATTTCTACTAGAAAAAAATGTGGTACCGCAAGGGAAATGTCGCCATGTTCAACGGTTTGATTGTGTTTCGTTTTGATTTATATCACCCAAGAAAATTTTTTGTTCTTAAAATGATCTAAGAAAAACTTGTAGACAGCATGATTATATTCAAAATGACACATAAATGACTTTTTTGCGTCAATTCGTTCTTAAGTTATAGAATACAGTCCAATTTTTCGTTAAAATGGAGGTTGAAAGGACTTTTTCTGAGATATCTCAAATACCTTTGTTTTTGTTTGGATAATGCTAATAGAGTTTTTAATGGGCTCCTTATGACCTTTAAAATGAGCCCTATATCACGTAAATTATGTTCCGTTCATCCATAACGAACGTCAAAATACACACTGCGTGAGTAAGTAAACTAAGAAATAAGTTTTTTTGTCTATCTTTATGTACTTTTTTCCACACCACCACGGGAGTTAAGTACTGGTCACGTTTTCCTTATCTTGTAGTATCCCCAGGATCCACTTTTTAAAATGAAAATTATTCCAAACAAAACGAAATTGAACTCATTTTAAAAATCAAAAATTAATCAAAAAAAAAAAAGAAACAAACTAAACAAACTCATTTTCCAGGTGCATTTCCATGTCTTCGTCGTTATCGTCATAGGAGTCGTGTCCTCATTCTCGGTGGCGGTTGAATATGCTTGCCCTCGGCAATGCCCGCATACTAAAGTGCAGCCTAGACCAATTTTTCTACAGCATGCAACTTTTGTTGCATCCTTTAATACAATTACAAAATATACTATTGAGCAGTTGTTCCGGAGCTGGTGGCATGGGGTTTTTAACGGGTTCTAATACATTTTGTTCCATTTTCCATCCCCAGTCTTCAGGGCTTAAGTCATTATCAAGCCACTTTTATACCTAAAGATAGACTCTTAAAAGATGCTGTTGTGATGAGCTGAATATAGGTGGTAGATTGCTTAATTTTACAGCTTTATTAAGTCTGGTTGCTTTCACGAATGCATAGTATCTATATTTGTTGATGCATTTTTCGGTAGGTAGAGCATTGTATATTGCCAGAAGTATCCGTGTTCCATTTACTATAACTTCTGGTGAGCTATGAGGTAGTTTGAAGACTTCGGCACACGTTTGTAATTGATAGCTGTTTTGTAACAACTTCATAATTTTTTTTTCCCAATTTGAAACAGTGCAGATGTTGTGTCACAGCCACTAATAGCATGGATCAATAAAATATTACTTTTGCTAGTTTTAAATGTATCCAAGCTCTTAGAAGATTAAACCTTTCTTACCGTTTTTGCCTTTCCCGGTTTTAAAAGAAAAATTTCTTTACCTGGTAACGTTCTTGCGACTAAGAGAATCAGCAATTCACCATCTTCACCAACCACAATTGTTTTGTTATCTGGCCGATAGTGTTCCAACGCTGTTTTAATGACTAGAACATTAGCATCTTCAGAAGCCTGTCTAACAATGAAGTTTGCGGATTCCAATTTTTCTTTTAATATATTTATAAATGAACCCTTGTTTTTCTCATTGCTCAAAAATTTGTCTGGCTTCATAGGAACGGCCATAGATACATCAAAATAAGAATCCTAAGAATCGAGACTATCTTATACGCTGCTCAACTGATTTTGTAATTTTAAAACAATTTTCGTAACCATCGAAAATTACTATTATATTAACTCCGAAATGTTTTTTTTATATAATGTATGCATTGATTACAAATAACATCAAAGGTAGCATCTTTATTCCACACAATACGATGCAATAGAAATCCACCATCAACCAAAAATTTTTTGGGAGTTATAAATCAAAACGAAACACAATCAAACTGTTGAACATGGCGACATTTCCCTTGAGGTACCACTTTAAAAACATTTTTTTTCTAGTAGAAATAGTTCGTCCAAAAATAACCAAACAAGAAAAAAAATTTTCACCCAAAAGTATTGTTTTATTAAATTTTGTTCACTAAATGTACTGAACCCTAATGCTTTCTACCGTTTTTCTCCAAATCTATCAATTGAACGAAAAAAAGTGTTATAACCTTTTTTGTGTAGAATAGAATTACATGAGCTACAATGTGTATCTACAACTTTTTAAAAAAAAAAAACCTAAGTTTTTTTTTCCGAAGTATCTATGTATTTAATATAATGGAGAACTGGTATTTACATACCAAACGAAAAAATAATTCACCCTATGAACTTCGCTTACTTTGCAAAAAAACGAAATTGGGGCTAAAACCCGGGAAGAATTTGGGAACAACAAATCAAAATCTGAGGTTTCTCTGGCCACTCAGAAAATCATGTGTGTGAATTTTTGCAGTCCCTCTAGAAAAAAAAAAAATAAATCGGGTGGCTCAACGGCTCATGAAGAACCAGGGCCTGCCCTTCAAGCAAAATCACGGACCCAAATTTCTCGGTTCACTTGGGACTCCAAAAAAATGAGTGTCTCACACATATTAACAAATTTTCGAGAGTATTTTTTTTAAGCACCGAGAAATAGAGAGAGCATAGGCGAAGTATACAATCATTTTGCCTTAATTTCCACCACTTTTTTTTAGTTCAGTTTTGTAGGTAGCGTGGCGAAGACGGTTGCTTTTGTATCTCTTTTTTCTTGTTAAAACTTTGAAAATTTTTTTAATCAGAAATGCAAGTTTCTATTTATTAATTGTAAATTTATATTTGTGGAAATATGTCATGTTTATTAGTGCGAAAGTCCTTAGAAAACCTTTTATGAATGATAAATAAAAAAAACTCTTGCAATGAAAAAATTCTGTTTGTTTTATTTTTGTAGGCAATGGAGAAACTGGACTAGATGTGGAAGTTTTTTTAGTACATTTGGGTTGGGTTTTGGGTATGCCTCAATTCATTCATTTTTTTGGAATCGTTTTAGATTCCATTTGGTTTCGGTTCTCCGAGTATGGTGAATTGAAAAACTCTCTCTCTCACAATACATTCACATAATGGCTCCGTGGTGATTCTAATTTCCATACTAATTTGAGCCACAAAACGCAGTTTTTCAATCCGTATTTGGATCCGAATGCGAAGTCGTCCATACGTTGTTTGATACGTTTGCGGACCGAAAACGAGCTCGCTTGCTTGAAGAGTGGTGACTAACAACTCGCAACCATTCCTGTGTGTTGAACGCACTAACCATTACGCTACGGGCTACTGCAGTCCCTCTAGAATGACGTACAAATTTACTGACAGATTTTTTTTTCTGGTGGTTCAAAGCTTGACGTGGCTGAAAATTGTTTTTTGTGCTGATATAAATGCACAAAAAACAAGACTATTCTAAAAGGAAAAGTGGGAATGCCAAAATTCAATTATTTATATAACTGTAGATTTTCACAAAAAAAACCTTTAACCTAAACTAAAACTTTTTTATATTTGTTATGTATAAATCATAAAAATATATAAATTATAAAATAAAATCAACATCGTCACAATAGTAAAAATTATTAGTTCTTCAAGGGAAGCGTTTTTCACACGAATGTTACATTTCCTCGTCACTCGAAAACATTAAAAAAAAAAAATAATTTCAAATAGAAAGAAATATAATAATTTATTATTATTATAAAATGGCAGTTATCAATAAGATTTCAGAATGATTATTAAGATCAAGTGTTCTGAACGCTGCACTGATAGACCAATGATGGTTTGTAGGTGCATATATCGCGGTATAAAATACAACCGTCTGGCAGATTTCTTTTTCAGCCTTTGGCGGGGGTGGGAGTTTCAAAATAGCGATTTTCCAGTTTATTTTTTCATAGGTATTACCACTTCAATAAATTTAAAAAATATATAATGTGATGCTCTGTCATTTTCTTTAAGTCAAAACGTCAAAATCTTGGCAATCCGACCAATAGAACTCAAGATATTAGGTTTTTAAGCGAACCTTAATCGATTTTTTTGGAGACTTTGTTTTTTTGATTTTGTGTGTTTTATAATTCTCCAAGAAAAAGGCGATAAGGTCCTCTTAAAAAGCTTATATTTTGAGTTCTATTGGTCGAATTGCCAAGATTATGATGTTTTGACTTAATGACAACATCACATAATATATTTTTAAAATTTATTGAAGTGGTAATACCTCTGACAAAATAAACTGGAAAATCGCTATTTTCAAACCCCCACCCCCGCAAAAGGCTGAAAAAGAAACCTGAGAGACGGTTGTTTTTGAAATCGCGATATATGCACTTACGAACCATCATACTCATAGTTTGGTTATCAATCCACTCCCAAAATTTGCTGTAGGCTCTTGGGGTATCAGTGCAGCGTTCAGAACACTTGATCGTAATAATCATTCTAAAATCTTATTGATAACTGCCATTTTATAATAATAAATTATTATATTTCTTTCTATTTGAAATAATTTTTTTTTTAATTTTTCACTCTCACAACGAATGTTTCATTTCCTCGTCACTCGAAAACATTAAAAAAAAAATAATTTCAAATAGAAAGAAATATAATAATTTATTATTATTATAAAATGGCAGTTATCAATAAGATTTTAGAATGATTATTACGATCAAGTGTTCTGAACGCTGCACTGATAGACCAAGAGCCTGCAGCAAAAAACTGGCCATTAATGTCTCAAACTGGATCTACCAAGCCCCCCCACAGCCTAATCCTAGATCCGCTACTGCCCTCCACTCCTGTCGACACGAAATAGTTGAGAGTTGTAAGTCACTAGGGCCTGGTTCTCGACGAGCTGTTGCGCCATAATATTTGTTGGGAACCTAAACATATAGATAAGTGTAAACTATTCTGATCATGTCCACCTTTTGGCTAATTTGACAGGATTACGTTATGTACATATATAATAATCTTAGATCTTAATTGTTTTTCAAAAGTTTTTTTTTTCCGAAGTATCTATGTATTAAATATAATGGAGAACTAGGTAAGCCAGTTTCAATTCTTAATTAATCCATAGGGCAAGTATTGGTTTCGCGTCAAAAACAAATTTAAGGTTTTAATAAAAACTAACATTACGATAATGGAAAGTTCCAAAAACAGATTTTCGTCAAGACGTCCGTCGTGTCGGCGTCGGTCTGTTTGTCTGTGCGTGCTGATGTTCTTCCAGCTAGAGCCTAAACGGTTTGAAGGATTTTCTTCAAATTTGGTGTGAATTGTTCTAATGTGATTCCCTATAGGACAAATTCGAACAACAACAACAACATGAACAGAAAACAAGACACCCAAAACATCTCTGCCATCTATTGTTCTCTTGTCTCATCATAACACAGTATTCTTTCAGTTTCTTTACTCCTTGTTTAAATTCCATAGACTAAACTTCGTTTGAAGTGGTTATTTCTTTACTTTTGTAAATAATATTACAATTATTAGATACAATAATTTTAAATGTCAGTTTAAATTTAAACACAGTTTTATTAAAGTGAGTGTATTTTGTATTGTTTCAATTATTGTTATTATAATGTAAACAATATATTTTTTCTTGTTGTCCAAATAAAGTTCCCCTGAAGAAGGCAGCAACCAGTAGCGGATCTAGGATTTGACTGTGGGGGGGGCTTGCAGTTTGGAGGTCCATTTTGAGACCTTAAGTAATAAAATTTGCTTGCCCCAAGATAAATTTTATAATTTCTAACAAATAATAGAGATCAGTTGAGGTTTAATGCAAGACCGTACTCAACTTCAGTCGAACTAAACTTCACGACAACGTGGCAAAACATAATTTTTTATGAAATTTAAGGAGCTATATCGCACTAAGCGGCAACTGAACTGCATACAAATTCATACGAATTCGTGTGAAGTGTAGTTCCGAATTCTGATGCAGTGCAGTTCCGGCGAGTGTGGTCTAACCTTTAAGGCTCAAGTATTTTTTTTCCTTTTCCTTTAATGATATCCGTTTTTTGTGTGCCTTTATATACGCTCCTGTTGCGCTTCAAAATGTTTTCAATACAAAGTACAATAACAATTATTCATAATTGCTGTAGCGGAGATAGAAGCAATTTCAAAGGCGCACAATAATTTTTAGCCATATATGCTTGAACCACGCGTACAAATTCGTTTATTTATATTATTTAAAAATTGATTTGGTACCTATATTATGTAGTTATATTTTTAAATTAGCTGTGGGTATGTTTTGAACTTCCCATTTTTGACAAGATTTGAAAACTGTTTTTAATTGGCTAGTTCAGAAAAATTATATTTAAGTGTTCGTACTGGCAAAAGCTCATGTATGTGCTTTGACACGGTATTAATCCTCTTAGATCTCATTTTTCCTGAATTATCCAAATCAGAGAGAAACTATTTTGTTCAAACTGACACTTTACGACATAAGACAAAGCTGCTCTAAGAAATAAGCCGCGGCCCAATTCTGCCAGCGTGAATGAATTTTCGTGTATACGCTGCATACACTTATACGCACGTCACTCTAGAGTCTAGAGGGATTGAAATATTCATTTGCTTTTGCATGATTTTCTGAGCGCGCACAGAGAAAACTCACGCTTTTGGAATTTGGTTCTTTACTATAGAATTTCTATATTTTGTATGTACAATTGCCTTGGACCTTTCAAATTTTGAAAACGTAGCCCCGAAAATTTTCTAAGCCCAGCCAATGCCATAAGAAACAATTCCTGTTGTATTTAACATACACTTAACTTGACATCCCGTTGTTCTCCAATGGTTTAAGCCTCAAATGCGTTTCTTTCGGTAAATTAGTTTTGTTTTTAGTATATACAGTTGGGGTATTTGACACGTTATTGTAAAGCCCCAACCATTTTTATCTCTTTTTACTTATCTCTTCAAGCCGTAGCCCCAACTTCGGACTTTGACAGTCCCTAGACTTGAGCCCCCAAAACTCTCTGCAATAAGGTTAGTTTTTAGGAAGTAAGTTGCTTAACCCTGGCTAGGTTTTTTGTCCAATATTCTCAGACCTTATTGCGCCAAAGCTGTTTTTTTCGTCCCAATTTTCTGGGTTTAATTTTTAGGGAAAGATTGTCGTTGCATTAAAAATATCCATATTCATAGCCTCCAAGTTTTTGTCCAATTCGCTTCAGGCTTTAGCCCCAATCTTAGGGCTTAGAAAAAAAAATTACATAACATGTATGCAAATAGTTCAGCCCCAACCACGTTATTTTGTCCATCAAATTTCATATCTTAACAATATTTTAGACGGAATATAAAATTCTACACGTTGTAATGTATTGCTTTCTATATTTCAAATTATTTTATGATTCGGCTGTGGGGGGGGCTTTAGCCCCTATAGCCACCCCCCTGGATCCGCTACTGGCAGCAACCCCTGCCGAAACGTCGGGAAAGCTAATGTAACTTAATTGTTTCATTGCAAAAACTACAGTGACCAAAAAAAGCCGACGGAAAGATTATTTTTAATCACTTCCAATCACAATTATTAATTCCAAATTGGTCAATAAATCATTTTTAGTACCTACATTATAGTTTTTAGCTACGGGAGCAAGTTCGTGCGATCCAGTCATGCATATTTTTTGTTGTTGCTTTGAAGTTCCCCAAAATGAATTAGAAAACAGAAAATAAGACGAAAGCACGATGAAATCAACCAAAACCCAATGACGAGATGTTCGGGGTTATCCCAACACAAGTAAAAATGGCAATTTTCTCGAAAAACACAAAAACTTTATTAACATTATTGGATTTTTTGAATAAAACCTGTTAAACAGTATTGTTAAAACTGGTCAAGAGATTACATGTACGAAGTTTAATCAAAATCGTTACAACCAATTTTGAGAAAACTTGATAAGACTGAAATCGTTGTATGGCAGTGGCAGCTACCCGTTCTAGATGAGCTAAATTAGAAATTTAGATTTTTCCTCTATACCAATTTTTTTTCATTTTCACCAAATAAAGCAAATAAATATATCTGTTTATTATCTCGTTCGATGTACATCATGACGCACAGACAAACGCACCCGCGGACGTCTTGACGAAAATCGCTTTTTTGGACTTCCCTATCATTGTAATGTTAGTTTTAATTAAAACCTCGAAATTTGTTTTTGCACGAAAGCAATACTTGCTATAGAGCTATTAAAAAATTGAGAGTGTTGTTATGAAAACAGCGGCAGTAGCTAGGATGGTCCTTATAAAGGTCATTGTCTTATTTTAAATGACGCACCCCCTAATTTGCTCCATCTTTGAAAATTCTTTACTTTGGTAATGATTGATACAAACAATTTAATTTTGGAACACATGTGGTCACTTTTGTCATATTTATTAAAATGTATCAGACAAAAATGTACAACAGTTATTTCCTTATAGACATTTAAACAACAATATTTTTTTAATTTAATTTCAACAGGAGCCGATTTTTCAATCATCAATTAAACTATCAAAGGAATAAATACTATAGCAACCAGGAACAAATTTTTATTTTAAACGAAGAATAAGACCTATTTGAGCATAAACTGACTATTGAAAAATTGGCCATAAAACATTTATTTAAAATTTGTAAAATTTGTTCTAATACATTTTTTTTAAACATGACAAAAGTGAAAACATGTGTGCCAAAATTAAATTTTCTTTAACAATTATTACCAAAGTTATGAATTTTTAAAGTTGGATGTACAAAAATACATGGGATTTCCCATATAAAACATCTTGGGGCGTGGTTAACGTTAATATAATGAGCTTAAATTTTACAGGATTTAATTAAAATTTATTTAGAGCGTAATTCAAAATAAGACAATGACTTTTATAAGGACCACCCCAGGCAGTACGGACTATTGTAAGTAGGTACATATGTAGGTGCACACATTTATATAAATATTTAAAGACTTTTGTAACCAATCAAAAAGGGTAATTTCCAACTCTATTTTCAAAAAACAAACCCTACCCTATTACTTTTTCATAATACATACGTACACTTAAAGGATTTAAATAAAATCAATACATTTTTGTCCATCAATTTTGGCAAATACATTTCTCATATAGGTATTTGTTTTGAACCCTTATGTGACTTACGTCGCACAAGATGTAGTTATATAAGGATTTATCAGACGATAAGTTTACCCCTTTTTATTCCCTCAACAGTCAACCCTTGAATCGAAAACACATAGCAGAATAAATAAACGGTAAATAATAGGTACATATGTATGGACGAGTATGTGGTCACATATGTGAATAAAATGAATTCCCAGCTTCGTAACTGCTGTCGAAAAAAAAGAGGGATAATAATAAATGTTGCCATTGGAAACGGAAACGAATAAAACACTTAGGAAAGGTTGCCGATTATACTACGTTGTCTATCGTATCGATATGAGGAATTTGTTGTGTCGATTTTTAAAATATCGACGCGTGTATTTGAAGGAAATCAATTTTGTAATCCCATGGAAAGCACAAATGTTACGAGGGTGCAAAAACAAAATGGGATGTAGCAGTCCTCATGGTACTTATTTTAATTTAGACTTTAAGCTGTAATACGGCTATACGCACTTTTATGTAGGCTCACACCCAACACATGTATGGAACATCAATCCTTTTAAGTACAAAAAACTCATTTTACACCCTGGTTTCTGGGATTCATAAAAATAAGAAAATTATTGTTTTTGCTTTGTTTTATTTCGAAGGAATGTGTTTAATGTGACCACAGTCACCATTTTTACGTGTGCAGGCATACCTACTCATTTGAATTGCACTTTGTTTAAAACAAAATATTTAAATCATATAAATAACTACGGTCTACTGTTCTGATTCTACGTTGTACCTATAATAGCATACAAACAAATTTGTTGACCTTCCCAGCCTAACATCATTATACTTGCGGGGGATCTAACAATATTTGCAATTAATTAAATACAACTCAAAATCCACTGCCAATTATGGCACTCTAGGCATATAATGACAACATACACTCTTCTCGTGTAGACTTTTGAATTTGAGCTCCAACTTTTTTTTGACTTTAATAAACAAAAATTGTTCAAACATTTATTTTACGATATTATACATACATACATAATTGTTTACAATCTTAACCTAATATTTTATATTGTAGTTGCTTATAATCTAAGAGCGGACAGCAAATTGATAACCAAAATATGAGTATGAGGGTTTGTAGGTGCATATATTAGTCCAGTCGAATCGTCATTTGACCTTGCGTTTATCGGCTCGGTCTGTTTTTTCTTATGAATCGATAGGGGCTTATAAGAAAAGCTTAATCCTAGATTTGCACTAGCTGACAATTTTTTTTACCAAAGTTATTCGAAAAAACGTACTTTTTGACTTTTTTTGGATTTTTGCAAATATCTTGGCTCCAGTACATTGCACAGTAAAAATTAAAATACGTTTTGTTTGTTATAAACTTATCTATAGCATTTAATGTTTAATTTTCTTTGTTTGAACAAATGAGTAAAAAGTTACCGTTAGATTTAGTAATTTTCTTTTGGCTATTAGACGGTTTTTCATTATTTTTTCAAAAAAAGCTTCGGTATATTTTGGTTAGTTTTTTTTTTTTTTTTGAAGATAATTTCTCGAATACTATCGATTAAAATAACTTTATTTAAAAATAAAATTCAAGAATGGGTTTCTAGGTTCGAGATAAGCTATAAAAGAATATTGTGGGTGTTACCATTGTTTTTCAATAGTGTTGTTTCTTCCTTAAGTCATTTTTTTACACAATTGCCCCTCCCATCTTAAAGGGGGTATATAGACCCCTCTTCCGGTTCCGGTATAATTGTCCTATTGTTATTTTGGCTCTGTCTACACGCTCCAGTGCTTTGATGCATTTATTTAAACCATTTTTCATTTGCCATTATACTGTTTGATAACACTACTTTTTATACTAATTTTTGTATCGCTAAATTTTGAATTGTTGTATTTTGGAAAACATTGGGTATACAGAGTTAGTTTTGGTCTCAAGTTGAAGTAAATTAAGGTTCTTTGAAATCGTGGACCAATGCTTTTATTTAAAATTAATTATTTAGGGCTTAAATCACCAATAACTGAAAAAAGCGCGAAAAAATCGTGGTTTTTCTGATTTTTGACCATGAAGCGGTTGCCGCGCCGCCGCTCGAGGTCGAAAACTTAGGTTGTTTACTAGGCCAATATCCTGAACAACTCGGCAAAAAATTAGAAATACCAGATTTGACGCATACGTGAATATACTATATAGTTACTGTACTATTTATTTATCATACAGAAAAGGTCTTTTTTTATGACTTGCCTTATTCATTCATATTTTCATTCATTCAGCTCTAGTTTGTCGTAGGGAGCTATTTTTGTTTGAGTTTTAAGAAATTATAAGCACTTAATTAATTATAAACTAAGCCGATTCACAAGCCTTTATCAAAATTATAACTCAAAAGTATTTGTTAAACAAAAAAAAAAAAAAAATGATAAAACTGACTAAAACTAACTGTTAATTTTTATTTATTTGTTAAGATAAATATTTATTTATTTAAACAATAGCGAATATTTTAATACTACATAAGAAGAAGATGAAGAAATTTAAATATTGAAATTACTTCTGTTTTAAGTGGAGTGAATGAATAAAATTCAATTAAAAAGTACAAGTGACCTCAACTCCAGAAATAATTGTGTTTCGCCCAAGGTATAACAGTGGGCTCTTCAGTCAGTCTGTTATACCCTACTATGACACAAATTTTGGTCGATGTTTACCGACTCTTATAAAAATCACAGCTAAAAGATACTGTGAATTTTATTATTCTAGTGGAATTTGTTTAAATTCGTGCACCCAGAAAATAAATACCCGTGGTCAGGTTTTTTTTATAATAAGAAGATGAAGAAATTTAAATATTAAAATATTGAAATAACTTCTGTTTTAAGTGGAATGAATGAATAAATTCAATTAAAAAGTACAAGTGACCTCAACTCCAGAAATAATTGTGTTTCGCCCAAGGTATAACAGTGGGCTCTTCAGTCAGTCTGTTATACCCTACTAAGACACAAATTTTGGTCGATGTTTACCGACTCTTATAAAAAATCACAGCAAAAAGATACTGTGAATTTTATTATTCTAGGGGAATTTGTTTAAATTCGTGCAGAAAATAAATATCCGTGGTCAGGTTTTTTTATAATAAGAAGATGAAGAAATTTAAATATCAAAATATTTAAATTACTTCTGTTTTAAGTGGAGTGAATGAATAAATTCACTTAAAAAGTACAAGTGACCTCAACTCCAGAAAAAAATTACGATTTTCGAATATCTTTGGTAAAAAAAGTTATCAGTTGGTGCAAATCTAGGGTGAAGCTTTTCTTGTAAGCCCCTATTGATTCAAGAAAAAGAAACAGACCGTGCCGATCAACGCAAGGTCAAGCTCTTTCGTACGACGCATGGTTCGACTGGACTTTGTATAGTGGTATCGGGGTTTGAAAAGCGATTTTCAAGTTATTTTGTCAGAGACCGTGATGCTCTGTCATTTTCTTTAAGTCAAAATGCAATCCGACCAATAGAACTCAAGACACCTTTTAAAGCGAACCTGAATCGATTTTTTTTTTTTTGGAGACTTTGTTTTGTTGATTTCTTGTGTTTTATACGAGTAGTTCTCAACAAAAAAGGCGATAAGGTCCACTTAAAAAGTTTATATCTTCAGTTCTTTTAGTCGGATTGCAAAGATTATGACGTTTTGACTTAAAGAAAATGAGAGAGCATTGCGGCATATATTTTTTAAATTGATTGAAGTGGGAATACCTCTTAAATATCTGCACTGGCTGCTGATGCAAACCAAGCTATTCAGGAACCGCGACATGCCAACATGAACAAGGGCGCAACTATTTTCAGAATCAACCACACATGCTATTCAGAGTATAAGAATCAGAATGGAAAAATATCGGGATTCCTCGATAGATTTGCATATTGTATTGGTTGAATTTGAAAAAGCATTCGATAGACAACCACGAGGTCTGATATGGGTTGCACTTAGGCAACGAGGAGTTCCGGAAGTCTACGTGTCTAAGTTAAAACAAAGGTAAGATACCCCGCAGGAATCACCGAAGAGTTCCCAATTAGAGTAGGTGTGCACCAGGGAAGCGTCTTGAGTCTTTTGCTCTTTATTATTTTGTCCTTGACTTTCTGCTTGAGGATAAGGTGACGGATCCCCAAGTGAATCAGTTATTCTTTGCTGACGATATAAGGCCATCATAAGTGAATATCCTGTATTCTTGCAACGAGCACTTGATGTATGGGTGGATGGTCTGGAGGGAAATGGATACCGCAATAGCGTGAAAAAAGGCCGAATACCTATGCTGTCCATTTTCTGATCCACACAGGCCTATTCCGGACATGTATTTGAATGGAACAGTGCTTCCAAAGTGCGAACAGTTTAAATATCTTGGATCAATGATCAATAGCAAAGAATCTTGTGATGACGACATCAAACATCGCGTAAGCGTAGGGTGGATAAAGTGGCGGGAAAACTCTGCCATCTTCTGTGACAGAAAAATGCCCCTAAGCTAGCATTACCATTTGAGAAAATGACAAAAGGGGGATTTTGAGTTTTATTTAGTGGGACAGCTGGGTTTCAGGGGGGATAAAATTTCAAAGTCCTCTAATTTCAATTTAAGAAATAAATACAAATATAAAATATAAATTTCTAAAAATCATTGCAACTTAATTTATAGTTATGTTTAAGAATCAGTTCTGCTTCAACTGATTCGACAAGTAAACTATTTTTGTCTTTTCGCCAGGTGTTAAACATAAGACTTGTTTTCAGTTGTAAACCCTTTCAAAGTTATGATGGAAGTATCCACAGATTTGCTTAAGAAAACAATTAAAAAAGTAAATATGAAAAAGAAAGTAGTTTTTGAATGGAAAAGTTGAAAAATTGAGAAAGTGTAAAAAAGGGGGACATTTGCGTCCCCCTTTATCATTTTCTGTGTTGGGGGACTAATTTCTTGATGATATGAAAAAGTGGGACTGTCCCCCCAAAAGGGGGACGAATGGTAACCCTACCCTAAGCTGAAAGGAAAGCTCTACACGGCAGTTGTTCGTCCAGCTCTTACATACGGTTCACAGTGTTGGACAATGTACAAGAAGTATGAGAGTAAATTGACGGCAGCTGAAATGAACATGCTTCTCAGCAGGAGGGACAAAGCGTGATCGAATAAGAAGCAAGAGAATCCGAGGAAGCTTTCACGTCAAAAATACCATCTTGGACAAAATACAGCACGACGAACTTAGCTGGTACTGTCATGTACAAAAAAGATGCCATGAGAACCCAGTTCAAAAGGCAATAACACAAGAAGTTCCAACACTATCGCGGAAGAAAGGCAGGCGCAAAAACTCCTGGATGGAGCAAATGCAACGACACCTGGATTTAGTTGGCCTAGACATGGAACAATCCAAAACCGGGAGGCCTGTCGACATTTTCTGAGGTCAACCCGGCGAACCCCACAAGTGGAACCCTAGATGAAGCAGTTGATTGGGAGAGTTGTGGTCCCCCTCGAGATCATGACAATCGCCGGTAAAATAAAGAAGAAGAAGATATATGTATGAATATCCGTTAAAATCTTGAGATCAGATACAAGTTTAACATATTTTCTGTACTTAGATAATCGTAACAAATATGAATAGTAATAGTTTATTCAAAATTAAAATAGGCAGCAAATATTCGAGCTTACACACTCATTGAAAATTCACATTCGTAGAAGTACTTTGTATTCAACTGGTCGAAGAAAGGGCAAAGTGTTAATTACCAGAAACTTGATTTAGAGCTACCAATTTCAAATATCAACTGCCAGAAGACATAACAATTACCACTTAAAACAGTCCCTGCTGCTGCTATGTACAATAAAATGCAATTTTATTCTTAAATGAAGTTCTTTATAATTATTTCAATACCTTTGAATGTTTTATTTAACCATGAGATCCAAAATGATTCAATTTAAGACTCCGTTCAATTTAAAAATGCTTTGAAGGCTGATAGGCTAAGAGCCGACACCAAATTTTGGGAGTGGATGTATAACAAAAATCTGAGTACGATAGGTATAATCCCTTCAATTATTTTTTTTTAAATACATCATGATGCTTTGTCATTTTCCCTTAGTCCAAACACCTTAATCTTGGTGATCCGACTAATAGATCTAAAGAGATAAGCTTTTTAAGGGATCCTTATCCGATTTTTCTTGGAGATTTATAGAACACAAAAAATCAACAAAACAAAGTATCAAAAAAGAAACCCGATTAGGGTTTTCGCCTAAAAAGCTTATATCTTGAGTTCTATAAGTCGGATCACCAAGATTTATTTTTAAAAAATTATTTTATTTTTACCTTCATATTCAGATTTTGGTTGTATGTACAATTGTACATCAATTCCCGAAATTTGCTGTCGGCTCTTGTACTATGAGCATGAAAATTATTTTTCTTCGCTTTAAATTTTACAAAACGTGACAGTCAATTTTACAATTTTGTGTATTTACCAGCAAATGCACTCACATTCAAAGTTATTAATTGTAATTATATATATTCATTGTATACCATGAAGAACAACATTTAATTAAAAAAAAAACATACTATTTGCTATGAACCACACGTTTCATTTAATATTTTTTTTTAAGATTTCCTAAGTCATAACAGTATGAAAATTACTGTCTCCATGTGCGTATTGCCTAATAAGACTAAAATCGTCGAAATTTTGTATCAAATTTGTATTAAAATTTTATAGGACATCAACAATACACTCAGAGCACTGCGAAAGTTGTATCGAAGACATGTTTCCAAATGTCCATCAAGTACTTCGAGTTCTGTAAATTTCGCCTGTGGCATTAACAGCAACACTGCAACGTAGGTATCAAATATAGGTATCTCAGATCTACATGTCTCATTAAATATCATGATTGACCACAGTCAAAGTATGATTACGGAGGAACGTCATCACACCGAAGACATCCAGAACTTGACCTTCGCACAAACTCTCGAGATTTCCTGAACATTCTGTAGATTGAGCAACTTCTACATACAGTCATCATATCCATTTGTTTTCAATAATATTATAGGATACTTAATAAGACGAGTTTATGTTCAATTCACTTTTACTAGCTCACCGTTAACTAAAAACCAACAATGAGCGCGAATATTGCGTTTCAATGTTTCCTACTTATAAGTTTGCCTACTTTAATAAGTGTAATTTTTTATATTCGTCATTATAGCGTATAACACGAAAACTATACAATGGATTTTTGTGGTTCTACCACCTACTTAAAATTCAAGCTTTGAAACGAGACCATTACCCCTTAATCATAAATGCTGTATCCATCGCGATTGGTGTGATAGACGTCGAAGCGGGGTGATTCCATTTTTTTTCTCGCAAGCATGGCTGCTGTTTCTAAGATAAATTCAAATAAACGGATATGTTATTCGCGAAAAAAGAACAAAACCTTAATTTAAAATAGTTGACAGTACAACATTCGGATTTAAGCTTACTACATGGCAGATACATTATCGAAATAAAACCATTTTCCTCCAATGCAATGCAATGTACCAATTGTACTAATGTATAACATTTTCAATCCGCTCCACTTAACTGCAACACCAAAATTACAGAAAATTTGATTCAGTTAAGCGGTTTCAATTATCTGAAGCAGTGACAACAGAAACTAGTGTTACCGTATATAATAAATTTCTAGTTTCAGATTTTTTCTGCTAAGCGGTGTGCAATTAAGCGGAGTCGAGTGTATATGGAAGTAAAAAAGTTTGTGGGATCAACAAAATTATACCTATGTTTTAAAAAATCGACGATAGTTACATTACCTGCTCTGAGTCTATTTTCAGGTTAAAATTACTAAAGACAAAAAAACTGACATTGCAGAAATGTTTCATCGGCATTCGCCCTAGAAAAAAACTTTTTTAAAATTACAAAAACATTTCAGAAATATTTTTAAATATTGTTTCCGAATTGTTTATTTTTTACAATATTTTATTTTTATTTACCTTTAAAACTGCTAAGTGCTCACGCTGCTGATTACAAATATAATTCCAACCCGTAAAATTCTTGTCATACGATTTCTTGCAGTATCAACGACTATATGTAAATAAGAAGTTTCTATTGCGGGTAGCAATGGCATAGTGGATAAAGTGTTTGACTGCTAACCTGGACGTGTGGGTTCGATCCCCAGCCTAAGTACCATTCTTTTCTATATTCCCTATCTTCAACTGGATGCCACCCGTGGAATTTAATGAGATAATTAACATCTAATTCTCAATCCACTATGCCAAAAAAATCTTTCCTTTCCTTCTATTCCTTCTAACTAGTGCCGTGCATTGCATTTAAAAGACCTGAGGTCTTATAGGCATAAAGTTAAAATTATTATATATAATATAACTATTAAAAAAATAGTTCAACTATAGGTAACTGCATTTACATAAATTGAGATCTTTGAAATAAATCGTTTCGTTCGTTGTTTTTTTTTAGATATCGAATCAATCAAATATACCTATGAACAAAAAATAAATCACTCCATGGTTACATTTTTTTGCAGGGGATAAAATTAAATTAAATTAGGTGGTGCAACGGCTCATGAAGAACCAGGGCCTAGTGACTAACAACTCGCAACCATTCCTGTGTGCGCCTTTCGAAAGGAATGGAAGGGACCTAACATTTTATGCCGAATCCGAACGGCTAGACGAGAAGCACTTATTCATGACAAGTGATACTCTTGGAGGATTTGTCAATTCCTCGCAAGAGGCAGTAGCCCGTAAAAAAAAACTTTTTAATTTTTAGGTGGACGGGGCTGGGAAGTGAACCCAGACCTCCAGCGTGACAGTCGATCGCACTAACCATTACGCTACGGGCTGCTACCAGGGGACAATAACTATAAACTTTGTCTTTCTATCTCATGAAACAATGCACTTAGTAGCTTAATTAACGGATTTTATAAATGTTAGAAATCTTTTTTAAATAGTTCTATGACATTAGAAATGACTTAACAGAAGGTACGTTGTATGTAGTGCCAGTATGGTAACGTGGGTAGATATTTAGCAAACTAGCTCTGAAAAGCGGTACCAATTTACCCAACAATAAAAAGGGAGAACATGAGAAATGCATTTCAATTTTTAGCCGGGTCGACTATTCAGCGTGCACGAACGAAGTTTGATCATTTTCAATTTAACTCATTACAATTTATTGAAATCGAATGTGCATGTTAATGATCTTGTTCAATGTTCAATGTTCATGTCCATGTCCAGGAGCTGATTTACGCTTTAATGTGAGTCTGAGTATAAATGGACTTCGACACTTGAGTTATAAGTAATGCGATTACCCTCATAAAATGCCAAAATGCATCAAAGGAAGCGATAATCTAAACAAGCCCTTTTATATACTTTTGATAAAAGTGCAAATGTATTGTGCAATACAAGGAATACTAACTATGAGCGTAAATTGATGATATGGTGGTACTTTTAAGATTATTTATGGTCTAACTAATCAATGAAATCACTTTCTTGTGGTAAACGGTATCATCTTGTTTCCAAGAAGATTTTGAAGTTTACCTAAGGGGCCGGTTTTAGCGATCAGGAAAACGCAACAGTAAAAACATTTCTTTTTGATAATTTTATTTGTTAAGATACGATTTGGAATATAAAAAGGGTACAAATCAATAAACAATTACCTAAAATAATTTATTCATAAAAAAAAAATATTTGAAACAAATATTAGTGTCTAAAAAAAGCATTTTTTATTTTTCCTGATGTAAATTCCGTACGGAAAAAAATTCTGTACGGAATTTACATCGGGAAAATTAGAAAATGCTTTTTTTTATAAACAAATACTTGTTTCAAATAGTTTCGTATCTTAAAAAATAAAATTTTCAAAAAGAAATTTTTTTACTGATGCGTTTTCCTGATTGCTATAACCGTCCCCTATATTGTTATCCTGCATTCCAGTGGAAGGTTGTACGGCTATTTAAAAAAAAGGCGACTTCCATAAGAGAATCCGTCCGGAAGCATATAAAAATATGTTGAAATTTGAAAGTGATTCTACAATATCTTTTTTACGGGTGGTTTCATAACCTTGACATTTTCAGAGAAGGTGGCTAGATATTATTATTTTTGATTTTTAATTCGAAGCTATTTACAGTATTTCGGCAATCTCTATACATTGACTCATTATTCTGGAGTGCGTTTATCAATTCATTTGTTTACCAATATCAATAAAAAATAATTATTTGTACTTGTTGATATATACTAACGTAACTATCGATATTATAAATTAATCGGAGAACCGGAACAAATCAAGCAAAATTGTGTGGCTTGTTCATTGTGCAGTGGTAACCATTATTCACCAGTGGGAAAGCTCCGTTAACTTAATTAAAAATACATAATAATTAGGGTTGGGCAAAAACGTGATTGACTCATTAATTTAATTTTTGATGTTGTTTATTCTAAAGTTGCTGAAAAGGTAAACAATTAATAAAAAGAAATTATTCACGATTATTGGTGAAAACTCCTATAAATACGTTGTTAGTAGTTTCATTAGACTTCAATCACATTTTTCCCAAAAAAATCGATTTTCATTAAAAAAAAATTATTGAAATGGAAAAAACGCTTAAAATGCGTTTTTTCCCATATCATTTGAACCTCATGGCAGGGATTGTTTTAAGAAAAAATTAGAACTACCAACAAATCATTACTAAACCAAATTATACAGAAAATGTTCGTTTCGATTTAAATTGTTTTTGCGTAGACGCAGCCCATTTATTGGTTGGCTATTTACTGGCTGAACACATTAAAGTGCTGCAACAAGAACTGCAGCTGCAAGAAGAAAAAATATCGTACGCGCTATTTTCTATGTGCACACAATGCAGCAGTACAGCTTGATCATTTTTGTTAATAAATTCCAAAATACATGCCTCGTATTTAATGCTTAATAATTTTTTCACATTCATACACTGTTTGTATAGCCTAATACAACACAAAAACGCTGAAAACAGAAATAATTTTTTTTCCTCGCGGTAGATTCTTTTTTTTTCCTATTGAGGAAAGCGTGCAGCAAAAGTTAAAAGTTGGCCAACTTGTGCGATACGGTGCGATGATGCGATAGCAGCTGCGTCGCACTGTGTTCGCAACATTGAATTTGTGTGTATTCAGTATTTTGACAAATACTGCAGCACGGATTGCAAATGCAGCTAAGTCATCCTTGTGTTCAGCCAGTTAATCGACACATTCTTAATTTTGTTGTTCTTAACAAGGATAATTTTACCGCGCTATCTGAAATACTTTTCAATAAAACGCGCTTAGCATTTAAGCGCTTAAAAAGATTTAGTCGAAAATATGACTAAAAAAGTTCCAAATACGGCCGAGAATAATAAGGTAAAAAGGTATCTACCTATATAAAAAAAATGATTTCATTAATATAAGTTGCCAAACAATTTTAAATAAAATTGGAACCGACAGTAATAACTATTTGACTCGCTATCAAGGTAAAATGTTATCTATACTACACATTACTCCTAGCAACAACTTTATATAAAAACCAATTTATCATATTTTTTCAATTTTCATATAAAACAATAGTTTCCACACCATAATTCAACAACAACACCTGTATAGTTTGTTGCTACAACAAACAATAGAATTCCAACTGCCAAAGCACCTTTCACATCAATTCAATTCATCAATTCTGACAGTTACCGCGAGGATGCCCACAAAATTCACAAGACGCAACCACAAATTTATTACTCCATCTGCTCCCAATGCAAGTGATTTGAGTAAAATTCCTCCCATCTAAAAAAAACAAAGAAGCGTGTCAAGAAATGTAAAAGGACTAATATATATAAATGTTATCCCTTCTAAATGTCTTAGCACACCCTTTGACAATAATTTTCATTCAGAGTTTAGCCAGATGTGGTAATCTTATCCATGCATTTAAGTATCCTATTGCCGCCCTTTAATGACGACTTACTTAACCCTTAATGATCGTTCGGTTTAGCGCCGTCGATCATCTTGCTATATGTAGGTTTATTATTGTTTGTTTTTTTTTGTTGGTATCATCAAGAAAAAAGAAGGGATATTCTTGGTTCCTGGTTCTTCTTCTTTGAAGATGTAAACCCCTTTTTTTAATTGGCTTCTCCTAATTTCATTTACTTATTTCTTGGAGTTCCCTATATGCCGGAGAATAATTATGTCTACGGGCACAGCACGTTCCTTTGATCGTGTGACTGATAGGTGAGTTGATGGGTTAATTTGGGGGAACTCATACCGTTTTTTGTTTTGTGGAAAAAAAGAGAAAATATATCACGGTTAACGGATTGAAAATAGGTTTTCGAAGAAGCACGCGCCATATGTTAGAATCACTTTCGTTGTAGATCGTGTTAATCGATTGGAGCGAGTCCTTCCGAGAAGAGTTTTAGTTAAATTATTTGTGTGTCTATAAATATTTTTTTAAAGCTGTAGTTCCCCATTCCAGATGTGACACCTGTTCTGTTGTAAGGTCTCAGGTGAACAAAGAAGATAAGTGGGTTCGCAGCTTTTAAAATAACAAATAGTTTCGTGTCCGCCACATCACGTCATATAAAAACAGTTGTAAATGCTTTTTAAATGAACCTGTTCAAAAAAAATGACGAGACCGATACGAGACGAGACTGCTTTTAAGCATTTGACGAGTCTCTTCGGTCTCGGCAAAAAAAATGCATTTAAGAAAAACTAATAAATTGAAAAATCCAATTCCATTTAAATGGTGTTTGTTATAAACCCTTTCGGTACGGATGTGGTACAAGACAAAGAACATTTATATGGACTTGTACCACATCCGTACCGAAAAGGTTAAGGTAAAGGCGTCTGCTTCAAAAACAAATGGAATCATTTATTTTCAATTCAATTCATATTTGTACCCAATTTGAAGCAAATTGTTCAACTCGTTCTGCTCGATGTAAAGTGGGCATCAAAGGGAATGTTTGTATGGAGTTATCATGTTAATTCTTTTGCAAATATTCCAACTATATGGGGACAAACTATATTTAAACGTATCGAGAATATTATAGTCACCAGGTTTCCCTGAAATCGAATTTTCCGTAGCTAAACATCGAGAATATTTCTTTCTAATAGTCAACAGATTGCCTGAAATCGTATTTTTTTGGAGACGAGACTGAGATGAGACCGCGACGAGACTAAGATGAGAGAAAGCCGAGACCAGGACGAGACTGCAAAATTAGACGAAACTTATTTGTAAGAGACTGAGATGAGACTGAAAATTTTCGATTTCAAGGAGACGAGGCGAGACTTACAAAAGTGCCAACGAGTTTCGTCTCGTGGCCAGCCCTAGTTCTACGTTTCATAAAGCTGTTCGGAACAGTTCAGTGTATAGTATATTTTCTGCATCTTCTTTGAGAAAAAAGCAAAAGTGATTGAGAAGTTTCAAAGCGTTGATTTGTTTGTTTGTTAGTTCTGACATAGCGTAAACATTTCAAGTCTCTAGCATCTAGCTCATGGAAAATTATAAAATTGATTGAAAAATTTGTATATCATTAACAAAACATGGACAGAAGAGAATACTTGGTTAATCAAAAGTTTTAAGAAAATTTTATTTTAGACAAGCAACCAATTCCGTGCCAACCGCTAGACATTCTTACAGAACTAACATTGCTTTTCACAAAGTAGGTACAATTGGTTCTAAATTTTGTACATTTACTCTTTACTCTCCAATAACTGTTTTGCATTTAAAATTCCAAAATTGTTATTGTATTGTTATTGTGATTATTTTTAAGCAGATATGCAAGCAAAGATGAAGGGACAAAAAAAAACAGAGCTAATGACTCACAAATTCGCAATAACCACGTAAGTATTACGTTTTGTCATGCATTTTTGTTTGTATTTTTCCATTGAATTCGACACTTAAAGTACAAACTTAACAAATGTATAATTTTCTCTATGGGTTACAATGATGATACTTGCTCTTTACTGATGTCCAACTCAATTTAGTCAAATATCTACAAATCATAATCACGGGCAATAGAGGGTTAAGATTTTCATGTTGAATTATTTTTGATGTCGCCTTAATCAAAGCACCGAAGCACTTTTCGTTTGCTTAATGAAACTCCGCCTCAAGTTGTCTATCAAATCTTTTGGTCGTCTGAGCTGTGTCTCAATTGAGTTTAGACATACAATAGAATTTCGGCAACCAAAAGTGATTCTTCCGTTCTGTCAGAGAGACTATCCAATTCACTGTGCGTCACACAATCGCCTTAATAATGTCGCGCCTACATCACTTGAGATTGAAGAAGCTGTATACCGTGGTTGACATGGTTATATTAGAAAATAATGTGGGAACATTATCCAAGATATGTTTTTCAATTGACGGCCAAACAATAGGATGTGTATGGAATAACGCTGAAAGCAGCAAGCAAGAGTTTTTGACGATGTTGGGACAGTGTTATAGTTTAAGAAACTATTATCCAGAACTCGTTCTAGGACTTTTACTTATCAAAATATTAAAAAAAATATATGAAAGAACTAGAAAGAATTCGACTAAACGGTCGTTTCAGCAATCGGTTGATTATCATCAGCTTAATTTTTTCATTATTCTACTCAGATGTTGGTTTATTTTTGTTTTCTTTTATTTATTTCGAAAGGTAAAAGAACCATCTGATTTTCAGTGTTTTACTTAATTTCATAAGAACATTGAAAACGAAAATAGCACCTAATGAAAACTTATTTTTTAAAAAATGTTCATTAAAAAAACTTCATTTAAAATTAAAATAAAAGAAATTTGACCTATAGCCTACAAAAATTATAATTATTTATCTATAACGATACAAAGGTCACTAAAACCATAATATATAAAATAAGACATTTCTAGCTTTACAAAAAATAGGTATAAGAGGGTATTGTAAATGTTAGCGTTTTTTTTTTTTATTTTTTGTTTTTGGGAACATGGGAACACAAACTCCCACTCTAAAAACATTTTTTTATTATCTAGACCCAACCTACACGTTATATCTTTTTGTCACACATTTTGCGAATCACCCTGTATACATTATTTACATAGTTCTGCAGATTTGTTGACTTTCAAAGCTACAAAAGCGAACCTCTACCCGCTCTCTAGTCTGAAGGTGTAAGTGGTGGTCCTGGACTGGGGATTTCGGGAGTATTTCATCATCTTCCTCTTAAATTTATAATCTAGAAATGCATGATTTCTTGCATTTATGTATTTATTCATTTTGGGTCATCTTTGACTGGACTAAAATTTATTTGTTTAGGACCAGTTTTCAAAGCTATCCCCAAAATAAACTAACTTAGAATCTTTTTGAAGGTCTGCACATAAACTTTGTGACCACAGCAACAGTCTGATCGGATACAAAAATAAATTTGAAATTTTATCACTCATCCTGATAGTCCGGTCAGGAAACCGAAACCCGTGTGTTTTTTGGGGAGAAGTTTTTTTTATGATTGAAATTTATTTATGACTTGATTTGGGTGAAATTTAGCTGGGGAGTCATGTCTGCAATTTTGGCGTTTAGCCGCAATTTTGAAAATGGCGCCCAAAGTTCCTAATAGGAGAAAATTGTCAAACTACTTAGAGAATTAAGTTTGTGTTTAAGGTGTCGTTGTGTTGGTCTGACAAAAAGACCATGACCCGCACCCCCCATTTAATATTTATTTTGATAAATCATTTTCTATACAATTTTTTCTCTTTTAAAATCGCTACAAAAGTGACTAAAAAAATTAAATAAATACTGTAACGATAATTTACGATAGTTTAGGGTTCCAAGTATGTGTATTTGCGCCACCTTAAATGTCTAACTTTGTCCACAGCATTGATGCAAACATTTCGCGGTGCACTTATTTAACATTACCTCTCATGCCGAACCTATCAGACCGATTTGAATATGGTTTCAATATTTCATTTTGTAATTCCCTAGATTATCTGATTCCACATTTACAGCAGAATTGGACCATATTTTATCTGTAAGTTTAGCGCTTCAAAACTACTCTGTTTTTTACAGTTTTTTTCTGACGTCAACGCTGTATAGCACCAAAAATATAACACCAGAAAGTTTTAAATAAATGTCTTCTGGTGGAGAATTTTATAACAAACAAATTGAGTTACAAAGTTTTTTTTCCTAAGATGTTTCCAAAGTTATATAGGAAAAGAACAAAACATAGAGAGTGAATAATGCACTTTCTGAGAAACCTCATATTTTCGTTGATTATATTATTTCTGATCGAATACCACAAAAATCTAAGATACAATATGTTACATACATGCAAAAATCTAATTTGCCTGGACTAAGGAAAAAAAACATTGCAACTAAATTTGTTTGTTATAAAATTCTCCACAAGAAGACATTTATTTAAAACTTTCTGGTGTTATATTTTTGGTGCTATACAGCGTTGACGTCAGAAAAAAGCTGTACAAAACAGAGTAGTTTTGAAGTGCTAAACTTACAGATAAAAAATGGTCCAATTCTGCTGTAAATGTGGAATCAGATACTCTAGAGAATTGCAAAATGAAATATTGAAACCATATTCAAATCGGTCTGATAGGTTCGGCATGAGAGTTAATGTTACATAAGTGCACCGCGAAATGTTTGCATCAATGCTGTGGTCAAAGTTAGACATTTAAGCTGGCGCAAATTTTTGTACACATACTTTGTACACATACCCTTAACTATCGTAAAGTATCGTTATAGTATTTGTTTAATTTTTTTAGTCACTTTTGTAGCGATTTTAAAAGAGCAAAAATTGTATGAAAAATGCTTTATTAAAATAAATATTTAGTGGGGTGGTGCGGGTCATGGTATTTTTGTCAGACCAACACAACGACACCTTAAACACAAACTAAATTGTCTAAGTAGTTCGACAGTTTTCTCATATTAGGAACGTTGGGCGCCATTTTCAAAATTGCGGCTAAACGCCAAAATTTCAGAAATGACTCCCAGGCTAAATTTCACCTAAATCTATCACAAATAAATTTCAATCATACAAAAAACTTCCCCCCAAAAAACACACGGGTTTTGGTTTCCTACCGGACTATGATGGATGAGTTATACAGAACGACCAAAATTGTCATTGTGGAATTATTGCAGACAATAGGCGGTTTTTCAATCGTGTAGTTGGTTAAATGAACTTTACTGTTCATGTAGTAGATTCAATAAATTTTGAAAAGTTTTCTTTTGTTAATATTGTCAATATTAAATATGAAACACCCTACATGCTTGTCAAAAGTCAGGAACAAAAATTATTATTAAATTTGTGAGATGTTTAACCACTCACATCGCATTCCATTGAATACTACATTGATACACAAACACAACACATCACCGAATCAAACTAAGGGTACAAGCTTGAAGAAAAGGGAATGCGGTTCTAATTAGATGATCGTTAGACACTTTGGGGAACAACTTCTATACTTCCTATTAAACGTATATGGGGATAATACTAAAGGAACGTGAAGAAAGTACGAAGTCCACCAATTGCAGACATGAATTATGTGTGAAACGTTTGAATGAAAGCAAAAACTGCAAGACATATTGAATTTTAAGTGAAGTTGGTTTTAATTAACAGCTCAGATAAATTAACTTGTTATTTGTTATTATAGAGGTCTTGAATTCCTGTTATATGGAAGAGCTGCTGTTGAATTAGATTTGGACAGGCGGACATGAGGTGAAATTTATTTATGGCATTTGAATGTTTGTGGGAATAAAATGTTACAAATTAGGATGAAGTGAGGGAAGTAAGGGCGATATTTATACAAATGAGATTTAAATTGGCATCTCTATCTACAAACATATATGGGAAAGCTAAAATGTATTAAAAAATAGACACGTTTTGATTTATCTTATTGGAATTATGTATTTCAATATTATAATAATGGCATAAGATAAATTAAAATATTTTTCTTGGAAAGGATTTTCTTGCACGTTGCTGGATCATTTTAATTCTTTGTATTTAATTTAAATTTAATTGAGGGGAGTTATTTTATTTCGTGTTTCTATAAATGAAATTTCAGTATAAAACCGGAATTGGATCACCCAAAATGATAAGGAAGGCACTAGACACTATAGGAGAACATTGGAGAGGTAGACTTTAAATATTGAAATCCTGGAAGTAGTCGATGTTTTTGAGTATTTGTTGGACCATTTCTTCACAAATGTACTAAGCCAGCCTGAGCCTAGTATCTACCCAGTCTAGCTAGACCCAAGTAAAGTAAGTTCGGGTAATGTAGAGTACTCATACCCATATCTTGGTTTCAGCAATATTTTGGAAAATAAATATGGCAATAGCATTCAATTTTACTTTTTGCTTAATTTTACTCAAGGAAAATTAATCATTAAGACAATTTTCGGACTATCAAATGTTCCACATCTGATCTTTTAAAAATAAGACCTCATACCTGTTTCCCTATTTTCCTAACTCTCGCATTGTGTTTAGAAGTTTAGGTGTAGCAAAATCCTGTTGAGTTTAATAAGAAAAGAAATCAGATGGTTAATGTGGAGTAATACCCCAATCTTTGAACTCCAAATTAACTGAAAGGTATTCTGCATTATTTATATAAACTTCAAGAAAAAGATAAAAATCACCTTAAGTTATGATAAAAAAAACGCAAAATATAAAACCGGAAAAAGAAACAGCTACCACAATAGGGCCTCAACATTAAAAGACTGTACACATGAGAGCGACCGACGCGACGAATGAATGAACAAATGGAATTTAAAACATTAATAAACCTAAATCCTTTACAAAATCTAGACAAAATGGATGAAATATAATAAAGGATTATTTTAAGATACTTAGATTTTTATTTTAATTGCTAAAGCAAGAGAGTTTTAAGAAAACAATTTGTTTGTCGCGAATAGCCGCAATTTATTAGGACCAATTTATTTTCTCAAATTTCTGATAAGCATATAAAAATTCAGATTTTATAATTTTAAAATTAATCTTAAATCGAATTCTACCATTTTGACTAGATTTTGTGTATTATATGTGAATGGTCCTTAACTGATATCAACTTTTTACTGGGATCAAAAATAATAATCGGCCTCACAAAAATAAGACACCGTCCTCCACAATGACTTCAGCTCGTGAGCAGCTTGATGCAAAGAAAGACTCGGTTTTCTGCTTAAGAGAACTAACTAAGTAGATAACAATAAACAAACTCCTATCTTTTTTAGGAAAACGATACATTCAGGAGTGCACATTATACTCCACATTAACAGAACTTTGGTTTACTCTACTACTACCTCTGTTATTCGGTACTATCAAAAAGTTAGCATCTATGTTCAAAACGTGTTATAAGAACTAAATACGTCTCTGATCGTGGATTTGTTATAACCATATTGATGAGGAAATAGGAAGAATTCATGAACCGTGTCGTCACTACAGGGAAGGAGGTGTAGTGATGTGAGGTGCTATATCCTGTTATGGAAAGATAAACTTGGTAGTTCAAAGTACCATGTTGAACGGTTCCCAGTCATCTTGGTACTACAAAGCGTTGCTAGAATGAGCGTTTCCGCAAGCCCACGCCGCTTTTCATACAGCTTGAATTTTATCCTCAATTTCATTCATGTTTTCACAGGGTCATTTATTACTTGCTTCTTCACATCAAACAATGTAGATATATTTTTTTTTTTTTTTTCAAAATATTTATTATAAAAAATTATTTTTATGAAAAAGATAAACCCGCTGTTATCCATTTTTATTACGCACGCATAGCAAACAAACCGCATAATTTATTATTGTAAAGGCCATATATTTTAGACTTCACCCTTCGCCATTAAAAGATACCTTCTTATTCACAAGATTAGTTAACGCATAATTTCAAATATTATGTAGTAATTGTTCGAGTAGAGCTAAAAACCCCAAGGAATAAAACAAAAACAAAACTACCCTTTAATTTCACCGCATATCTTTCTATGCTATTGCTGTCATATTATTATTAAATCTATTTATTCAACTCTTCAAAAACCATGGAAAACAAAACTTTCATGGTAAGCCTTCACCTTAAACATATAACGTGAGTATGCACAAAAAATGGTCACGACTGGATCGCACAAACTTGCTCTCGTAGCTAAGAACTTTAACGTATAGCTAGGAATTGATGATAAATGTACACGTGTATTGGTTCCACAATATTATGATATCATAAAAAAAAAGGTTAAACAAAATTAAAAATATATTATTACTATAAATAACTTTTAATTTGCTATTTTAATGGCTAAAAAAGTTAGAGCTCAAAACTAAGTATGCCATCTGGATTTGTTTGATAAATATGAATTTACGACAAAAAAAAAAAATAAAAAATTGTTAGAGCGGTTTTTTTTTAAATTAATGTTTTATATATGTATAAAATTGTTTGCACATTTTCAAAAATAAAATCTGGTATGCCAAATTTTAGTATTAAAAGCAATACAGTTTTACACAAAATTTAAAAAAAAATTCTTTTTAAAGATATCTACATATTAAATTTTCAAAAAATATATAATAATATAATAATAATATATATAATAATAATATATATTAATAAATATATATTAATAATGTATATAATATAATATTTTTTTAAAAACCCAAACATTTTTTTTCAAAAAATTGTATAAGTATGCAAAATTGAATTGTAAAGGACCTCTTAAATAAAAAAATCAGTTGAAAGCAATGTAGCCGTTAGCGAGAAATTTTAAAACCAAAAAATCGTTTCTATGACAGGTACCGCTAATAACCGTTATAAATAAGTTTTTTCTACCAAAATATTTATTAGAGTAAAAATAGTACCTCGTATTTTTTTTAAATCGTTATAGTAGTTTTTGAAATAAATCAATTTTTGTATTGGTTGTATGGCAGGTACCGTTATTTTTTGAGCTAAGAAAATTTCAAATCAAGTCCAAAGTTTGAAGAAAATCGCTTTCAGTGGTGTAGGCTGCAGGTCGAGGTACAGACAGAGAGACTAACTGACAGACAGACGGACAGACTGACAGATAGACAGACAGAATTGCGGGATCTACTTTTATCGGATTCTATATCATCGTAATGTTATGGAAAATTATTATCTCGAATTCGATTTTTTGCACGAATCCTAAACATGCCCTATACTTCGTATAACGCAAGTAAAAACATGTCGCACGAACTTGCTTTTTTTCAGTTGGCTCTCCCAAACCAAAGCGAAAGCGAAGCGAAATAGCCGCAACGATAGAAAACATGAGGGATCCACATACACAATGATAAACAACAACCCAAAATGGCCGTCAGCGAAAATCAACTGCAGTAATGTGTTCAATATGTTTGTTAATTAATTTTGAGCACTAAAGAAATTGAATCAACCAGTTTTCAAATATTTTATTAAAACAAAAAAAAGGGTCGTTTCTTCTCCTTGCAAGAACCAGCGAGACATTATATTATGTAGGTATCTCAGTTTAAAGAAATCTATAATCAAATAAGTAGTATGTATTATTCATTATTCTATATATGTGAGGGTCACTTAGCCGATCTGCAACATTCTATTTTTGTTTCAGGGCTTTAAGGGTTCAAACTGGGGAAAAATCCTGGAAAAGACAGACGGATTTCAAGTCGAGACTTATGAACGTCTTATCATCGAATTCATTGCCGCAAATGGTACAATGCGTAACAAAGAACCTTACATATTTATAGGTTTTGACTTATGACGATGACCGAACTCAGGACCCAGGGAGATCTCATCGAGCTATGTCACGGTGCAATAAGTAAATAGCTTCCCCGAAATGTTTTCCCGGAAAGTGGATGCGATATTGTTTGATTTCTTCAACCCTGTTCTGGATCATCAGACAGCCCTGGTGCATTAGGTAGAAATTAACACACAATGCCACAAAAACAGATCTGTCCATTTCCAACCAAGGGCGTTAATGAAAATGAAATTGATATTATCGGAAGCTCCCAGATGGGTGTACCGTTTCGCCCAGGTTCGTTAAATGAATAACAGGCAAAACTTTTTCTTTTTGTAGGAAATGAGCACACAAATGTAGAGATAAATGCCAATAACCGATTCGGGGCTTGTTATTTTTCTTCCTTCCCTAGTCGCATAAGTATAATTTTCCAATACGGATATATAGCCAATAGGTTCATACTTCATACCAAGTACACAAGTGCAGGAAATAATACATGCATAAGAGTTTCAGTTGTTCTATCATACTAATTTCGAAATGTTAAGTAAGTCAATTTAAAGTTTAACTGGGACGAGTCTTAATAAAGTCTTAAAATTTTTTTTTTTTAAACCCTGTATCATACCTTTGCTGGATTTTTTCATCTACCCATTGTCTGTAAAAAAGAAAGTACGCTGTCGTGTTCAAGTTTGTATAGACAAACTCTTCATGCTAACACCCGCATAGACGAGTGCCACTGCAATGTCATTTGGGAGGTGTGCCAGTACATTCAGAATTAACCCCTTTAATAAGGCAAACCGAGGTTGTTATATTTTCATTGTACCTATCTACATATTTTTATATTCTTAGCCAGAGGTTTGGGGAACGGGTGGTTGTCTATACAAAAAGGTTAAATGCTAGTCTTTTTATAGTTAAATGACTGTCACCCAACTCATATTTTCCGTAGTTTATTAAAGACTTTTCCGTTATATGTTCCATAAAATGTACATGGTAAACTATACAATCGCGTGCCGTTGTCCTGTGAAAGTCTGTGCATGCTATGAAAGAAAAAAAAATAACAAAAAACACCTGAAAATTACCATATTGTACCAGAACACAGCCGAAAAGTTTGGCTTGCACAAAGGGTTCTTTGTTAGATGGCTGTCATTTAGATTGTGTGTGTTTTGTTTTTTGTATTCAATTCAAGCAAAAAGGGTTGAGGCAAATTATTTTGGGGTGACTGAATCAATAATTTTAATATTATTTCTATTGCAGTAGTACCTAAGGGTTTAAATGTACCTACCTATAATTTCAGCAAATAGGAGCACCGGAAAGTTTAGGGATGAAACTGTAATGCGCAGATTCTCTTGATAAAGTGATGAAGGGTTAATTGAGAAAAGGGTTAAAAAAACCTAAACGCCATTTTGAGGGTAACAAACTATATACACGTTTTTAGTTTTTATGGAGTGTTTACTAAAAAACATCATTTTAGTTGGCTTTATATATTACTTACTTACTTAGATCCTCGGACCTATTACGTCCGTGATGTTTCCCTTACGGGACATAGGGCCTCCACTACACCTACGCGCCATCGTGTACGATTTCTTGAAATATATTTCAGCTCTCTCCAACTTTTCCCCAGTCGTGCCGATTCCTGTTCGACCGTTCTTCGCCATGTATTTCTAGGCCGGCCCACTTGTCTTCCCTCCTGTGTGAGCGGGTTCCACTGCATTGCTTGAGATGCAATGCACCGATCACCTTTTCGAAGCGTATGGCCAATCCACTGCCACTTTCTTCTTCGTATAATGGAGTCTATGGGCTCCTGACCCGTTCTCGCATGAAGTTCGGCATTGGAGATACGGTTGGGCCAGAAAATCCTCAAGATGTTTCGTAGACATCTATTAACGAAGGTTTGCAGCATTCTAGTGACAGTGTCAGTGACTTTCCAAGTGCTGCAGCCGTAAAGCAGAACGGATTCAACATTGGAGCGGAACAGTCGTAACTTGGTCTTTAAGCTAAAAGAGTTGTTTCTCCATATTTTGGTCAGCATTCCGAACGCAGCCTTTGCTTTTCTGGTTCGGCTGTTTACGTCCAGTTCAGTTCCGCCACCCGTAGAGACAATACTCCCAAGATATTGGAAATCCTCTACCATCTCTACCGGTTGTCCAGAAATATTTACTTGGATTGATGAGGAAGTTCCAAGGCTGCTCCTTTTAGTTTTTGCCGAGTTGATCTTAAGCCCTACGATTTCTGCTTCTCTCTCCACCCTTGTTGCCATTTGATGGAGATCCATGATCCTAAGAGAGAGTAAGCATACGTCGTCCGCGTAGTGCAGATGTTTGAGGTGAGATTGCAGAGTCCACTGAACTCCTCCATTTCCACTTGACAAAGCTGCGTGCAGTACGTCACTTATCACCAACAGGAACAATATTGGTAACAGTATACAGCCTTGCCTAACTCCACTTTGGATTTCAAACTCCTCTGACAGCCTACCTTTGTGCAAAACACTTGGATCCATCATATGTAGCATTGATAATAGCAATCAATTTATCTGGGATGCCCCTCCTGCGCAAAGCAAGCCAAATAAATTCTCTATTGACACTGTCGAACGCCTTTTCAAAATCGATGAACAGCAGGTGAAGTGGTGATCGATATTCAATGCACTGTTCGATGATGATCCGCAAGGTGTTGATGTGATCCACACAGGAAGATCCAGTGCGAAAACCTGCTTGTTCGGCGTCGTGTGTCTTCGAGGTGGTCTTTAATTCGGTCCAAAACTATCCTTGTTATTATCTTGGCTACTGCAGGCAGAACGCATATTCCTCTCCAGTTTTCGCACTGTGTGAGATCTCCTTTCTTTGGGAGCTTGACAATCATTCCTTTTTTCCACTCTTCAGGAAAGCTCTCTTAATAAGTGGGTGCAGCAGCTCGCTCGATGTCGTTGGGGCTGCTCCTAAGAGCTCTGCAGGAATACCGTCAAGTCCAAACGCTTTGTTGTTTTTCAGTGCTTTGATGGCGGTGATAATTTCTTCTTTACTGGGGGGTACGGTGCGTATTCGGGAAATTGTTACTTCGGGTAGCTCAGTGGGAATAGGGTTCACTTCACTGGCGAAAACGCGGTTTAAAACCGCAGAAAAGTGTTCCCTCCACCTTATGAGCTGGTCCTCATCCGAAATTAGCAGGGATCCGTTTGTGTCTTTAACCAGGTGTTGTTTAGAGCGACACCAGTGAGCTCTTTGGTAATTCTGTAGACGGTCCTACTGTCACACCTACTAGCGGCTTCTTCTGCTTCTGTAGCCAATGCGTTGATGTAGTTACGCTTATCACGTCGCACACTACGGTGAACTTCCCTCATCTTCATGCGGTACGTAGACTCAAGCTCGTTTCTCCCTGCTGCTGGGGTAGCTGCGATGCGAGCTTTAAGGTGTTTCCTTTCTTCGATCCTTGCCCAAGTTTTGTCGGAAAGCCAAGCACTATTTCTCCCTTGCGCCCGGCCGACTATACTTTCAGCACCGGATATGAACACATTTTGATTTTTGATAGATGTGGTTTCCGTGCTGCTGATTGCGTTCAATCCTTGTGAAAGGTGGTCCCCTAGTTGTTGGCGCAATGCGGGATCCTTTAGTCTATCTGTATTAAACTTGGGCATTCGAGTGTTTCCTTGGGATCTCCGAACTGCAGCTGTACGCAATCTAACAGTAGCAACCATCAGATGGTGGTCCCGGGCCATTCCCATGTCAGCACCTCTTCTGTTACGGACGTCCTGGAGACTGCTTCCAAAACGCCGACTGATCGCGAAGTGGTCAATTTGGTTGGAGGTTGCTTGTCTGTCAGTCGACACCCAACTGACTTTGTGGCACGTCTTATGCTCGAACATGGTCCCTCCAATAACAAGGCCGTTGGCGTTGCAGAAATCGACAAATCGTTCGCCATTGTCGTTTCGGTTACCAACACCATGTTTTACCGTGACATGCCTTAGCCTAGTGTTGTCATTGCCAACCTTGGCATTTAAGTCTCCCATCACCATAATTATATCACCTCGTGGAACGCTATCATAAGCAGCACTCAGCCGGTTATAAAAGGCCTCCTTCTCCTCGTCAGAAGAGAGCAAAGTTGGGGCGTAACACTGTATGATGGTGACGCGACGTACTCTAGTCCGGAACCTGGCTTTCAGGATCCTGTCACCTAAAGGCTCCCAGGAAATTAAGCTTTTGAGAGCTGTATTGGAAAGCAGCAATCCAACGCCAGATTCTCGAGCGCTTCCAGGTGTTTTTCCGGAATAGAATAGTACAGTGTTACGGGTTGGTGACTTAAACTTCCCCGAGCCCAGCCATCTAACTTCACATATCCCTAAGATGTCCATCCTATACCGCATGAATTCCTTCTCTAGTTGCAGGAATCTGGTATTCTGAGGACCTTCTTTTCCATTGTCAAGAAGCGTCTTCACATTCCAGAAACCAATCTTTGTCCGGGTACAATAGCCAAAAGTCGTCAACGAGTTATCATTAATTATCCGAGGCGTAGTGTTGGTTTCGGTAGCGGGTTGATTTTAGTTACGGAGAATGCTAACCTCCGTAAGCTATCCTAGAAAGCTAGGCCTTTACGCACTTGTAATTTTGGCCTATTTATGTATATTGGGATACACAAATAGTTGCCCGGGGACCACCACGAGGAGGTAAAACAAGCACTTCATCGTGACTGATTGTTGCGCTACTGGCCCAGACCAAGTTCTGAGCAATCAATAGTTTCCCAATCAGGCACGATGCAGGTCGCGCTTTATATATTGGTAAAATAAAAATATAAAGGTCTTATGTATACCAGGAGTTTTCATTAGGATTTCCATCAATCACATAATAAACAAAGAAGAGAATACATCACTCAACTTCCCATACTACCCAAAGATATATAGGAAGATAAATGGATCGGTACGTATGTAATCGAAATTCGAAGAGTTTTGAAAATTTGAAAATCTTATACTACCTACAAAACAACAGAACTGAGCACAATTCGAATTTCTAAAAAGTGAACATTCTTTCTCTTGGGGGGGGGGGGGGTTAATTCAACCCGAAATCCCCTTTTCATTCTCACCTCTTGTTGTCGCTATCAATGCTATCAACTTTTAGTTCAACGAATTAGTGTGAAAAAATTCTGTGGGTCTCCAAGAATACAACGCAATCAGAAAAATATAATGGAGTAGGCAGGAGGCAGCACGTTCTAAGTTTTCGCTCCCTCTGAATTGCCATTGAAGATATTTTAATTAAAGTATAACCGATTGCTGCAAAACATTTATGACATAAAGTGTGTTTTTCCCAGCCAATTTCTTCACAGAGTACCTTTCTTACTAACGCTAGGATCAACGCAGTAGGTACTAGTCCTAAAGTTAGTACTCCAATCAGTTTCAATTATTTTTTTAACAAAAGTACTAAGCGCTAGTCCTGTCAGATTGATATTCCGCGTACAAGTTATGTACGACTCAATATAGGCTTACTTAGAAATCGACAATCTAGCGGCCGGGCGCCGTGAAAGTCCCGGAAAAGAGACCTCAGTTTTAGCTATATCATAGCAGCTGTTGAAGACAATGATTCCAATATAAAGATTTAGTCCAGACATTAATCAAAACCGCTGGTTTGACAAGCTTTTTGATGTAGCTTCGGTTAGAGAATGCACTTTTCCGGGGACTCTCTATATGAATATCATATAAAAGCTATAATATATCTTATCTTAACTAATATATAAAAGCCTTTTTTTGTTTTCTTGTCACTTTGGCTGTACGGGTGTGCAAACTAACAACAAAACAATCAAAATGCTAATTTTTTTTATGGCATCAACAATGTCTATCGCCCTGCTATCCGATAGATAGCTTCTACAAAAAAAATAAACTTAATTTTTTTTAGAAATCTTTAACAATAATAAAAAAATATTCCCTATATAAAATTTGTTTTTTTGGTTTTTTATTAATATCTTTTTAATTAACGGTCGTAGAGGTTTGCAATGTACTAATAAATTATAGCCATATGTCCTAGGAACTTGTCTAAAAAAAAATATATTCCTATTGTACCGTTGAGCTGAGAAATTCACAATATAATATTACTTAATAACATGTGGGTGTGTGCAGGGATTGATTTAATTTTTAAAAATCTCAATTTTATTAAATCTCAATAGTACTTTTTAATCTACCTCCTATATTAGCGTCACAATTGATTTTTTAAAATTCATAAAAAATCGAATATCCATAGAAATGCTCCGCTTTGTTCATTGTCAACAATCGTCTACCAGTGGAGAGCACCGTTATCTCAATTGAATTTCTAATTGGAGTTCTTTTAATATACAAAATCATAACTTCATTTCTACTCAGACGATTATTAAAGTTTTGATCTCAGAATTTAGCTATGAGATATGGCTAAATGTGTGTATAAAAATTATTGAGGGGGGTGAACAATTTCATACTAAAAGGGTGTGTAAATGACCCGTCAAATTTATATTACATATATTAAATTCAAATCTTGATGAATTTTTTTTTTATTTCAAAAAGCTAATGATGTACGTTTATAGGTGTAACCTTCTTCTATAAATATGTCAATAATTTTGTATTTCTAAATCTAACGGGAAAAAAGTACGGGTAATTTAATAAATAAATCACAAAAAAGCTACATTTAGACAACTTTAGAGGTTCCAAAGTTTAGCAAACCTTAATAGTTCATAATAAATTATAATTACATGAAATTTAAATAGAAATTTATAACTTAAATTTGTGTGTAAAAATTATTGCAAAATATTAAAAAAATGTGTACTAAAAATGCGTTTTAATGAAAAATCAACTTATTTTTTCGTAATTTAAATTCAAAAGTTAATCAAAAATTTATATATTTGAAAAAAACAAAGGATGCACATTTATAGGTGTAGCTTTCTTTCACAAATATGTGATAATTTTGTATTTGTAAATCTAACGGGAAAAAAGTAGGGGCAATTTAATAAAATAAATCACAAAAAAGCTCCATTTAGCCAAATTAAGAGGTTTAAAACTTGAGTTACAATTAACAGTTCATAACAAATCATACATGAATTTGAGGTAAAAATTTATTTTTGCAAAATCTTACAAAAATTCATACTAAAAATGTGATTTAGTGAAAAATCAATTCAATTTTTGGTACTTTAAATGCAAAAGTTAATAAAAAATTGATAAATTTTGAAAAACAAAACTAACACACCAATTGCTCTAATCCTCTTCTAAAATATTGCTATTAAATGTTTAGTGATTATTTCAACAAAAATCACTCTAAAATTAGTTTTATTGATTTATTTACCATAAAATCATGCCTTTTCAACGAATTTTATAATTTCACCACGCCCATAAAATATTTTCAAATTTAAAAATTATAAATCCTGAAAATCTGATAAAAATTTTGATATATAAAAAATAAATGCGCTTTGCTCACAAGCTGCACAAAATAATTTCAAATATTAAAATTTTACATTAGAAATATTTTTTACAAAAAAATCCAGACAAAATTTTAAAATTGTCAATTTGTCTACATAAAATTGTCTATAAATGGGAAAGTACGAATTCGAATTTCAAAATTAAGATGTCGAAGGAAAGGTCATTGTCTCACTATTTAAATACATACAAAACATTAATAGACGTCCATACAATTTTAAAGACTAATACTAAGCGTATTAGATAAAATAGCATTATTTTGACTAAATAGTGAATATTGTTACTTTTTATTTAACCGATTATCAAAATTCAAATTTTGTAATAATCGATACGAATCAACAATTGTTTTGGTATATAAAACATATTTCTACATTAACCAAAAGCTCTAATATGGATTTTTAAACATAACTGAAAGAAAATTTTTGCAAAAATCCAGTCTGGTCGATAAATTTGTTTCTTTTTGCTAAAATATACGTAAAATACCTGTAAATGGCCATAACATGGGTAATAATTTATAAATGAGGTATCAAATGAAAGGTTATAAAACATAGACAATTATAAAAATAAAAAATAATTCACTTTCATCACAAAATAAACTGTTAAAAGAGAAAGAATTTGCCATAATGCAAAAAATGCATACCTTTTGAGTGTATTTACTTAGAAAATTGTTAAAAGTTAATGAAAAATTTAAAAATTTTGAAAAACTAATAACACAATTAAAGGTGTTACATTCTTCTACAAATATTTTAGTAATTTTATATTAGTAAATCTAAAGGGAAAAATAGAAGGGGCAATTTAATGAGATAAATCACAATAAAGCTCCATTTAGCCAATTTAAAGAGGCTTCAAACTTGAGTAATACTTAATAGTTTAAACAATTGATACATGAATTTGAGGTAGAAATATATAATCTAAATTGTTGTGTTAAAGGTTTTGCAAAATCTTAGAAAAAATTCATACAAAAAATGTGATTTAGTGAAAAATCAATTCGATTTTTGGTACTTTCAGTGCAAAACTTAATACAAAATTGATAAATTTTGAAAAACAAAACCAACACACCAATTGATCTAATTCTCTTCTTAAATATTGTTAGTAAAAGTTAAGTGATTATTACAACAAAAGCTACTCTAAAATTAGTTTTATTGATTTATTTACCAAAAAATATGCAGAATCGATCATGCTTTTTCAATGACTTTTATTTTTATATTTTCACCACGCCCATAAAATATTTTTAAATTTAAAAATTATAAATCTTGAAAGTCTAATAAAAATGCTGATATATTAAACATAACTGTGCGTTGCTCACAAGCTTCACAAAATAATTTCAAATATTAAATTTTACATAAGAAATATTTTTTACAGATAAAATCCAGAAAAAAAAATTTAAAATTGTCAATTTGTCTGCATAAAATTGGCTATAAATCAAAAAGTACTTAACCGAATTTCAAAATTTAGATGTCTATGGAAAGGTCATTGTCTGACTATTTAAATACATACAAAATATTAATAGACAAGAATATAAATGTAAAGACTTATACGGTTGAACAGATAAAATTGCATTATTTTGATTATAATTTTTTATGTAACCGCTTATCGAAATTTAAATTTTATAATAATTTATACCAATCAACAATTATTTTGGTATATAAAACATATTCCTACGATAACCGTAAGCTTTAATATGGATTTTTAAACATAATTGAAAGAAAAATTTTGCAAAAATCCAGTCTATTTTGGTCGATAAAATTGTTTCTTTTTGGAAAAATATACGTAAGATACCTGTAAATAGCCATAACTTGGGCAATACTTTTTTGATATTTATAAATTAGGTCTTAAATGAAAGGTTATAAGACATACAAAATTATATAAATAAAAAAAAATTCCATTTCATGACAAAATAAATTGTTAAAAGAGAAAGAATTTGTCATAATGCGAAAAATTCATACCTTTTGAGTGTAGTTACTTAGAAAATTGTTAAAAGTTAATGAAAAATTTATAAATTTTGAAAAACTAATAACACACATTTATAGGTGTCACATTCTTCTACAAATATGTTAGAAATTTTATATTTGTAAATCTAAAGGAAAAAAAGTAGGGGCAATTCAGGGAGAGGCTTAAAACTTTAGTAATGCCTGATAGCTCATAACAAATGAAACTAACAAATGATATAGACTACGGTAGACATTTATAATCTAAATTTTTATGTTAAAATTTTTGCAAAATCTTAAAAAAAATCATATTAAAAATAAGATTTAGTGAAAAATTAATTCTATTTTTGGTACTTTTAAAGCAAAAGTTAATACAAAATTGATAAATTTTGAAAAACAAAACGAACACACCAATTGCTCTAATCCTCTTCTAAAATATTGCTAATAAATATTAAGTGATCATTTAAACAAAATGCAAAATGGATCATGGATACAAAACATAACTGTGCGTTGCTCACAAGCTTCACAAAATAATTTCAAATATTAAAATTTTACATTAGAAATATTTTTTACAGATAAAATCCAGAACAAAATTCAAAATTGTCAATTTATCTGCATAAAATGGGATATAAATCGGAAAGTTCTTATTTAGATGTCTTTGGAAAGGTCGTTGTCTAACTATTTAAAAACATTCAAAATATTAATAGAAAACCATACAATTTTAAAGACTGATTGGATTAAACAGATAGAAGGATTATGAACACGTCCAGAAAAACTCCAATGGAGTCCGAAAAATCTATGTCCACATGCAGCGACCGACATGGCGAAAAATATAACTTTTTGAACAAGACATGAGCGTTGTACAAAGCTTAGCTATGAGATTCGACGTTTCAAGTGCGTATGAGTTTTTTGCCTGGTTTTTGTTGAATGTGTAAGTGAATGTAAGAATGTTGGAAAATATAATAAGTAGTGATGAAAGGCTAATGAATGGCATGATATAATTCTCAAGTAAGTAAAAATGCGCTGGTTGTTGATTGGATTATGGTGGAAGATAAAACCTTAACCAATCATGTTTGATTTACATGGTCGATAAAAATTAAGTTATGCTGAAATCAACACGGCGAATACTTTCACAATCTCCCAAATCAGTGAGAAACATTCGCTCCGTAGAGTAAATCATTCACATGTATAACAAAAATGGTAACAGCAATGCTATAAGAGCAAAAACTGCCGTATTACAGCTCCTCTCTTCTGTGCGTTGCAGGTCGTGTGTCGAAATGTCAAAATCTAAGGGCACCAATCGATTAAGGAAGTTTTATTACCTAATGTCTCGGCCAGCACCAACAGAAAATAAGAAATTTCACTTTTCAATTTTAAAGGTGTCGAAATGTCAAGATCTGAGAGCGCCAATCAATTTAGGAGGTGGATTTTGCACTCTAAGTCCAATGGAAATCAAAAAAATCGCACTTGACAGTTGACAGTGATGATGGTGAAATGTCAAAAATCCGAAAAATCACACCTTTTGCTTTGACAGTTGATAGTTGGGGGCGAGATAGCAAACCATACAAATTTTTCAAATATTTTCTTACAAGTAGGTGTCTTTAGCATAGATATTTAGAAGTGCGTGAATAAGCTTTTATATTTATAATAATTAACACTTGCACAATATTTCTATCCTTTGAAAATTGAGAACATGAATGATGTTGAAAATTTATTGATGTCGGGAATAAGTTTTCCTGGGGAATCGGGCGGTCAATTCATCGAATTTATTTCAGAGATATTCACGACAGCAGAAATATTTTCAAGGAAAACTATTTTCCACGGGAATTTTTTTTTAAGATTTGTTAACAAATTATCCTTTATCAAATGGGACCCGGGCAGCGCCGGGTGTATTGCGGCATGTAAGCCGCAATAATAAAGAAATTACCAGTTTAATAAAAGTGGTCGGACTCACTCCAAAACTAATTAAAGTATGTCCGATCACTTCTGAATGGATAAAGACAGCAGTATTAGCTTTGATTTGAAGAAGAAGTTAAGGTAACTTCTAATTTTGCTACCGGACCCCCTAATTTCTAAATCCCCCTCGGAAGAGTGGTGCTTTATTTTGTGTTCCAACATTTCTCTGTTTTTCGGAAGCATTGTATAGGCCAATCAAATAAAATAAAAAAGGTGGTAAAGTGGCCTAGTATATCATTGAATAATAATACATGTTGAAAGAAAAACAAATCAATTAACTGACAGATTTTAGATATTTTGGATTCTTCGATTGTTTGCATGAATTTTCAAAAAAAAAATTAAAGGGTTCAAATACAAAATATTATTACATTTTCAAGCCTTATCTTAGTTTTAACCTGTGCCGCATTTGTTCGGATGTTTACAGCTTTAAAAAACATGTGGTGTAATCTCATGTGAACTAGGCCTTAGGATAAACCTAAGCCATCATGGATTTTTATAAATGGGGTATCAAATCAAAGCTTAGACTGTCCTCTTTACAAAACCAGTGTTCGGACAGACTTTGTTGGTTGTTGCGGAGAGTCCTTCCACTTTTGTAAAAACAGACATTCTTGTATCCTTTGCGTTTAACACGTGGATGCAAAACTATTTCATATAGCCTAGAAAATTGGTGCCCATTGTTTCGTTTTTTTTATTTCGCCAATTGTTGTTACGTTTTAGTTATAATTATTTATGTTTTTGTTTTTGTAAGTATTTTGTTTTGAGTTCATTTCGTTTCACGATTACTTCGAATTTCTCCTTTTGTTTTTTTACCTGTTTTGCATTTTCGTTAAAACTATTATGGATCACTTAAGACTGGGTTGTTTCGTCAAAGGTTGTTTCGCCTTTTGTCTCTACGTATATCTATTTTTTTGGAATTCGATTATTTTGTTATCAGTTTGTAAGTAAAAAGGAATTATAGATACAAACAAAAATTAAAGGAAGAAAATGCCTTCTGCAGCAAATCCAATAATAGACTTGTTTGACGAGTTTTATGACAATGGACAAAATTGAAAACCACCAGTCTACCTTCCTTTGTCTTGGAGCATTTACAATCCACAAACGTTTATAAATTCTTTCATTGGAGCCAATGTTAGGTGTATATAATGTACATATACATATTTTGAAGTTACAGTTACAATGAAGTAGGTATACCTGTTTTTGTTTGAAGAAATTATATAATAAAAATAACTTTATAAAAATTTATAATATTTTTCAGAGTTTTCTTTTGTTTTAATTGCAACCTGGATATCAAAAATCTATGCCAATTTAAGAATATTTGCTTTTTATCAACTTTAATAAAATGTTGGCACTACGCAAAGCGTATCTGCTATAGTTGTGAAAATAAATCTGTTCGGTTCAGTTTGATTTCGATCATTTCGTCACTGCTTGTTTATTTTTGTTTTTATGTTTGTGCATATAAAGAACCTAAAGGTTCTTTGCATGCACAAACATTAAAACGAAAATAAACAAACGGCGACGAAATGATCGAAATCGAAATTACCGAAAACGAAACAATTAAAGACGAAACAAACGTAAGATAAATTTATTCCAAAACGAAATTATCAAAAAACAGAACTATCAAAAACAAAATGAAATTAAAACAAAATATTTATAAAATAAAACAAAAATTGTCGAAACAAAAAGAAAGCAAATAAATGAAAAGTGAAACAGTGAAATGCAAAACAACAAAATGCGAAAAAAGACAAAACGTACCATACCCCTAGAAAATAGCCTTTACCCCTTAAATGCATTTTATGCATGGGTATACCAACTTATGAAAGATATAAATGAAGTTTTGTTAGCATCATCTGAATGTAAGCTAAGTAAAAAAATGATAAAACTTCTTCCAAGAACTTTAGTCTCTCGAAACACATATCTCAAAACTTATGTATCTAATATTTACCTATTCAGAAAAAAATGTCTCTTCTCTGTATTCCTATAGCATTGACAATGACAAGTTTATTCTATTCTATCTACCTACATCCAAGCGAATATAAATTATCCCTTTTCTTGTTTAGTCAAGCAACCCAAAAAGACATTATAATGATTAGATGATCGAGGGGGAAGAAAATATAAATAAATAAAAAGCCATATAGGTTCTATATAAATGATATTTTAAAGGACATTCGGCTTAAAACATAAACGTATATTATACTAACACATATAAAAAAAAAACTTCGGGTATATGTACTTGTACATGCACACATGCCAGCACATATCTAAGCTCGATGTGAAAGACAGAATAAATTTACAGACAGAGAGTAGAGGCTCTATACGTAACAAAGGGGTGGAATTCAGCACGCTGCCATAAAATACACCCGACCATCATCAGAAAAAAAAAGTCGAAGCAGCAGAAAAAAAATAAAAAATATTTAACCCTAAAATAACAGTAACGTCGCACCCCAAGCCCAATAACTTGACCCTTCAACTAATGTGTGTTTCTGTTATGTATGTATGTACCTACCTATATGTTAAAAGTAAAAGGGAAAGGATAATAAGGCGTAGCACACGAACAACGGTATGCTGTTAGTCCAGTGAGATGTGTGTTTTCGTCATCACAGTAGCCCTTTAAGACCTCTGCCAAGAGTCCAGAGTTTCGTAACAGGATATACCAAGAATATTGCATAGATACATATATGTACAGTAAATACATACATATATACGAGTAAACAAAAACACATGCCACTGATATACAACCCTCTATAATATATGTCCACCCCCTCTGCTCTATCATACAGTGACTCTTTTTCACTATTTAAGCAGCGAAAATATCATAAGCAATTCTAGTGTTTTTCTGGGTAACATTTTCACCAATAAATGCATAAGTGAACTCTGGATGGGCTTGAACACCGAAGAAATTTCATGTGGAATTTGGCCAGGTGCCGATAATTTCACAATTGTTTTTTGCTCTTATAATCCACCAAATTGTGTATCGATTCCATTGTCAACTTCTAAACTTGCACTGCGCCACCCGTGACACAGAGCCTTGTAATGATTTTCTATTCATATATGTATTATAGAGTAGATATTTGTTTAAACTTTCTTCAAGAGCTTATTTAACACAGCGCTTTAAAAATTACTGAAATAATAGAACCCACTTTTACGTAAAGAGTTTAAGGATTATTTCACCCAATGAGCCACTGTGTGTCTCCATCTTTTGTTGATCGACCTAAACATCATGATGGTTTGTTGGCTTGCTTGGTCGGTCGGTATGGTATTCGTCTTCGACGTCGTTATTGCCATCGAAATTGTGTTGTTAATTTTGAACCCATCATATTGTGTTCAGGAGGACTCCCAAAAAAGGGACATAAAGTTTTTTTTTCCTTTGGGCTGATTTTTATTCTATGTTTCTTTTTGTTTGTTATATCTTTATATAGAAAATGAATTTTAACGAGACTTGTTGGAAAATTGCTAAGCATTAGGGTTTTTTCTTATATTTCCAAGGATACCAGGAGTTAAAGGATTCTTTTTTCTCTTCCCTTCCCATTTTTTTTTTTTTTTTTTTTTTTTTTTTTTTTTTTTTTTGAGAAAATCCTTTTTAACTGGTCAATGTGTTACGAGGAAATGTATAAAATAAGTTATACTTGGGTGTGTGTGTGATGGATGACTTGACAAAATGGAAACTTCTAAGTATAAGTAAAACAAGAAAGAGGACTAAAAACTAAACGAGAAATATGGTACAAATCAAATATTTATTGATCTATAGTAAAGCGAGTCCTTTTTCTAAATACGTTTTTGGTTTACTCTCAATCTTAGCTATTTTCTTCTTATTTGTGATGAAGAAATCTCTCATGTCACATATGACTTAATCCTTACTGGACAATACTACACAAAATAATGTTCAAGGCTAGAACTCCAGGGATATGTAAATAAGCGCAAAAGGATTTTGTGTGCTCGAAAAGAAAAAAGATAAATCTAATCTTCGAACTATGAAATATTTTTTTTTTCCTATTAACAAACCAGGACACGGTCATAATTTTTGAATGAAGGTATACAGAAGACGCAGTCAAGATAAAAACAGATGATCAAGGATAACCCAAGGACGTTCCATTGCGATAGAACGGGGATATAAAGGTATGTACATATATCTTTTTTTCTATTTCTAAAGGTAAATCCTTTTTATTTTTCTTAAAAAGATGAGATTTTTTCTCCGCATTCTGAACACGAGTCGGCTGGTTGCCATCAGTTATCTAGTTTAGTTGAGGTGGTGGTGGTCGGTCGGTCGGCTTTGTTTAGATGATGTTGTAGCAAAAGCAATTTTTTCTTGTTGTTTCTTTTCTTGTAGGTATACTTATACAACCTATTTTGAATAAAAGGAGAAATGAAAGATGTCTTTAAAAAATTCCTTTTCTTTGATAAGTTTTTTTTTTTACTTTACTTTGAGTTGCCTATGTCGGGACGGGAGAGAGTTCCAAACACAATACGATGTAGGAGGAATATGAAATAGGATTCGTTTTGATATTTATATTTTGTATTTCTTTTTTTTTTTTGTATATTTTACATATTGTATAATTTATATATGTACATGTTTTTTCTTTCTTTTATAGCATATGATGATGCTATACTTGGGCATTTATTTGTTTTTTTTTTTGAATAAATGACATAATTTTGGTTTCAGCTTTAATAGATTAACGTAGGGAGGGGCTGAAAATATTTTAACAAAAATGATATGATATAATACCTAGTTAGAATTAGACTAGACATCGCATACATATACATCAAAAGAGGAGAAAAGGAAATGGCACATAACTCCTTTTAATTTTCTTATTCTAATTGTTAGATTTTATAGAAACGAATCTATTAGAAATTTGGAATGTACATACCTACTTATTTCAAACAACTATCCAGGTGTTCGATCTGCGGTTGAACAATGGTTGATTATGTGTGGGGTTTAAATCTTAACATTCCAAATAAGGATCTGCATACATACATACTTTGTACATACCTGCAAATTTTTACCAATTTCTCAATTTCGTACTCCTTTATTCCTTATAACGATGATCTCGAGAAACATTAAGAAATTTCCAATTCTTGAAGACTGTTTATTTAGGTAGGTATTGCTTTGGTTGTTTAGTTTAATACCATTTATTCGAGACTTTTGTTAAACTTGCACTTTATTGATTTCCATTGAAAGAATCAAAAATAAGATGATCTTTTCAACTATTTAAGCAGTAAAGCGAAGACCTGATTTCGGTTTATATCAGCTTAAGTCACTAGCAATAGCAAGAAGATGCTGTAAAATTGATAGTGGCGAGGATAAAATCTTTAACTATTTTACCAGCGTAGTGATGGCTTACTGGCATTGGTAAAGCAAGAGTCAGACGGTCCAGTTTGAGGGTTGTGGATTGGCTGAACTTTGATATTACGGAAAATATCGGTTCCGAATTAGAAACAAGCCTCATCGGATATAGATGATATGGATGAAATGTTAGAGAGCGAAGTGTACCAAGTTTAACAGGCGTATCTCTACTATGTGCAGTCGAATAATTATTGGAGATCCTGGTAATGGCTTAAGTCTGTTGAAATGGACGTGCATTCAAAGGGTTATGACAGTTATAATTAAATACAATGCGATCACCTACGAAGCAGAGGGAGAATTGAAAAAGAAGTAATGATGTATACACTTGTCAACGTTTAAATATTGAAATGGGAAGGAAAGGAAATTCCACATTCATGTAGTTCGGCTAAATAAATAATCTGGTACGCTCCAAGTTAGACTCAAGTGTATACCGTTGAGCATTTCTAGGGGAGCGGGTATTACCTAGCCGAAAGACCTCATATGATTTTTGTGATATGGAAAGACTTAGGCTAAAGCTTTGGGCCATAGGGAAATGCGCTGAATGTAATCTTCGGGGCAGTATGATTTTTTTTTTTCAATTTGAGAACTTCAAAGTTTGGACCCAGTCTATTCTTCAAATGACAAACAAAAAAACTGCAAATTTGGAGCCTTACTGCAAGTTCCTTGTACGCTTGATTCACAAGATACACCATGTGCCCTGCTAAACTTCACTGTGATATTAGCAGGTCATTCGAATACACAAACTATTTCTCATGAAAAAAACTGCAAATTAATGCGTTAATAGTAGGTGATAGTTTCCGGCTACATGGAATTTGGCCCCAATGAAATATGGCCCCAAACAATAATTGCAAAATGGCCCCAAAAATTGACATGGGAAACAACAAAACGAAAAAATTGTCATTGTACTGTGGCCCTTTTTTCATTTTTAATTTTGGGTTGAAATTTCATTATAAAAAATGGCCCCAAACTTCACTTCTTAAACCAAAATACTTTTACAACAAAAACTTTGATAGCAGACCAACCGACAACACAGGCGCCTGTCAGGCGACGAGTCGAGTGAGCGGGACAGAGGTCCCCAAAAGGAAATTAAAATCCTTGAACCCGCGAAGCGGGCCAGGCAAGTTACTTTTAAGGCTCTCCTAAACCGGCGCAAAACTTTTTTTGTACAATTGTATAATAAATTTGTCTGTTGTTCTTTCTTGTATTAATTTTGGAGCAATTTTTCATTTTGTGTTTGGGCCAGTTTTCATAAGTTTGGTGTCATTTGTTTTTTTATGAAAAAAAGTCCCATTTTTCATTTTTCGTTTGGGCCATTTTTCATTGAGGCCAAATTCCATGTAGTCATAGTTGCCGTGCCAACTTTTCAGACGAATATTTGTTGATGTCCACCACTCTTTAAATATTAAGCAAGTTCATTACCAGCATAAATTACAGATGACCTGAGAAAATATTGACGATATACTAGATATCATCAGAAATGCCGCCACTGACTGGTGTGCTGGATTCCACTAAGCAACCGCAACCCAGGTACTTCAGGTACCAAGTTTGATGAAAAGTGTCAACTAGTGCACGTGCACGTTGCCAAAAATTATATAATATAGTTTTCAGGACGGCCATAAAGTCTATTATGAGGCATTTCAGGGTTATCCATTCTCAACGGGCACCCTGTATATTGTTTAATAATATTCTGTATTTGTTATTGTTTGCTCTTTCAAAAAACAGGGCTTATATCAAATCTTTTGGTTAATTCATTCTTTTACTTCATTTAGTAGTTCAGTATAATTAAAAATTTGAAAAGTGGTTCGTCTTTTGTCTTTTCTGGTGAAGAAAATTACTAAATTGTCTTCCAAAACTCCCAACGTAGTTTTTCGGAATAATTATATTCGAAAAGCAATGCTAATCCTATTGATTTTCGTCAAATATTGCTGTTGAACTATTTTCAAAAACAATATGCCTACGAAATTTCTAAGATTAGTGAAACTTCAATTTTACATAATAAGGTATAGAATATAAATACATTTGACGTCTCAAATTTTTTTGAAAAATATCCTTTTTAAAATAATTATGAAATTCTTGAAATTCCTTAGTGATGGGACTATGGCAAATGATGAGGCATCTTAAAATAGATTTTATTAAAATCATAAAGCAGAAGCAAATCTTAAGTCTTTGAACATCAAAATTCACAACATAACTGATAAAAAGAGTGGGTGTGTTCATAAAAACATTACTTGCAGAGTTTTCCTATATTTGAAATTAAATTTTTATTCTTCCTCTGGTTAAATATTATATTAAAAATATACAAACAAATGAATCCTCTTTGTTTTATGTTGTTATTTAATTTCTGCTTAATTCACAGCTGCAAGGCATTTCTCATCTTAACGGAGGAGTTGAATTAAGTTGATACAATTTGGGGAGAGGTTGTTGAAAAATTATGAGTAAGGCTTTTATATTTTGTAATTCATTGGAGTAAACAAAGGATCAAAAGAGCAACATAAAAGAATTAATTGCTTTCGCATCAAAAACAACTTGTGTTTGCGGCAGAAATGGCTTTGCATATATACCAACTATATTAAGCGATTCACTGAGTAATTATTTCTCATTTGAAAGCTGTTAAATTATTAGAAAAGTTAAAATTTAAGAGTTATGGTGCACAACAATGTTTGTATATAACTTTTTATGCAATGTTTCCTTATCTATATACGTTTTGTGTTCAAATATGGCCCATTTTGTTAAAATTAAAAAATGTTTCATCCATAAATGAACAAAACCGATGTATAAAACTATAAGTCGTCTTGGATCCAAAATAATTACATGAGGATCTGTAAATAAAAATCAATTCCTCAAAATAAAAGCAAACAAAAAAAAAAAAACACTTAAAATTCGGCTATCCTTTTTATTTAATGAAATATTTCCCTTAATAAATTTTCCTGAGGACACAATCTTTATTGAAGTAACTATAACAATGGTTCCAAAAACAATTACAACAAAAAAAAAACTTGCCATGTGTGTATGTATAGGTATACCCAATGTCATATTGTGACAGCCTCATCCCCTACCTTTATGGCATCCTTTCAATTACATATATCGGTTAATCCCCCAGCTCCTTCAAAAATCGAACAAAGAAAAAATTATCCAAAGCTCTATTACATCTACGATTTGTGAACTTTACGTACAACAAGAGGACTTTTTTGTTGTTTCATCGTCTTAATATGAACTCATACTAACAGAATTCTGGTATTATTCCTTTGATTGCTTTGCAACTTCTATGAAAACCATATCTACACAACTACAGAACACTACATACTAAAAAAATATTTATAGGTAGATCTTTTTTAGATCAAGAACAAAAGGATGCGAGGCACTAAAGAAAAACTAAACTAAACAAAAAGTCGATGCTTCTTTATGAAGGTCTTAATAAGGCGAATTCTCGTTTTATTAAATTACTGCACGACCGACGCCGGCCGACGACGACAGACTGATCGATTAAGACATAGCTGTAGTATTTTTGTGAAGGCCCTAAATGCAAGAAACTTTGGTCACAGTTGTAGTTCAGTCGGTTTAGATTTTTTTTTTTTTTTCAAACACTAAATTTTTCAAATATCGTCGGTATGCTGCAAAAAGAGCTCAGGTCACATAATTGTGTTTCTGAGTTATTGAAGATTTAAAGTTTATGGGCGCTGGAAAAATCATTAAGTAGTTCTGATTTGAAAATCGACATTAAAATCTGATAGTTAAAGCATTTGTAAATAAAACAAAGCCAAGAAATTAATTGAATTTTATTTATTCTACTTTTTTTATACAAAAGTAAAATGAATCTTGGACATAGGCCTTTTTTGCATTAAAAATTTTTTTTTGGGGGACATGGGTTTTTTTTATGAAAATTTTTTGTTTGTAATTTTTATTTTAAATTTATATCCTTATCTTATTCCGAATCAGCATTTATTTCGGGGTGTGGGCCTCATTTTTGGTGATATTTCTTGTTTTCAAGCTTATGAAACACGTTTGTGATGGCTCCTGGCAAGGTTTAAGTAAATCTTTTTTCTTTTCGATATTACTTATCGGAAAATAAATAAATAAATCGGGTGGCACAACGGCTCATGAAGAACCAGGGCCTAGTGACTAACAACTCGCAACCATTCCTGTGTGCACCTTTCGACAGGAATGGAAGAACCTACAATTTTATGCCGAATCCGAACGGCTAGACGAGAAGCACTTATTCGTGACAAGTGATACTCTTGGAGGATTTGTCAATTCCTCGCAAGAGGCAGTAGCCCTGAAAAAAAACTTTTTAGTTTTTTAGGTGGACGAGGCTGGGAAGCGATCCCAGACCTCCAGCGTGACAGTCGAACGCACTAACCATTACGCTACGGGCTACTACCTACCTACTTATAGGAAGGCTGCTTTTATTCACCTTAAATAATAATAATAATAATTTTAACTATATGCCAGTAAAATCCAAGGTCTTTAAAATGGAATGCATTGCAGGGCACTAGTTTGACGGAACAGAAGGAAAGGAAATCATTTTTTTTGGTGCATTGGATTGAGAATAAGGTGTTAATCAGCTGTCTCATGAAATCCCACGAGTGACTTTCATCTGATGTTAACTTCTTTCAAATGTTTAGGCTGACCCAGGCAATTGATTCTTGAATATCTAAATACAAAATACAAACTCAAAGGAGAATGGGCAAAGTGGTCTACCCACTCAACACTAATGTGTTGTATGTCGTTGAAAAGTTAATTTTACTGAATTCATTTCATTGTATGACCAATAAGCTCTAAACTATGGGGTTCGTGAGATATTCGGAATTAAAGCACCGAAAAAGACAATAATGCATTTCTTCATTGGTAGTGTGTCCTCATACCTACATTAATCTGTGATACATCGTTGGAAAGATAATTTTGTATACTTTATTTTTTTATATAGCCGTGAAGACGTAGATCATAGGGTGCAAGAGATATGTGGGCATACAAATCGGCAAATATAACAACAATGCAATTCTTCATTTGGTACTGGTCTACCGACTCAACAGTAATGAGTCATACGTCGTTGTAAAGGTTATGGCATTTGCTTCATTTCATTATATGGCAGTTAAGCTCTAAACCATGGGGTTCGTAAGATATTCGGCTCTTAAGCACAAAAAACAGCAATAATGCAATTCTGCATTGGTAACTTATCAACCAAATCAACAACTATGAGTCATGTGTCGTTGAAAAGGCTGTTGCGTGTTCTTCTTTTTATTATATGACCGTTAAAGTGTAAATAATGGGATTCGAGAGATATGTGCCAAAAACGCTGAAAAGTGCAGTAATGCAATTCTGCACTGGTAGCTGGTCTTTCAACTCAACAGAAATCTCTCTTATATCTTTGAAAACGCTATTGCATGTACTTCATTTTGCAATATGCCGTTTAGCTGTAGACTGTGGGGTTCAAGAGGTATTTGGCCATCAAAATAGGCAAATATAACAAAAATGCACATCTTCATTGGGTACTGGTCTAGCAACTCAACAGTGATGAGTCATACGTCGTTGAAAAGCTTATGGCATCTGCTTCATTTCATTATATGGCAGTTAAGCTCTAGACCATGGGGTTCGTAAGATATTCGACTTTTAAGCACAAAAAAACGCAAACATAAAATTCTGCATTGGTAACTGTTCAAAAAACTCCACAATAATAAGTCCGTGGTAAATGAAAATCAGGTGTACTTAATTTTGTTATGTGGCTTTTATTGATTAGGTAGTAGGGTTCAAAAAATACTTTACAAAAATGACTCATTACTGTTGAGCCGGTAGACCAGTACCAAATGAAGAATTGCATTGTTGTTATATTTGCCGATTTATATGCCCACATATCTCTTGCACCCTATGATCTACGTCTTCACGGCTATATACAAAAATAAAGTACACAATATTATCTTTTCAACGATGTATCACAGATTAATGTAGGTATGAGGACACACTACCAATGAAGAAATGCATTATTGTCTTTTTCGGTGCTTTGATTCCGAATATCTCACGAACCCCATAGTTAAGAGCTTAATGGTCATACAATGAAATGAAGTAAGTAAAATTACCTTTTCAACGACATACAACACATTGCTGTTGAGTGGGTAGACCAGCTCCCATACATTTTTGCCCATTCTCCTTTTAGGTCTACATCATCAAATGTTTTGTAAGTCAGGAAGTACTATTTAATTACGTGGAATTTCCTTCTTAAGCTGTTAAATTACTGGCATTGTACACACTTATATGACAATTTTTATTGGAATGTCCTAAATATGTTTTCGAATTAAGTTAAAAAAAAAAACATTTTTGGTACTAGCTAGCTACACTGTAACAAAATGATTATCTTTTTTTAATGCAAGTTGAAGAAGAACAACACTTTTCTTTGGGAATTGATTTTCTTTAAAGCAAAGTTAAAAACGAAACCTTTTCACATAAACAATAATGATAATTTCCCTTAATGTAAATTCAAAGAGAATCTTATCAAATGTTTTGAGAAATCCCCTTATAACAAATGTTTTTAAGTAGGTATTTTCTTTGAATTTGAGGACTTGAAGTTTTTTTGCAGCAAAAATAGAGAAAAAGAGAAAAAAGATTTGTGTAAAAAAGTCCCAAGTCCACTTGGGTCTCTTTTGCTCCACACATTTGGCTGTTTTGGACACAGAATGAATTGTTTTAATACAATAACTACAAAACTACGTTTAATAGACATGGGATTTTTGTACAGGGCATAGACTATGACTTTTGGAACACTTTTGTATCAATAAGTCAATTTCTCAATAAAGTGGACTTGAGCTCTTTTTGCAGCACACCGACGATATAGAAACATAAGTTTGTATTAGAATGATTAATTACCAAAATAAATGTATATATTCCTTTTTATAGACGTTGAGCCGTACTGTTTCATACTCAATAAGCGTGTTTTCTTATTAATCTCAACAAGATTTAACAAAAAAAATCAATTTCCGAAGTATGTATCTATCAACGCGTTTGTGCTAAGCGAGGATACAAAATAAAGTAAAAGTACAAACACCATTTGGTTTTAAGTCTTTAACTAAGAATTGATAAGACCATCGAGTTTTGAAAAAAAAAGTATTTAATTACTTGAAATTAGGGACAAAATTAGCTTGAATTTATTTATTTATTTTTTCCAAATTTTAAAAATTATTTTTCAAAAACTATTGCTTTAACAACTTTATTTAAAAAAATAAAAGGCCTGATTTCTAGATTAAAAAAAAATATGTATGGCGTTGTTAGTATATTGCCGTTGATTTTTCATAATTTTGTATCTGTTTTTGTAGGGGTGGAATCAGTAGCGTACGCAGGATTTTGTTTGGGGGGTGCTCAGTCTCAATGTTGGTCAAATTTTTTTAAGGTATCACAAAATTAAAGCCTTTCGTATTATCAAACACCAGAAGTGGAATTTCAATGAAAAAAAAAAAAAAAAAACAAAAGGAAAAACACACCAAATACTCCCTATAGTTATGAAATGAATTTTACCTTTCTTTCGTTGTAAGCAAATATTTTTTGTAAAAATTCACTTTGACAAAAATCCACTTTATGGACTAGATTTATTAGGTCGGTCCCTTTACTTTGAGTTTCTGTGATTTTTAGTCCAAAGTCCTGTCAAGTTCATATAAAAGAAATGAAATTGACAGAACTTGGGAACAAAATGCACAGCAGAGTAAAGGAACAGACATTATTATAGTGTAAGGTAGCAGAAGCACTAGCTAAACAATCAAAAAATTGGTAAAATTTTTCAAGGGAATTCTCATAATTCAAATTATTATTGAGGCGTTTTCAAAGTGGTTTCGCTTAATTCATGTTTTACTTAAGTACAGTTTAAATAAGATCAATTATAACAATTTATTCCAATTCGATTTCTATACTTATCAAAATAGAAGTTTATTAAATTATTGAACGTCAAAAATAGTGCATTGACAAAAACTAAAATAAATATTTAGGTTATCTTTTAAGTTTGAACTAATTATAATAGTTTAAAGCGACGATACGGCCCATTAACTTTAAAAAAAGAGTTTGAGAAGATTGTCTACCTCTGATACAAGTTAAAGCTAGTTTTTCGATATGTCATCAATTGACTCTACAGCTTTCTTAATGCCTTGTGTCGTAGCATTAGAAATAACATTCGGCAAAAAAGTATGCAGTTTACAGATATTTAGAAATATTTTTTGAATATTTGATACGTTCACTGGGCGCGAAGATACTGGTTAAAGCATAACCAAAGCATTTAGACCACCTACTAAAAAGCAATGAAAAAAGAGAAGATACTAAGAGAATGTATTATGTTAATAAGTGCACTGCATTCGTTATTTCATTCGGGCTTTTTTTAATGGGAAAAGAAGGAAAAATTAAACGTGTGAAATCATTTTGCGAATTTTGACTCATTGCAAAGGAATTTTGTTTGCGTTTCTATGAATACTGAGATACGTTTGAAATATCAAACAAAATCTAGATTACGAGTGGTACAGTTTTTTTTCTTTTTTTTATTATGCAAATTGAAAATACCTAATGCTAAAGTTTAAAATTAACAGAAATAAAATTTGAACTAAAATTAATAAGAAACTTTCTTCGATGATATGAAATCTTAGCACAGTATATCATATTGCTTGGGGGGAGGGGCTCAAGCCCCCCCTGCGTACGCCAGTGGGAGCAATTGACTCAGTCTGATCTACAGACATTCAAAACCAATGTGCATCGGTTTCTCCTTTCAAATCCTCTCCAACCTACCTAATCGCTCGTGCTGTGTTTATCACTTTAAGGGTATTCATAACCCCTTTAGCGCGCGCTTAATATATAAAAAAAAAAAAAGCCTCCCCTAAGATTTTTACTTGCGATATATGTATACGTGTATAGGGCAAGTTTAGGATTCGTGCAAAAAAAAATTCGAGATAATAATTTTCCCTAACATAACGATGATAGAGAACGTGAAAAAAAAGTTGGTCTCGCTATTCTGTCTGTCTGTCTGTCCGTCTATCCATCTGTCCGTCTGTTTGTCTGTACCTCGACCTGCAGCCTAAACGGCTGAAACGATTTTCTCCGAACTTTGGACTTAAGGTTCTTTTGGGATTCCCTAGACGGGAAATGGAAATTTTTGTTAGGTCAAAAAATATAACTAATGTACACAAATTGATTTATTTCAAAATCGGCTCTAACGATTTTGAAAAAATAATTACGAGCTGCAAAAATAACTACAGTTAATATTTTGGTAGAACAAAAAATGTTCATAACGGTTATTAACGGTACCTGTCATAGAACCGATTTGTTGGGTTTTAAATTTCTCGTTAACGGCTACACCGATTTCAACCAAATTTGTATGTAAGAGGTCCTTTACAATTTTAAGAATTTTGCTATAAAATTTTTAGAAAAAATAAGTTTTGGATTTTTAAAAAATATTGAATTTATTTTTTGAAAATTCACTATCTTGAAAACTGGTCAGTGAATATTTTTTTTAATTTTAGGTAATATTGTATTTTATTCAATACTAAAAGTTCGCATACCAAATTTTATTTTTAAAAATGTTTAAGAATTTTTATTATATATAAAATTAATTTTTAAGAAAACCGCTCTAACGATTTTTTTTTTTATAAACTCATATTTATCAATTTATAGGAATTTGTATGTTAAGAGGTCCTTTTTTTTAAAAAAACTTTTCATAATGATATTATAATTTTATGGAACCAATACATATGCACATTGTCAACTTCAAGCTACACGTTAAAATTGTTAGCTACAAGAGCAAGTTTGTGCGATCCAGTCGTGCCCATTGCTTTTATAGCCTCGACCGAACCTTTTCATGCTCTAACTTTTTGTCAGACCTTATTCGAATTACCCTGTATAGTACCTTTTGACAATGTATTTTATTAGTTCAATGAAATAATGATGATGTAATAAATAAAGTGTTAAAAGAAAGTTTATATATAAATTATTATGTAAGAAATTTTCATAAATTAATTATTTAAGTAGCTAAAAATGCCATTTTAAATAGCTAGAGCTCAAAAATGTAAAGCTTTCTGATATGTTTGATAAATATATAAATTTATGAAAACAAAAATCAAAAATCATAAAAATTAATTTTTTATACATAAAATTTTTAGTAATAAAATCTGGTATGCCAACTTTTAGTTTTTTTTTTTTTGTTAAAACAATTCAGATATTGAATTTTCACAACAACATTTTTAGACCGAGAGCTGGCAACAGATTTTGGTCGTGAAAGGAAACCAAAAGAATTTAATAGTATAGGTAGTCCTGGTAAAGGACGTTACCACGTAAAAGTGCATCAAAAGTACAACTTTTCTGAAAATTGATGTCGGGTGGGAAACCATTTCAAAGGTAAAACAACTTGACGCCATCAACTCCCTGATTACAAAAATGGTTCCGACAGACGTCTAGGTGGCCCAAAAACCCAGACAGACGTCGCCGAAAACGCGATTTTGTTTATGGCGTTTTTAGGCTTTTTGGAAACCACCTGAAATGGATCACAACTTTTAGCCATGGTTTCCCTGAGTGTGAATATGTGACAGACAGACGTCTAAGTGGCCCCGAAACCCCGACAGACTTCCCTGAAAATGCGTTTCTTTGGCGTTTTTTGTCAAAAAGGAAACCACTTGAAATGTATCACAAACGAAAGATCTTGAGCCCCTGAGTTTGAATATGTACATGACAGACGTCTAAGTGGCCCCAAAACCCCCGACAGACGCGATTAAAGTCGCGAATTTTTTATTGAAATTTTAAGATAATTGATGTATGCCAACAAAATATATCGCAATTGGAAGGTCTTGACTACTAGTACTAATGTATAAAAAAAATTAGTTTTTAGTGTCACCCAACAGCTGAAAAGGCGCGAAATAAATCGCGGATTTCTTATTTTATTTAATCAGTGGCCACAAGTCATAACCGCTTAAGTCGATATTTAATATTTTTCAGGAGAGCAGTTTAAAGTTTCAAATCCTCTCTACGAATCAGGAATTTCTTATTTTTAATTTTTTCGAATGTAAGAATGAAGAATAAGTTCACCTTTTTAACATACTAAAAGTAAATAAATGTACATCTGATAATTAAAGAGTAATTTAAGAAAATAACACTTAAGCTGTTATGGCTTATTGAACTTTCAAAAAATAAAGAGCTTATATCGAGTTAAGTTGTTATGAAATATTCAGAAATAAAAAAATTAAACCTTAGGTCAAGTTATGCTGTTATGGCATATTTATAAAGAACGATTCGAATTTCTTATGTCGAGTTAGGTTGTTATACCTTGTGTGAGAATGCGATATAAGATTTCTTATGTTGAGTTGAGTTGAGTTGCCTATACTAATAAATTATACATTGTATATATATTATAGTTGTTCTTCCTTACTAAGGTCCAGTTATTAAGTGCCGACATTAAAGTTAAACTCAAGTTAACTCACTTAATTCGAGTAGTTGTTAACTTGAGTGTAACTTCGACAGTTCTTAACACAAAAATCGCCATAGATACAAAATTATGATTAAGTATGGTCTCGTTTTAAATCTTCAACTTAAAACTTTAAATTGAGTAAGTTGAAAATAATAATCACCTTATATACCGCAAATATCGTTAAATAACTGTTAAACAAAACACAATATTGAAAATAACAACATTTATGTTTGAAAATTTTAACTTTTATTTATTAGTTACGTATGCATTTCGGTTCACTGCTGCGGAACCATCATCAGCGGGCGACAATTAAACATAAGTACAAAAGAGATTACAATAAAATTACTTTACTTATATAAAACAAAGAGATAAAAGAAAAAAGAAATTTAAAAAACAGTTTTTATTTTTATTTTGTATCTTTCTTGAAATGCATACGTAACATATAAATAAAAGCTAAAATTTTCAAACATAAATGTTGTTATTTTCAATTTTGTGTTTTGTTTAACGATTATTTAACGATATTTGCGGTCTAGCAATTAGCCAACGTGCTGTGACCCGTCAGCTCCATCTAAGCCAATCCTGTATATCAATGATCTACGGAAGGTTCAGGGAAACTTGAAAGTTAGTGTGAAGGCCAGGATCTGTGTGTCAAAGGTGTGATGACTGATTCATCGTGATGACGTCTCTCTCAAATAATACTTTGACTGTGGTCATGGTCACTGTCGCATTTTATCTTGATTCAACGAATTTGTGATCGATGTTATCAATACTTTCAGAGTTTGGAATAAATGAAACATTGCATCAACCAACGAATTCTTGTTCTGCCCAGAATATGAATTAGTAAGCAATGTTGTGCTTTTAGCTCTTCGAGTAAAGTGTTCAATAATTTTCTAAGTTTATACATTGGAGAATATGAAGTAAATTATCATTAAATTCGGAATCACTTTTTTACGTTTTCATTTTAGTTAGTTCAACTAAATCAAAATGTTTACATTTATCTTAATAAGACCTGACGACTTAATATTCAATAGTAAAATATATGTATTTCGTTCTGAAGACTTAAATAAAAGTAAATATATCAAAATTTCGCCTGCTCTGACTGTTTGCAAATAAATCTAGGTTCTTTATGATTCTGTTCGTTAAATTAATAAAGGACACATGAACATTGTACATACATAATGTATATGTATGTACTTCAGTTTTTTTTGTTTCAATTATTTTGTTGTTAGTAGGTTAAAAAGACAGTCGGATATTGCAACCGGATTGAGCTGATTTTTGGCAGTCATCGTAACCGACAGGCATCGAATGTTCATTATTTTGAGATTAAACATTTAAGAACAAATATTCTGCCTAAAACCACTTCTATATAGTGCCAAGCGTCACTTATAGCTATCAGCCGTGTTTTTTGAACCAGTGTATAGCAATTCAGCCAAATTTGTACACGGAAAACACAAACAAAATTCTGTATAACATATAATTTGTTTTGTTATTGCCTTACGTGTTTTGCTTTACACTACCTTAAAAAACACGGCAATCCATGAAACTCATCATTGAAACTTTTAACTATTATTTGCGAGATATTAAGAAATTATCATTCCTATTGTATTATTATCTTTATTATCATTCTTTGTATGTAAAAAATATCATTTTGGACCATCTTTCCACATAGGGACTTTTTAATGAGCAAAGCAGGGGTTTTGGAACAGTACTACTCCTTTTTGATTCCAATGTAATCATTTTCTGTGGTGGGCAGTAGCGGATCTAGGATTTGGCTGTGGGGGGGGGCTTGGAGTTTGGAAATCCAGTGTGTACATATGAAGTTATATAACAGAAAACAAATAGCCGTGTTTTTTGTGCCTTTATATCCGCTTCTATCGCGCATTAATTTTTTTTTTCAAAATAAGGCACAATAACAAGAATTTGTGATTGATGTGTTAAGTATGGTAATTATTTTTAAGCGAAGCTAGAAGCCAATATCAAGGCTTAGCTAAACATGGTAGTATAACTAATTTTATAACTTTAAGTTCAACCACACGAACAAATTCGTTTATTTATATTGCTTAATAATTGATTAGGATCAAGTGCCCACCTATGTACATTATGTAAGTGTGTGTTTAAATTAGCTGAAGATATGCTTTGAACTTCACCTTTTTAACAAAATTTAAAACTGTTTGTAATGCAAGTTCAGAAAAATGATATTTAAGTGGTCTTATTGGCAAAAGCTCGTATGTGTTTTGACAGTATCAGTCCTCTGAGATCTCATTTTCTTTAATTAGACAAATCAACGAACCTACCTGTTATCTTCAAATTGTCACTGGAAAGCACGAAAATAATATTTTGTGGATCAAAAAATAAAATATCAAAATTTCAAGACTTTTAGTCGGGCATAAGAAACAGCTGCTCTAAAAAATAAGCCGCACGCCCCAATTCTGCAAGTGTCAATGAATTTTCGTTTACGCTGCACCTACATACACTTTCTATTCCTGCTCAAAAAATGTATCGATAAATTTGTAAGTCACTAAAGAGTCTTTAGAGGTTGTAAATATTCATGTCCACCTGTATGTTTTGCCTTGGACCTTTAAAATTTTGAAAACTAAACCCCAAAATTCTCTAAACCCAGCCAAGGCCGTATAAGAAACAATTCCTGTTGTATTAAACATTTAAACTAAGCCTTACACCCCGGTGTTCTCTTATTGTTTTAGCATCAATTGCATTTCTTTCGTTAAATTAGCTAAGTTTTTAGTATAAAAAGTTGTTGCTTTTGACATGTAAATGTTAAGCCCCGACTACATTTTTTTAAGTTATATTTTCAAGCCTTAGCCCTAACTTCGGACTTTGACAATCGTTAGACTTAAGCCCCAAAAGCTCTCTGGAATAAGGTAAGTTTTTTAGGGAGTTAGTTGTTTAACCCTGACTACGTGTTTTGTCTCATATTTTCAGACCTTATTAGTCCGAAGTTGTTTTTTTTTTTTTTTCAATTTTCTGGGTTTTGTTTTAAGGGAAAATTTTCGTTGCATGAAACGTGTCCATTTTTCATAGCCCCCAATTGGTTTTTTGTCCAATTCATTTCAGGTTTTAGCCCCTTACCTTAGGGCTTAGAAAAGAAGTTGCAGAACATGTAAATTGTTCAGCCCCAACCACTTTATTTCGTCCATCAAAATTTTCATCTTAACATTATTTTAGACGAATATAAAACTCTACATGTTTTAATGTATTGCTTTCTATATTTCAAATTATTTTAGCAATCGGCTGTGGGGGGGGGGGGCTCTAGCCCCTATAGCCACCCCCTGGATCCGCCACTGGTTGTGGGGATACTATCTTGGGAAATTTCTGGTCAAATTATATTAAAATTACTACCATAATTTTCCGAATTTGTATAAAAATGGAATTTACCGGTATGAAAATAAAGATGTCCTCAGTCACATGATGTCAACATGGAAGCATTCATTAAAATCCATTTGATTCAGTTTTGGAACAAGCAATTATTTTTATTTCGATTGGTGGTTCGGAGTTACTCCTTTTTGACTCCTATTACTCCATATTGATTGGCTGTTCCGAGTAATATTTTCGGAGTGTTTTTCTGTTCCTGATTTTGTTAAGGAGCAGACCCAGAACACACATTGTACATGTTAATTTTTTCGTCGGATTACTTGTCAAATGAGTTAAAGTCTTGCAAAATATACAAAAATACCAGACAATTAACTCACACACACAAAATATTTTCCATATTCAAAAAGGAGTAGTAGGTACTGTTCCAAAACCCAATTGAAAACGACATCCTACTGCGTGAAACTAGACTTTAAAATCTCATTGTTATATTTCGTGTTTAAGTTGGTCCCACCAAGTGAACCGCAATATACCTAAGTGACCATTTTCAGAGTTAAAACACATAATGCTCAATGATTATTCTTATATCAACTTATAAAGTTTTTTTCTTTATAGAAATTCATATGTCTGAATTTCTATAAAGAAAAAAACTACTATCCACATAAATGAATCATAAAGTCAGAATAGTACAACTAAACTTTTGGTCTAGTGAGCATCCTTCCTAATTGCACCATTTTCACCGCTCTACGCTTTTTTTCAATTAAAATTTTCATATTTGAAATACACTTCAATAACTCTTCTCTTCAGATGCGACTAGTTACAACAACCTAAATCAACTTATGATTCATATTTTATCGATTTGTACAGTAAATTCGTTAAGGCAAAAGAACATAAGTCAACTTAGAATTGTAATTTTTGGAAATCAAATACGGAATAACGACCTAACTCGATTTATGATTTTCAGAGAAATATAGACTGCCAAAAGAACTTTGTTCAAGTTAAGTTCATCAAAATATAGAACTGTGGTTTACCATAACAACCTAACTCAAGTTAAGAACATTAAATATTTGTTTTACTTTGGGGAATAACAGCCAACTTTGACTTAAGAAAAATGAAAAATTGCCAGTTTTGAATAATGGGCACGAAATATATTTCTTAACTTGACTTATGTTGTTATGCTTGATTATTTTTTACAAACTATAGCTACTCAAAAAAAAACTTAACTTGAGTTATGAAGCCAACGTTACAAAAAATTATATTTTTTTGGAGTTAAGTTGTTTTGGCAAATGATTTTTTTAAAAAACGGACTTAAGGCGTTAGGTTTTTTGCTTATAACTTCCGTTAAAAAAAAGATATAGACGTAAGAAATTGAGTGGGGATAGATTTTGATAATATGAACATAATTATGACAGTAACTCAATTTAGTCATAACTCGACTTAAGCGGTTAAGGTTTGTGGCCACTGTATTAGTAATAGGATTGAGGGAAACCACTTGAAATGTATCCCAATCAAAAGGTCTTGCCCCAACAAAAATTAAAATAAAAGTGACAGACGTTTGAGTGGCCCCAAAAAACTGACAGCTGCGATATAATTCGTAGATGTTATTATTTTTTTTTATTTGTATATTAGTGGTAGCTTCTTCTTTATCTTCTTTATAAAGTAAAAGGTTCTGACTCAAGAAAGTGATTTTATAAGTTACAGGCGTTTGAGTTACGCCAAAATGCTGAAAAGGGCGATATAAGTCGTGGATGTAATTGCTAATGCATCTCAATTTAAAGGGCTTGACTCCCTGAGTTGCAAAATGTAACTGACAGACGTTCTGAGTTACGCCATATTGCTGAAAAGCGCGATAAAAGTCGCGGATGTTATTACTAGTTTATTAATTAGATTATCTATACAAATCTCTTGAAATGCATCTCAATATATAGGACTTGACTCCCTAAGTCGGACAATTTAACTGACAGACATTTTGAGTTACGCCAAACTGTTGAAATGCACGATATAACTCGCCTTCGAATACTATTATTGTTTTTTCTTTCAATTTACCTAATTAAAAGGTTTTGACTAGTTGAAAAAGAAATTTTGAAGGAAACACGTTTTAAACACACCAAACCATTCGCGATTTTCCAGCTGTTGGGTGACACTTAAATCTAATTGTTTTTATACATTAGTACTCCCGATTGCGATATATTTTGTTGGCATACATTAATTATCTTAAAATTTCAATAAAAAATCCGCCACTTAGACGTATGTCATGTACATATACAAACTCAGGGGCTCAAGATCTTTCGTTTGTGATACATTTCAAGTGGTTTCGTTTTTGACAAAAAACGCATTTTCAGGGACGTCTGTCGGGGGTTTCGGTTCCACTTAGATGTCTGTCACGTACATATTCACACTCAGGGAGTACATGGCTAAAAGTTGTGATCCATTTCAGGTGGTTTCCCAAAAGCCTAAAAACGCCAAAAAAAATCGTGTTTTCGGGGACGTCTGTCTGGGTTTTGGGGCCACCTAGACGTCTGACGAAACCATTTTTGTAATCAGGGAGTTGATGGCGGATGGCGTCAAGTTGTTTTACCTTTGAAATGGTTTCCCACCCGACTTCAATTTTCAGAAAAGTTGTACTTTTGATGCACTTTTACGTGGTTACGGGGCAACTACATGCTGGCAGACGAACGTATTCGTTATCACCTTCACCAGGACTACCTATACTATTAAAATCTTTTGGTTTCCTTTCACGACCAAAATCTGCTTCCGGCTCTTAGACTATTTAGTATTTTCTTAAAGATCAAGAACATTTTTTTTTTAATATTATCTGTGGCCATAAGGAAAAACAACATAAAAAAATAACATATGTCGTTTTCTACTAATCTTTTACAAGGCAAAACAGCATAAGTCGAATATTTCAATTTTCATGTTCTACTAATTGACATGTGTAGTTTTTCCTTATTGCTTCTTTAAGATAATACTCAACACAAGTTAACTTATGCTCTTATTCCAAAAGACCGTTCCTGAATTCCTTGAAAATATGTATACTTGACTTGTGCATTTGCTCTGAGAGCAAAATTATGTTCAGTGTGTGACTTATGCTGTTTTGTTCTTATAAGGTGTGCTGGTAGGTGGTTGTGTTGCAGTTTTGTTTTGTTAACTGTGAGATGTTTAAAAAGTAAACTTAAGTGGTAAAGTGATAGAGAAACTTTATTATTAAAAAACTTTGAAAAAGTGTATTACTTTTACTGGAGCTTCAAATAATATAAAAAAATTAGTTATATGATAGGGAATGTTAATAGTTATTGGTAAAATGTTTGCTGCCCAAAATGTTGGCGTTACCTTTAATAGTAGCTAGTATTTTTTTTGTCAAAATCGTCAGAGCCGTTTTGGAAATTAATAGATTTTCGTATATTTGTTGTACGGCAGGCTTACAACCAATACACGATTCCCATCTAGGAAATCCCCTAAAAACTTTAAGTCCAAAGTTTAAAAAAAATCGCTTCAGTGGTTTAGGTACAGAGAGACAGACAGACAAAATTGCGGAGCCCACTTAATTCGCGTTCTCTATCATTGTAATGTTAAGGACAAATACTATCTCGAGTTCGATAACATATATGTACATAATACATCGCAAGTAAAACTAACTCATATTTACAAATACAATTAATGTTTATTTAGTTACAACAAGTGAAACATTAAAGGGATTCGCCTTGCTTAGAGGAAAAAAGAAACCACAAAATTATTTCGCGAAAATTCCGTATTTTAATTGTTTTTAAAAACGACGATAAAGCTGTGGTAGGTACACTGGGGCGTATACGCACTTTTTTATAGTGTTGAATTTTTTTAAAAAAACCTTCTAAGTTTTTGTTTGCACTTTTAATTAGTTTAATATCTACATACATATGTATGTTTCTTCTTTAAAATATTGTGAAATAAAACGATTAAAATAATGACATATACAGAATAAACAATACTTAATAACAACATAATACCGTTGCCAGGGAATATGTTTGGCGTCAGTTTGGCGAAACCTTCACAAAAAATTACAAAAACCTTAAAATTCTTGCTCTGATCGTTATAGTTTTAGAGTATTTAGTAGGTTAAGTACGTAGTTTTAATAAGTTTTAGCTGACTTATTGTGACTCTTATACAGAATTTACTTTGTTTCTAAATTCTGTGCAGAAGTCGCACCCGCTAAAACACCCTTCCCAAACATTTTCACGCCTCATACTCATTTTAACGCCTCATACCAAAAACCATTTGAGTGCGGATTTTTCTGACCGCACCCCATTTTGGGAATGCCTCTCCTAAGCCAAAACCATTTAAAGCCGCGCCCTTTCTAGCCAAACCCCTTTTAAGGGTTTTTAACAGCCCCTTTTCTGACCACGCCCCTTTGAAAATTCCTTGTGACGCCCAATTTGTACCCAACTTCTTCTGTCCACACCCTTTTTGGCCACGCCCTTTAATAATTTGACTACGCCCCTCATAGATTCATGGGCGTCCCCTGTTTGACACGCCCCTTTTTAGGTGATTGACCACTTCTCTTCTAAGCCACGCCTCTTTTCATATTTTTAGACACGCCATCTTTTTGACCGCACCCACTTTTTAGACACACCCCTTTTTAGACACGTCCCTTTTCGTCACTCCCTTTTTTTAACACTTCTCTAAGCCACGCCCTTTTTTGGACATTCCTGTGTTGCATTTGACCACTACCCTTGTAAGTCCCCCCCTTTCAGATTTTTGGCCACATCCCATTTAAAGGATGTCATCAATCCTTGAATTAAACAACGCCCCTTTTGACCTTTTTGACAACGCTTCATATTTGACCATGCTCCATTTTTGGATACGCCCTCCAAGGCAACGCCTCTTAATTGATTATGCCCCTTTTTGGTCACGCCTCCTTTTTTGGCAACACCCCTTTTATGAAAATTTCCCAATAGCTACGACCCCTTTAAGCCAGTCATTTATCATGAGTTGAATAAAAAATTTTACTTTTTGTTGTAATTTTTTATTTGAGTTCTTACCCAAAATTAATAGATAAAAAAACGAGCGAGGCTTTCATTATTTTGGTAAAAGTAATAAGGACAGAACAATTACATTTTATTTTTCTGCATCATCCATCTATACATGGCTGATGGATAACTCAAAAACTCTCATGAAAGAAACTATCATACTAATTTTAATTTTGGATATTAGGACCACTTTTATGTTGTATCAAATTACATTTTGAGCTTTTAACAAAGCTACTTAGTGTGTTTGTATTTTGCGCCTAGTATTTCTCAATGTCAATACGGCCGACCCTGCAAAACCTTTATATTTTACACATCGCACGCACGCAAGAAGTGAATCAGTGAAAGTGAAAGCAAACTTATTTGCCAGTATAGCACATATACAAATGATTGCGAAAATTATTGTCGCCCTTTTCAAAGCAAGGATTCTCCTAAGAATAAGTTGGTTTATGAGGAACCTGTACGAGTGTATTTCGCTTCGCTCACCCACAGACTCCACATGAAAAAAAAAATGCTTTTCTCCTTTATTGGTGTGTGGTTTGGCGTAGTTCTATAGTTCGTGGAGATGTGGTGTAACAATAATCATAAATGCTACTGTTGCTTCTACAGGACGATAATCATCAAAGGATATTGTTATTGTGTTTCGATATTGTCTCGAAGATTATTAAAAGAATTGGGTTTGGCTGCGAGTTTAGTTGTTGGCCCTTTGGAGCATTGATTTAAGGGTTGTCAATTTGTTAAAGGATGTTTGATGGGGCTATATGTATTCGTGAATGTATACGTATGTATGTATGTTTATGAATAGGATGTGTTTGATGTTTATGATTTTTGTTGTGTTATACGAGGCAAATATATCAAAAGGAAGACATTTTCTAACTTATTTGTGACTTTCCTAAGAGAAAGGACACACATAAATACACATCGAAATACATTTGAGGTCACCACATAACAATGTCATTCTTATTATAGAAGGAAATAAATTTGATTGCAAAATGTTTATGATGATGCAAGTGATGGTAATATGGTTAATTATTTTGGAGTGAGACACTCGCCGCGCCCGTTGAGAATTCTTTATTATCTATACCACAGTAAGTAGGTATATGTTCGTGCAGTTTGATGTGGTTCGTGTGTTATGTTGTCGTAGTTAAATACAAAGTCTTGACAATTTTTATTACCCTCAGATGAAACAACTATTATTTTGGGAGGCAATTTTGTTTGTAAATCCTTTATTTCGATGGATTAACTCTGATCTTAACTAAAGAAATAGTAGGTATGTTGTTTTAGTTAAATATATGGTAATATGTACATATATGTTTTTTATATCCATGAAAGTCCTTAAGGGAGAAGGTATAGTTATAGCTGTAGTATCAACATATCCATATATGCTCATTTTATAGGAATATAAATCCAAACGCAGTAAATACGATTAAAGTACTATCAATATGTATTTTTTTTTTTTTGTTTCTTAGAGTTCATTCAGTTAGGTATGTACGTTTGTACGTACATCAGTTGGAACACTGAGACTTCTAAGAAAGTATAGGAAGGTCTCTCATTAAAGATATAGATAAGATGTGAACCTACTTATGTTTCAAGTATAATGGGTAAACTTTCTTTTTAAACTATTAAAAAAAGGGAAGCTTACATTTAAGGTCGATATTTTTAATTTATTTTTTAATAATTTATTGCCGAAATTCAATTTTCTAAAACATGAAGAAGGCTTTGCCATTTTTAATTTTGGTGTTATTTACCTGACTTATCTTCTGTATATGCGAATTAATTTTTCGGTAAGTAGGTAGAGAATATTTTCGACTTTTCCTTAACACAAAAATTGTGCTATTTGGGCTCAATTTGTTGCTATTAATTTTTAAAAAGATTTTTCGCTTTAAAATATTTATGGGAACATTTTTGCGTGGCAGGTTATTTTCTGGTTGCAAAAAAATAAAAACAAACAAATCGTGTCGGGTAAAGACCAAAAATCGTTATGTCAACAATATATACAAATCAACTCATCCGTTTGAGCTGTTGCTGAACAGACAGACATTGGGCATTATGGCGCACTTAAGGTCAGTTTGAAATAACTTTACTACGGATAACATTTTTTGATTCAATCAACAAAATTTATTAAATTTAATAAAACCGGAACATTGAAAAAATTAAATGAGATAACTATTCATGTTTTTTAAGAAAAAATAAATTAATTAAAAAATTGTTTAAAAAAAAACATAATGCCCTACCTATGGGCAATTTTTATTCAGCAGCTTTTAATTTCTGATTCGAACGTCCACATTCATCACAAGTGTTTTAAAACGCAGAACATGAGACGTAGGACCACTGACCATAAAGGTTTTTGTATCGTTTTTACCACAACCGGCGCAAATATATTCGCCAAAATCTTCGGACCGACCAAAGTCGTCGCAGTCGCGCCATAATGCCCCACAGCATGTGTGCCATATCACACAAAGCACATATATTCACAAGACATTGCACAAAAAACTAAGTTCTCTTTTTTTTTTTGAAATATTTCTCGTTAGAGAAGAAATCCAAAACTGTACCCTGCGTTCCAGTATTCACACCAAACATGTGCGCTGCATACTTATCGAGAAACACACATTCAAAAATAAAGCAAAAATATATTGGCACCCAGAAACGATTTATTTTTTTTGTCAACATTTTTTTTGTTGTACTTAACTAGTCCTATTGACTAACGGTCTTAACCCGGCACGTGTTCGGTGAAGACGGCAGTTTTTGCATCGTTCTTTTTTAATTGGAGTTTTGGAAGTGTGGTATTTACGAGGGGCACCATAATGCCCTATGCGCCATAATGCCCGAACTTACCCTAATGTAATGTAATATTAAGGTTGATCAAAATATAAGTTTTCTCTTTTTTAATTCTTCACAAGTATCCTACCTGTTTTTGACTTTTCGGAATTATATTGGACCCAGAATAGAGAAGCCTTTAGTTCTTGCATTGAGGTGGCGGCTTATAGCATAATAGAAAAAATAATTTAAAAACAATAATTTCTCAATAAAAAAATGTTCCACATACGCCATAGTGGCCCGAAATTTCTTTTATTTAGTTTTGTCAGCAAAAATGTTAAGGTGATCTTTTTAATTACTGAACCTTTTTATCATATACTGCTTCATGAATGCCTACAGTTTTGATGGATTTGCTCCACTTTTTAACTGAAAAAATGACAAATCAAATTCAGTGGTGCAGAATCAAAAGTGAAGAATTTTTGTCTAGATTGTCTATCACATCCTTATGATCAACATCCATAAGAACATTACCTGCTATTGTAAACCTATGTGTATCTTAACAAGAACAAAAAATAATATCATGTTATCTTTAAATATACATATGAACTACCAAGTATTAAAATACAAACGGCAAAAAGCAACCTGAAAAAACTTCTTCGACTGGTTTGACTAAATCCACGGTTGGTTTTTGGTTTGCCTCTTTTTCAGCAACAGGATTATGTATTCTTTAACACGAAATAAAATAAAATACCTAGTTTTAAAAAAATAATAAATTGTCGTATTAGGTAGGTAGGTACTCGTTCAGCTCCTATAATACCAAGCGGTTTTCTGGTTGCTATTTTTGTTACTTAAATTACGTGGTAGAACTATAAAAGTTCAAGAAAATTTATTTAATCTTTTTTACAATTCAATTTGTCGGCCCTTAAACCCTGTTCACAACGTAATTTGCAAAGTCAAAAGTGCCCGTTGTCAAATGTAAGCCAGTTGCTTACCCTATACCACTCTGGTTTAATTTCTTCGTTCTATATGTATCCACATACGCAGATAACTACTTAACAGATCTAAAGCCATCGTCGGATGAGTTTAATACCAAAACCTTTATTGACAAAGAAGCCTTTAAAAACAAGCCGCAACACTTAATTTCAGATAAGAATAGCTGCCGCAGGCATTTTTTAAATGCATATTACTATACATGCATACATATCCTAACGTATAGGCCACCAATTAACCTATTTCACATTCGAGCACCTGCTGACCCTTTGTCACACCCATATTAAAAAAAGGAGTCACAACTACCATTTTGCTTCTCAACCTAGTTCATCCACTTATTACGTCTTAAAAAAGCAGACATGACCTCAGGGCTATAACAAGACAGAAAAAAAAATAAAACAAAAACACTTCTAGGCATTAATTTGAGTATCGCGCACGTTCCACTTGGTTAGGCATTCATTGTTAGTCACTACTTGTCCTCTGTCCATCGGCCGGCGATAAAGAATTTTTTGTTTTTTGTATATGATTGACGAACCACGCCGCCATTCATTATTCCACGCTGTTGCATCCGGCAGAGCTATACCTACTTCCACGACGGAAAATTCAATTGTTTTCCTTTAGAAACTCCTAGTCTCTTAACAAAACGATCCCAAACCTTGGGTGGCAATTAACAATTGCTATGCAAATGACAGCACAAACTCCAAAATTTTGCCGGTTTGCTTATGCTGGACTAATTACAAATCAGCACCAAGGAAGCTTGGACCCAAGCAAGAGTAGAAAATAAAAAAAAGAAGAAACGTAAAGAATATAACAAAACGAAAACTTTATATAAATAATGTTTATTCGTGCGATTTTTAATGAAAGCAAACTCATTTCGGTGGAAAATTTAGATAGCACTGCTGCTTAAACGATGTTCTTCCACATAAGCTTCAATAGACATATTCTAACATCATGGAGAGTCACGGATGCAGAGGGGAGTATTAAGTGAAAATGTGTACCCCCTTTATATTATTTTTAAAGAAAAATCGAAAAAGTTACTGTGCCCGAACTGTACCACATTGATAAACATTTACATATATAAAAATTATAATTCTTTGTTAAGGAGGATTGGAACGATAGCTTTGTTGAACATTGTTTAACAAATCCCTGCAATTTTAATTTTTCGTCTAGAATTTTAAATATATAAAAGAAAACGAATACAATTCTTCATAACTTTCGCATCCTTTTCAAGGTACCCAAATAGGTGAGCACGAACAGCCTTATTTATAGGATTTCACTTATACTCTGTTCAACTACTTTGGAATAATTAATCCGAGTTGAAGCACTATTCCGTCTCTACGCCTCGTCAAACAAATCCTTCGCGCTACGTGTGTGAAGTTAGCCCCCCTTTTTTAATTTGAAATATTTGAAAGTTGTTCCAGGTTGTTCCCGGTTTGTTCCGGATTGTTCCAATTTTGTTCTTAAATATTTAAAAATTGTCGTTTTAAACCCAAAATTCGTTTTTTCGAAAATCGAAATTTTAAAAGTTGTTCCATATTCCAAGTTTATGTTCAAATTTTCAAAATTTATGGGCAAAAGTCAAAAAAAAATGAAATTCCATGTTTAATATTTTTTGAGGTTTAAAAAAGTGTGCTTCAAATTGTTCCTTTAAAACTTAAAAAAAAAAAAATCAAAGTACGGCTCCCAGTTATTCTTCTTTTAAAAATGGATATGTCACTTTTGTTGCTCCCCTGATCCCCCCTTTAAAATTCCTCGCTTTAACAATCCTGTGACTTATAAGTAGGTACATTATTACTTATCAAAATTCCAAAAAACACCCCCACTGCCCCCTTTCCCAAAAACCTGAAATAAAAAAAATGGATCCAAATAGACAAACAGCCAAATGTATTTGTTCCAAGATTTCATGTAAAATTAACCGTAATCAAAGGTTTTAAAACTAAAAACAGATTTTTACGATATTAAATATTTACCCCCTCTCCCCATTTTTCGGAATCCAAGAAAAGAAAAATTGCTTTATTTTTTTACTATAAGAACATCCTTACAATTCACCAATCTAAAATTTATGTAAATCATAATTTAAAGATAAATAATTTCTCATAAATTAAAATTGAACATAAAGACTAAACACCACTGAAAGGAATCTGATGATTGGTGTGGCAGCCATGAAATTGCAATAATTCCAGCCAAATACAATGGTGGTAGCCTACTCAAGTGGTTGTTGAAAATTCAAACATTCAATAATATAAATTACGGAGCGAAAGCTATGCAGCCTAACTGCAAGTGTGTTATCACACAAAAAGCCCAATTTAATTAAATCAATTCTTGACCAGTTTCAAATCTTTCATACAATCTCCCACCTTACAATTGTCCAACGAATTGTTGGTTTGTAAACAGTGTACGGAGAAAAGAGAAAGAACCCGAATGATCAACAACCAACTTGTGTGCGGCTAGTAAAAATGCTAGTTGTCTCAATATGCAATTTATAAAGACAAAACCTTACATTGGATGGACATGATCAGGTGACCTCGGTGGCGCAATGCGTAGTGCATAGGCCTCAGAGGTAGCTGGTCTAGGTTCGATTCCAATTGACGGCACTAATTTATAAATTAAAATTGAACATAAAGACTAAGCACCACTGAAAGGAATCTGATGATTGGTGTGGCAGCCATGAAATTGCAATAATTCCAGCCAAATACAATGGTGGTAGCCCACTCAAGTGGTTGTTGAAAATTCAAACATTCAATAATTTCTCATACTAAATATCAATTTTAAGAAACGAAGCTTGGAACAATTTAAATGAGCCCTAGAACAAACTGCAAAAATATTTCCTAAAAGGGGGGCCAGCGCAAGATTAACGTGATTTATTCATTTAAATCGTTTTTTTTTTGATTAAAATCTTTAATTTTAAATATTTTTTCATGAATCCCTGGAACAAGTGCATTTGAGTGATTCTGCACCTGGGATAAGTTTTAATTTTGAATACTTTCCAAAAAACAAAATTTGGAAGAATCCGAATAAACCGGGAATAACTTTGAACAACTTTCAAAAATATCAAATTCAAAAAAAAAGGAGGCTAACTTCACACACTCTCGCTCCGCCCCTCCTTATGTCCAATATATTATCAACAATTTGACCAATCTAAGACTCTGGTTATTATAAACTTTAACAAACAGCTTATTTTCACAATTAATATTTTCACAGTTATTTATTTAATGTTTTTATTATTTGTCGAAATATAGTAAGGTAACGAATGGCTATTCATTTTTTTATATTTTGTTCCAAAAATCGGTACTTCGAGAGGAAATCTTCATCCCTCAGTTTAATGGGTTTAGCAATAGTTTTGAACTGCTTTGGCCTTCTCCTGCTTCCAGTTAAAGCGATTAATGAATTTAAATAATTTATAATTACAAATAACTATCCATTTTGTATAAGTAACAACAAGGTAAACATAAATTTGGTTTACACTACTTTTTGTAAATTTCAAAATACGCGACGTCATGTCAAATGACATTTAGATAATAAAACGGGTTCACTACTGCTTTATTCCTACTATAAAACAATTTTAGATCTCTCCGCTTCTACTCCACCTGTATTTTGTTTGTTATTAATAAGCTTTTCAGATTCAACTTTACTCCGTCACTAGAATGAGTTTATAAATAAGGCTGCAAATGTTGAGCCCGAAAATCTAGGCTGTTAACAGAGCAATATAGTTTTACGAAAATTTTCATTAGTTTTTAAGGTATATGTAAAATAGGGACCTAAGTATTTCTTTTATCATTCTTCGTTATCATTTCTACTAAAAAATGCTTGTCCTGTATACTTGCTACTTGCTTAATGAACCAACTCCCGAGTCCCGATCTTAAAGGGTCACTAAGTTACGATGGATTTCTTTTCTCTTCGATCCCAAGCACGCTGCTTCCACACATCCATATGAATTCTTTTCTAGTATGTTTAAAAGTTGGCTTGGTCTTTAAAATGGAAGTTCCGTGTTTGGTATTCCTTGTCATCTTGAACATAGGCGATGGGATTCTAGAATTACATTGGTATTTTTGGCCATTCGCTGAATTCGCGGTTGTATGTTCTCATCTATTAGTACTCCAAGATAAAATATCCGTCGACAAATAATTTTTCTTTTGAGTCCCGTATTAGCTCTTCCTTTCTGCTTACCGTCTAACACTCGACTTGTGCCAGAAGGAAGGGATTTTTGTATAGAGTAGAACATGGACTCTTAATGCTACGCAGTTTAGAACCCATTCCTTTTGCCAAACTGAGTAATCAGCAGTAAGTTTTCTTAGCTAATTCTTCTCCAATGAGATGTCATTAGTGAAGTTAATGTTTATTACAAGGTATGTATGTAACTAAACTAAGTTCTTCGAAGTTGTAGGTGTCAATAGTGACGGATTTTTTTTGCCAGTAAACAGATTTTTGCTTTGTTGACAGCTTTTATTCTTGTATACTAGGGGTTGCCCATATTTATTTCAAGGCAAACAAGATGTTCTGATATTCAATCGCCCGCCACGCCGGCTATGACGTAAGGCATTCTATATCGGAACGTGTGGAATTGCCGATAATATTGATATCGGTCGCATACCATAGAAGTTGGACTTATCTTTTAAAGATAGTGTCTTGCATGCTTGTCCTGCGCATTATCTATTGCAGAATGAGATTATTAGAAAGTCAAATCATACTGGCCTTCCTTGCTGTAAACCTTTGTTTGTTGGGAATAGTATGAAAGAGCTGTTCTGTATTAAGCTTTGTTTCGAAGAGCCCGCTTTTCGACCATTAAGCAGTTGCTTGGCTTTTATTTATAAAACCTCCGTTCATCAAATCAAAAATATATTAACCTTCTAATCAAAACCACAAACCCGCACCTGGTAGCTGAAGGTAAGGACTCGAGGACACTTTAACTGTAATTCGCGTGGGCTGGCCGTTCGTTCCTTTTCGGTTATGTCCTACATTCAATTCCTAACACTGGGCACCATAGGAGAATGAAGGTATGATAAAGAGCAAACATTTGGAGAAACTCACACCACCCCCTTTTGATGACTTACGAAAAAGGGGAAACAGAGAACAGAATCCTTATAAATTTATACCCCTAATAGAGTTACTCATTCCACAGTGCTCTTAGCAAAGTCCTTGAGAAAAACGACCCGGTGAAGACAAAGCCTTTATTTAATTTAATTTTGTTGTTCCTTCTCACCCGCGTGTCCTGCATCATAAGGATTCCATTTCATTCAGAGAGAAATGAATTTATTCAAATTCTTAGGACTTTTTCCTAGTCCTTTTTTAACTTTTTTGTTTGCAGTTTTTTGTTGTTTTTTTTACTTGACGTTGTCATTATTCATCAGCAGAGATTCCTTTCAAATGCCACACAGTCGTCGGCCGTCTTCTTCCGTTTGTCCTGACGTTTTTTGTTTTCAGGTTTTGTTGTTTTTTTTTTTTTTTTTTTTTTTCATTTTAATGGGGGGAAAATTAAAATTTTTCCTTGTCCATTGTTTCATTTTTATTTTGTTGAGTTAGAGGGGCTGGATGGAGAACTTTTTTGATGAAGCATTTTTGGGTGTTTTCTTCAGCGAATGAATATCCTTTTATTTTCTCAGGCTCGTTGTTTGGCGTGTCCATTCTTTTGGGAGAGAAGAATCACTTGAAGCTCAGGACACTTTTTTCGAATAGGTAGGTATACCTATTTTGTGTGCTTTTTGTTCGAGTCTTGGCGGTAATGCTGAAGCTTATCAAGATTTTAGAGACATTTTCAAAAGAAGTGAATGCAATATTTTATATAGATTTTTTTTATAATTAGTAGCTGTATAGGCTGAACAGGAATAGCAGGAGAGGTGTAGAGTTGAAAAGAAAACGGAAAATGAACAAAGAAAAACTCCTTGATGTTCTTCCCAGTGTCTGTTTTGGGGTAATCGCACATAGGCTGAAAAAATAAGATTAATTGGACCATTTTTTAATTAAAGCAATTTTTATGTCGGAGTTCTAAAAGCACTTGAAGTCTGAAAAAATAATGACTAGAAGATAAATATTCGTATATAAACTTGCAGAGAGTTTTTATTTTGGCATAATATGTAAAACGTCTTGGCCACTTTTGTTTGTTTATTTTTATTTTTTGTGACGTGAAATTAAATCGCAATAAAAAAAAGCAGAAAATATAAAGGCCTATAACAAATATTTCTCCAGTAACTCCAAATACTTTATTCTCCAAGAATAAAATTGTCCAAAATGAATAGGAAGTAGGTATGTATCTGATTAACTACGATCTAATTTTTCATATACATAACAAATCCTTTCAAATCAATTAACAAAACATCATCAACCCTTTTATCTAAATTTCTCAACGCACGAAGTCACTTGTATATATTTAACTCATAATCCGCAATCAACCCTTCTGAAAGACTTCATTATTTTATAGTTAAGTGCGTTGTTAACATCATAATCATAACGAAACCACAAAGTATATATTCTCAAATAAACATCAAGAGGGATAATTGCATCGTAAACAAGTAAACAATGCAAATGGTGTGAGCAACCCTTCTTTTCACGCACTTAAACGGATTGATGAGTAATAACCCTTCCGAAGAACCTAACCCTTTTATGTTCTTCAGAGAATTATGTTCAAGTGAGAATTTATTAAAACGGGAAGGACACGGACTGATCCACAATCCACTGGTGTATTTAATTGATCAGTAATAAGAGTCAACAACGTACTGCAATATCCCTTTTGTGACCATTTTTTTTTATTTCGTGGAAAAGTTTTGGAAAAGGGTTGGAACATAAAAGGGTTAGGTATCATAAGGGTTGTCTGCCAATTTGTCAACATAGGTTTTTATACTTATTTGATAAATTTGACAATTATCACTTATCGTAGAAATGTAGGTACTTCAAGTGGTCTTTACATTGGAAAATTCAATTGACTGGAAAGACGCCACTTAGACGTTGATTCTTGAAGTATTTGTTTAGAGTTGATGTTTGCACCTGTTCTGCACACTGTCTAGTTGCATGCTAGTAGTGTGCGAACATCAATTTGTGGATCATTAGTTTTTATATTTTTGTTTCAACGATAAGACCTAGGTATACCTTGACTTGAAGAGGTAAACAAAATTTCTCAGAAGTTCATCCCTATGGCGATTTTTGTCGAAAACTCGTAAAGTATTTAAAAAAAAAAAAAAACATATAGGTACCGTTCTGCACATTGCATTTGGGGTCACATTTTTAGAAAGAAAACAATAATAAATTACAAAATGGTCATTTTGACTTCAAAGAACAAATGGACGTAAAGATAAATCGAAAAACATCACCAATAAGAGAGAAAACTAAACGTTGTGTCTTTGCAGCACCATAATTCGTTACTGCCGGTCATGTTGATACCTTTTCCATCTTCCCCGCTGTTCAAACTGACGACAAGATGACCAACTCTGACAAAAGTTCAACTGACGTAACAAATATTTTGCATTTCAATGTAATTGAAAAGGATAAGAAAACGAAGAAGAACACTTGTGTATCTGCAGGTAACTTGATTATTACTATGATGGTTCTGTTTTCTGTAAAGGTGTAAGACATTTGTCTTGATCATTATAAATTGGTTATTCATTTTGATTCATGCAATGATTTATGATGGCGCCTTGTTTGACTTCATGTTCCAGAGATCACAAGTGTGTTCAATCAGGGATCGATTCGTATTCAATAAAGATGTTTTGTAGGAGGCGTTTAGAATGATAAATAGAATTACTCACATATACTCGACCCGTAGAAGTGTAAGTTGTAGGTAAAGGTACCCTTATGTTTTTAAAACTTCGATGCGTTAGTTTTCTTTGCGTTTAAAACGCCACTGATCACAGATTTGTTTTCATTAGGGCTGGGGCTGCCAACAAGCTATTAAAAGTCTCGGTCTCGCATAGTGAGAACGATTTTCGATTTTAACGAGAACGAGTCGAGACTTAAAAAAGTTTCGCCGAATCTTGTTCTGTGGCCAGCCCTATGGTTTTCATACACCATAAACATTGTTTTATAATAACTTTTACCGTCCAGTGGTCAAAATTCTAACACCAAAACCTTGACAGACTATAGAGTAAAACAATTTGATTTAAAATTATATCTTACAACTTTTCTTTTAGTTTTTAATTTTTTTAATATAATACAGTGATCGGCAGAGTAAAACCAAATATTGTCCACAGTCTGTAAGTGATGCGCAGGTTTTTCTGTACATATTCGCAAATATAGCTTCCCAACGATATAAAATTTATCATAATTATGGTTTACAACTCGATAAAATGGCGCCTTTAAATTTTACTGTTTTCTTATTTTTAGCAAATAAAAAAAAAGAAGGAATAACCCATCGGCGTCAAGAGCTAAATAAATTAATAAATAAATGTATAAATAAATAAATTAATTAACAATTAATTAAACAAATAAATAAAGAAATATCTAAATTATATCTCGACATAAATAATTAAATAAATAAAGCTCAAAAATAAGCGTATAGTTCTTTGTAAAACAATTGTACAGAATCCTTAAACTGCAATTACTAAGGGTAGACATCAGCACTTTAAAAAATGGCTAGTTTGAAATTAACCTTAATCAATTCTCTATTCCCTTGTCCGACATGATTCATGACATCATATTTTTTTTTTTTTTTATTCTTGCGAAACAGAAACAATCTTATAGATGATGCGGGGCAAATTATAAACACCCGACGCCAAACATAAAGGCAAATTGTGTTTTCCTTTTTTTAACAAAAAAGGGAAAACCATTTTTAAAGGAAAACAATGAAGAATATGACCGCAGTATTTTTCGTATTAATCTCATAATAGTTTAAAGGTGCAACATGGATAGAACAATAACATATGACGCGATCACAAATCCTTTAATTTGATATCCGTTAAACTCCTTATCTTTTTTTTTCCTTTTGAAAGGATGAAATGTAAAGGTGGTTTGGACCTAATGCCAATAATAGTTATTTTTGTTATTTTGGCCATTGAAGTAAATGCTACATAAGAAAACAAAAGAGGGCATAGAGAGGCCTCTCTAGAAAATATATTCGATACAAAAAAAATTGCTTGTACAAAAATATGATCAGGATTTCTTAAAAAAACATTCATTAATTCGTTAATATGACAGAGCGAAAGCTATGCAGCCTAACTTGAAGTGTTCCCACGAGAAAACACCTTTGAAACATTCATTAGTTTGGACTAAGATTAACGAAAAATTGCGTCTTGATAAGGCTACATGACTTTAGTCAACTGACGAATCCAAATGAAAAAAGCCTGAATTTTTTGGACTAAAGATCGTTAAAAGCCATTTTGAATTAATAATGTGTTTGTTTAAATTCTAACCTTACATCATAGGTACGATATCCAAAAGTACCGTTTGTTGTTTTTATTATGTCTTTTAGGTAAATTTCCTCATAAGAAACACTTTTTCTTACCTGATGATAAATTTTTTTTTTTATGAGCAAGCACTAAAAGGATTTTGATAACCCTTAAAACCAACTAGCACAGTGCAAACGCTAGCAAAAACCAGAAGGATTTAATAGGGGATACCGATGCACATTGGTTTCAAAGTTCTGAATATCAAAATGGGAGGGGAAGATAGGACCGGGCAAAGCATTCCATGCACGTTGACATTCTTGTTGTGCGACTCTCTATACTTACCAGTACCTACTTCCAAAGTGGGGTTCAAGGGTAAACTGATGAGCATTTCTAAAACAGCGATTATTACGGTTTATTGGTTTAAAGGGAGTAATATAACTGACTATTTTACTAGAACATTTAAGAAAAAAATGTAAATGTAACGTCAAGAAACTATATAATGCAACTTGTATTAAAAGGTCTGAAAGGTAATTTCTAATGCCACGAAGAATAGAGCTTGATGCCAAACTCTACAAATGCAATAATCTGCATTTCTCCAAATCGATGTTAGGGTTTGTGCCACTGTTCGGTGAAATACACCATCAGATCACCAGTCAGTAGAGCTATAATTGCTATATGCTCTGGCGGTCATTAAGAAGCTTTCGTTTTGGAGATATTTCTTGAGGTGAAAATAAATCAGAGTTTTCATGTCCTTTGAAAAAAGGGACGTAAGTGCAATAAGGATAAGAATAGCAAGTGAAGAAGATAAGCCGTTTTTAGGTACAGGCTGGACTAATGCGGTTTTTCATCTACTCGGAGAGACGAAAGAGATCAGTACAGTAGAGTAGGGCATATAGAAAAGATTACGCAGTGGTTTTGCCAGCATAAAAGAAGATCACTTAAGAACAATTCAAAATAAATACATTGGATGGCGCAACGGCTCATGAAGAACCAGGGCCTAGTGACTAACAACTCGCAACCATTCCTGTGTGCGCGTGTCGAAAGGAATGGAAGGGACCTACAATTTTATGCCAAATCTGAACGGCTAGAGGAGAAGCAATTATTCATGACAAGTTAATACTCTTGGAGGATTTGTCAATTCCTCGCAAGAGGCAGTATTCCTGAAAAAAAACTTTTTAGTTTTTAGGTGAACGAGGCTGGGAAGTGAACCCAGACCTTCAGCGTGACAGTCCAACGCACTAACGATTACGCTACGGGCTACTACTAAGAACAATGGAAGTGCTATTATCTGGGCCAGCGGATTTGTGTATATCGGGATCTTATTTCTAAACTCTGTCAACTGCACGAGTGCGAAAGAAGATTCGTTCCAAAAAATCATTTATTCTCTCAAGTTCAGGAGAAGTTGTAACACTTTCTGTCTTATCTAACGGGCTAAAAAAGGGGTGTCATTAAAGACGGCCATTGGAAACGAAGATAAGGTAGTATTTCGTGTGTTTTATCTTAGTTTAGTTTATTTCGCTACAGGTCTTTCTACATTGTTTGAACTTATGCCGCCTTTCATGGGGTTGATTTTCTAATATCGGAATATTGAAATAGAAACACACTCGTAAGTCTCAAATAAGCGGAAAACGAAAATGAAAATGTATGATCTTCCTATAATATAGGTATTAACTTAGATTGGATATAGATTTTCCATAAACATTTGACCCAAATTTTAATTAAAATCCTTTGAAACGTGTATTTTTTATGGGTGCTCAGCACACTAGGTATGTGTTTCCGTTAACCGATTCCAATAAAATTTTACAAATACATATTTCTTTGTGTGTAGGTAGGTACCCACCAAAGGACTTATTATATTCCTGTGCAGTTTTGAAAATCTTGAGTTATCATCTTCAACTTATGACACGCTTTCATAAAATCCTTAAGAAATCCTATACATATGCTATTGTACATACCTACCTATACAACCTACATACGTCACCGAAATACCGGCCACCTCTCTCTTTTTAATACATAGTTAACGTTATTATTTCACATTATCCAAAATCCATTAAACTAATTAACGACATTTTTAATTGCCACTAAATACACAGGGTGTGAGTCTTAAGACTATAATAATCTATTAAAAATGCGACCGATTAATCAAATGAGAAACAATATACCAACTAAACAACATACTTACCGAACCCCGATAACTAACTTCGTATAGGTATGTACCTACCTATACTTAATTCTCTTTTTATATAATCACCAAGCCAATCAACAATAAAATTATGAGAGCACAATAAAAATCCTAGTCAATTAATCAGCCATTAATTTCATCGAACACACAGTTATGTTGGTATGATAAAGTAGGTATACCCAGTTATAAAAAAAACTATAATGTTTAAATATGTGCTCTATTTTCTTGACGAAGAGTTTGACGGCAGAAATCCTGACAGGACTATTATACATACAATTGCACACGTAATTTGGCGATATCGGTGTACTGTTCATTACTCCATTCTTTTCAAAACTCAACCAACCAACAAAAATAATATAACCAATAGTAATTTAATTTTCTACCCCATAAACTTAACCACTCACTGATGATGCCTTTCCTCGCTAAAACCGATTGCTACCTAACTCAATGGAAATGCAATAAATAAGAATTTTTGTCATGTCTCCTATAGCCGACATCACATCGACACGGCACAAAGGACCCACTTCAAAAAAAATAATGATAAAAAAGACCTTACGCACCAAATTGTCATCGGGAAGGATTGAGCACAATCAGGTCTAACAAATAGAGGCATATAATATCGCGCCGCACACATCAAATCAGAAAAAAGGGATAATGCCAAGTTATCCTTTTATGTTTTTGCAACTTTGTTGTATATTAAAAGACTCCCAATAAAGAGCAAGGACACAAAAAATCCATTCACATTAACACTGCCAACAACTGAAGCGCAAAATATACACACACAAAAATGACACACAAGAAAAAGCATAGATACTATGATTATGTTGTGTACGAGTAGGTTTAGGATTGGTGCCCATGTTGCGTCGTTGTTTTTTATGGAATCACAGAAACTCTCACACAATAAAAAAAGGGTATAAATTGGTTACTATCCTGATTCCTGATTGTGTGATCCCGAAAAACAGAGGCTCCCTTCTTGTGTGTGTATAGCGTATAGGTCGCAATCGAATTGAGACACAACCGCAATTATTGGTCCCGATAGATGGGCCAACATCGATAACGAAAGAAATTGACTTTTTTGTGTTTTTTATTAGATACCTCTTTCTTGGATACTCCCCCTTCAGTAGGATTTTCCAACTCCTTTATCAGTTTGAATCAGCTTAATCGGGAATAAAGGATAACAACTAGTCTCGTTTGTTGTACGAGTATAAGAAGTGGAACAAGCTGTGTCCTGTGTCCCTACATATACCTACATATTTGATTTGAGCTGATGATGTTGGAATTTTGTTGACATGTATGGAATTTTGACACCACAGGACAACTAAGACACTCTGATGGAAACAGATAGACAGCAATTATTTGCCTTATTTATGTATATGGCCTGAGAGAAGTAGGCCAAGCAATCTTTCTAAACGTGTTCACCTGTCGACCCTCAAAGAAGGGGAAACACAATTTTAATCGATCGCTCTGTATATTTTATCTGATTATAAATTCCGACAAAATTCATCTAGGAATGTCCTTTTTGCTTGAGCTATTGCCTGGAAAGATATGTGTGAGACGCATTCGGAAGGTTTAATGATGCGGTAGGTGCAGGTTGATGTCATAGATTGTAATGTTGTAAGATGATGAGGATGCTTCAGACGCTTGGCAGACGTTTTATGTCGGGTTTCCGTTTGATGGTAGGTTTGTCAGGTAAACAGGTGTAATTTTTTTGACTCCTTGATTTGGAAGTACATAATCGATTTAAAATACAAAATAAAATAAATATGACTGAAGTAAATTTCTATTTTATTTTCAAATAAGGAGGAGGCATGCCAACATTTACTTCATTTGAACCTTGAACAAAATTATGCTATTTGACCAGATTTGCTTAGCTGAAAACCTTAAACTACATAATATCCTTTTATAAAGTTTATTTTATTAGGACCCCTATTTCAATGGTGAGTTAAATCAGAGTAAGCTAATCTTTAGAAATAGATTTGTATACAGTCATTATATTTAAACTCGGGATTTACTTTAACTCCATTCTGAATAACTGGTGCTTAGAAAATATAATGTACATATATTTATATTTGCTTACTTACTAAAGATGGCGCTCACATCGCAGGGTGGACAACAGCCTCAAACAACAACCCACCTCCCCCCCCCCCGCCAGCTTGGCCCCTGCTGCCTCCAGTTTCGCACTCCAAGTATGGTTTAGATCGTTCTCCACTTGTGTGCGCTACCTAGGGTGGGGTCTTCCTCTGCTGCACAGACCATCACGGGTAGATTCGGAGACTTGTCAGGCTGGTGCGTCGGTGTCCATACCCAGCGGGAAAAATTGAAAAATTCGTTGAGGAAAGATCAGCTTTTTCCTTGAGGAATAGCAGCTGCACCGTCCACTTTTCAGCTGATTCCTCTGATGAAATTAACATCGGCATGTCCTAGGCGGGAAGCACATGCTGAAAATCCGATGAAAATTCGCCAACGAAATCACTACTTCGTTGGAAGTTGTTTATTCACCGACCCAGATGATGAAAAACATGATGGTTGCATGATCTGTGAATTCACCACATAAATGTATGTGGTTTATTCATCAGTTCAATGTTTTCGATGAAAATGGTAATGAAAATTCAATTATCAAAAATCACAAGATTAGTGGTAGTTGTTTATTCAGCAATTATAGTTAATTCAAGATGAAAATGTGAAGAAAATTAAATAAATAGTGAATTCATTACTCTGATGAAAATGTGAAGAAAATTAAATAAATAGTGAATTCATTACTCTGTTGTGTATGTGTTGTGAATTTGTGATTGGTTAATTAAAATAAAATATAGAATTAAAACTTTAAATTTAATTAAAGTGAAATCACTAGGTCAGTGGTTGTTGGTTAATCACCACTTCATATGCGAAGTGGTGATTAACCAACAACCTGAAATCTTAGATTTTCTTATTTTAATAAAAATTCACAAGTCCTCTTATAATATTTACTGTCAGTAGACAATGTCAACACAGAGAACACAAAAAAAAAATCAACTTCTATCAAAACACACAATGGCGGTGCACACTTTACAAAGCATATGAGTGGACATAGACGATGAACTGATGAACTTCTACATGACTTTTCAACAGTTTTTTCATCTTATAATCTTCCATATCAAAAGCAATTTTTAATTCAACGAAAGAAAGGGTTGGTTTCAAACAAAGCAGAAAGTGGGTTCAAATCTATGAACTGAGGAAACATTGCATGACTCTTCACTTACTAAATCATTACATGTCGTTTCCTCTTATTATCTGGCTAGTGAATTGATTACTGTTGTCTTGTTGTTTTCTACACACAAAGCGAAAAGTGGGTTCAAATCTATGAACTGAGGAAACCTCGCATGACTCTTCACTGACTAAATCATTGCATGACGTTTCCTTTTATTATTTGGCTAGTGAATTTATTGAAGAATTCAGCTATAAAATTCATTGGGGACGATATTTCCCGCTGGGTACGCACTAAGTGTCCCAGCCATTTCTGCCGCTGTATTATAAGCTTTTTGACCAGGTCGACGTAGCTGTTAAGCACGTAATAGGGCCCATACACGACACAGACACGTCGCTGCAAATTGTAGTCTGTGCAAGCATGCCTTCGCCAAACACGTTGCAGACAATCTGCACAAACATTATTTTGTATCGTTTCGTCTTGGTCGTCGGGTCGGAAAAATGGGGTATACAGGATACTGATTGTGCTGCTCTTATAATTGATTTGACAATAAAAACAAAAAAAAAATATGAATCAAAGACAAAAAAAAAAAGAATTTAAAGCAAGGAATTGTTTAAAAAAATTTTCTCGCTCGTCTGTGCACAGTTCTCCATATACGAAACAGACATGTCGTTGCAGACCAACGAAATGTCTGCGTATTTTCAAAAAAATTTGAATTCACGCAGACGGCCGCTGCAAACAGTCGACATGGATACACACGGCGCAGGCGGTCTGCGTAGATTTGTGCACAACAACAAAACGTATTGGTCTGCAGCAACGTGTCTGTGTCGTATATGGACCCCATAAAGCTCATCCATAAACCATCGAAATAGACTGGACCGAAAACCGCTCGAAGAATTTTCCTTTCAAAGCGCCCAAGCTGATTCTCATCCGTTTTTGACAGGGTCCATGCTTCTGCCCCATACAGCAGGACCGTGATGATAAGGGTCTTATATAAGGTCTTCTTAGTTCTTTGAGAGAGGGCTCAACTACTCAAATGCTTTTTTAGACCGAAGAAACAGCGCTTGACAAGAGTAATTCTTCATTTGATCTCTGCACTGATGTCATTTTGCGTTGTTCGTATATTTACGTACATACAATCAGAAAAAATCAACGATACGAGACAAATACCTTAGATCGTCTGTGATACATTGAATTGGACAGAATAAATGAACGTTTTTTTTATAGCAAACATATTATGGAAACAGACAAAACAAAATTTCGTCCGCACCCTAAAAAGAAATTTTAAGGTGGTAATGTCAACTGATGGGCACTTTTTCCCACTTTACATGCTGGCCCATGTGGGTTCATTACACCTATCAATCACAAAAAATAGTTTCTATATCCTTTTTGAAACGAAAAATTCAGCATTACTTTCTTAAAGCAAAAATCAAAACTAAAAAGTCATCCAGTCAACACAAATGTCGTTTTCGATTGAAGGTTCGGAGTCACTCATTTTATACTCATATTACTCCAAAAGACTTTGACTGGTTGTTCCTATAGTATTTTTTCTGTTCCTAAATTCTTTGGACGGATTTATTGTCAAATTTATTTAACTCAACTGAACTCGCTTAATAAACATAAATATCAAACAATTTATTCACACACGCATATAATATTTCGCAAGATAGGATGCGTACTTACAACAGAAAATAATTTGATTGGAATCAGCAAGGAGTAGTACCTACCTAGGTATCCTTTTCCAAAATCCAATGGAAATCGTGAAAATATTATTGTTTTTTTTTCATAATAGGTAACAAATATTAAATTTGTTATTTTTTGATAGCAAGTAGGTATCAAAAACAAAAAAGTTGTCCAGAGCCTCAAACTGGAAACTATACGGACGTTGAGGTCAATTGGGTTAAATTGTCCACTAGACATGGTCCTATAATGTAATTTGGAATAAGAGCTAGGCTGGATGACATTTTTGTGTTTGCTTCTATGTATTTGTATGTTTGTTATAACAAACAAATCGTCGCCTGAGAAATGCTTTGTTCCATACGCCACTTTTGTCATTTTTGAGTTAGGGATGGATTCCATGGTAATTTTGTATGCTCTTTCTAAATCTGTGATCCGATTTGCACTATTTTTTTCCAATCCCGAGATATCCAACATTAATTTTGTTCCATATCCACCAACATCAACAGTTTGTAGAATTGTTTTGTGCCATAATCCATTTTTTGGCGTTTGGGACAACTTTTCCATACAATTTTTCGCATTTTTTTTGTGAGAATTGTTTTGTTCCACGTGCATTTATCACGGTGACAATAGATAGAAAAAATACTAAGAAAGTTGAGAATTGGTTTGTCCTACGTGCACTTTTTTAAAGAAATGCTATGTAAGTGGGACAATGATCGCAAACAAAATTTTATGCTAGGTTTCCACTTGTCATTTAAAAGACGCAAATTGATAGAAAAAAAAATCATTTTCAAAATGTAGGAGGTGGGACACAAGTCAATAAAGTGAAATTTTACGCTAATTAACGTATCTTGTTAACGGCTTGGCAAAACACTTTGAAAATTGGTAGGTGAAATCCTTATAAGACTAACTTCAAGTTAAAAATAAAAAATAAAAAAAAAATCCTATCACACAGTTTCGGAGGAACAAGTACGCAAACCTTTAAATGCGTTTTTCTCGAAAAAGTGCAAATGTTAAATATTTTTTCTCTTAGGGGTATACAAACTGACAGCTAGAGAAAAATCGAATGGAATCGGCAGTAACCTCCCAACCCCTTAAGATTTCATTTCAGGCTTTTGGATGACATTTATTCTTTTAATAGTTGATATAAAAAAGAAATATTGCAATTTTGTTTTGATTCTGTTTATTCAAGGTTCAAGGAGCCCACTTATTTACCCTGAACCTTCTACTGCCCCCTCTGTCTACTGATGCCCTTCCGAAACAAGTCACAAGCAATTTGTGTTCAGAATATGAATGCCCAATCATGGACTTCCCGAAATTAAAGAAAAGAGGTATATCATGGACTTTCCGAAATTAAAGAAAAGTAGTTTTATGAAATATAATGATGCTTAATGCACTCACTATACGTGTATACATTGTAGAATATAGCTATGTACCTGGGTCTCTCGTCATTTTTATTTCTCTTAGACCAAATTCTTTTGAACATTTAAGAAACAAAAAATTTAGGTATTTAAAAATAAACTTAAAAAAGGATTCACTAACCCCTTTTCCAGATATTGAATTTTCAAGAAAAAAACAATAGCATTTTTTAAAAATCCGAACATTATCTTTTCGAAAATTTATATATACAAATTGTTTAAATTGTTAAGAACCTCAAAAAATTAAAAACAAAAAGAAATTTAAAACCCAAAAAATCGGGTACGTGTAGTTACCGTTAATAACAGTTATTTGTAAATTTTGTTTCAAAATATTGAGCATATTATTACAGTAATTCGTATTTTCTTACCAACATTGTTGGAACGGCTTCTGAAAAAAAAATATTTTTTGTATTGGTTGTATTACGAATATCAAAATCTGTACGAAAACAACTAGTTCTTATCTATGATGGCGTCGCAAATTCTTGAAGCCATTTTTTTTTCTTCCAACTCCAAAATAAGCCTGTTATTTAAGGAATGAGGAACGTAAAGTTTTACTTAAATGAGCAAGGCATAAGTCCCGCGAAACCTAGAACGAAAGCTGCTTGGTCTCTGAGGCATGAAGTTCATCTTCGTAGACAACTAGATACACGAGATTTTACCGCCACGTAAAGAAATTAAGTGAAATTAAGAACTCTAAACGATAATTAAATATTTTAACCAGATTAATAAACTGAATAGAATAAAATTCTATTGCCATTTTAATGAGTTTAGTTTAAATATCTACTCAAACCGGCTCTTAGCACTTGAAATTTTGATTGAGTGTGTTTTCAAGTGCGTCCATGCCTTCGATGGATTTATATATTTTTCCACTCTGTCATGACAACTATAGATAAAAATAAAAATAATCCATACTAGGTTGTATATTTTGTTTGATATATAGAAAAAAGAACTAAAGGTACTTATCAAATTGAAAGTATTCTCTGTCCAAGTTTATGTGTTTTCTACACTTCATCGAAATCGAAACAGCTTTTGTAAATCCACCCACTTTAAAAAAAAATTAAATATATACCTATATTTTGGGAGAACATAATAAAAAGATCCAACAACAAAATAAGCATACTATCTCTCCATCATCAGACATCACATACATAGGATACCAACCAAGACTCTTGAAATTTTTGATTCCTGATGCCTGTTTTTGACAAGAAATCTATCCTTCACGAATGTTCTGTCCAGTGAATTAGAAAATTGAGGAGTTTCCAGGGGAAACTGAGAAATGCCTTATGGATTTTTGCCATCATATCCTTGAGCTTCTTCTTGTTTTCTTGTCATTTTTTTTAATCAACTTCTTTGTAAAAAAACAAGGATTCAAGTTCCTAATGGGGTTTAGAACCCGTTGCCCTGGACAATACACGTGTAAGCTATACCCCAATCCAAAGGAACACATATTTTTTGTAGGTAGGTACATATATCCTTTGAACTCGAACTGAAATAAAAAAAATATCGTTTAACTTAATTATCCTTATATTATGTTTTCCATTTCTTTGGCAAATATATTCTACGCCAAAGTCCTTTTTGAGATGTAGGTTCATACATCATACATTTGTGTGGGTGATTTACTTTATAATTTTTTATTTGTCGTGATGTTATGTTGAATTCATTTCGACAAATATTATGTTTCTAAGAAGGACATGATTGCATTATTTGTCAAGGATAGGAAATCGAACAATTGTTGGCTTGCTTTCGAAATAGAATCCTTTATGTTTGTTCTTCAATATCCCAATACCAGCAGGAGTTCAGTGATGGTAGTCACTCTCTCTCTCTCGATTTGATATGAAATAGTCCTTTGGTAGGCGGGGGATGTGAGTGCAATTAATCGGTCCAATATTTCTACTTTCAATGTTTGTAATCAAGAGTAGTGTAAAATGAAATATGCGTCGACTTAAATTACATATTGTATTCCACTTTGATTTTCTAAAAAGAAAACGAAATTCATAAGGAGTATTTTGAGAAAGTATTTGACTTGTAGTTTTTTGAGTCTTGTGTGCTCCCTATAATATTTAAGAAAGAAAAATGTGGGCGGACATTAAAGTTCCTAGGTACTGCGTTTATAACATTGGCACGAGAGGAGACACAAAAGAATGTGAACACCAACAGCTGTATTTATTAGATTTCACTAATACTCGGTTCAACCTCGGAATAGTTAAACCGAGTCGAAGCACTTACTCTGGGTTTACGCCGCATCAAACTTATCCATATTTATAAAGTATTTTCTCAGCCGTTTTAGTTACGCCTGCCTTATGTCAAATATTCTATAAAAAAAAATCACCAATATAAAACTCTGGTTATTATAAACGTAAACAAACCTCAGCTTATTTCCATTATTATTCGTTTTAGTTGTTTAGTTATTGGTAGAGTTATTAATTGTAGACATAATTTGGTAAACAAAATTAACTAATAGATAATAAAAATAAAAGAAAACGTTCTGAAAAACTGGGGATAGTTCTAAAAAGGTATGTAAATTTATAAATATATTATGTAGGTAAGGTATAGATATTTCTCCGACAACTAATCATCACTCAGTGTCATGGGATCTAAAAGAGTTTTGTACTGCCTTCTCCTTCTTCCAGTTAAATGTTTAACCGTTTAAAGAAGTTAAATGATGTATTAATATAAAATAAATATCCATTTTATCGTAGTAACAAAAAGGAAAAAATTGTAAATTTCACACGATGTCATGTCAAAATGGCATTTAGATACTAAAACGGCTTTACTCCGGCTTAAAACCTCCTATAAACCAGTTTTGGCTTAATCCGTCTCTGTTTATGGTCACGGTTTCCACGTGTTTTGGTCTTCTTTTTACACTTGGTCATTTTGTTCTCCATCTGTTCACTTTTTTTGAAGAAGAAATATAAAAAAAAATCGACTTTTAATCTTCATTTTCTCAAAATGAAGCGCATTTTTTTTCATCGCCTAATGTAAACGATGCATGTGTTAAATTGAACGCACTGTATAACCCATCCACGACCGCTTCATTTGACAATTTATTGACAGATGGAGAGTTTGAAATATTTTTGTGCTTAAACGCTTAAGTGTCTCCGTCTTTTTCTCTTGTTGGGTTTGTTGGTTACTGTTGAAAACAAAACATACTAAATGGATAGGTAAGTAATAATATATATTAATAAATATTTCTTGTAAAATTAAAACAACATTACTAAAGGTTTGTTATTGTCATTACCACACAGCTCAGCTGCTTCTGAAAGAAAGTTTATGATTTAAGTTTAATTAAACCTAAGTTAAGAAACAGACTTATTTTTGACACCATTAATAATATTATGTTGTCCAAAGAGCTTCACGATGAAACACGTGTAAGACATAGCGTTAAGTCGGCAGAAACCATTTTTTAAATAAGTAGATACTATGTGTGTACATTTAAGTAGATTAAATTTAACTATTCGCAATTTCGTATTGATTGATTTAAAAAAATATTGTTAATTTAATATAAAATGCTGTGAAAAAATGTGATTTAGTAAATAAACCTTTATGTTTAGTTATTTATGTTTCTTATGGCTAGACGACACACAACTGCAGCGGAACTACACTTCACGACGTGGCAAAACATTATTTGCATGAAATTGTATGGGCGTTATCGCACTAAGCGGCAACTGAACTTCATAAAATTTCATACAAATTATTGTGAATCGCAGTTCCACCTAGTGCGGTCTAATCTTTATTATGAAGAAGGGGTGATCACATTACCTTTAAAGTAATTTTGTGAATTATTTTGTACCTTTTTGTTTTCGTTAATTTCTAATTAATTATTTATAATAATAAATATGGCTAATTTTAATTTTCTGTGTACTATGAAGTTTTCAGGTTTTAATTATTTTGGTCACTTTTTACTCGTTCTGGTCCTTTTTATTTTCAATTTTGGTCACAAGTTTTATTTCCAGGCGGCAACCGCGTTTATGGTATTTTTTATTTAAATAAGCTTTCTAGACATTCTAAGGTCGGAGTAGCTTTACGCTGCCGCTAAACTGAGTTAATAAATAAAAATCGAAATTAAAATTATTTTTATTTCTAAAGCCTAGTATACAGTTCCTCACCAACAAAAAACTATACGCATTTCTTATGGGAAAGATTTTTGCGGAAAAAAAAACTTTGACGTTTAGTTTTTTTTTTATCGAGCTGTGAACAAACTCTGACAAAAAAATTTGTACTCACCACTGCTCACCACAAATATTTTTCGCGCAAAACAATGTCAGTGACATTGTTTTGTGAAAAAAAAAGAAATTTTTCGTTTCACCCCAGATGTTAAAAAAAATATTTTTCACCACTCATTTTTTTTTTTCGTTCAAAAAAACTGTATACTCGGCTTAAAATTTTTATGTTTTAAACAAAAATATAATAATCAAAAACCCTAATAAAACCTTTATGTACCTGTTAATACTTAAAGGTTATTAAATGCAATGCATGGCACTAGTTAGAAGAAATAGAAGAAAAGGAAAGAATTTTTGTGAGACCCTTAGAGCCAGTTGCACAAATTTATATACCGTGGATCAAATAATTTAGCTCACCGATTTAAGCGGATTTACCACGATTCAAGTAAATAGTTGGCTTTTTATGACAAATTTAGTTATTGAAACTAGGAAACAGCCGATATTATTGGGAACAGTATTTGATCCATATGGTTAAAAGGCTGAACCGTAAGTTTTTACAACTGGCCTCATAAGGGACTAATAACTAGTTCAGAGACCTTTTTTGCCGTTGTGAGGCGAAAATTTTGTGTGAGTTTGTTTTTGTGAAGTTTCTAATAAGACGGTCACAATTTCGTATTCTGTGGAAGCCCTCATAAGAATTTGGCTCATAACTTGAGAACCGATCAGGAAAAGCTAGACATTTTCTGTAAATATGATAGGGGTCTATGTCAAGCCCACCTTTTCTTTGAAGCAATATCTTTATATCTGCTACAGTTCTCGAACTACGACCTTTCAAAGGTGTCTTATAACGTTACATTTACATCCGAATTATGTAACTTCGAAAGGGCGTAGGTTGAAACTGTAGCATCGGATATATGTAAATAAAAATACTTCGAACAAAGTGCGGGCCTGAAGGAGTTCTATCAAATGCACAGAAAAAAGATCTAGCTTTACCTGGTAGTTTTTCAAGTTATGGTCAAAAGTTGTGTACGAATGTAGCTATTGGTATCCCCGACGATGACCTAATGATGATGCAGTTAGGTACCTATTTATCACACCACACCCTGTAATCAAAATCTTATGTTTATTTTAATGTTTCCCATTTTACTTACTTTGGATATTTTTAGAAACACGGAGATAAAATGAACAATTTTTCGAAAAATAAAACAGAGTGGTGAACGAAAATTGTCAATAAGGAATATGAACAAATTTAGAAGGAAAAGTGAATTCTGTTTAAGGGGTCACTTAACCTTTTATTTGAATTTTTGTAATATTAAAAAAATTTACATTTTTTTTCATTTCTCAAACATAAATTTTTAAAATAGAGGCCCTTTCGTATGCTCTTGATGAACACAACCCATTCATTTTATGAAAATCTTACCACAAATAATTTATTTTAAAATTGGAGGATGTGAGAATTTAAACAAAAAACCTATTTTTACACATATCAACAAAAAGAAGAATCAACAAAAAAAAAATATGATTCGACATTTTTGTCAGCTATGATTTATCTCCAATTATGTTTTGTGTTAATAGTAAATATTAGTATTTAAATTAATCATTCATATGTATGTATACATTATCCCCATTATTTACACAGAAACAATAGTTATTCGAGCTCCCGTGTTTAGGAAAACTACACAATGGAATAAGAACTTTCTGGTCTTAAACTAAGGGCATTTGCTAAGAGCTCCATTTGAGTCCGGAACATTTATATTCCATGGTGTAGTTTTCCTAAACACGGGAGCTAAAATAACTATTTTGTCTTTATAAATACGGGGGTATATAAATATGTTACAAGACCGAAATAAAGCTATTTAAATTTAATCTACCATAATTTTTCGTTGTCTTTTTAAAATAAAGATCATTCTTTCTAAATCATATTGAGCCTCATATTAAAATTTTAGCAAAAAGCTTGATCTAAGTAACGAATTTCTTTTCAAGATGATGGATCTCAAGAGATATGGGGCACAACACAGAAAGTTGGTTTGTTCGAATTTTGTGATCTTAGAGTCACCAAACCGGTACCTTTGCTATAGTTTTGCTGATTTTACTAGACACTGGACCCTAAGTATAAATGTGCAACCCATTCGTGCATTGTGCTTTTTTTTAATCAAACATACATATGTACATATATGTACCTACCAGTCTACCTTTATTAATATTACGATTCACTTCCCCTAGAAAAACATTACCCAGAATAACCATCATTTGTACAACGACCACATGGGATTTAAGAAGTATTCTATCCCATGAATTCCTGGGCTAACGAATGACCATATGCCTTTGGCGCCTAAACAATATTAGCACATAGCACTAGCGCGTCAATCAATTTATTATTCGAATTCCTTCCCTTGCACGAAGGGTTTATTTCATTTCATAAGCAAAAATCCATTAATCCTCTAGCTGCAGTATAAAACCATTTATACAAGCTGATACCAATACCATAAAATATTCCTTTTCGGGTGTATTCCGGAAGCATCAAAAAAGAATAAAATTGCGTGATTTTCATTTCTCCAGCATTGGTCAGTCCATCATCAGGCCAAGGGACACTCGGACTCGCAACGAATTGGTTAATTCGTGTGTGCACGTTCAACCCCTTAAAACAAACATTGACGCACCATCTTTTCTTGCATTTTTAATCGACTTCCGTATCTATAAAGTGTTTTCTATTCTATAGTCGTAATATCCTAGGATTTCCATTTTATTGCCCAGCGTCGATGATGACCAAGCTGATATTTTATTTTTTTTTTTTTTGACACATGACCAAGCTGATATTTTATTTTTTTTTTTGACACATACTTGATCAGACCCGTTACGTCATCGGTTATCCCTTTATATTTTAAGGTTTTTTGAGTTTTCACTATGCCCGATTCAACCCTTATTGTTATGCGCATACACGTGCATCGTCAAATCAAGGGGGACGATGAACATTTTTAGGGAAAAAATGCAATTTTTGAATTTTACAAATAGAAAACGGTTTATTTAGTTGAAAAATTCCATCGTTTCTTTTTTGGGGTAGAATCGATCGAATTCGATTTCGTTATGCCTGTGTGTGTTATATTATTGTTGCTGTTATTATCCTTTTTGATGTTTTAGAGCTCGACTTTGCTGTTTACTGTCCCATTGAAGAGTATTCAGGTTTTGCATTGTGTTGCTTATAGTGGTGCTGAGGGAAAACTATTGTTATCAGAACCTGAACACGGAACAAGGAAACAAATGAGGAACAGGACTTGTACCGGGCAAAGGTTACGCGACAGCTGCAAGGTTTTCACTCTTCTTTGCATCATATTGCCGAAATTTTGAGCGTACTTCTGTTTATTTCGCTTGAATTCTTGTCAGCATAAAAAGAAACAATCAATAATATAAAATAGAAAGGTTTGAGTTGGATTTTTGAGACAATTTAAGTGAAATCTATCATAGTTGAAAAAAAAAACTTTCTGTAAATTTATAATATAAACACAAGGCATAGATGTGTTTTTAAAAAATAATTCATAACACAGAACGTACTTAATCCAAACTTATCTTTTATAAAACCCAAATGAATATATTTTGGGCTATTTGCCTTGTTTCACACTAACGTAAGTTAAAATTGCCATTCAAAATAGGAAATTTATAAAACTTATGACCTTTTGAAAAATCCCATTTTTAATTGCGTTCTTATGAACGCTTTATTTCCAGCAACTTTGTTCCTGTTTAAATTGCATATGTCCCTCGTATTATATAAAGACATACAGAGTGCTTCAGTTTGTTATATGTGTTCTTCAATAAAATCTGATTGCAAAACTATACAATTTATATCAATTTTTCAGAATTCTTTTGAATTTAACTTTTCTTGTTTTATTGCATTTCTTGCTTTCTTAAAAAAGAAGAAATAATTTCTTTGTTTTTTTTTTTTATTTATAACTTTTTGTTTTTCACAATCTCAACCAAATTTTGATGCTCGAAAAGATGAATAGTTGAAAAAGATCAACAAGTTCTGTAAGACTTATGTATGTGTTCATCTTTCGGAGATGCTACTGTATTATTTCTTGAGCATATGGCAACTAGATGTCTCAACTGACGTTTGTTCTACTATTAGTTTACATTTCTTATAACTTTCTTCCGTGATAACATTACCAATGAACACTTGCATTTGGCACTTGCCCCTCCTGGCTCTGAGAGCGCTACATCATACCAATATAATTGTTGTTGTTTACTAGGGAATTTTGAAAAATAGACTGTTTAATATTATATAATTTTTCTAGCTTCTAAATAAAAATAGTTCAAAGATTTTTGAACGACAGATAAAGTGTTTAGTATTATTAAATGGACTAAGTTCTTCTCATTCAATAAACCGTTTTATTACTACAGCGCAATTTAAAAAGGAGCTGTAAAAAGTGATTGATCTGGAGTATCTCGAGAACGGAATAAGATATTGACTTCAGAATAATTTTATTTTACACATAATTACACAATATCAAATTGGTAAATATTTAAAAACAGAATTTTTTTTTTTTAAAACTAAGAAAAACAGTTCAAAAGTAATTTTCGTCTCAAATATTTCAAGAACAAAAAATGATTCCGAACCCAGTCTATTTTTTTTAACTGATATTTTTTTTTAATTCAATAAACAGTTTTTTTTAGAGCAAAAAAACTGAAAAAAAAAAACTATAAAAAATTCTTAACAAATGATTTTCAACTCAAATATTTGAAAAAAAAAAAAACAATGATATCGGTTTTAAATTTTTACTAAAAATATATATCTATACCATCTAAATGTTGTGTAATTTTGAAATTTTTAAAACCAACCTTTAAAAACCTAAAATACAAAATTTTACAAGAAAAAACTTTTCAAAAATGTTTTAATTCGAAAAATTCTTACAGTCAAAATCGCTTCAAAATCGAAATTTTGCGTATGACACTTAATTTGTCTTTTTCGATTCTTTGAAACCATGTTTTTTTTTTAAGTACACTCTCCTGATTTTTGGGTTTTTTTTTAGCGAATAGTCTGTTTTGAAATAATTGGCTTAAATGATTAATAGCTCCATACCAAGAAGAGTTAAGAAAAACAGTTTTATAAGTAAGATCCTTAGATTTTGGAAGCTATTTACAAAACAAATATAAAACTTTTACTATTATAAATAGCTAAAGTACAAAATATAGGTAATGTCACATTATACTTATTATCCAAAAACCCAAAGTTATTACACTATAAAATATATATGTAATTATATAATATATACTCTACCACCCACCACTTAGGTAAATATGTACATATTTACATGTTTACTAGTGTGGGTCGACCACAGACTCATTTTTCATTTTGTTTTTTGGTAAGTTTATATTTTTGTTACTTTATTAATTTATTTATTCATTCATTTGTTAACTTTATCTACTTATTTATTTATTATTTATTTATTTATTGTTAATTTATTAATTTATTTCTTTTTTATTATTTATTTATTAAGGTTTTTATTTCTTCATTTATTTGTTTATTTGTTTATTTATTTATTTATATACTTAAATATATTTATCTGTTTCAGTTCATTTGTTTATATATATAATTTTTTACTTACTTTGCTAGTGGTATATTTATTTATCTATTTGTTATAAATCTCGTTCATAAATTCATAAAAATTATTTAAAAAAGTATGTGATAAAATCACAGAAAGTTGGCTCATTTCACAAGCAATTAACAAAGATTTTCAATTCATCGAATTTTTTTTTAATGGGGAAAAAAAATCTTATAGCAACCCATTACCATGTAATTTGCATTTAAAACTTAAATTTAGTTTTGGCACGGGTTAATATTGAGATAGAAGGCTGAAATTATGGGGGTATTGTTTCTTAACCTTGTAAAAGAGTAGACGTATCTGAAGTGAAGTTGGTAGAGCAAGCAGTTCGTTAAATGGTGGATGTAATCGAGTGTAACCTGCTAATTTCATCTCTGTCAAGTTAATTAGTTAGTTAGACTCCAAGTTTGTAGTTTGTTTGCATTTTAAGAACAACCTAGGTATGGCTGACATTTTCATGTTAAGACGGCTTCAAAGAAAGTTGTTCCTTATACTGGACGCCTACCATACACTTGATGACTTTGGAAATGTACCCTAGTTCACCCTATAAAAGCCTCAATTTTGAAAAAATATTTAACCGCACTGTCATGCTATTTAGGTGAACTATAGACTAGTGTTATAGTATCATAATTTAATATTAAATTGGATTATCTTTATCTGCGTATACACTTTCTTATATATTTAAATTAAGACTACCAAAATGTAAGAGTGCTTCGCAGTAAGACTTCTATTATTTTTAAAAATTCTCAAGCTTTTCCTTGCGATCTTCTGGTCCTTACTGAAACTTGGCTAACCGCCTCGATCATTGACACCGAACTTTTTGATCAAGAGTTCTTAGTTTTCAGGAAAGACCGTCATGTAGACAATGAGAATATAGTAGGTGGAGGAGTCTTAATTGCTATTCGAAATAATTTCAGTACGACGCTTGTAACATTCCCTTTTAGTCTAGCTATAGAACTTATTTGTATTAAAATGTCCCTTCAATTGAAAGATGTATACGTTTTAAATGTCTACATTCCTCCTAAAACCTCACTTTCAGTCTTTCTAGAGCTTTCTTTAGCCCTTCATTATCTTACCGACATTGCGGGCTTGGATTCCACTATTCTTCTATAAGGTGATTTCAACCTTCCACACATTGATTGGAAACCATCAGAAGACGAGTCCTACTTTGAAGCATCTCTGCATTCATCCCAGCAGGAACTTCAATTGTTGGACAACATTACCTCTACAGACTTACAGCAAGTTAGCTGTATCAAAAATTGTAAAAATCGATTTCTCGATTTAGTTTTTTCTTCCGACGCTGTTAGTACAGAAGTGGTAGAATCTATTTCTGCTATATCTAACATAGATTGGTATCATCCTCCTTTGAACATCTTTCTTGACTTGAGCGGTCATTTACCTAGTTATACTCAAGACCACTCATATGTTTTTGATTTTCGTAAGGCAAATTTTTAGTTGCTATCTGATAGATTACGTACTTCTGGTATTGATAATATACCAATCTCAGGTGACATTGACGATGCAGTTTCTTATTTTTATTTGGTTTTGAAAAACTGTTTAAATGACATAGTTCCCCAAAAATTATCCAAATACTCAAGCATAAGCCATCCATGGTATACAAAAGAGCTCAAAATTCTCCGCAACAAAAGAAATAGGGCTTGGAAAAATTACATAAAAAATTTGTCTTTGCTAAACTATGAAATTTTGAAGAATTTAAAAACCTCTCCAATCATTAATACAACGTATACCTGCAAAATTATGGAAAATTCAATTAAGCTTGAACCTTTAAGTTTTTGGATATTTGTTAACTTAAAAAGGAAATCTGATGGTTATCCACTCAATTTTACTTTTAATAATAATAGTTTAAGTAGTACCCCAAAAATTTGTGAGGCATTTGCTTATAATTTTCGTCACTCATTTATTGACACTCCAATCAATGTTGATGAGGATTACTTCCGTTATTTACACGATTGTCCGCAGGCTACATTTAACAATATTCATTTCGATATTGACATAGTTTTACATTATCTCACTATACGTCATTGAGATTTCTTACCAGGACCAGACGGTATCCCTCCAGTTGTTTTGAAAAAATGTAAATAAATCTTAGCATCCCCCCTTCTAAATATCTTTGGCCTGTCTTTAAGATCAGGAAAATTTCCCAGTATTTGGAAGAAGGCATTCATCACCCCAGTTTTTAAAAAAGGTGACAAATCAGATATTGCTAACTACAGACCAATCTCTGAACTATCTTGCATTCCGAAGCTTTTTGAGCAAGTGGTGTGCGATAGTTTGACATTCAACTGTAAAAATATAATTTACAAACAACAACCTGGTTTTATGCAGAAGCGATCGACGGTGACAAATTCGTTTATATTTATGCACAGGTGTTCAAATACTTTAGAACGTGGACAAGAGCTTGACTGTATCTATACAGACTACTCCAAGGCTTTTGATCAACTATCCCATAAAATTATCACGTTTAAACTTAAAGCGTTTGGATTTCCTCATGGATTCATCGCTTGGATTTCATCATATCTCCAGAATAGATCTTACCAGGTTAAATTTAGAGAGTCTTTCTCCAACTCTTTTATTGCTAAATCGGAGGTTCCTCAGGGTAGTCATTTAGGACCTCTCCTTTTTATATTAGCTATTAATGATGTCCCTTTGTGTGAACGTAATAGCGAAATTCTTATATTTGCAGATGATATGAAAATTTTCTAAAGCATTGCATCTGCCAGTGATCGATTGCTTCTGCAAGACGATATTAACAATTTCGTTTTATGGTGTCATAAAAACGGTTTGAATCTGAACCGAATTAAATGTCAAGCCATGACATTTTCTAAATAAAGGATTCCAAGTTCATATAATTATAAAATTTCCGAACATGTTTTACTTCGTGTTCAATGTTTTAAAGACCTTGGAGTTCATTTTACTTCTACGCTTGATTTTTCAGAACACATCAATTTTATTGTTAAAAAAGCCAACTCTATGTTGGGATTTGTAAAGCGATGGGCTAAGGAATTTCAAGATCCTTACGTAAACCTCGCTCTTTACAACTGCTTACTTTCGACCCCACCTTGAATATGCATCTCAGATATGGACTCCTTTCTACGAAGTTCATTAAAATAGGATAGAAGCAGTACAGCGTAATTTTATTCGTTTCGCGTTGAAGGGTTTACAATGGGCAGATCCTTATAACCTTCCGCCATACGAGCATCGATTAAATCTTCTTCAGATCCAAACTTTGTCTCAACAGAGGGTCAGTAATGATATTGTATTCGCACACCAACTTATAAGTGGTGTCGTGTTATCGATGCGCCCGATTTATTAAATTGCTTAGGTTTCAACTTTCGTGGAGGGGTCCACAGCCTTCGCAGTCTGGATTTGATGAACTTACTCCAGCATCGTACTAATTATGGAATGCATGAACCCTTAACTCGTATGTGCAAGCTATTAAATTTAAATGAAGGTATTTTTGACTTCAATATTAATAAAATTAAACTTAGAAGTGTATTGAAGACCAGTATACCACGCTCATAAATGTTTGTATAAGTCACAATTTTTGTGTTATTATTGTTTTATGTTTTGTTCTTGATTGTCTCATTTTGTGTTGAGAATCCGTTCTCCTTTGTGTTCTTTTGTAGTCTGTCTGTTACTACTAACAACTAACACTGCACTAAGTGATGAGCCGGTGTACACATTTTGTGTTGGCAATTCTTAGGTCGTAAGTTGCAGCTTGATTTAAGCGCTCTTTGACAAAGATCTGAAAGTGTAAAAAAAAAAAACATGTTTAATTTGAGTTATTAAAACTGTCTTGTTAGTATATGTTCAAGGCTCTACGGTGTTGGCTGTAAATTTTATTCATCCTTTTGCTTTTTCCTTCCCTTTTGATATATGAACAAATATATCATACATTGTTATCCTCCAAAGAACTTTTTCTTTTTATTTACAACGCAATTTTCACTTTTACCAATAAACTTTTAGGAAAAAGAACTTTATTTTATAGAAATCCCTAACAGTACATATACATATAAACATATGTATGATTCTTTTTTATTTTTTATTTTTTTGCTCTTAAATTGGAAAGGATAAACATAAAGCTATACAACATATTGCAAACTTTACATCAACCCCTTATGTGTGGGATCCGACCCGAAACCAGAAAAAATATACCTATGTAGTATGTTTTGAGATGAACTTTAAGGCAATAGTGACTTGACTATAATAGTAAGGCTATGGCTTCCATTCTTGATTGGTATATCCTTTTGGCTGTAGGATCATCTTAAAAAGAAGGACTAAAAAGTAGTTAAGAAAATAAATTTCAGGCTCTCCCTTTTTTTTGAAAACTTTATACAAAGAATCACCCTTATCAAGGTATAAATGGTCCATATATATTATTATGTATGTGTCCTAAATATGCGACTTCCAACTCCGAAGCTGTACGTACGAGTCAATCCTCTCAGTCTCAAAGTTAAGCTACACAAAACAAAAAAAGAAGTCCCCAAATCTTATAGAAAGTAACCAACAAAATTAAGGAAGCAAACATCATCCCTTCCTTTCCTTTCAATTTTATATGTGGTAGACATCCTTTTCTGTATCTCACAGGACACTCAATCAAGTGAAGGAGTTTTCTATCTATATTTAGTCTTTGGGTCTAAAAGTTTTGTTTTCTTTGCAACATATACATAGCTACCTTGTCTACTATACCTTCTTTTGGATTACATTTTTCTTTCGGATGCGGTTTTTATTTGATTCCTCTTCTATACCCCACTACCTTGTTTAGATATAACCTGATATAACATTAAATGTCAAGTTGGAAAAAGATGGCAAATTTTATCCTGTACTATTACTTTTATATAAATTTACAAATGTGTATATAGCGGAAGTTGTAGTAGATACATAATGTACATGTATGGCAAAAGTTTATGTACCAAAGTCGTAAGTGAATTAGGAATTCTACCCTTTATATATGGTTACTTGTCAAAAGGGAGACAATAACTAAAAGGGTTCGAATGTGTCGAAAGATTGGGCATGAGTGGGATGCCGAATACATATGCTTATGTATTGCATTGCCAAAATACATATCATCATCATCGACAACATTGGTTTTCAACCCTATTGCACAGTCTTCTTGTGAGGGATAATTTGTGTGATGTTTCCCTGGATTAGGGACCCCAGCGTGTCCAGTTTAATGTGCTAGTGGCTAAAAAAAAACCCTTCCATTACAGATTAACAGAATTTTTCTTTAATTCCCCTTTCCTTTTGTTGCCATAATGTATAGGGATATGCACATACAAAAAATCATCATCAAGCCACCCCCTTGATGCAATGTGCTATTTACGCAATTGTCCTGCGGGCAGAAAATGTCTACCAGAAATTGAAGTTCAACCGAAAATTGAATACTTTTGACGCTTAGCGTCATGTGTCATGTGCTTGGCATGTGCCACACACGCACCCCACACACAACACAAACGACAGGGTTGGTGCTTATAAGGGATAAATACAATAAAATACAACCCTATAATTCCAATCGATACAATATTGCAAACTTATCCTTTTTTTCTGATGAAAATCCGTTTTTAGTCTCAATTTACGTTCTTTATTTTCTTTTTTGTATTTGTTAGCCCATTTTTCAATGTTTAGTTGCATTATGCGTGATGCGTTTAAATTCATATGAATTGGGAAAGGGTTTTTTTTAAACTTATTTAAAGGCCAAAGCATTGGTTTCGTTGGAAAATATATTTATTTTAAGTTTTAATAAAACCTTAAATTACAATTTTAGAAAATCCCATAAACCTGTTAATGGGGAAATTCCAGGTTATGTTTGATCAAAGATACAGTAGTCAGTGACCTATAATTTAAAACGGATTTTGTTGTTTTTTTTTTTTTTAACTATACTTTAACCCTTTCGGTACGGATGTGGTACAAGTCCATAAAAATGTTCTTTGTCTTGTACCACATCCGTACCGAAAAGGTTAACGAACTTAAATTTCATTCATATCCATTGGGAATGTCCCAACACTACATTTCAGATTTTGGGCTGAAAACGCACATCCCAGTAATTCATCATTTTCTTGTTGGTCAAATTTTGTACCTAAATTTTGTACATGCACTCATACCCCTGTTTTATTTACAAATCGCAAGAAAATTGAAAAGATACCTACCCAAAAAATTTGTTAATAGGTATATATTTTTATCCATAATCATTCTTGCAATAATTATTAATCTTTATTTCCGTAAGCACATTCAATCCTTAATATAACTAACTTTTAACATTAAGTCAAACGAGCACAAACGTGCGACCCAGACGTACAGTTTATTCGGCAAACATCCTGTCGACGAATATTGATGAAGATGATGGCGTGCAAAATAATGTATAATGATGGTGGCCGCTGTGATGGTGATGATTTGATAATTTGTGGACCGTGAAATCATCTGTGCAATTTTTAGGTTTATTTTTTAAGGTTTTTTTCTTTTTATAATGTTAGTGAAAAGAATTGTGATTTTTGTTTTTAAGTACGTGGGGTGAAAACTGAGAAGGAGTAAAATAAATGTTCGAATATATGACAAGAGAATTTAGGGCTGGGTAATTGTCATAGCTTGTATGTTGTAACGACTTTTTAAATTTGGTTTTCTGAGTGGAATTCTACCTATTTGGTAAGATTTAAATGTTATTACATTTTCCATCTGAAAAACCGGAATGCATTTATTTATTAAAATGGTGTGTTCCTTTTGTCTTATGTGTAAAAAGGACGACCTGCTACATTTCTTGTCTTTATTTGACATGGCAAATAAATATTTATTTAGCACTTCTATTTTTGAAGGGCCTATCATCTCAAGCTATTCCGGATGGAAGTTGTTCTGACCTTTCTGGGTAGGTGGTGAATGAGTTTGATATTATGGGTTTAAGTCTTTTATTCTTTTTATTTTAAATCAAATTTAAGGAACGATCAGTATTCATTGTAAATGTTTCGGACAAAAAACTCACTTCGGTGAGCCAAAAATCAACAACGATGTGGGCTGGGCCAAAGTTCCTCCACTTGGGAAAGTAGTTATCGCCAAATGCAAGCGTTTTCAGTGTGACAGGTACTCCTTCCCAGACGCTGATGGGCATATTTCATCGTCTATTTTCTCACAAAAAAAGTTAAAAGTCTCCTCCGAAACATGAGCAAAATCACGGAAGAATTCATCTCCCCCTCGGCGCGAAAATCTCCCATTAATCTGGCGTGGTATTGATTTTCAGCACCGCGTGCTTAAACCGGTCACATGCGTATGAGTAATTTCCATAAAAGCTAATTGCCTTAACTCCAAAACATATTTTTCGCACAAATTTGTTTAAGGAATTCTATTCTATTCGCTATTCTGTGTAAAACAATAAACGAAACAAAGCTCAAAGTGTCAGTCAAATAGAAACAAATCACTATTAGAAAACGATTTCGCTTGCATATGGTGTAACGACCTGAAAAGTGCTTTCAGAAAGCACTTACCCTTCATTGTGTGACTGTTCTCTGAAAGCACTTTGACGAAATTTTAATTTAAAATTCAAATACAAGTTTTCGGAACGTTTTCTGAAAGCACTTTCATTTCATGTTTCATATTTTTTGTAAATCGCAACATATGTATATTACATTATCTACAAATTTTATTTTTAATACTTTTTGAAAAAACATTCGAAATAAAGAAATAAAAGTCTGTAAAAATTTTCAGCAAAATGCAAATTTCCCCAAGCATCAGAAAGTCCATTTTGATTGGACTATCGAGCCTTTTATTAAAACAATATATATATATTTTAAGCACGCGCTGAAAGTATGGTCTGATCTTCAAATATCGGTCTTAAAGTGCCCTTTCTAAACAATATTTAGGTATTTAATGTTCCAAACAGAGTCCCTACAGAATCAACAAATTTTTCTTGAACTTTCCTTCATCATCTTCCTTCGGTTTAGGTATGTTTTTTATTGGGTTGATGTTGCCTCATTTACAAAAGATAAAAGATTCTCTTCTTCGAAGAATACCAGGTAAAAATCCTTATAAAAAAGAGGATGAATATAAAAAAGTGCGCATGCCATAAGCCCTCACGTCATTAAAGTCCCCATCTTCCCTCCTATCTATGTACGTTATATAGGGATGCAGTAGCTCCCTATTTAGGAGGATTTTGTGTCTACACAGCGAGTCTTTCTTGGTTTTTTAAATAGAGTTCCTTTTAAAGAATATTTCGTCGGATGATGCTCTCGGCTTCTGATGATGAAAATGATCTTCACCTTTTATCGTACACTTTGGTCGCGTGGCATGTAAAAACAGCCGCAGCACATGGACCGTGTTGCCACAGAATTGGATTTATTTTTTATAATATGTATATATCTCCCTTTTTTAAAAGAGGAAGCTTGTCGGATTTAATGTGAGGCACACTTCGTTGATGAGGATCGGGCGGAGATCTCCTGAGGCGGTTATTTGATATGAGGAGACGATAAAATCGGATTTATTATGTGTATATTTTTTTTTGAGAGAGAAAAAAGAAAAAGTTCAGCTATACACTGCCGATTGATCATGATGATCATGAGGGAGGCTGTTGGTTGGTGCATATGCGACATCGCATGCCAAGACTTGATTATGGTGTGGTGACATTCAATGCACTTTCTTGTTTTCCTGTAGTGGTTCTTGTGCCCACCATGCCGCACCGCCGCGCCGCGCCGCGGTCTGTGGTGTTCATTTTATTTAAGGATAGTGCATTGTAATTTTTGGTTGTGACCATATTTTACTGGCGTCTGTAATCTATTTTTGGTTAACTGGGTGGGGGAATTAAAAAAGAACACAAACAAAAAAACTGACAAAATGACAAATGGCTCGTGCTATGCAGTGACAGGTTTGTTGGAAGTGTTGTTTTTTTCTGCAGGACCACAGTTTTAGTTTTAAGAGAACATTTTTTGTTTCTTTTACATGAGATTTATTTTATTTGTCATCTGTCAATTAAGGACTAATGTGATAGTATTCTTGCGAGGCTTCCTTTTTTTCCGATTGGGTGTTGGTGAAAATCCATAGATATCTTAATTGCAATGGTGAAGAATATGAGGCTTATGGTCCAACGTTGTAAATAGAATTTAATTATCTATAGAGTTCAACGGCTTTTTTTATTCTCTCACGTGCTATTAAGAGTTATTTTGACTTATTTTGTGATTTCGTTGCTTCTTATTTAATTTTGTATGAAACCGTCAAAAATTGACTACCGTTGAACGTTATACCTTTAGTACCTATGCTATGACGCTCTACCTTATGAGTGAGACCAACAAAAATTGCCAATTTTCGATTATCTAATTATAGTAGGCCCGTTTTATCGAAATTGTATAATATCTACTTCTGGTTTTTAGCGGGAAATATGGAAATCTCAATGAACTATCAATAAAATATTATTGAACCCCTCGACAGAGAAAATTAACTGTATAGGTACCTATACTGCGCGTAGAATAATTGTCCCTGATCAAATCCCATCCCAACGAATCCCTTTCGTTCTGCCTTTTTCACACGGTTTTATGTAAAAACGGATGCAAATAAAATTTCTAATACATTGGTTCAAAAAAGGGTCCTTATTATAAAAATGTTTACAAAAATCATGCAAGAAAATTCGTCCATCAACGGTCGATTGGGCACAAAAGGCTTTCTGCTATCCATAAGAACTACAAAAAAATATCTATTATGATGCCAGCATTTATGAATGCATGCCATTAAGTGTTGTCCTGTCGCACATACTGAAAAGGATACGGAAGTGATGTATTTTTTGTTGTTTAAATTAAACTCAAGCTGCTGCTGTACATAATCTTACCTGGCAAGAAATATTCTCCCTCTTTTGGGATACAAAATTCAAAACTAAGGGGCAAAAGGACTAAAAATATGTTTAAATTTTCAAATGTTTCCATGATATGATCAGTATTGTTCATTCTCCTGATGTGGGGTCAGTTCGGGGTCATAAACGGTTAGATTTTTACCTTTATATCTAGTCATAAGGGGCATTGAAAATGCTTCCTTATTTCATTTTATAGATGCTATGCTAACGGTCTATTTTTTAATCCCTATCTGTGATGATATTTTTGATGCTAAAAAATCATATAATTCATCTCTACAGGAATGCATTTAGTAGTTTTTGCTTTTTTATTGTCTTTTTTTGACTGGCAGTTTGCTTTCAACAATGCTTTTGGGATGCAGAAAAGGTTAACTGTATTTTGATGATGATTATAAAAAGATGTTAAATATGAAAACAAATCTCTGGCACGAGAATGAAATGTGTTGTGTTTTTCTTAGAAAAAAAAAATAAGAAAATTGGCACGAGGCTAAGAGTTTTATCTTACTTCTGTTTTTATTTTTTTATAGGTATGTGGGTTAGGTAAATACCTAACTTATTGACACATTAACAGTAAAATATACCTTTGTATAAATAACATCCATACACAATGGCTCAATTCATATTTATTGAGACACTATATTAAAACATACAATACAAAATTTATATTGGATTTAATAATTTATTATTGTATTTGCTTAAAAAATTGATTTAGTTCAGAAATTAAACAATCGGTTCTTTTCTTATATCCTGGTGACATGATTTTCGGCCGGAGATTCTCAAGTTGAAATCCTTCTAAAGGTACAAGTACAATTTTGCAACATCTACTTATCAATTTCGAAATTGAAAAATAAAATAGAAAAATTCTCACACGGAATGAAAACTTTTTATGTAAGTTGTAAAAAAATTAGTCAAATAGACACATAGGTATTGGGTTTGATCTGTGTTTTGAGTGCATAAATATATACAGTTGACTATCGTACACGATTGTTCTCACGGAGTTTACTCCAGAATTAGTCATATACGAGACAAGTATAGTGTTAGAAATAGTGGAAATAATATCACTTGTGCCAGATTTCATTGTCCTAGGAAGGTGCTTGTTCTGAATGTACGAAATACTTGATTCGTTGAGTTGAGAAGTCTATGCATAGCATAAGCCGACAGTTAACACTATGCCATTTACCGGTTGGATTGTTTAACAAATACTTATAGTCCGGGAGGCGACCGTAAGATTACCTATCGCGACTTTCAAAAAAATGGACACTGATCGATAGCTCTGGGGTACACGATATCAAAACCGATGGTCGGACAAAGTTTTTCAGGTGCCATGGGTGCGAAAAATGGTAATTTCCGTTGCCATTTTTGATAGCTAACCTATCTCACAGGTGAAGTCACAAATGGGGTATCAAATGAAAGCTTGGACTGTCCTCTTTACGAAACCAGTGGTCGGACAGCTTTTTTCTGGTGATTACCACGAGTCCGACCATTTTTATAACAACAGGTGTTTTTTTCCACTTTGCGTCTTTTGTATTGAAAACTATGAAAAACTTTGTCAGAAAGTTAGAAAAGTGGTATCAAAAAATAGCTAAGACCTTTTTCTATGCTAATAATATAAGTTGGATAAAAAAAAGTCCGCTTAGGTATGACCTTCAAGAGTATTTTTGGAATTTTTATAGGCAGCAAAAAAAATTGTTTTTAATTGCATTTTTACTCACTTCTAACCCATAGGTCCTTTGAATTACAAAATATGGAGTATCAAACAAAAGCTTAGACTATTATAATTATGAAACCAGAGGTCGGACAGACTTTTACTGGATTATACCACCAGTCCGACTACTTTTATGAATGAAGATGTTTTTTTTTTCACCTTGCGTTTTACATGTTAAAGATATCTAAAACCATATCAAATATTTACGAAAGTGGCATCAAATCATAGCTAAGACTGTCTTCTATGCTCATAATGTGATTTGGAAAGTCATCAGCCTGCTTACCAGTTTACTCAACAGCTTTTTGAGTATTTTTACTAAAAAGAACAATTTTTTGTATGTCCTGTTTTTGACTGTGTACTAACCCATAGGTTCTTCGGATTTCGATAAATGAAGAATCATGTGAAAGCTAAGAATATTTTCCTTAGGAAACCAGAGGTCGGACAGACTTTTTTTTGGATTATACCACCAGTCCGACCACTTTTATGAAGTACGTTTTTTTTTTTTTACTTTGCGTTTTAGATTTTTAAATATACCTTATCCCATATCTTTAAATATACCTTATGGCATCCTTATATTCTTAACAAATAAATTGGACATACACAAGCCTGCTTTAATACTTCATTTAACATTTAAGTAATAAAAATCATGCTCCAGGAATTTTTTTTCAAAAATATGAAGAATTTTGATTCAAGTTTGATTCCACCTTGTTTGAACTCCTTAAAACAAAAAATGTGGATAAATGCAACAGAGCCAGATTGCATTAAACTAAGGGCAGAAGATTTTGGTTGGGTGTTGAAAAATGAACGGTTATAACCCCTTTGGTTTCAAGGAGAACCAACACCGATTAATGTTGATGATATAATGATATAATTCTCAATGAATCCGACGATGAACTTGACTCTCTCTGTGAACAAAATTCAGATGATGATGATGATTGCTAAAAGTTACTTATTATTAAATAGCCTAGTTTTTGTTTGGATGTATGCATTTTTTATTTTGTTTGTTTTGTTTTGTTTATTTCATTTGTTCCATTTGTTTTTGTGTATGTGTAAAAGTATTTATTGGTACCATATTCATTATTGAAAAAAGAATTAAATATTTTAAAATATTAAACATTTGTTGTGTCTTCCTTTATGTGGAAAAAAGTTTTCTATGTTTCTGTGTAGCGAACATCAATAATATGTTTTTTGTATGGTATGTTACAACTAATAATTTAAAAAGAAACATGTACTGTCTTAAAATATTATAAGGCACGTTGTTGGCTTTTCATATTATAATATAACATAGACAGTTTAAGCTATTTGTTGATACCATTAACGTATTTTTTCATATCGTTACTGATAATTTTCAGCAGGTGAAAAGCAAAGTAAAAATATTATATTTTGTTTATAAAAGTGGTCGGACTTACCACCACAAGTCTGTCTGACTATTTATTTTGTATAGGTAATTGTCTTAGAGTTCAGTTGATGTCCAAAGAAGAAGACGATGGTTAGATATCGCTTAAAATAAGACATGTAAGAAAAACTTATTGTTATTACTTAAATGTTAAATGAAGTATTAAAGCAGGCTTGTGTATGTCCAATTTATTTGTTAAGAATATAAGGATGCCATTAGGTATATTTAAATATATGGGATAAGGTATATTTAAAAATCTAAAACGCAAAGTAAAAAAAAAAAACGTACTTCATAAAAGTGGTCGGACTGGTGGTATAATCCAAAAAAAAAGTCTGTCCGACCTCTGGTTTCCTAAGGAAAATATTCTTAGCTTTCACATGATACTTCATTTATCGAAATCCGAAGAACCCATGGGTAAGTACACAGTCAAAAACAGGACATACAAAAAAAATTGTTGTTTTTAGTAAAAGTATTCAAAAAGCTGTTGAGTGTACTGGTTAAGCAGGCTGATGACTTTCCAAATCACATTATGAGCATAGAAGACAGTCTTAGCTATCACTTTCGTAAATATTTGATATGGTTTTAGATATCTTTAACATGTAAAACGCAAGGTGAAAAAAAAAGTGGTCGGACTGGTGGTATAATCCAATACAAGTTTGTCCGACCTCTGGTTTCATAATGATAATAGTCTAAGCTTTTGTTTGATACCTCATATTTTGTAATTCAAAGGACCTATGGGTTAGAAGTGAGTAAAAATGCAATTAAAAACAATTTTTTTTTTGCTGCCTATACAAATTCCAAAAATACTCTTGAAGGTCATACCTAAGCGGACTTTTTTTTATCCAACTTATATTATTAGCATAGAAAAAGGTCTTAGATATTTTTTAATACCACTTTTCTAACTTTCTGACAAAGTTTTTCATAGTTTTCAATACAAAAGACGCAAAGTGGAAAAAAACACCTGTTGTTATAAAAATGGTCGGACTCGTGGTAATCACCAGAAAAAAGCTGTCCGACCACTGGTTTCCTAAAGAGGACAGTCCAAGCTTTCATTTGATACCCTATTTGTGACTTCACCTGTGAGATAGGTTAGCTATCAAAAATGGCAACGGAAATTACCATTTTTCGCACCCATGGCACCTGAAAAACTTTGTCCGACCACCGGTTTTGATATCGTGTACCCGAGAGCTATCTATTAGTGTCCATTTTTTTGAAAGCCGCGATGAGATAGGTAATCTTACGGTCGCCTCCCCGACTATTAGATATATATGATAGATATTTTTGGTCAATATTAATTGATAAGTGATTATTGATAATGCTGTTATTGGCTCGAATTTTTGCAGCATTGCGGCCATGGTGGTTTTGATTCAGTGCTGATTTTTTTTAGTTTCCAGCGGGTTTTTGTCATCCTCCCTCCTTTGGCTTATATGCTTTTTGTCAGTATAATGGGTTTTTCCAATTCTGAAATGTATATAATAAATACTCGTCATTGGACTGTAAGGTGTCCAATTATATTTGTATTATTGGAGCTTTTATTCATTACTATTCAAATATTGTACTTCTTGATTATCCACTTTAGACATAACGCGTTTCTACAATATTTCAAATAAAAAAATTGGCTGATGAAAAGTTGAAGTACCTTTAACAGATTTTATGAAGTAAGTTCCTACTTAGGAAGTCTTACATTTTATACAATAAATCATTCTTTGCGAAGGAGAATGGGCATCTTGGTCTACCTTTTGCCCACAACTGAGATATATATCGTTGGAAATCTTAGTCCTAGTACATCATTTTTACTTGCGATATACGTAGTATAGGGCAAGTTTAGAATTCGTGCAAAAAAAAAATTCGAGATAACAATTTCGCCTTACATTACGATGATAGACAACGCGAAAAAAGTGGTTCTCGCAATTCTGTCTGTCTGTCTGTTTGTCCGTCTGTCCTTCTGTCAGTCTGTCCGTCTGTCCGTCTGTCAGTCTGTCCGTCGTCCCGTCTGTCTGTATGTAGCTCGACCTGCAGCCTGAACAACTGAAGCGATTTTCTTCAAACTTTGGAATTAAGGTTCTTATGTGATTTCCTAGAGGGGAAATTGAATTTTTTTTAGCTCAAAAAATAACGGTACCTGCCAAACAACCAATATACAAATATTGATTTATTTCAAAAACGGCCCTAACGATTTTGAAAAAAAAACTACGAGCTACTATAATTACGACAGTTAATATTTTGGTAGAAAATAAAATTGTTTATAACGGTTTTTAACGGCACCTGTCATACAACCGATTTTTTGGTTTTCAAATTTCTCGTTAACGGCAACACCGATTTGAACCAAATTTTATTGTGACGAGGTCCTTTATAATTTTAACAATTTTGCATATAAAATTTTTGAAAAAAATAATTTCCGGATTTTTGAAAAAATATTGAATTTTTTTTTTGAAAATTCAATATCTTGGAAGTGGGTTGATGATTTTTTTTTCAAATTTTGTGAAAAATTGTATTTTATTAAATACTAAAATTTGGCATACCAAATTTAATTTTTTTAAATTTTGAAGAATTTTTACATATAACAAATTATTTAAAAAAAATAAAAACCGCTCTAACGATATTTTTAATTTTTTTTTTTTTTTTTTCATAAATTCATACTTATAAAACAAATCAGATAGCAACTTTTTTTTGAGCTCTATCCGTTTAAGCTATAAAAAAAAAATATTAATTTATTGTAATAATTTATATTTTAAATTGCTTTTAAAACTTTTTTTAATGATATCATAATGTTATAGAACCACTATATATGCACATTGTCAATTTTAAGCTACATTCAAGTTGTTAGCTACGAGAGCAAGCTTGTGCGATCGAGTAGTGCCCTTATTTTTGTATGGACACAAAGCTATAAACCATGGGGTTTAGGCAGTATATGGCAACAAAGATTGCAATTAGAGCAAAAACGAATTGCAGTAGTGTTCCATTAAAATGTTAGTGTTGGTCACTTTCGATGAACTGAATAGACCTCGAAATAAAGGAACTTTTATACCAATGGCCGATAATAGCGATTAATATCATGGTTGGCGAATAATTTGCTTAGCAGTATGAAAATTCTACTTTTTTTATTCTATTTAGCGAATTAAATCAATGGGAATAATTGTGCGTCTAGTGCCCACAATTGAAATACACAACGTTGGGATGCTTAGTTGAAGAGCATCATTTTTAAATATGGACACAGAACTGTACACCATGAGGTTTAGGCAGTATATTACAAAATGTAAAACAATTCGTCAGTTTATTCGAATTTGTAAAGTGTTTTTCTTACTTTGTTGGTCCTTATTTTAGCCAACTCCCAATGTTAAGGACAAAAAAAATACTCGTAAGTTGGTACACTCCATCGTCCCTAATCATTTTCATAGGTCTCGTTTTTGCCCATTCTCCCTTAGCTCAGATGTTATACTTAGCGAAGCAATAAAATAAACAGAAATAACTGTACAACCATTCACAACCAATCATTGACTATAATAAACGATTAACTATGAAACAATAAACCATTCCATAAGAAGTTTGTATCCGTTTTTGAGGTATTACTTCGCTAACTTTACATTATATTAGCAAAAGAACAAAAAAAACATAGACAAAATTAAAGAAAATATCACAACTAACTAACGACTTATCAACAACTAGTTTTTAACCTATCAACCGATAACTAAGGAGCTTTTACTTGTTTTTAAAAGTGTTCCACTAAATTGATACCAAGTTAGCGAAACAACACAAAACACATAGGAAATATTGAACGACAAGTTTATAATTAATGACAAATTATCCAATAAAGAATTTTTCCAACCATGATTGTTGTTTCGCTTACTTAATACTCATAATGTATAAAGCATAACACGTAAGATTGATACAGACAAACAATTACGTGAAGAGGGAATAATTTTGTTTGTCGTAAGGAGCACTGCTATTTTCTGCATATCAGTATATAACTATATTTACCTTTTTGATATTTAAACACAAATATTAGTATTTCCTTTTCAGTTTAGCAAGTATTTAAATTAGTATCGAACGCCAAAAGACCTAATTTAATTTTATTTTTTGTTAAATTATTTGCAATGTTATTTTCTATTAATTTAATATTAGCAAAATGTTGATTTATAAAAGTTTAATGCATTGGGGCATATTCATAGTCGCAGATAGACCCAGGTTTAACTAAACTACAGCTTAAGACAATTTTGGCTCAATTAATACAGACCGATTTTAATTACAAATTGTTGGTTTAATATTTTTATGAGATAATTAACAGGGTATACTACACAAATACCTTCAAATATTTTGAAATGATAAACTTAAAAAGTAGAATCAACGTCCGAAAATTCAACTAAACCTATGTTTAACTTAGACCCAGCTCTAAAATTACTTAGAATACGCCCCAATATTATTATATCAATTAAACAAATAAATCTGAGCTTTTCAAAAAGGCCGAGTTTATGCTTCTTTATTATATAATAACCCAAAGTTGAAAATAAAAGTTATCATATAGAATATAAATCTTATAGAAGATATCGGAAATGTAGAATAGTTTTCTCATTTATGTACCAACTTCCATTAAAGAGGGATGCTGTATACGTCAAAAATGAAAGCCATTTCAACCCTATATCACGCTTGACTATACTTAACATCATCATATATTATACTTTGATTTTCAATTTAGTATTTTATTTTATTTTTCAAATATGTAACACTGACATTCATTAAACTTGTTTTATATATTTCAAATTAGTTTTCCCTACAAAATCTTAGACTATTTACTGCTTATGTTTCTTTAACAAATAATGTAGAAAATTGGTTTATTAAAAAGACGATAGAGTTCATTCACTTGAAGTCGTGGTGTTCAAAAACGTAAAGTATAGTAAAGTAAATAGAAATACACTGATAAAAAAAATTCACATACCTTTTGGTCATCTTTTTCCAATCAGTTTTTACAATCGACTAATGCGGGCATTCTGGTATTATCCATTCCTTTTTAAAAGCATACTTTTTATTTAAGATATAGACCAGTCGGGATTTACTACATAATAATCATTTGAAATAATGAAATTTAAAGACAGGATTTTTCGGCCGATTATGGTCACTAGGATTCTAGCTCATAAAAACTTTAGTTATTCTAGTTTATTTGCGTTTGGAACCATCATAATTTTTAGACAAATTGGTTCTTGTTAAACAAGTCATTCAGTTTCAACTAAAGACTATGGTGACATATAATCAGAAAAGTTGTTGGAATTTAACAGTCTTCAATTTTAGATATTATAATTTTGGAAAAAACAACACTGCCATGCATTACTTTTAAGAGAGTTCTACTACAAAGTTTCAGCTTTCTTAAGGGACGTTAAATAGAGAAACAATTAAAATATTACAAAGGTAGGTGCCGAAGAAAGCGGGTTTTGCTAAAATTACATTTTTAAGATGTATGCACTTAATAAGAGCAAGCTGTGAAAATTTAATCAAAATCTGAGCTTATAATTTTAAAATTAACGAGATTTATTAACACTTTAGTCAAGTCGAGTTATATCTATCGTATGCAAAATTTAACAAAATCACAGTTGAAGAATGCATTGTAATTGTCTTTAGTTGAAAATTCGCAAGTTATTTAAAGAAGAAAAAATCCTTGAACTTATGGCGCTCAACGCAAATGCCTGTAATCGCGAATTCGGCTTCGATCAGAAACTTTTAATTTTGATCTTATGAATAAATATGTTATAGTTGTAGGTATGTCAGTTAAAAATGTAGCTTTAACTTTATTAATTATTAATTAAAATGGCGAGTATACTTACGTGTGCTGAACTTAAATCAGGCTTTTACTTATCTTTTAGTATAGGAAAATACTTACCGGCTTATATAGGCTTGCGTATATACCTACCTACATACATATAACAATAACATATACCTACAATGGTTTGAGTTCTTAAAAATGCAACCCAATCACACATCTCGAATTTTGATTCAAAATAACAGCCGGAATGGTTTCTCCGCATTTTCATCATATTAAAGGGAAAGCTGACACGCTGACAGTAAGAAAAATACGTATACTCAAAGAGGGAGTCTTTTTCTGTCTTCATCTGTTTCGTATCTTTTTCGCCGCATGTAAATTGTGTATATTATAGATATATACGTATACGCTTACTCATGGATATGTAAATTTAGATATCAAGAAGCCAAATCAAAAAGCACACCAAGCACCCGTTTGAAGATGTAAAAAAAGGAAAACATTCAACAACGTATGATCTGGCATGCCGATGCCACCCTTCGTTCAGATGAAAAATTTATGAGTAGAAAATAAAGCAGAATATAAATAAAAAATGTTCCCTTCGTTTCTTTATATCCAAATAAAAAAAAATAACCATAAAACAACACTGACAAAAAAGGGGGACCTAAAAAATGAAAGGAGAACGTGTCTGGGGTCTGCTCCACCCATATGTATGTATATGTACGTGCCTGAGCATGGCTCATATGTACGGGTACGCTCAAAATAAAAACTCTGACGATGGAAAAGACAAAAACGACCTTTTTCACTCATCTGCATTATCGGGTGGAACAACATAGCGGCTCTTAACCCCAGCTCACATAAGAACAGGGGCGGATATGCGAATTGTGCGCCCATGCTTTGTGATGTGAAAATGTATTTTTTATATCATGTAAATAAAGGACAATACGCAAAAATTGATATAAAATGCACACGGACTTGCTCTTGTAGCTAATAACTATATATCACAATGCATGCCTAAAAATAGTTAGAAAATATTTTTATATCGTTACGAGCAAATATTACAAACGAGTTAAATTTACAATTTTAAAAGTTTTTGATTCCAAGAACACAAGAAAATGTGGAAGAAAAGTCAAAATTAAATTAAAAAATATTTTTTTGGTGGATTTTATTGTTTTTTTTAAATAATATTATTTACCTTAACAAATTTTAAATGCAATATTTTTCAACCAGCTAAAAAGTATCGGAAAAGAAAATCATGACAAAAGAAACGAGATATTCGGGAATATGTCAAAAAATCTTAAAGATTTATTTTCGTTATTCGCACCTAGCTCAGGGGCGTATACAGCTTTAGTTCTTAGGGGGGGGGGGTAATGCCAAAAAAAAATAACACAAACTAATATTTGTTAAAAGTCAAGTGCCTTATTATTTTTTTCATATTTTATTGTGCGTAGCTATATAAAAGAAAAGGGAAAAAAATCTTAATTAAAGGGTTTCCCAATAGGGGCGGGTTGATTTTGACAGCTCGTGGCGGCTTTATTGTTTCTTTTACTTTCGGTCAAAATATCCTCTTTTAATCAGTTACTAAAGACAAATCATCATGGTGAGTTACAGCGTCGAGCAACACGTGTAAATGATGTTTTAGAGCTGTTAGAAATTTATCCCAATTTTGGTCGAAAAATCATCTTTAGCAATGAGGCCCATCATTGGATGAATGGGTACGTGAATAAGCAAAATTGCCGTATTTGGGACGACACTAATCCACGCGAGATTCACGAGGTGCCAATGCATCCAAATAAAGTTACTGTTTTGTGTGGATTTTGGGCTGGATACCTGGAAGCGTCATCGGTCCGTACTTCTCCGAAAATGATGCTGGCCAGGCCATCACCGTCAACGGCGATCGCTATAGGTCGATGATCACAAACTTTTTGTGGCCTAAATTGGATGATATGGACACTGAAGATATATGGTTTCAACAGGATGGCTTTACGTGCCACACAGCTTAAGACACAATCGATATTCTGCACGAGCGGTTTCATGGCTTGGTTATCTCGCGCCGAGGCGACGTGAATTGGCCACCAAGATCGTGTGATTTGACCCCTTTGGACTTTTTCTTGTGGGGCTTTCATAAGTAATCAACATAACAACAACATAATCGATTTATGCGCCAAAGTCATCGAAAACTGGACCTTTCGAATCCGCGCAACCCAGCGCAGCCGGGGCGGCCATTTGAACGATGTTATATTACTATAATAGGGCTCTCAAACAAAGATAAAACCTTATCGATATCTTGTTTTATTCAATTTTATAATCGACCCGCCCTTAATGGGAAACCCAATAAAACATTACATTTGTTAAAAAATAAGTTAAAATAATTTAAAATCGTTCATATCCTGGAAAAATATATCGTTCCTTAACTCATTTAATTTCAAGACAGTTAAGAATCAAAAGTCGGCGTGAAATAGCAGACTACGAATGTAATACTACATTTTCACTACGCCAAGTTAGGCAATTTCGTTGAAAATATATATTTCGAACTGCCAAAGCAAATTCAAAATGAAATGAGCTACCTAAACAAAAAAATAAACAAATTTAAGACGAAAACACTTTTTTGGTATTTGCAAAGTTACCTCATTTTTGGTTCCAAAGAAAAATAAAATAAACTACTGAGTCGAACGAACCTTTATTAGCTGGACCAGTGAACGTGCTCTTCGTTTTTATTCTTGACTGTTACATTTTTTAAATTGGGTTTTTTGTGTGATAACACACTCGCAGTTAGGCTGCATAGCTTTCGCTCCGTAATTTATATTATTGAATGTTTGAATTTTCAACAACCACTTGAGTGGGCTACCACCATTGTATTTGGCACTGAGGAAAAAAATTTTTGAATTCGCTTGATCATTTGTTTTGAATTTTATTCAGAATTTATTTTAATCCTATCAAAGTTTTTATTTCAGCGAATTGAAGTTGCAGGAAAAATTAGTAAAATATCATAGGTACTGTGCACTGTTTTCTGTTTCTTAATTTTAGAAGATAGATATAAATATTCACTACTGAAAATGAAAACAATAGCTCTGATTTTCAAAAATGACCACTTGTGTAAATTGCTCTTTTTACAATAGTGGAAAAACTAAAATACATTACAAATTCGTATTATAATTGAATACAAAGATTCGTTTTCGTTGTGTTTCAAGAAAAGTGTGAACAAAGTTCACGAGTGATTTTGATATGCCTCTGATTTAAAAAAAATGCATGTCTCTAAGACTGCCACCGATGGAAAAGTGAAAAGCACCTTCCAAAATAAATATGTATATCAAATATACCTAATCTTTTTATCTTTCTTACCAGAAAGCCTTTCTGATAAAAATAATGGAGAAAATTGTTAAATTCTACGAGCCTAGTCTCTATTCGGCAATAATTCCATCCGACTGGTCACCGCAAGGAGTTCCAAGAAATCTCCTTTACCATACCTATTGGCTTTTGCATTGTGGGATTCATAGGTTACTTTGTAAACGTAATCCACATCCAAGTTAATAACCATATTGTACGATCGTAAATGTTGAATAAGTGCACAAAATCCTTTCATAATAGGTTTTCATCATAGTTTTATATATTTATGTCTTTTATCGTTAACATTAATACTTTTTGGTTAGAATAACTATAAATCGAAAGTTATTACTCTTTTTGCTTTTAAAAATAATCTGTCATACAGAAATCAAACAAAACAATTTCTGTATGTGTTCTATAATGTGTTTAAAGATTTTATTTTCAGAAAAAAAAAAAAATGAAAATCCTATTAGTTTTTACTTTACCGAGTGAAAATTTGGTAACAACTCCGCACTTTGATTTCTGTTTGGTTTAACAGGTTTTGGCTGTCATCTCAAAACGGAAACTAGCCTACGCATATATTTTAAGATTTGAATGTATTATCATGATATGAGAATTTTGTTGTTATGTTAAATTTGAGGTACGAGGAAGAAAATCAAAGTATCATCGATTGACTACAAAATAACGTACGTATTCCATTGCCATGAAAATTAAATTTCTTATTGAATTGAAGTTACATTAAAAATTCTATATTGAATTCTAAATTGACAATCGAAAATCTTACTAGCTTTCTAAGTAACCAACTTTCATTTTTTTTTTCTATGTGGTTACTAAATAATTATTTCAGATCAACAAAATAATCTTGAGTTCTCGGGGGGGGGGGGACATGACCCCGTGACCCCCCCCCCCCTGTATACGCCGTTGACCTAGCTTGCAGTATTATTAAAACTGTTTTATAGGATACATATATTTAATCAAAATCGAGTCGTTTTCGATAAGAATAAATAAAACTAAAATTGTTGTATATGGCAGCTACCCGTTCTTGATGAGCTCAATCAAAAATTTGAATTTTTCCTCATTCCAAACTAATTTCAAATAAATCCGCCTTACCGTGCTCTAGCTCGACGGATGGACAGACGCACAGCCATACAGACAAGCAACCCGACGCGAATGGACGTGACGCAACTAAAACGCCATGCTAAATGCTCTGTATACTTATGTAGGTCAGGTTATTATATCTGCATTTACGACAGCATAGCTTGAACTAAGAAATCCCTGCTAAAATTCCAACTCCGAAACTTCAGCAACTACAAAAATCATCGAATTACAAGTAGAAAAATAACTAGGCTGGAAGTATTATTTCCTTACCCAATTCATCCCTTTGTCCCATCACATAAAAACTTACTTGGTAAATCCGATGCTGAACGAAAAAGCAGAGAAGTTGTATTATCTATAGATATGTATGTACATCGAAAGAGAACTCTTAAAAAAGGCTGGTCGTTCGTTCATCCTTTCACCCACCCCTTTACTTTTACGTCATATACATACAGCACACTCATGGCCGATCTGGAAAAGGCGCACCAATGGGGAAGAAACTCTAGAATCAACCGAATTAGCATAAAAGTTGAATCACATTTGTATTTGAAGATGGAGTTTTGCTCTGTTTTGTTTAGGGTTGCTCCAAAAAAAATGGCTTGAAGTCAAGAAGTGAGTTGCGTTCACTTGAGATTTTGCAAAGTATGGAGAAAAAAATGGCATTCCTCATGGCAATGGGATCACTCTTTCGCTTCTCTCGCAGCGGGATATGAAAACAATTTTGTGTTGAATACAATAAGATAGATATAGGTGTAGATGTGTACAGAAAAAGTTGGTTGGCCATAGTTTCACTTTCTTGTTTTATTTATTAAACTTTTGAACTTTGACGTATTAAGAATTATAATAAATAATTATAGGTAAACGTTTGTTAGGTAAATACAAGAACCAATAAATCAAAATCATTCTAAGCAGACTCAAGGAAAATGTAGAGCTGTTGCAATAAATATGGATAAAATGGTATGGAAAGAGGGGCTATAGTTATAGCTATCATTGAATATTTAAATTTTAAATTTGGAGACGATGAAAAGTAAAATCAAAAACTTGTCTTATGGGAAGGCTTTTTCTTTAACATTTCAATTTTGCCAAATTAATTGTTACCTAAAACTTTCACATAAAATGTTTTTTAATATTTCAATGATATTATTTTTATTCATAAAAGCGACCGTTACTCGTTAAATTTCATGGACATTTGATAAATTACTGACATCAATGAGGGATCTCAGATGATAACATCGATATTTTTGCAAAAGGGTAATTGCTGGAGAAATCCCGCATTTCTAGTCATTTGTTCCAAAATGTTTTTCCTGTGTTTTGTTTGTTACACATATTTTCAAATACAAACGGAAGACAAAATAATTGGATACTAATGAAAGTTAATGCGAGCCTATTAGTGAATTGCTCAAGCCGCATTTAAATGTATGGTATTTTATTAACTGCCACGAAAGTATACTCGAAATACTTCTAGAGCATATTAGTTTAGGAAAACTTAAGAAGATGCCAAACAAAAGTATTCAAAGTGAAATATTTCTGAAAAAAGCAGAGATAACATACTTACAACCATTTATGTTCAAAAAAAAGGAAAGAAGTTGCTGAAAACTGTACACATTAAATTGGGTGGCACAACGGCTCGTGAAGAACCAGGGCCTAGTGACTAACAACTCGCAACCATTCCTGTGTGCGCCTGTCGACAGGAATGGAAGGGACCTACAATTTTATGCCGAATCCGAACGGCAAGACGAGAAGCACTTATTCGTGACAAGTGATACTCTTGTCAATTTCTCGCAAGAGGCAGTAGCCCCGAAAAAAACTTTTTAGTTTTTAGGTGGACGAGGCTGGGAAGCGAACCCAGACCTCCAGCGTTACAATTGAGCTTATGTTTTTTGATTATTGAATATATTTGTCTCGAATTTTAGATTGCTTTACAGTAAACACACAAAACTCACCCATGCATTTCTGCGAGAATGGTCAAATTGGTCATTTCGCAAAATTTTTGGTGTAACTCGAAAACCTTAAAAAGACAAAAAATCATTCATTTTAATTGTTTGCTTTACTAAACTGCTCATAACTTATTTTAATGCAAAGGGCTTTTATTTTGTATACTTAAAACAAGACCACATTAATTTTTTAAAGTTAAAATCACTACAATGACCGGTTTTTTTTTTAAATACACCTATATGAAAATATTGATGTTTTATAGGTGTTTAATCCAACTGCAACCATTTGTGTTTGATTTGCCAATAGGAGAGTTTCGCAATTTTGGCATTCTAATTCTTTTTTTTTTTCTTTGAAAAATTTATCACTTCAAAGCTACAGCTTCACACACCGAAAATTGATTAGATACCTGGTCTATAGTTAAACTGTTAGGTCTAAGTTCTTGAAAAGACGCTATTTAATTATTCATTATTAAATATTTATGTAATCGTACATTTTGTTTGTCTTCTTTCGGAGCTAACAAAGATTTTGTTTTTTTAATTTTTTTTTATTATATTTTAGGGTCGCAAGCATCAATTCTGTGTGTGCTTCTGAATTCACGTATATTTCTATGTATATCATCTATACCTATATGAACATGAAAATTTTGACCATGTCGTTGAGATAGGGAAGAGCAGCTCAAGTCTTATTTAATTTTTTGTATCAGAAGCCTTAACGATCAAGAGTTTTTGTGTGGAAAAATTATCCATAACACTTAAGTCTTAACTACATAGACCTACATTTGTACAAAAGTGAGAAATTAAAATGCTCGCTAAAGAAACATGCTTGCAAAAAAAACATACGAAAATTATTCTGACACATAAATTAAACCACCTTGCAGACTTTTCCATTGTTTTTCTTTTTCAAGCCGGTTTGCCTTTACAATTAAGGCTGGAGACAAGAGTTTTAAAAGTATAAAATCCACGATACCATACTGTACCTGCAATTTGTAGATATTTGGTAAGACTCCAAAATTCTATATGCTCGTATGAAGCGATGGGAATGCATAACCGATTTGCAAGCAGTGCCGCAGATAATGAATTAAACACAAAACAAACTAATATATTTTACTTTATTTACTAAACCGAAGAGTGCTTAATTTAAATTATACATAGCTTTATTATAAGAGTTAAAGCTCGACATTTTTTAACTTTTATGTTGTTGTCTATTTTCTTTTAAAAAAAATAAAATATTGAACATTAAGTGTCATGCTAGCTTCATTTCCCTAAAAGCTAAACAAGCCTTAATCAACGACAGTCTACGCTAAAAATAAACGACATTTATGTACAAAAAAAAACAGTTAAATCATGCTTTGATGGGTTTGAATTTAATGCAAGTGTTTAAATATAAAGTGGGCCTAAATTATCTTTAAAACGTTACGTTTAGAGTTTCAAACTAAAATTTAGTTATTGTCGAGTTAACTTGAATATAATTTTAGGGCAAGGCTTCTTATTGATCGACCCCCGTTGGTATTCGTTGCTGCATCATCTGGAAATTTTTTTCTAAAGATCAGAATATAAAAAATAATACTTAACCCTCTTTAGTAGGGTTTATGTACAATAATTAATTTTTTGGACGCTGTGGCGTATACTTACTTTTTAATTGTATCTATAAACGATACACGCATACAGGATAATTCGAATATGATGCATGCTAGACCATGTAGGTTGGATCGAGACAAGGCGAAAATAGTATAGAAGGGGTGGTATTCCCTTCCCACAACTAGGCGGGGTGCAATTTTATAAAATAAAAATGACTACAACTAGAGAAACAAATTATTAAAAAACTGCTATCGTATGCTTAAAGCTAGAAATTTATTCTTTAATTATTTTCTTTTCAAATCTAATTTTTTAAGTGAAAAGTTTATGGAAAAATTAATTTTCAAACTCAAAACTAAAACTAAAACATAATAAAAAAAATAATTATATCTAGGTAATTCAAATTATATTCGAACCGATTTTTTTTTTTTTTTCAAAGTTTAAAGATATTGGGGCTCAGTATTAAACTGTGTCTAAGTCAAAACTTACTTTAATTACTTTTCAAAAGCTGATTCTATTTTGTATAGTTTATTGTTGCAATATACACTCCTCGTCAACTGAATACGCACAAACATTTTTGAATATATTTTATCCATTTTTTCCAAACAGTGATGGTTATTATGCCATCTGTTGATGGTAAAAATTTTCGTAACGTTTAAATAACAGAATTTCAAAGTTTTATCCAAAAACAACCGTGAGTTTTTCCTTCAACCACTTCCAAAGTGTAACTTTTGCAAAGTAGAAGTTTTTTTTTGAGTCAACTGAATAGGTACAAAAATTAAAATTGGTATTGGAATGGAATGAAACAAGTTTTTGTTTAAGTTTAGTAGTGGGTACTTCCACCTTTATTTTTAATTACTTCGTAAATTCGATCCGGCATGGAATCGTATAGCTTTTTAATGTAGTTTAACGAAATTTCGCTCCACGCTAATTTGATTGCAGAAATTAAGGTTTCTTTGTCTTCGAACTGACGACCACCCTCATAAACTTTGCGTACTAACCATCCCCAGACATTTTCTATGATGTTTAGATCAGGTGAGTACGGCGGCCATTGAAGCAACTGCACTTGTTGCTCCTCTATTCATGTTTTTATTATGCGCGCTGAGTGAATAGGCGCATTATCATGTTGGTAGGTCCAGTTTATGGGTCCAAAGATGTTAGACAATTTAGGAAAATTTCTTTCCAAAATTACTTTATACCCAGCTGCTGTCATTCTTGATGTTACAACCTCGAGCTCAACTGTTCCATAATAACTGACTGCTCCCCATATCATGACACCTCCTTCACGACTATTATGGCGCTTTAAAAATCTTTTTTATTTTCTTAAGTCGTGAAAATAGAAGTTGAACCCATCAGGGCCATCGAAATTAAACTTTTTTTCATCTGAAAAAACCACGTGATACCATTCTTTTTTCCAACTCATATGAAGTCTTGAAAAATCTAATCGCAACATTTTCCGTCTCTCGTCAAGTGGTGTTTTTGTCTTAAGTTTCATTCGTTTAAGATGGCTTGAGTTGTTGATTACTCTTAATACTGTTGAGCAACTTGCGTTTACGCCGACTTTTTGTTTTATTTTTGCCACAGAATCAGAACAATTTGATGCACATCTTAAAATTCTTCGTCTCTCAGCTGCTGTTGTTGCTGTTTTCTTACCTCCCTTCATGTTTTTGCCGTATGCATCTTTATTTTTCAAGTAAGAATAAACTACATTAAAACTTCGGCCAACTTTATCAGCTATTGCACGTCCAGTTAGGCCTTGGTCTCTAAGTAAATCGATTTTAGCTTTTTCAACACTGTTAAGACACGTAGATCTACCCATTTTTCTTAAAATTTGAAATCAAGAATTGAATTTTACTGAAAACACTAAAATCGTTAATTTAAACTGTCAAGCACTCCAAAAAAATAATAAACAACGAAGAAAATGGCGTTGTACCTATTCAGTTGACTAAAAAAAAACTCCTACTTTGCATATAAAACACTTTGCAAGTGGTTGAAGAAAAACTCACGGTTGTTTTTGGATAATTCTTTCGGAATTATCTGCTTAACATCTTAAGGGAATAGTTAGCATCAACAGATGGCATAATAACCATCACTGTTTGGAAAAATGGATAAAGTATATTAAAAAATGTTTGTGCGTATTCAGATGACAAATAAATAAACTTATAAAAACATAACTACAACAATTTGTTTATCAAAACGGTCTGTATTCATTGATGAAATTTATCTTGAACTGTAGTTGAGTAAATCCGGAGTTTATCAGCGACTATGAATATGTCCCATTATGTATAGTTTTTGTTTTAATTCTCAATAGTCTTTTCAATTTCGAATCAAATATTAAACAGATGTTTCTAAAGTTTTTACATTTCCAAAAAAAAAGAAACCAACTTCTTCATAAAAAGAATAAACTTGGTCAAAAAAAGTCAGTTTGTGTTTGGTCAGCCATAGATTTTTTTACTAAATATTAAAAGATTTGTAGCGACTCATTTTTTGGATATTCGAAATAAAGTATAGGTACTATTTGAAAGCGTACTATTTGAAAGCATATACCAAATTATCATAATATGTCACCTTCAGCTTGAAATTTAAACTAATTGGTCAGTTTTAAAAAAAATTCGACAAAAAATACGGATAACTTCAGATATCTAATATATCCGAAATATTCGGGTACTTTGAAGCATTACCTAAAGTAACTTTCAACTGTGATCTCGTTTATCGAAAACTCATTCAAACATTTTACTAGAAGTCGCCATATTATGGACATACATGCTAACTTTCTGTAAGAGCATGCTCGACCAAAAATTATAAATTTATAAATGATTTGCCAAAATACATAGGAAAGCGTACATTTTTAAAATATTTTATGAGAGAGAATATCTAACATCTGATAATCTTAATAGTTGCAGTGCATTTATGATTGAATAATAAGTTCAAGACGATTTTTGATCGAAAAACCTAGAAAGCTAGCCACAAACAATAATAAACGTTATTTAGTGGCGTGACATCTCGTGGAGAACAAGGGGTAAGGCACAAGTAGTGACAAATAAAACTACAGTTGTATTTATCGGCAGGAATAAAGAGGATCTACTTTTATCTGCCAAATTCGAACGGTTCAGGTGGTTAATACTTCTTCATGGCAAGAGAAACTTATAACATACATTAGACAAAAGTAAGTATACCTGTCGTTGTATAAAACTTTATTTTATAACCACTATATGTATGAGTACATGAAAATAACGTTTGTGAAGTTGGCAGGGCAACTTCCACGTAGAGTAACCTGCTAACTTCACAGTGAAGTTAGCAGGTCACTCGATTACACCCACTATTTGGTGAACTGCAAAATCAGGAATAGAAATGGTAAATAAATGCAAAAAAAACTGCAAATTACTGCGTTGGTCCCGTTACTCTACGTGGAAGTTGCCCAGCCAACTTCACAGACGTATGAAAATATTTGTTCACACTCATATAGCAATTTCATATTAAAATCCAAATTTTTTTTGTCGTGTAGATCTTCTTACCAAACATTTCCACTTAAAACTCTTATGCAAAGAGCTATATTTTGAGACTGTTATAAATTGTATGCAGACAATTTGTAGTTGGGTAAAGGTATAAGTTAAAACACTTACCAATATTTTACTACCAAAAAGTAATTTCCGTTAACATTGCGTGATAGAGTTTATAATAAGAATTCAAATAATTCGTCATGCAATGACAACCTTTTCACTGCAAATGTTTTTTTTTAATACAATTTTGTGTCTTCTTATAGCTAGGTATACTTAGGTCTATTATGAACATTTATATATTCAGATTCACCCTCATATGTGCCAACAAAAATAGCTTAATGTCCTATTTACAGTTAAATATCTCATTTTAGGACATACAAAGCCATTAAGTCCACAATGTAGACCTTTTGCCTTCACTCATATGAATGTAACAATCAGCACTGAGTTCCATCGCCATATCCAATCTCCCACATCACTTCATCTCTTCTCACGGAGCCATTAATCAAACAATCTGCTGGAAAGTATCTCTAAATAAGCAAATTCACAAAATCGGATGACAATAAAAAATCACTTCGGCTCACTATTTGGGGAATAAAAAACTAAGCAAACATAACGAACAACAAAAAAAAATAACTAAATAGACACAGAAATGGCGGTCGCTCCTCTTACCCAAAGGACTATCAAGGACTAACACCATTGCCACATTACCACTAACACTAAACCAACAACAAAGTATATCCTAGATAGCACTCGATTATGTCAATCGAAGGAAGAGTAAAAAATAAACTTCTTGCCCATGAGCCATGAGTGGTTATTTAGGAGAGGATATGGGTTCCATGGAATCAACAAAAAATAACAAATTTACCTTCAGATTTCCATAAGGATATGCAGTTGACTCCCTAAGCACTCTGAATGATTTCTGAGAAAAAACATTTTTTTATTCTTCCGTTATGTGACATTTTCCAATTTTCCGTGGCCCTTGATATCCGTGTTCGTATTGTTGTCGTTGTCCTTCTACCTTTCTCCACACACCCACCTACCCAGTATAGTGATTATGGATCAATTTGAACTAGGAATCCCCATTCGTAACAGGCGAGCCATACGTATAACCACAAACTACTCTTCGGAAGAGGAAACAAAAAATAAACTTAAACGCACATCATTTATTATCCATGCACTTGGGGTGGGAGGCATTCCATATCCCTCTATCTTTCGATGGGATGAGTAAAAAAAAATGAAAAAAAACGTCTTTGCGAATGATTCTATCAAGTCTTACATTGACATTTCTATAACTTTTTTATTTTTACTACATTTGCTATAGGAATATGTTTGATATTTTTTTGCCAGCAGTCTAATTTGTTTCATTTGGCATTTCCCAAACTTTTGCTAGGTCTTATTTTTAAGATTTAAAAAGATATTAGAATGAAGAATAACACACACATCAGCAAATTAATACGAAATAAATCCGGATATTTTTGAGTGTAACGCACGAGCGATAGTTATCATATTGTTAAACATAACGCAGGCCTTACACCAAGCAATGTATTTGCTTTATATATTGCGCAATTGCTATGGTATAACGCAATTATTACGCTGAGCGCAATACTGTAGTAGGTACATATATTTAAAAAAATAAATATTTGTTCGGAATACAACAATATCTCTAATTAAGATATAAGCAAACAAAATAGTTGTTCAGAAAAGCTAAAATCTCATTGGCCGTGTGTCAATTGCATTTAAAGTGCGTTAAATTTGATCCCATGGCTAAATTTTGACCTTACTGAGGTGAATACAGTCGTCAAAATTTAACCTGCTCAGGAGCTTGACGTTTTATTAAGCTTCTTGGACATTACTAACACCATCGACCTATTATAACTGGAATGCTAGGCGCCAACGTTACCCTTATTAAAAACAAATCAATACACTAGCGGCAATTTGAAAACGACCTAGGCCTTATTTATTCACTCAAAGTTAAACATAACTTTGGGATTTTAACAGTCAACTTGAGAAATAGTTTTTATTCACTCGAAGTTGACGTTTTCAACTTTAGATTTTTAACCGTAGAGTTGATCAACGAAATAGTAGAAGTTATTCATTCATGATATTTAGTTGTGTAAACTTTTCGATTTTGACTTCGAGAGGAAAAAATCTTAAAATAAATAATAATCAAATAAAAATAGAGTTTTTTGTCTTGGTATACTTTTGACTCCGCGCTTCAGATGGAATGAAAAATCCATTCCAATTATCGACAATAATGGTTTATCCCGAGTGTTTTATTGAATAAGAAAACACAAAATTCTTATTCCAAATATTTTGAATATCTAAAATGAATAAAGAAACATATTCACCCTCAAATGCCAAATTATTATAATGCATCCAAAAGTTGAAAATGACGTCTTGTGTGTCATGCTTAACAAATGAGAATGACGATTGACTAGCAGGCCAGGTATACTAGGTTCATGACTACCACTATCAAAATGCAATTTCCGTGATCAAGATCGTATCCAAAGCGATTTGGAGAGAATTGTGTTGTAATTCCTTCTGAAAAACGCTATTGCAACAACAAATCAAGGTATCCACCGTCCACGCAAGGAACGTCGATGGGAAATATATGTTTTTTTATTCACCCCTATAAAAACGGATCAAATTTAACTGGGATCAAATTTAACCAAAATTTTAACGCAATTGAGATACGGGCTTAATATTTTAATTTTAAGACGTTAAATAAAAGGCAAAATCAATCAAAAATTTATGTTGGTGTCCAAAGTTAAGAAACTACAAAAAATATATACCTACTATTGCACCAAACCTCCACATAAAATCACTTTATATTAAATATTTCAAAGTTTTGAAAAAAATAACTTTTTTGAAAAAACAAAAAAAAACTTTAGCTGAAGTATATGTTCATGGGTGACCGTTTCATATTTTGATTTTTTTTTATCTGATATTTGTATTTTGATGGACCTAAGCTCTTAGTGTAGAAAAATAAAATGCATGAATGGGTCGCACGACAAACTTGCTCTCGTAGCTAGAAATTGACGATATAAGTTATTGCTTCAATAATATAATGATTTCTTAAAAAGAAAATTTAAAATCAAGTTAAAATATAAATTATTGCTATAAATTATTATAATTTTTTTTTTAAATAGCTAAAAAAAAATAAAAATAGCTAGAGTCCTAAATAAAGTATGCCAAACTAATTTTTTGATATATATGATAAAAATAAATTGATAAATATTCAAAAATCGTTAGAGAAGTTTTCTAACAAATAAATCTTTTGTATATAAAGTTTTCTTGAACATTTCTTAAAATTTAACTAAGTATTTTAGAAAGTACAATTTACATTATACAAAGTAAAAAAATCTCTGATCCGTTTTCAATATATTGAACTTAGAATATAAAAATCATCATTGTTAATTTTTGTTTATATCAAAATTCTTCTTAAATTTTGTTTTTCTAGTATATTGTTTGTATGGCAGATAGATGCCGTTATTTTGTGAGCTAAGAAAATCATTAAAAGGTGGAGGAATTTTTATATTAAAAAAATCAGTGAATTAACATAAGCATTATGATACTTTTTGGTGTTTTTTTTTTTTTGGAAAAATAATTATTTTTGGTACCTCTAGTAGAAACATTTTTGGTTTTGGCTTTTCTTGAAAGTGGTTCTGTTGATTTTAAAACTTACTGTGAAACTTTTTTTTTTTAAATAAAAAAAAAATATTTTTTTTAAACTTAGTGTTCTGAAAATCTTGAAACTTAATAATAAGCGATTTTTAAAATTTATTAGAATATTTGATAAAATCGTTTTCTCACAACCAAAAATAGCGGTACCTACCATACAAATGTCGAAAAAGCGTTAAGAAAAATCTTATTTTGCTTGAAAACGGCTCTAAAAATGTTGGTGAAAAAAATGTGAAAGTTCTTGTAGTAAATAATAAAAATGATTGAGTGGCGCAACGGTTCGTAAAGAACCAGGGCGTAGTGACTAACAACTCGCCACCATTCCTGTGTGCGCGTGTGGACAGGAATGGAAGGGACCTACAATTTTATGCCGAATCCGAACGGCTAGATGAGAAGCTCTTACTCATGACAATTGATACTGTTGGAGGATCTGTCAATTCCTCGCAAGAGGCAGTAGCCCTGAAAAAAAAAACTTTTTAGTTTTTAGTTGGATGAGGGTGAAAAGCGAACCCAGACCTTCAGCGTGATAGTCCAACGCATTAACCATTACGCTACCACTTCTTCTTGTAGTAAAATCTACTTTTAAATAAGAAACTGTATATTATTTCTATATTATATAGAACCACAATTGTTTCAAATAATTTTTTTTAAAGAAGCTCCTTAAAATTATTAACAAATATTGCATACTAGAATTTTCAGAAAAATGTTCATTTTTTTTTTTCAAAATTTGAATTTTTCAAAAATTGTGTTAGTGATTTTTTTTTTAATTCAAGTTTTATATGCACATTATTACTTACTTTAGTATTGGTATCGCAATTTTTTCCTAAAATTGTTTTCTGCATAGATAGATTCATTTTGTTGAAGAAATAAAATGGCACCATTCAAAAATTCAAATTAAGCCGTTTCAAAGTGAATGTCATGCTTTTGAATTTTGTCTAGAACCAAGGCGTAAAATTTTAATCGGTTTAATATGATGTTTAACCATTTTAGGCTAAAAAATATATTTTACTAATTTTAAATGAGTTTAGCATTGGAATATCTCCATATATTAACTCAAGTTAAAATCGCTTAATGGCTATTTTATTTTTTTACAAACGTACTAAATCCAAATAACACTTTGGCTCTTATAAATGTTAAAAATATTTTAAACCCCTAAAAATAATTTATAAGGGTGGTTTTGTATGTCGTTTTGTAGTTTTCTTGTCTAACTTTCAAGAATTGCAATTTAAAACCTTTAAAACAATACCCACTTAAGTATGTATTATTTAAATACCAATATTTTTTAATTTTTTATAAGTTACAAACTCCAAAAAAATGCTTTTTTTATTTTTAAAAATCAGAAAAAATTCAGGTTGTGTTTCCCAGTTTCAAAAAACTTAACTCCAAGAAATTCTTTAAAACGAACGAAAAATATACACAAAATATTAAAGAAAAACAATGAGAACAGAGAATTGGAAACCCAAAACTCATTTTATTCAAAATTAAATAACTTCCGTCACTTAGCGAATTTGGGTGTATTGAATGTATAAATTAAATATGTACCTATATCTTAATCTTAATCTTAATCTTAATCTTAATCTTAATCTTAATCTTAATCTTAATCTTAATCTTAATCTTAATCTTAATCTTAATCTTAATCTTAATCTTAATCTTAATCTTAATCTTAATCTTAATCTTAATCTTAATCTTAATCTTAATCTTAATCTTAATCTTAATCTTAATCTTAATCTTAATCTTAATCTTAATCTTAATCTTAATCTTAATCTTAATCTTAATCTTAATCTTAATCTTAATCTTAATCTTAATCTTAATCTTAATCTTAATCTTAATCTTAATCTTAATCTTAATCTTAATCTTAATCTTAATCTTAATCTTAATCTTAATCTTAATCTTAATCTTAATCTTAATCTTAATCTTAATCTTAATCTTAATCTTAATCTTAATCTTAATCTTAATCTTAATCTTAATCTTAATCTTAATCTTAATCTTAATCTTAATCTTAATCTTAATCTTAATCTTAATCTTAATCTTAATCTTAATCTTAATCTTAATCTTAATCTTAATCTTAATCTTAATCTTAATCTTAATCTTAATCTTAATCTTAATCTTAATCTTAATCTTAATCTTAACTATTATATAAAGACGAAAGAATTATTTTGTTCCTTCGCGCATAACTCATAAAATAATTAACTGATTTACGTGAAACAAATTTTATAATATTCTTTATGTCTATATGTTTAGGATATTTTTTATTCCTTAATTTGTTTATACTGTTATCAGAATATTATTGGTTTTTAATATTGTTCACCTTTTTTCTAAGAGTTTGTCCCAAATATTCACTCATACACTCAAAACGGTTTGATATTTTAAAATAATAAGAAATTTTTTGGTAAACAGTACAGTAACTATATACATTCCCGTATGCGTCAAATCTGGTATTTCTGATTTTCTGCTGAGTCGTTCAGGATGTGAGCCTAGTAAATCACCTAAGTTTTCTACCTCGAGCGGGGACCGCTTCATAATCAAAAATATAAAAAAAACGCGATTTTTTCGCGCTTTTTTCAGTTATTGGCGATTTTAGCCTTAAAGAAGTAATTTTAAATAAAAACATTGTTCCACGATTTCAAAGTAACCTATTTTGCTCCAATTTGAGCTTAAAACCACCTTTGTAGACCGAATGGTTTCAAAGTAACCTATTTTGCTCCAATTTGAGCTTAAAACCATCTCTGTAGACCGAATGGTTTCCAAGATACAGCATTTCAAAATTAAGGGATAAAAAACAAAATAAAACAAGTAGTATTATCAAACAGTATAATGGAAAATAAAGAATGGTTGACATAAATGCATCAAAGCACTGGAGCGTGTAGGTTGAGCCAAAATAATAAGACAATCCAACCATAAGGGGGTCTATATACCCCCGTTAAGATGGGAGGGGCAATTATCTAAACAAAATTACTTAACGTAGAAACAACACTATTGAAAAACAATGGTAACATCCACAATAGTCTCCTATAGCTTATCTTGAACCCAGAAACCCATTCTTGAATTTTCTTCTTAAATAAAGTTATTTTAATCGATAGTTTTTGAGAAATTAATTTCCAAATTGTCGAAAGGGAAAATATTATGAATAAATTCATATTTAAAAAAAAGCTACACTGCAAAAACATTGTGTATCCGGAAGCTTTAAAAAAAATACATAGGTATGTAGCTAGGCTGGAATGCAAATATAACAAAAAACTCCTTTAATATTATGTATTTATAGCAAACAAAATATTATTTTTTAAAGTTTGGGAAGCAACGCGAGCACGGGTCAGCTAGTATGCAATAAAGGTCGTTCTTTTTGAAGCTGGGCCGGAAACAAATACTTACCCTGTTTTCGAAGAATGAAACCTTAAAATGCCAAAAAAAAGGTTTGATAATAAATTGCGAGAAAACCGTTATTCGTATATAAAAAAGAGTTGCAGGGTTGGTAAAAACAGCTAACTGCTCTTGGTGTAATTAAAAAACAAATTCAAGAATTGGTTCTAGTTTGCCTAAGCTAAAGCTAGTTTAAAGAAACGAGAACAAAAATTATAAAAACCGTTATAAATCGAAATGGAAACAAAAAGGAGAATACTACCTTTTAGTTTTTTGACTTAAAATTTCCTCAGGAACTCATGATTTTCGTATGGGCCGGAGACTACAGGACATCCTCTATATAAGGTGAACCTTATCATAAGAATAAATTCTACGTTTATAATTTATTTAGATGTATAAGTTTTAAGTTGTTGTATATGTTACAACATATACAGAGGTAGAGGTTCCTCTCAAACTTATTACACTTTTGTACTTTGCAACTCTTGTGTGGTCCTCAGTAAATATATCCCTACTTGCAATGTTATCCTTTTTTTTCTTCAATGTAACCCAATCCCTTGAATATTTCCAATTCACAAGACAGAGTATAATATGCAATGATCTTTGTAAAAAATGCAAGTAAAGAAAATATACACCAGCCAGCATAATGCCTTAAGGGATTAAAATGGATAGGTAAACCTTTAAGAACGCTGCGATCCCTTAAATTATTTTTTCTAAAATCCTTAAAACCACACATTTGTTAAGAAAATAATAATTAGTTTTAATGGCAACAGAAGAATAATGATTGGACTTATATTTTTGTTACACACTCCTACACTCCAACTCTTTGAATCCTTAGAGAAAAGAAATGGGAATGTAGTCCTTTCTACCTCCCTATAATAATGAAATTATTTTGGAAACACACGTACATAGCAAACCCTTCTGTCTTTCTGTGAAACTGGAAATAGTTGAAATACGAGTTGAATCACTTAACCCATCGTTGACCGTTGGCTATCCCAAGAGTGCAAAATGAAATAGCAAGATCATTAATTTAAATAAACGAGTTACTTTCTTTATTGTTTTATTTTTGTTATCCTTTCATTATAAATATACCTGTAGCCAGTTACTGACAAGATTTGATGTTTTTTTTTTGTTATTTAAACGTGCTGAGTTGTCTGGCCAACACTCCAATACGCATTTTTCGAAGAGTTAAGTGGACTCCACAGGATGAAAATTTGGAAAATTAAGTAAATTTTAATGATGGTAAGAGGACGACAGATGAGCATTTGTGATATCCCGTTTGTTTTTGGCTCCGAAGAGATTAAAATTCAAAAATAAGATTTGTTGTAGGTAGATAAATCTATACGTACTTAGATGAAATTAAAATCAAGAAATGCTAAATGGTCTTCCAAAAACAAATAAAAAATTACAACACATGAATGTATCGAAATGGTCAAGTTCTTATATCGTATATTTTCATTATTTGTGAATAGAGAAATGTTTTTAAAGTGAAAATATCGGAATTCCGATAGTAAAATATATGTTTGTTCGAAAACAAAAATTGGTATTTATGAAGTTAAAGTGTATTTCACTTAAACTTCTTTAATACCAATTTTCAATGTATTAGTATTTAAAATTTGCAGTCAAATTAAGCAAAATAACTTACTTAAATTCTTCTCTTTAATTTCGTGTAGAGTAAAGCATACAAATCTTAACTTACAAACCACCTGGCTTATTTTGAAATAAAATACAGTCACGTGTACCTACATTTTTATTGGCTTTGTATTTTAATGTATGCAGTTAGGCAATTTTTGTAAATTTATATACATACGTATAATGGTTCACTTTTGCCATCCACAGAGTTTTCTTTGTGTACAAAAAAACAAGCTAAACAAAGAGATAATAAAAGAAGTTTTTACTATCTTGAGTTTTCAACAAGTTTTCAACAATATTTTGCTCTTATGGACACACAATTGAAATTTTTTATGAAATAAAATTAAAAAATGTAATATTTTATCAATGCCAGAATTTTTATTTAACAGCAACCATAAATGAAAAAGACCGATTTTTGCGATAACATTTTGTTTCTTAAAATTAGACAAATTTAATTTTTTTTTTTGTTTTGAAAAAAAAACTTTTGACATACTATTGCAGGTAAAGTTTGAAAGTGTAAAAATTGTTAATCCGATTACGCGGTCAGCTTTCTAAAAGTAGAACTATGGACATCACTTAAAAAAATGTATTCAAATATGGGAATTTTGTATGTTTCAAAATTAATATCATATTCAAAATTTACGTCAGTTTCTTAGGGAACGAACAAAATGAAGAAAAGTAAAATAAAACACACAATAAATAAAATGATATTTTAACCCGAAAATACCTATTGCTTGCGCAGAAAAAAAATGTATGCATAAATAAAAGATAATTTAATTGCCTACAACTTTGGCCGAAGCTATTTTTCCGCTAAAGCCAATAGATTCGGAAAAAAAGATTGATCCGTGTTTCCTAATATGGCGGATTTCAGTAATTCTATGAGGTCTTTAACGGGCTTTTTTCAGATATGAAAAATCATCCTACCTGGTATTTCGTTTCACCAAAAAATTCATCAAAAAATTTGTTGCCAATACCAAAAAAGTTCCATCTGTGTATTATAGATATACAATTTAAAAACATATTTATATATCTAGAAAGTATATATACCTAAACCCAAACCAGCGAGCTATAAGTACCAAATGCACACTACCTATATAATAGGTACATATACCTACCTAAAATATGTGCAACATTTTTTTGTCCAATGTTGCATAAATCACTCGCATTTGTAGCCTGTAAAAAAAATAGATATAGAATGCACTCAAAAGTATCCTTTTACAAAATCCCCTCTTAAATTCAGTAAAACTGACCGATGCAATCGACAAAACCATACTTTCCAAACAAATAAAAAAAAACAAACAATATATATATATTGCATGAGCAACAATAGAATTCACAGCAGGATGCAATCCTTTTTTGGGCATATGGACACTGGTCACTATCGCCATAGATGAAAATACCCTTTGTTTTGTTTATTCCTGATTGGTTTTTTTTTTCGGCAGGCTATCCCTTCCTGCAACAATAGTTTCTGTTTCTTCCAAAGGGTGCAATAATAATGCGCAATGTATATGTACCTTCTGCTGGTTGCATGATGTAGGTAACACAGTTCTAATCATTCTTTTCCTTTCCATTTCCACTACACATTATTTAATTTGTGCAGGACGCACCGGAGATACCGTCAACATATATGTAGGTATGTATGGATACTGTACACATATTTTATAAGATGTTCCTAATTCAGGGTTGTGTTCTTACATTCGCAATTAGAGACCGGCCTGATGTGGTGCGCAAATTGTCTTCGAAAGACCTTAAAAGCAATTTTTGAAAGGGACAAGGAACTCTAATTTTAAATTGTATTTCCTATTCCTTTCATCTTTGTTATATGAACTAAGAAGAAGTGCTTCTCGATCATACATCAGGGGGTGGACGTGAAAATGCGTGTCTCTCCAATTATAGCGGTGAAAGATGTTTGATTTCCAAAACGTTGAAGGCTGTAGTTTTAGTATTCGGTTCTCTACAACATTAAAGCATAAAGAAAAAAGGCTAAATGGATTGGCTTGCTGCAGGTTATTTCCCTTGTGTTCTTCAGAAAATAGGTATGTTGTAATTATCCTTTCACCATGTGGAATATATACTAACAGTACCAGCCGAACCAGCGTGTCATGGGAGGATTCATTAGGTCTATGGAGGATGTTCAAAAAACTTGGGTGGTTCCAAATATGCTTGATGTATAGTATATGCTTCTAATACCTGTTTTAAAAAAATTAAAATGAAAAACAAAGGCGCAAAATTTAAAACAGCCTTATATGGTTATAGTAAAAACATTTTTTTTTCAGGCCCACTGTCCTTGCGAGGAATTGACAAATCCTCCAAGACTATCACTTGTCTAGCCGTTTGGATTTGGCATAAAATTGTAGATTACTTCCATTCCTGTCAACACGCGCACAGAAAAATGGTTGCGAGTTGTTAGTCACTAGGCCCTGGTTCTTCACGAGCCGTTGCGCCGGTCAATTTATTTATTTTTATATGGTTAGTATGATACTGCTTAATAATTTTCTAATTTAAAGTCAGCTTACTAAAAATTATTAAATTTTAAACACTTTTAAAATAGCAACAACAACAGCTCGTGCAACAATACCTATTTTATGTTTTTAGATTCATACTAAATCCATGACACTTTGACATTTATAAATATCAAAGAGAGGTAATGTTTGTGAATTTTTTGCACAAGCTGTCACTTTTTTTTAAATGTTCAGCTAGAGTTTATGAAGGAAATTGGCTTAGTATGATACTATGTAGTTAAAAAGTATTTAAAATTTGAAAAATTGTAGTCAACTGAAGAAAAGTCAACTGAGAAAAATGTTAAGTAGTATCATACTTAAAGCCTAGTACTCAATTCAGGTGAAAATGAAATTTCTATATAAAAGTGACACATATTTCACAGCGATGAAATTCATAACGAGAGTACCCAAATGTGAGAACGAGACGAGACCGAGACGATACTGTATATTTGGACCGAAATTCAAAATTTGGACCGACAAGTCAAAACCAAAATATGCAAATAAAATAGTTTTCTCAAGCATTTAAAGATTCTGTCAAACTATCAGATATATAAAATTATCTTTTACATTCAAAGTGAGTATTAAAAATGTCAAAACTGTGTACTGAAAATGTCCGTGGAGAATTAATTATGGTTTCACAATAGTAACTCACGTGAATTTCAAACGGCTTTTATTTTTCATTTCAATAAGAGGTGAGTACTAGGCTTAAACATTAAAATTAGGCTGTTTAAAATGTTGCACCCTTTGATATGAGTGTTTAGTATGATACAGAGTTAAGAAAGAATGCAATCGTTTTAGTATTGCAATCAATTAAAAAAAAACAGTTATTTGAAGTGTTTTTTTAACTTTACCAGAGTACTTAAATTTCAAAATATAATTCTCGGTTAATTTTGAAGTTAATAAAATTGCAATCGATTTTAGCACTTAGAAAGACTAACATAAAAGAATGCAATATAAAAAGACTTCTTAAATTCTTTGAGGTCTTTTAAAAGTCTTCTACATTCTGGAAGTCTTTTGATTACAATCAAAGTACTAAGTACCTACTGCATTCTTTTGACTAATTTGACGTCTTTTTTACTTCAAGCAGTCTTTTTATTCCCTGATGGAGTCTTTTTATTTCTTGAAGTTTTTTTTTCTGACTAAAAGTTTTAACTAAAATAAAAGAAAGAATAAGGATTATATAAAAAATAAAGTATGACAAAAAATTTAATGAAATTACAATTTTCAATAGCGTTGGTTAGTTTTTTTTTTTTTTTGTTGAATAGTACTGATGTTAAGTTTCTTAAAAGTTCTCAAAATACTGCTTTCAATATGTTAATCATGAAATAATAATCTGTCGAATATAAATAAATTGTATACGATACGAAAACAAAAAAAAAAACGAATCAGTAACTACCTATGTACGTGTGAGGAATTTATTTTATCAGGGTTAATATCAATTATGTGGAGAACTTCTGATTGTCGTATAGAATTATGAAATTTGGTAGAATGATAGGACATGAAATGCAAACAAAGGGAAAATTTAAAATTTGAATTTTTACATTCAGTGGGCGTGGCGAAAATGGGTTCGCAGAATTAATACTAAATACTTCCGATTGGTGCAGAGTTATGAAATTTGGAAGAGCAGATGGTTTTGAGGTGTAGGTATACACCTGGAGTCAACCAATTATTTCTCATTTAAATGGAGCACTTCTGACTGCTGAAAACTGGCAGATTGGTAGGATTTCTAGCACATACAAAAGACACAAATTAAAAACTTAATTTTCCTTGGGGTTTCAGTGGGCGGTTTTCACCCAATTTCATCTGATAAAAAGAATCTTTGCAAAAATATTCTTTTTAAAAAGAATTGAAATCACACAAAAACATTTGTTAAAAAAGAATCCAAGTTCTTCTATATACGCATAAAACCTTTGCGTAACAAATCAGCGCCAGCGGTAAAAAGTAGTGAGATGTAAAAGTACGCCAAGTTCTTAGTTTATTTCTGATAAATATCAAATACTATAGAGCAATATCGAAGAACCTCAAAATAATAAGAGAAATATGTTATTTAATGATCACTGACCTAAATTTTATAGGTTTACTTGGCAAGTTTTCTTTTATTACCTAATTCCATTTTTTTTATGAAAATTTACTCCAACATATTTTGCATGTGATGTGAATATAGACAGTACACACAGAAAATCATTCACGGAGAGGTCCAATAACGTATAAAATGAGGTGCAAACCAATACAGTCCACTTAGTGTCCTTTTCGTATTTTATATTTCCATAATACCTACATTTATGTCCTTTTTAAAAGTTATTTTGTATTTTTTTTTCAAGTAATATGCACGGAACTGTAATTAATTTGGTCGGTATTTTGAAATTTTTTTGATTCGGTATGAAAAAATAATTTTATAATCTTTACATTTACAGCCATTGTGATTTCTTGCAAACTACACAAAAAGACACAAATAATGACCAACACGTACTGAATAGACTTAAAACCAGTTGACTCGAATCGGCATTTGTGTGGCCACTTGTTATCAATATGTTCAATACCAAATGACCCTCTCCTGTTGCTAAAAAAAAGTAAATATCATTTTTCAAACTGTATTTACTTGTTACAAGAATAAGAATGCCGTTTTTAAAAATGCTCAGTTATACTGATTCCATATGCTAGCAGTACCTGCTTTTGAATTGTAGGTATTTCGAAGAAAGAGTATCGAAAGGATAGATCTCGATCTCATCATCAATGATGTAAACTCAATATTGTGCAAGAAGCAAACAAAAAAAAGAAATCATCATGATGAGGACGCAAACTGTGGGAACATAACACCAGCCTTTAGTCTAACGTCCATATCTGAAAAGATACAATACGCATGTGTATTTTTCTTATTGTCAATGGATAATAAATTACTGTCAAAGAATAAACAAAAAAAAAATACTTCTCTCCCAACGAAGATTGCACAGTTCCTACCAGTCACCAGACATTACTTAACGTGTAAAATGAGCAAAAGGATATTCTATTCAATAGTTGATGCAGTTCATGTGAGGGTGTGTTATCAGTTAGTTTTTATTCCTTATAAAGAACATACTGCCTGAGTAAGTCAATCTTTGATTTATCATTGTGTGTCCTTTTTTTTTGAAAAATTCATAAAAAGAAGATGCAGTCCATATACAATACCAAGAAACCCTTTTCTCGCACTTAAAGATGACCAAAAGGTAAAGAGAGGGCACAGCACACATGTTAGAGATGATTAGTAAGGAGCACAACAGCATTAAATCTAGGACATACGACTCCAATATCACAGCACGGCGGGCGACGCATTTTTGTGTTTTTAAAGATTTCATAAGAAACAGCTGCGTGAAATTGTGTTTCTATATTCTCTTTGGTCAAACGCCATACAATCCTTTCAAAGAACACATCCACATGAACCACAAACCAGCTCATCCTTCGAAAATTTATTGACCATTACTTATTTGACCTGAAATTCGGTAAGGGTTGAAATTAAGCTAAGGAGTTATTGTCTCTGGTAACCCTATGCAATCGTTAGCATGACGAATTTGTTTCTTAGAAAATTGAATATAAAGAACTGCACCGGTAGTTATTTATCAGGAATCTTTTTTAAATGTTCCTGTTTCAAAAGACTTTTTTTCAGTACACCATGCATTTATGTAATTTCTTAAGTCGAAAGCTGAGAAGTTCTTCACTTTAGAGCTGAGAAACAAGAAAAGAAGTATTGTAGTTAAAAAAAAACGCGATTCATATCAGAGGGGAAGTCGATTTTTAAGCTGCAAGAATAACAGTTCTAACGATTTTGTCCAAAAGTTCATTAAAAACATTTTAAATTTTAAAAACACAAATCGAATTTCGTATGCATTTTGCATTCATTCCTAGGCGTATTGTGTACTTGGAGGATAAGCAAAATTGAAATATGTGTAAAAAGTTAGTAGGGGATTTCCGTAAATCCATATGATATGCTAATTTTTAACACAATGGACAAACTTTGCTCTGTTGGAATTCAAGATAGCCAGGGTTACCTGCTAACTTGACGTCAACTTAGGAGCTCAACTTTCTCAAAAGTCTATATAAACAATTCGAGAGTGGATAAATATTTAAAGATAAATATGTGCTTTCCATTGCAGGATAAAGTGTTACATGCTAACTTTTTGTCGACTTTCTTAAAAATGTAGATTAAGGACCCGAGAGTGGATAAATATTAAAAGATAATAACATTTTTGCTTATTTGTTTCGGATAAAAAAAATATTACTATTTTGTTTCGTTTTTGAAATACAGGGTACCTTCTGACTTTTTGTCAACTTTTTCGGAGAAAAAATGTTATTTTTTTGCTTCGTTTGCGAGATACATGGTTACCTCCTAACGTTTTGTCATTTTTCTCAAAAAATTACTTTCCGTACAAAATTAGCAAATCTTTTAATTTTTATCCAATCTCAGGTCGTTTATATACATTTTTTTTTCAGAAAGTCGACAAAAATTTATTATTAGCTCGGCAGTCTAATTGCAAATATGATTTTATGCCGCACTGAACGCAAAAATGTCTGAATGGTGGCTGAAAAAACACAATTTTTTTTTCTGGAGATGCAGTGTGAAATATTTAATTTTTCATATGCTTCTTGCATAAGGGTTATGTTGTGGTGGAAAGTAATTTGACCAAACCGAATTCAATCAGTTTTTGAACGCCAAAGGGAGCTCCATTAATATGAATCCATGCCATAAATATGCGTCGGCTATCTGCTATAAGTTCATAGTTATGTAATGAAGCGAGTAAAATTTCTATGCACTACTCTATGCACTCATGAAACAAATAAAAATATTCAATTCAAAGGACTGATCACGTGAATGTGTGCTGGTTTAGGAGTGAGTGCAGTTTTTTTTGTAAATATAAATACTACACGAATAAATGACATAAATATCAGACTGTTATCTGTCATGAGTAGCTATGTACTAAGTTAAGTTTCTCAGTGGTATTCTATGTGCTCTTTACATACAAAATTTGTATATTTGTATAGTACACTGAGGGAAGTATGGAACACTTTGAAACTACGTTGAGCACACTTTAAATGTCAAAAATGTGGATCGCGTTGTTAAATGTGGATTTTAATGACAGAATGAATACGTTTTGCTTTGAAACTAGGTTGAATATCTCAAAACAATGTTGCCTATTCAAATTAAAATTGCTTCAACATCAAAATACAAATGCTCCACTTCATTTAAACAGCTTGAAATCAAAAATGATCGTATTTAATTTTTCATTGTGTAGCATTACTTTTATTTTCAGAAAACGTAATTTTCTTTCACTTTGTCATATTGACTTTGCCTCTATTACACTTAGTTTAAGTGTAATAGTATTTAAGAAAAACTACAAAAGGGAACCCTTACACCCTCTCTTGCCTCAAGCTTGCAGCCCTGGGCTGGGGACTTTCATATGTTATATGATTTAAGCGTCACCTTTCACACTAACACCTAACACTAATACCTGTTATATGATCTAAGGGTAACCTTTCACACTAACACAGTACATTGGGTGCCTTGCTTCGCTGGTTCAAAGAATGTATTCATTCCTTAACCTCAAGCTCAAAGAAACATTATATTATCACATCCTACAGGGTATGTCATACCTGGGAGTACCATAAAAAAATAATCCAGAGAGCACTATTTTTTGCATTTATTTTGTAATTCTGAGTCTTCGTTGACTGGGCTATAATAAGATTAACATATTTTTAATTATTTTAAAATACGAATTTGTTTTTGTATTTAAGATATTATGTTAACTGGTATTACTTTTATCAAAAACCTACTTAAGACCATTTTTGTAGAGGAATAATTTTCCTATCGGATAGTTTCCAACAATATCTTCTTACTTACATTATTATTCTACTATGCGCTTCGAAACGACTTTTCTAGTGGAAAATTAAATGCCAAAAGAATTGGAAGAACACAAATAATTTTCAGTTTTTTTTGTATTGTAAAAAGCGTATTGTGATAGAACGAATAGCATTTTTAAGTTTTTTTTATTTGAGATTTCTTAGAAAATAATTTTCTTAGACCCATTTTAATGCAGAAACTTTGCAGGCCACCACAAATTTGTAGGTATAGAAAGTATTAAAGAAATTTTCCATCAATTTTATCATGATTGCATTATATCCTATAATGTACGTGGGAATTTTTTGATCCAAATATCTATACCGGTATTTCGAGCAACTGCTTTTCGGAATTTTTAAAGTGTTGCTTCATGTCGAATTTTCAATAAACTCCCTCATATACTATCCGAATGCACAATTTTCATTTGTTGTTTGTAAAACAATTTTAAAACTGGCTTTTTGGTCTTGACAACGAAAATGATGAAAGATTAATAGTTGTACCTGATGTTTAGATGCAATTAATAACCTTATTCAAATTCTATATTAACTATAAAACAATTATTTTTAATCTCTGTGGCACAAATCAGCACAATCAAAAATTAGAGAAAATCAATAATGAGAGTACTAGGGCTGCTCACGAGACGAGACTCTGCGAGACTTTTGTAAGTCTCGTCTCGGTCTCCTTAAAATCGAAAATTTTCAGTCTCGTCTCGGTCTCGTATCCGAAAAATACGATTTCCTGACAACCTGTACCTGTTGATTATTGGAAAGAAATATTTTGCAAAAGAAAATAAATATATTTAACTGAAATTGGATTTTTGAATTTATTAGACTCTCTGTAAATTTCGGTCCAAATATACAGGCTCGTCTCGGTTGCTAAAAAGCCAGTCTCGTCTCGTCTCGGTCTCGTCATGCGAGACCGAGATCGAGACCGAGACTTTTCTTGTCTCGTGGCCAGCCCTAGAGAGTACCTATAAGCTTCTCGCTTCCCAAAATTAGTTTTCTGCGACAAAAGTTTGCAAATATGTTATTTTCTTGTGTCTGTTGGGCAGAACGAGCTGAGCACATGGACATAATGCAAAGACCGTTTTTTTTTTTTGATTTAAAAGAATAAAAGCGATGGCTTCGCAAAATTAGCAAATTTGATATGTTTGTCTAATATGTTCGTTACAAGAAGTTTGCTTTCTAAAAAAAGATAAGAAAATGGTGGTGCTAACTTCAAGCACACAAGCCTCTCTTTTATCGAGTGAATCCGCACAAGTATATTGAAGAGATCCACAGCTTTAGGAATAAGGAAATTTTCTGTTGACTGAGTAATCTTTAAAGATTAATGCGTTCTTCCACGTGTCATATCTTTGATTTGGTTAACCTAAATTCCACCCTTCCAATTTAAAAAATACGTATTTAATTATAAACAGATCGTAGAAACCCCAAAGGTTAAGAAATGCAGTACGTTTTATGCTTGGAATTCCCGAAGTTAATTAAAATACACACATTTGCCTTAAAAAAAAAGATTCAACGAAACTATACTAGTACCCATTTCAACTATTCCGGCACCTAATAACTTACATTCACCATCAGATCTTCCATAAACCGCCTCAGCACTACACCCCTTAAACAAAACAGGAAATGTAAAAGTGTCACAAATATAGACAAACGGGATATGTAATTGAAAAAATATGAAAAATATATAATCTGTAATAGGTTTCCTTGACATCGACATAGCGTATACTTATTCACTTGGATCCCAATGGCCAACGTCTTCTGTCGATGTCATACAAATAAAAAAAAACACTTGGTTCGTCAAAAGGACACCCTCACGTGCATAAGGTTAGAAAACTAAAGACACTCGCACTCATAGAGTGGCATATTGATATAATATCCTTTTTTGTAACTTGTTTGTTTGTGGGTGCATAAGAGTTCGAATCAGTGATGCATACCATAGAAATAATGTTCCTCTACATGTTAAATGGTATCTCACGGTTTGTTGGATGATTTGAGTGACCAACTTTAGAGTTACCTAAATTGTTATGTATATTTAGAATAGAGATTTGGTTCTTATGATTAGGAACAATAGTATACAAATACATACATAAATATAACCAAATAGGAGTAACCTTATGTTGGATCTGTTTTGAACGACTGATGAGATTTCTTCATTTCCTGTATTTTGTCAAAGGACACTTTGCTCCTGATTAAGTATGGTACATGATGGCAGGTTTGTTTTTCATTTTCATCCGCTACTTGTTTGTTTGTCTTCCGTAGTATGTGTTTTAAGTTCTTTAATGATAAACGCTTAGAAATGGTGTAGAGGAAACTAATGACGAGCTCCAAGTGATTTATTATGTGGAATATGTAGAAAGTCATAAAACTGATAAATAAAAGAAGTTGTAAAGTTTGGATTTAATTAAATGAAGCAGACGCAGTGCAAAATCATCAGTTCGCAACTTTTAAAATGATACCATTTGATGTGGTTTTCGTAAATGCCGCTGAGTAAAAAACTTCCTATTTAAAAAAAAAACATTGGTCAGATTGGTCCGTCCGATCACTCTGCTTTCATAAAGAAAACAGTATTATCCCCAGGATCCCCAGGGTGCACCGATACGATTTTACCATAAGAACTGCAGCTTGTGTAGTTACCCCCCTTTTTTAATTTATTCGACTTTGTTCCAATTTTTGTTTGAAAAATGTTCAAATATTGAGGTTTTAGAGCCAACATCGATATTCTGAAAGTTATTGTTCCAGATTGTTCTGGTTGTTCTGAACATTTTTTTAGGATTTTGGACCTCTATAACTTCTATTTACTTTTAAAACTGCGATTTTCAAAAAGAGGACAGCCCCCAATAACGGTTTCTTGGCTCTAAAACTCCCATTTTTGATTACTTTTATTCAAATTCAAAAAAGGGACACTAACTACACACACTCTAAGAAATGTATGGAGTTAAGTCAGGGGGGAACATTTTGGAAAGTTCTACTAAACTGCGATACGCAGGAAGATACTACACGTTATGACAAGTTTTAAGTTCGTAAATCAAAAATTGAACTCAAGATATTGGTCAAACTTAATATAAAGGGTGTGGCGTGGTTACTTCCTTATTTGAAACTCTCGCCACCGATCGGCTATTAATAGTAGAGCGTTGGTTTATGGCGCGTTTGAAAGGTTGTTATATAAGGTTTTTTGCATGACTAGTTCAGTGTCAACAATGCAGTGGACAAAGCAAGAGCGCGCGTTCGCTGTGGAGGACTACTTTTCATTCAGCCATTCGACCATTGCAACTCAGCGTGAATTCAGAACACATTTCAATATCGCACCTGCAGATTTAGTGATTTCTTCCTGTGGGGCTACCTTAAATCTTTAGTGTACACGGATCATCCAAGGAACCTTCGTAAATAAAAAAACAATATTCGTGCTGCTTTTGTCGACATAGGCACAAATATGCTGGAAAAAGTGGACAATCATTTCAAATTCTGGGTATCTCAGTACATTGACGAGGACGGTGGCCACCTTCGAGATATCGTTTTTAAAAACCATTAAAATAAAACTTGAAATGTACCCCTGTACACAGAAAAAATAATTAAATCGTTATTGCAAATACTTTTTGGGTTATGATTTTTTTTTTAAATTATGAAGTAACCACGCCCACCCACTATTTGATAGGGTAGACGAAAAATGTGTGTCAAGTGATTTGTGTCTGTCTATCCTCGCGACTACAGCCTAAATGGACCATTAGGTAATTTTTTAAAACTTGGAAATGATTTTTTAAAATTTTCTATACCTAATGCTCAACAGAATTGATCTTTCTTAAACTAAAAATAATGGTAACTAGCACACAAAATGTTAAAAACCCGTTAAGAAAAATCTTATTTTTCTCGCAAAAGGCTCCCAGAAAGTTGATACAAAATATCATTGTTTTTTAATTAGTGCAATCTATAATATCCAAATAAAAAAAAAGAAGTTATTTTGCATTCTTATCAACAGTAGACGTATACTTACCATGGAATCACTTTTGATATTTTCATCTTTTTCATTATTGGATGAATCGATTTTAATAAGATTTGACTGTATAAATCATTCAATCGATTATTGAAGATGAGAAAACCGCAAAGCGCTATAGAATTAGAGGGTGTAAATTTCAGTGGGGTGAAAATATAATCCTACGTTTTTTTGAAAATAATTCAAAAACGGAGCAAAATTTCCATACAAAAAGCGATCTTTTTACTACCCTTAATATGATTGAACACAGCACGAGCTTCATGAAAATTGGGAAGGGTTTAAGAGGAGAAACCGATGCACAATTTGATGTTTTGAATACTAAAATGTGAGGGAAAGATAGATAGATAGATAGACAGATAGATAAAATAAATGCAAAAAATAGTGCTCTCTGGATTATTTTTGTATATGGTAGGGGATACCCCCAAGACCCCAAGTATAACAGATACCCAAAATCCCCAGCCCAGGGCCGCGAGCTAAACTCAGGAGGAGGGTTTAAAGGTACCCATTTTTAGATTCACAAACTAGCATGTCAGGGGAAAAGTCTACACTACAAAATTAAAGACAAATAAATTGTTTATAAAAAAGTTGTGTTCATATTTTTGCTAGGGTCAATAATAAGGGAGTTTCGGGGTAGAAAAGTCAACAAATCTGAAAAAAACTGTTATTGTATTAGATATTGAATGTTTTCTGACAAATTTATTTAGAAAAAAACCAAAAAGGTAAATACACATTCATTCACTATTATTTCACCATATCATGAGGCTGAGAGTGGAGTTATAATTTACTTTTGTGTTCTATATATACGAAACTATACGAAAAAGTTGATGTATACTAAATAAGGCAAAATTTAATAAGCAAGAGTTGTTTTCATACGGCGCGGCGGCGAGGCGGCGAGGCGGCGCCAAAAACTGATAAAGTTTTTGTTTTTAAGGAACACAATACAAATATTGTTCGCCGTAGAGGGGGGGTTCTTCTCCCCCCCATTTAGGGAGAAGGGGCATTTAAAAAAAAACAAATAATATAAAAACAACGAAAACACTTACAATAAACAAAATTACCTTTTCTGAAAACCAGAACTCCGTTCTTTTATTTTATTTTCAAATAAAGTTATTGGTTTCCGTAGTTTTTGTAAAAATTACTTTCAAACTCAAAATTTATTTATTATTATATATTGTAGATTTAGTTTTTGATTTTTTTTTTAAATCTACTCCTAATAATTCCTAATTGAAAACTGAAAACTAAATGGTTCTATGTCTCCTAGTTTTTGAGAAAATTGAAAGTTCCGACAACAATTTTTTTGAAGTTTTTTTTTTGTATAATTTGTATTATTATTATACTGGGTAGTATGTGATAGTAGTGTTTCTTTGAGCTTGAGGTTGAAGAAAGCATAAATTCTTTGAACCTTCAAAGCAAGCCACCCAAGGAACTGTGTTAGTGGTAGAGCTGGTCCTTAGGTACAACATACTCAAAGTCCCCAGCCCAGGTCTGCAAACTAAGCGTAATAAAGGCAAATTCTATATTACAAAACGAAAGCATGCACGAGGACAAAGAACTTTACAGTGATGACGACATGACTGGACATTTTAATTATCATGATGATCGGTCGGGTGAAGCATTCCACATTCGCGTGGTGCGCGAAAAGAAAGAATCCCTGTACTTGTACGTCCGACGTACTAAACAATAGAAGTTATATTGTTTTTTATTTTAGTGGACTGTATTGAATGAAATTCAATAAGCGACCTTAAGTCCAATGCGTTTCGGTCCTGATAACAACTACAGTGGACCTCATCAGTTAGAGCTCTAATTGGTAACGAATTACAGCAAACCCTGATTTTTATTTCGATAAAATGGTGATGCCAACTTCACCTTAGAAAAACGGCTATCGTCTTAAAACCCAACGATTGTTGTTAAACTATGGCACGATTCAACCTTCATTTTTGTCCAGTGAAGTTATAATATAATATTATAGCTACCGTCACATTGCTCAAGTTTTCTTCAAGTATGTAGGTATTTATTCTACAAAAAGCATTCATGTATTTCTGCATTTTCGCACTTGAGTTTGTATTTGCGAAAGTATATAACCTAAACTCCACATCCTAAAGCCTTACCCACTCAAAAGTTTTGATATCGAATTAATAAAAAAAAATATTCTGAGAGTTATTTTTCCACATAAGGGAATTTCCGGAACAAATTTTCCTTTTAACGACATTTATACTAAATAAGTTGCTGTCACCCAAACTATATATGTGTTTTCTGAATTGGGTGTCCCTGGAGAGTGCCAATTTAAAATAAAAACAAAAATATTTTCGTTATCATTTTTCATTCGAAAGAAAATATATTTGACGAATGATCTCATGAGAGCTAAGTTAATATTTTGTTTCAAATATATTCCGTCAAGTGGTGAATATATTGAACAATATTTATATAAGTAGGACAGGGAACAGGCTCATAGCGAAGACGGGGATGAAGGAATTACAACTTTACAACAGCACAATCTTAAAATTCTAGTAAAAGTTTAAAATTAGTGAACCGATTTTTTCCAACTTGGTATTGTACAATGAACATTTCGTGTGCCCATGATCATGAGTCAAATTTTAAGTGCGAGGAATATTAAGCTTCAAAATCAAACGATAAACCAAGTCTTAGATACTCCTGCATTGAAAACGTACATTTTCTTAAAGCCCAGATAAAAAGTATAGCAACTTTAAAATTATATTTAATTAAGCGCCGTTAATACAATAATATGGAGCTCCAAGAAGTTTTCTTCCAACGACGCGACGTTTCGGTCCAAATGTCTGCTAGATGCACTCAAAGATTGAATCTAAACTATATCAGAAAACTCTAAAGCAGTTTTTTGCCAAATTAATCATTAATATCAGGAAATTATGCCTTAATTTGTATATCTTGCAAAATGGAGTTTATTATGAAAAGCATGCAAATACACTAGAATCTTAAATTACTTTTCAGTCCTAAGGTCTCACGTTAGTTATATTATATACAACAACCCATATCGAACTGAGTGATGTTAAAACAAACACCAAATATCAAATACTTAGTATAACTAAAGCTCCATGATTTTACTTGCGATATACATAGAAACTATACAGAGCAAGTTTCGGATTCGTAAAAAAAAATCGGACTCGGGATAATTATTTTCCCTATAATTAAAGTGATAGAGAATGCGAAAAAATTGGCTGCCGCAATTATGTCGGTCTGTACCTGGACCTGCAGCCTTAACCACTCAAGCCACGTTCTTCAAACTTTGGACTTAAAATACTTAGGATGTTTTGTTGTAGCTAAAAAAAATACGGTACCTACCTGCCATACCACGAATATTCAAAAAAAAATATTTATCTCAAAAACGGCTCTAATGATTTAAACAAAAAAATTAAAAGTTATAATATAATTATTATTATGTTAACAAAAAATTTAACTAGTAACCAATGTTAACATTAGGTACTTTTTATAGAACCGATTTTTATATTTTAAAATTTCTCTAACGGCTTTCTCCGGTTGTGATACAAATTATTATACAGGAGGTCGTTTACAATTTGAAAATATAATATTTTGATTAAAAAAAGAAATATTGCAGTTTTTTTAAAATTTAACATCTTAAAAACCGGCCAATGAATATTTATTAAATTTTATATAAAATTGTATTATATTAAATACATATATAATATATTATATAAAGACCACATCAGTGATGCAAACATTGCTTGTTGCACTAAGTTAACATCATTCTTCTTGCCAAAACTATTTGACCGATTTGGATCAAAGTTTCGAATTTTGTCTTGTTATACTCTAGACTATTTGACTGGACAATTTTTGACTTAATTTTTGAGTGCTTCAAAATAACTTAGTTTTTCAGATTTTTTTTTTTAACTCATGGCAAGATAGCAACACAAATATAACATGCATGAATTTTATAACAAACAAGAATATAGTAGATTGTTTTTCCGTAAGTTGCATATTTCCAAAGTTATAAATTAAAATGTCGGAAAAAATGGTGTGATTTTAGCGTTTGGATCACTGTTGCATTTTTCCTGCAGCGAGCACAGGTTTTTCGAAGTTGCAAACTTAGCTATAGACTACTTTAACATGCCCCAACAACATAATTATCAAAAATGCAGAACTACATCGCACTTTCCGAATTTAGCCCTTTTTTTGTAATTATTGACTGGGTTATATCTAAATAATGAATTTATAATTATATATTTATATTATAACTTTTTTAAAAAGCCTTTAATAACGAGATCATAATATTATTGAATCAATAGTGTACATACTATGTACATCGTCAATTTGTAGCAACATTAAAGTTTTTAGTTACGAGAGCAAGTTCCTGTGATTCAGGCGTGCATTTTATTTTGTTTCTTTTTGTTATTATGAAACACATTTAAGATTCGCTGTTTGCTTCGCCTTCAATTGGTTTATATTTTGATTACTTATTCCACTGTTCGTATGGGTACCCTTTCTATTATAGAATTAATTTTTATTAACGTTGTTAAGGGTTATTCAACAATTAAATTTGATAGAGAGCAATATTATCCAGGCGTGGTCGGCAATCATCGACCAACTTCAACGACTATATGCGGGGAGAAAGGGTTGATTTTGTTTGATTTATGCGTCACTACGTCAAACTTTGATCCTTTACATACTTAGTTACATAAATTGGATATAATAGTGTTTTATTAATTATTTTTAATAACATGCATGAATTTTATAACAAACAAGAATATAGTAGATGGCTTTTCCGTAAGTTGCATATTTCCAAAGTTATAAATAAAAATGTCGGAAAAAATGGTGTGATTTTAGCGTTTGGATCACTGTTGCATTTTTCCTGCAGCGAGCACAGGTTTTTCGAAGTTGCAAACTTAGCTATAGACTACTTTAACATGCCCCAACAACATAATTATCAAAAATGCAGAACTACATCGCACTTTCCGAATTTAGCCCTTTTTTTGTAATTATTGACTGGGTTATATCTAAATAATGAATTTATAATTATATATTTATATTATAACTTTTTTAAAAAGCCTTTAATAACGAGATCATAACATTATTGAATCAATAGTGTACATACTATGTACATCGTCAATTTGTAGCAACATTAAAGTGTTTAGTTACGAGAGCAAGTTCCTGTGATTCAGGCGTGCATTTTATTTTCTTTCTTTTTGTTATTATGAAACACACTTATCAGATTCGCTGTTTGCTTCGCCTTCAATTGGTTTATATTTTGATTACTTATTCCACTGTTCGTATGGGTACCCTTTCTATTATAGAATTAATTTTTATTAACGTTGTTAAGGGTTATTCAACAATTAAATTTGATAGAGAGCAATATTATCCAGGCGTGGTCGGCAATCATCGACCAACTTCAAAGACTATATGCGGGGAGAAAGGGTTGATTTTGTTTGATTTATGCGTCACTACGTCAAACTTTGATCCTTTACATACTTAGTTACATAAATTGGATATAATAGTGTTTTATTAATTATTTTTAATCCTTTTATTGAGATATTGATGAGCCCAGATAAATAATTCTCTTGATATTTTCACGCCTAGTTAAGGGTGTTTTATTTGTTTGTACAATTCATTTTGATTCATTTTTGGCCGCGCCGCCAATTTTCAATTTGGGCTTTATGGTTTTGTCCGTTAAGACCTAACGCCTCACTTGACTATCTCTTTTTCACCATGTGTGTGAGTGAGATAATTTAAAGAGAAATGAGTTGCACGAAGTGAGACCAATGCTGTCAACTTGACTGTTATTAGAAAATTCCCAAATAAAGGGTAATACTTTGCGCGGAGAAAAATATTATGAATTTTTCAGGAAAATTCATACCAAAAATTAGTGATGACTGATGATGTTTAAGGAAAATTATTTTTAAAAAAATCATTATGAAAAATGGTCCCATTTTCAAAATGGCCCCAAAAAAATATATGAAAAGCTGCCCCAAAGATTTATATGAAAAGCAACAATAATATAAAAGAGATTTGTTTTACGTTTTGGGCCCATTTTTCATGTTTTTTGGGGTCTATTTTCATTTTACAGTTTGGCCGAAATTTTATTATGAAAAAAGGCTCCAAACTTTTATAACGCGATGTTTTACTACTAAATAATCGTCATAGTAAAATAATCGTAAATACAAAAAATCGCGTGATTTTTGTGTTAGATTATTTAATAATTGTCCCAGAACTGTCTTTTTAAAATTTTGTAAATCAGATAAAAATAATCGAACGAAAAATCGCGCGATTTCTATATACGATAATTTTAATCCGATTTACAAAATTTTAAAAAGATAGTTCTGGGACAATTATTAAAAAATCGTACAAAAAAATCGCTATTTTTGTGTACGATTATTTTTTAATAACTGTCCCAGAACTAGCCGTAATCCGTAAATCATCGTAAAAAAAAACCCTCAAAGCCAAACATTAAAAATACCCCAGTTCAGAAAAAGTAAGGATTTTTTTTTGTTGTTGTTATAAATGTAGGGTTTTGGGGCCATTTTTCATGGTCGGTTTGATGCTTTTTTTCAATTTAAAGATAGTTTTGAGGCCTTTTTCATTTGATTTGAGGCGATATTTCTATTTTTATATTGGAGCAGTTTTTCAGTATGAAAAATGGCAGACTTTTGGGGCAATTTGTCACTTTTTTAAAAATAAAAGTTTGGAGTAATTTTTCATAAGGAAATCTTACCCCAAATTTTAAAATGAAAAAAGGCCCTTAAAACCTTGAAAAGTGGGCCCAATTTACAAATTTGAAACTTTTTTTGTTTTTCATATAAATTTTTGGGGCCATTTTTCATATTTTGTATGGGGCCATTTTTCACTGGACCAAATTTTATGTAGCCATATTTTTCTATATGAATATTTTTAAAATACCTAGCATAGGTACTTGACAAAATGCGCAGAGATTTACTAGTCACACATACATTCATAAAATTAACACTACCAGTTCAAGTAGCTTGTCCAATTTTTTGTTAGATACTACCGCGCAATGTAAGCAATGCTCTGTCCGTGCATAGTCGTTTGATAGTGTTAGGTACATGGTATAAACAACACCACAAATATTTTCTATATTTCCCCCCAGTTTCAACTCGATTCCACCCGCTTATAGGTAGGTATGCAAAAAAGATCCTCCAAAATCAACACACGCAGAACCTGCCGTAAATTTAAAATATAATTTGCTTATGAGAACTCCAATACACACACCACGCAATTGCTTCTATACATCATTATTACCCACAAAATGTCGCGTCATGGAGAACGCCACGGTAGAGTTTTCAATACATTTTTGTTGTCCTCTTCCCCACATTCACATTTTTCTTATGGCAGATGACAGGAAGTCAATGGCATTTCAAATTCAGGTTTTTTTAATGACGGGTGGCACACCGATGAAATTCTAATTAAAAAAAGAACAGCAAAGATGCTACATTAAACGCCATTCATATATGATTTATCAATCCTTTGGGCCAAAAGATCAGATACTGACAAAATACCCATTTGATATTTTTACATTTCGATTTAGTTTTTAAGTTTTTATATTTTTTTTTTGGAAACACGATGTAGCTATGCATGTTTAGGTAAGGTACATGAAACATAACCTATATGAAATCCTTAAAAACCAGGAAGTATTTTGTAAAGAAGGGGAATTTTCGAGAAGTGAACTATAATAGGATATCAACGCAGTGACAAACAAGTCATAAATTATTCCGAACAGGAAGTCGAAATGAAAGAAAAAATTTAAGTAATGATTTAAACTCTGAGTTAAACCAATGTATTGATTAAAACTGTATATAATACTGAACATAAGAGTACATAAATGCATTTAAAAAATATAAGTTGCTGTTTCAGCATTACCTTCAAATGTCAATAAGGATCTACCTTCAGTTAATCATTAAGGATCTCACAGCTTCGAGTTTACTCGAGATTAAAATTGTATGAAAATCATTCTTCACAGCATTATGAACAAAAGCAAACGCCCCAAAATATCAACATGCCAGACTTTTATATTTGCATATTAATAGTAAACAGGTATACCGCTATCCTAACAAAATTTGCTGCTTATTTCACAATTTTTAATTTTAATACCATAAATAAAAAACAAATAATATATTCTTCTACAAATGTTGTGCTACAACCGTTTAAAATTTTAAGTTGGTAAAATATACCACAGACATATACGACGGCTTTACTTTTTGAAGCGGGTGGGGTGTAATGTTGCATCCAACAAAAAAATATAAATAATATTTTGCTATGAGAGTTTTTTGCAACACTTAAATAAATTATAGTGACGCAAAGTTTTAAACATTCTTACAAGGTTTTAGTAAGATATTACTTAACATTTCACTAATTTTAAAACAGTTTACTAAAATTTTCTAATTTTTTAACTACTTTTTAACTAGTATCATACTATGTTAAATAAAACATTCGTAGAGGAACATTTTATAGAGTTAAAACTCTTTGTTCTTATCACTTAATCACTGCCATAAAATGTACAACTGTAATCACATAACAGTATATCAAAATTATAATTTTCCAATTTAATTTTTCATTCCGAATAAAACCTTGTTTCCATAAGGACTTTTGTTTTACTATTAGTCTAAGAGCCCACAGCAAATTTTGGGTTGCGAAAGTGAACAAAAAAAATTATATGAGTCGAAAGGTGTGTTAAGTGTTAATAAAAGCCTGCAAGTCTTGCAGTCCGTGATGGCGGCTTTTAGGTGGGAGGGACAATTTTCGAAAAAATTGACTTAAAACAGAAAACAAATTATTAAAAAACAATGGTGATGTTGAATTACAATGCGCTATTATACTTTCTAAGGCCAGAAACCGCTTCTTTTATTACTTTTTTAAATAAATTTCTTTCAATGAATAGTTTTTGAAATATTAATGTTTGAACTCAAAATTTAAAAAAAAAAAGGTTCAAAATATTTTTGCAAAATTTCACGTTATTAAGTACTATTTTTGTTTCCAAAATTCAATGCCCTTATTAATTTGCAGTCAAACACTGAAACCGGATGGTTCTGGGACTTTTACTTTTCAAGGTATTAAAAAGTAAATGAACCAGCTTTCTCATAAAACTAAGAAAAATCCGACTAAACGATCATTTCAGCTACCAGTTGATAAGACAGGTAAAATAGGACATACATACATACACGCGGAAACAATTCTAACATTTGTGAAACTTGGTGGGAACGTCGGATTAACCATACGAATAAAGAATCAGAAGAGTCCATAAAAATATCTGTGTTCCAAGGGTGTCTTTTGGAGGGGAAAAGGGTATGAGGTATGAACTTATCGAAATTAAAAATTTATATTGATACAATTTGGACATATGATAGTAGTATTTTTCAATTCTAAATCTAATGACATCGAAATAAAGGCGATACAATAATCCTTAGAAAAGTTATTGTCCATTTTATGCAGAGATTACTGTATTTTCAGTAAAACAGCTAAAACTATTAAAATTATACCTTGAAAAGAATGGAACATTGATGCAAATTTGTATAAGAACCAGGATCTGTGTACCAGCGGTGTTATGACTGATTCATCTTTGTTATATGAAGTAATAAGTCGCTCTTTCTCTCTCTTTCTGCTCATTAGTTTTAAGTTAGTCTTAAGTTAGTTTAAGCAGTTGTATCGTGTCATTCAAACTGGTAACATCTAAGACAGACAATAAAGATACTCTATTAAACCAGACCGAGACGTCTTCTTATTAATATTATAGATACACAACAATCTTGATGCCGTTTCTCCGAAATCGTACTTGGACTGGGGTCGACGTCAAACAGGTACGATAACGAGTCGTTAGTTAATGGATAGTTAGGAGACGACTTAAGAAAGCAGACCTTACCCCTAAATGTCCTGCCACAGGATCAAAATAAACTACAACTCACCGACAAGTTTTTAGTACGGTAATTACTATACAGTACCTATATACACTTGATTTGGGAAGTTTAGCAATGTAGGCGGTTTACGTTCTCGGATGAGTGCAGAATTCGTCTACATGGAAGCCAGGTCATCTGTTTACTCTTAATCTATATAATGGCATCTATCCAGATACAATACTCGTCAAAATTTGTAAGAACTTATCCATGACAATAAGTGCTGAATTAAATCGAGAAAAAGTGTACAGTTTTACTGTTTTCCCAGAAATATAATAATAATTATAAAAATATAATAATAATTTTTCTTAAATTTAAAAACTAACCTTTTCTTAATTTTAACTTTTAAACAGTAATATCCTTTAAAAAAAATCTTAAACTTAATTTTGTTTTCTGTATAATTTAAATTTAAATATTTTTCTACATTATTTAACTTTAACATAAAATAACATACTTTCAATTTTTTTTAGTTGAGCGCGCACTAAAGGGATTTTGGCTACCCTTAAAATGTTAAAATGTTTAAACACAGTGCGAGCGTTGGGAAAATAGGAAAGATAGAGCCGGGTAAAGCATTCTACATTCGGGTAGTGCGGCTAAAAAAAGGATCTCTATACTTGACAGTGCGTCCGAAGTTGGGCTCGAGGGTAAACTGATGTGCATTCCTAGAAGTACGAGTATTACGGTTGAAATGTTTTAGGTGAGGAATGCATCTGGCTATTTCACTAAAACAATGTTTATAAAAGTAACGGTAAAATAACGTTAGACATGAAACATTGCGGCGGTGTTCGCGGGATGCAAATGTTTCTGTTATATTTCTGTCACCTATCATTTTCAGAGCTCTTTTCTGAATCCTATCTAAGAGACTCAAGTGGGTTATTGGGGCACCTGCCCAAATATGAAATTGTACTCAAGTTTCGGATGGATGCTTTATAGATTACAGCCAGATAAGAAGGGGAGAAAAATTTCTTGCATCGCCGAAGAAAACCTAAGCACTTAGCAGCATTTTTGGCGACGTCGAATATGTGATCATTCCACAGAAGGTGGTCTGTGATACACATATCGAGGACTGAAAGCTTTTCGGTTTCCTCAATACAAGTACCGCTCATGGATAGCGGCATGGGGGTGTGTTTCGTTTTGATGACAACAGACAGCTTTGAGTTTTTGAAGCATTAAATTCTACGCGGTTTTTGATTCCCCATTGGACAATGCTGTCGAGATCAGAATTTAATGAGCTAATCATACGCTGCCGTTCAAGTTCCACATCCGAAGGACATGGATGTAAATCTGAAAACGAATATGAGGAGCTGAGGTTGCTGTCGTCAGCGAAACAGTTTAATGGATTAGAAGTTTCAGACAAAAGATCATTTATAAATATAAGGAAGAGAGTCGGAGACAAAACAGAGCCCTGGGGCACACCAGCATTTATTTTGTGAATTTCAGACTTGAAACCGTCCAATACAACTGGTATTGATCGGTCCGAAAGGTAATTTCTAATCCAAGAAGAAGAGATTCATCAATACCAAATGCGCGTATTATCAATAAGAGAGCTTGATGCCAATTTCTATCAAACGCTTTAGAAGAATCAAACGCCATAATCTTACTTTCTCCAAAACGATGTAAAGATTTGTTCCACTGTTCGGTGAGATATACCATCAGATCACCAGTTTCTTGAGCTGGAAATTAATCAGCGTTTCCATGAACTTAAAAAGAAAGGACGTAAGTGAAATTGGTCGATAGTTTGAGGGTGAAGAAGATACGCCTTTTTTAGGGACAGGTTGGACAAATGCTGTTTCCATCCACTCGGAAAGAGACCAGTAGAGTAGGACAGATGGAAAAGCTTACGCAGTGGTTTTGCCAGCGTTAAAGAACACCTCTTCAGAACAATGGGAGGGATACTATCCGGGCCAACGGATTTGTGTATATCGAGGTCTTTTAGATCTCTAGCAACTGCACGAGTGCGAAAGGAGTACAGGCGGAGCTCTATCACTTGCTGGCAGCGTCGAATTAACAGCAAACTGTGCTGCAAGAAAATTGGCTTTTTGTTGCGAGCTGACAGCAGGTGTATCGTTGAAGACGAGCGTTGGAACCGAAGACGAAGTAGTGTTTGGAATATTTTTTACAAATGACCAAACATTTTTACTACTATTGGGACATTGTAGTATTTTTTGCCTTAATTTTTGGTCATGCAAAAATTTGGTTCGTCGAATATGAGTGTTACAGGTCTTCCTGGCTTGTTGAAACTTCTTCCGGTTTTCCTCAGTATGGTTGGCTTTGTAACTACGGAAACTTACTTCTCTGACCCTAATAACCTCTTTACTGCTCGAATCAAACCATGAGTTTTCCTTGGGTTTGATAGATTTTACCCTATTAGGGATAAAATTTCTAATTCCACAAAGAATTAAGTTTGTTATCATATCTGCACTGGCATCTACGTCACTATCGAGGAAGCACAGTGACCAGTTAAAGTTACTAAAGAAACGGTTGAGACCGTCCCTGTTGGCTTTTATTGCCAAACGGTTCTCGTTGGTAATTTCTCTTTAACTCAGTTTTGTTGGCACGAGAAATTAGCAGATATGACACAATGGTCTGATGTGCCTCGAGGCGATAATACACTTACAGTGTATTAATTAATTTAAATTTTCATATAAAATACAATACCCTATAAACAGAAATACAAAAATACTTAGATATAATTTTTTTTTACTTTTATAAAAATGGTTTGAAATTTAGTTTTTTATTTGTTTGGTCTTACGATTCCTGGGTTTGGAAAAGAATCTCTCCCATTCTGACGAGCTAAGCATCAAACCAGCATACCAAGTACTTCCAAGTCAGAAAAACAAAAATACGTTTGTTGTAATAGAAAAACAAGAGACCGGTAACACTTTGTTCAACTTCCCAATCTTAACGCATAGTGAAAATCTTACCCGAGTTTGTCGGTGACTTGCAGTTAATTTTGGTCTCGTGGCAGAACATTTCGAGCTAAGACCTGCTTCCTTAAGTTGTCTCCTAACTGTCCATTAACTAACGACTCTTTATCGTTCCTGTATCTGCTATTTTTGGACGTCGATCTCAGTCAAAGTACGAGTTCGAAGAGACGTCATTACGATGAATCAGTCATAGCACCGGTGACACACAGGAAATGCAATTACGAGAAACGAGAATCGCAAAAACAAACGATACTCGTATTTGTATTTACGAGTGCCTTAATTTTATATTTAATTATTTTTCTATTAATACATGTGTTCTCAGTGACTGAATACAAAAAAAAACTTTATTTTGTTCACAAAACGTATTTGACTTGGTCCCGCATTTTGTACATATTGTTTGTCACTATGTACGAAAAGTGATTAAAATAAATGATTGGCAAATGAAAATGTTGGTTGTTCCATACTAAGAAATCCTGTCTGGTTTCCCTTTGGTACTCATCCTCAGAAATACCGAAGATCCAGCTTATTTCAATGTAGCTATATATATTTTGGTTGTAGTTTGTAGAATTAAGACTTGCAACATGAGGATCAATCTCTTCCAATCCATATTTTAAAGCATCCTTGTTCAGACGAATGTTTCTTGATCCTTGAAAATATTTTAGGAATTTATTTACGTACACATTGTTTGTTTGTTTTGAATAAATCATTATGAATGAAAAAAAAAAATTTACCGAACTAATGCAAATCAAATTTATACTTGAAAGACCGCTTTCACACAAGGAAATTGAGTTGCCAGAAACTAGCTAGTTTGTTGGCGAGAAGGGACAGAGGAGAGATTTTTTGTCTCCCTTTTACCCCCTTCTCGCCTACGAACTAAAAATCGCCGGCAACTCTGTTTCCCTGTGTGAAATGGGTCAAACTTTTCCAACATTCGTATTTTGACATTTGTAAACACATGGGTGTGAAGTAAGTTGGGTTTTAAAAAAAATACCATTTTTCAATTTGTCTGGCAACATTTTCTTGATTCCATTTTCGTTTCTCGTAATCACTCTACACCACGACTATCGTATTTCTGGGTTTTGTTTTTTCTGCCGTTCGTTTCGTATTTCATAATAAGGGTCCTGGCATTTACACTGACTTACAAGTTTCCCTGAACCTTTTGTAGATTTGGCTTACCTAAAAGAAACTTAAGGGCCACAGCAAATTAGTCTATTCCTTGTTGCACTAGTGTGACAACTTGGCTAACTTCTACAGCCGTGGTATGTGGTATCCATTTGTTTCCAAGATTAGGAGGCCTAATAGGATAAGCTTTGTTGCAATTAACTTTTAACAGCACCCTGAAAACCAAAAACCAACAATGGGCGCGTATAGTGTGTATCATTGTTTCCAACTCTTGCCTACTCTAAAGAGTATGATTTGTTGTTTTCGTTATTATGGCGGATAATGCAGAAAGCGTCCATTTGATTGTTATGCTTTTAACCTTAATTTAAAGTTTTAAGTGCAAGCTTTAAAACTAATTAATTAACAATTCATTATAGGTATTGTATCCATAATCCATCGGGATTGGTGTTTTTAGAAGGAAAAATCGGGTGATTCCATTTTTTTGCTCGCAAGTGTATATAACCAATATAATATAACCATTAACCAATACACTAAACGAATTTCGTTCATAAACTTCAGCTGAACACGTCGAAGAAAGTGACTGCTCGTGCAGAAATTCACAAACATTCCTGATTTTGACATTTATAAACGTCAAAGTGTCATATGGATTAAGTACGATACTAAAAAGATAAAATAGCCATTTGGTGATTTGACCTTTAGTAAAATGTTAGAAGATAGTACGATGCTAAACTCGTTTTTAACCTAGTATCATACTAGTATCCATAAATTCAAAACTAAAAAATAATATGTACATTAATACCAATAAATTTAAAAATCCAATTATTATTTTCTTTAAGAAATTCATCATTTTTATTCGACATAAATGCGTTTTCTAAAAAACTGACTTACGAGACTAATGACAAATATTTCAATAGCTTGTTAAGCAGTGAGTTAGTATAGTACTTATTGTTCAGAGCAAACAAATAACATATTTGTCAACAAGTTTACCAGAAATACAAAATCGATTTTTTGTGCCTTGTATTCTTATTCCTCTGGCAGCTAGCTGACTATATAACCTAACATAAATACATCTACTTGTGCGTAAAATCTTGTAGTTCTGATTTTTTGCTGAGTTTTTCAGGATTTTTGCCTTATAAATAACTCGAGCGGCGACCGTTTCATGGTCAAAGATCAGAAAAACCGCGATTTTCTGACGCTTTTTTCAGTTATTGGTGTTTTGAGTCCTAAAGAACTAATTTTAAATACAAATATTGTTCTATGATTTAAAAGTAACTTAATTTGCTTCAAACAAGCCTATCTCTGTACCCTCCATCCACCAATGGTTTCCAAAATACAGCATTTCAAAATTTAGCGACAAAAATTAATATCGCTTACAAGTATTTCAAAGAGTAGGTAGATGTGATGGCAAATAAAGAATGGTTGACATAAATACATCAACGAAAAGGAGTGTGTAGGTAGGGCCAAAATAATAGAACAATTATATGGGAAGGGGGTTTTATGTACCACTGTTCAGATTGGAGGGGCAATTCGCTAACAAAAATTTTTTAAAGAGAAATAACACTATTGAAAAACAATAGTAACACCTAAAAAATTCTCCTAAATCTTCAACCCAGAAACCCATCCTTGAATTTTCTTTTTCAATAAAGTTATTTTAATTGATAGTTTTTGAGAAATTAATTTCAAAATTCAACATTTTGAAAAAAATTTAATATTATTTACTTAGTAGAAGACACTCCGGAGCAAATTTCTATTTCAATATTTTGAGCTTAAAAATTAATTTCTTAAAAACTATCGATTAAATAACTTTATTCAAAAAGAAAATTCAAGAATGGGTTTCTGGGTTCAAGATTAGATTTAGGAGAATTTACAATTGTTTTTCAACAGTGTTGTTCCTACTTGAAGACATTTTTTTAGCAAATTGCCCCTCCCATCTGAACGGCGGTATAAAGACCCCCTTCCCATGTGATTATTCTATTATTTTGGCCCGACCTACACGCTGCTTTGCCTTAATGCATTTATGTCAACCATTCTTTATTTGCCATTATATCTAGGTACTCTTTGTTAATACTACATATAAGTTACATTAATTTTTTGTTCGATAATTTTTGAAATGGTGTATATTTTGGAAACCATTGGGTCTAGAGAGATGGTTTTGAGCTTAAGTTGAAGCAAATTAAGTTACTTTTAGATCGTAGAACAATGGTTTTATTATTTAAAATTAGTTCTTTAGGACTCAATAACTGAACAAATGCGAGAAAATAGCGGTTTTTCTGATTTTCACCATGAAGCGGTCGCCGCTCGATGTCGAAATCCTAGGTTATTTATAAGGCCAACATCCTGAAGAACTCAACAAAAAATCAGAACTACCAGATTTGACGCAAACGGTTCCTTCCGGTATGGAAGCCCGTAACGTAATGGTTAGTGCGTTGGACTGTCACGCTGGAGGTCTGGGTTCACTTCCCAGCCTCGTCCACTTAAAAACTAAAAAGATTTTTCAGGGCTACTGCCTCTTGCGAGGAAATGACAAATCCTTCAAGAGTATCACTTGTCATGAATAAGTGCTTGTAGGTCCCTTCCATTCCTGTCGACACGCGCACACAGGAATGGTTGCTAGTTGTTAGTCACTAGGCCCTTGTTCTTCAGCAACCATTGCACCACGCAATTTATTTATTTTATTTTTAGTTGCTTACATACAAACGACAAGGTTACTGAACTAATTTTATATTTTCGAAACTTTACTTTTATAATTTGCAATTTTTTTTTTCAAAACAGAAAAGTTATGAACCCCTCTATAATTTTGACCCATTAACCTTACCTATTTTAAAAATTCAAATTTTTGAGTTAATCGGTCTTAATAAACTAATGTTTAATATATTTCTCTGTATTACTCTTGAGTTCTCCTGGGGGGTGCATGACACCTTCCCATACGTCTGCCGTTGAAATAGACCCCAGAACCGCAGTTCCAGTTTGAAAAGTGAGCAGGTGACACCAATAATATTTTTTTTATTAATTTGCGAAGAACTAGCTATTTAAGACCGCAATTTACATGGTGCAAGTTGTTATTTATTTTTGTTTAATTAAGTTAAATCTGTTAGTTTTGTTAATCCAAAGGTTCCTCTTTAGTTCTGATGAAAACCATTTTTCACAATAACAAACTTCTTAAGAGAATGCAGTTTAGTTTACTCATAGGTCATTATAATCTGCTGCTGTCTTCGAACTTCTAACTTATCTTAACAAATCACCTGCTGTACCTATACCGATGCCGCTTTGTGCTGGATTCTTTGTCTATTCGTAATTGTTTTTTTAACCAATGCAAATCCAAACCAATTTCATTTCCTAGCAATTTGCAATAAAAACTGACCCTGTTCCCTTCCCTAACCTAACTCTTATATAGACAGCACATACATATGGCACACAATAAAGAACCCGACCAATGTATGGTGATATATGAACTTCTCTGGAAATCCTTTCGGCAGATACTATAGCTATCCTATCTACAAGTACTATATGCCAAGGATCTGCAAGGATTGCGTTATCCTTATAGTTTCAAAGTGAAGACGACGACGATAACAATCTTGGTAGGTACTGATAAAATAATGCAAATAAGCATTCAGTTTGTTTGCAAACAGGGTTCTCATAGCTAAAGATAAACAACGGATAAACCTACTCTGCTATTAATACTTTAATCCTTTCTTTTACCGCATTTATGTGTTTCTCTCTAAAACAACTTGCTAGTGTTATATAGAATATCGGCCAGGATTAAAAGTTCATTTTGGGACTATTTACCATGTTCATCTTCAGCTTCTTAAAGTATTAAGTGAAAAAAGAAGTGAACCAAGACAATAGAATTATTGTTGTTTGAGGTTTCATTAGTATCACCATTTCGATCATGTATCCTGTGTGGAATATGGAATAACGACAACAAACCGACCACGTCAGTTGTCGGTTAACTATTATATACTTGGGTTTGTTAGTAAATGAAAGGAGTGTCTTTTCTTTTCTAATACTACATACAGCAATACTTGTTGTGATAAATTAGCTGGACTTAAGCAAGTAATTATGGGCAATTAAGATGAGAACTAGGGTTATACTGATCCTTTGTGCAAGTGGTAGATATATGAAGCAACTTCTTAAAATTCTTGTACCTTGTAAACCGTATTCTTATGTTTATTGGTTGTGGTTGGCACTCAAACTATGTACCAATAATAACCCGAAGTACGCTGTAGTAGGTACAAAAATGAAGGAATATGAGAGATTTTAAAAATCATAAGAAGACTCACATTGTCATGCCATTAACCCTTTACTTTATACAATCTAGAAACTACAATTAGACAAGGACAGTGCCAATTTATAACAGTTTCAGTTATAACAGTTTATCAAAATTCAAAACAGAGCGGTATTAGGTGTTATGCGGTGATGTTTATTAGCCGTGACTCAAGCACAAATCCCTGAATCTTATTTCATTTTGTGAATCAAAAACTTTGCTTTTGTTGCTATGTACATTTCTCATTCAACTATTAGTACAGACAGTCAGTCAGAAAATCATATTTTTATTGGAACGAAATGAAGGTCGGCTGATTTTTTAATATCTGAAAAAGGAGTACCTACTAGAAAAACTTTAATTCTAGTTTTCGGGACACAAAGTAGGTACTCCTGGGGGATCCGCCATATTGAAAAACGAAAATGGGTCTACATCTCCAAAACTATTGGTTTTAGCTGAAAAATTGTTAGGACCAAAGGTATTGGAAATATAATTATCTTTCATTTCTACACAATTTCTTTTTCTGTGTTGGCAATATTTCTGAGGATTTATTTTTATTTTTACTTTTTCGCAATTTTCAAGTTCCTCAAAAAAATGAATGTAAATTATTCTTTTTTTTTTAAATGGTTCCCAACATTTTGATATATTTTTGAGAATAATTTAAGTTATTTTAATCGATAGTTTTCGAAAAATTAATTTCCAAACTCAAAATATTAAAAAGGAATATTCTACTATTTTTCCAAATTAAAAACTAGAAACTATCGATTAAAACTTTATTTTAAAAAAAAATTAATAAGTGAGAGAATATTGTAGGTGTTACCATTGTTTTTCAATAGTTTTGTTTCTACTTGCAGTAATTTTTTTTCTTTACAATTTACAACTTAAATCACCAGTAACTGAAAGAAGCGCGATATTAACTCAAATAGCTTTTACTTTATTTGAAATGTTTATAAAATTGTAGGTATTTATTTAATAAATTATATTTATTCCTAATGACAGTATTTTGAAATTCTAGTTTATAAGAACCGTTGAGATATGTATAAGGTACAAATTTAAAAACCCACCACCATATCGATTTGATTTTATTAATTAAATTTAATTTTTTGTTGGTAAAAATTTGGCATAACCAATTTTAGCGTCGATCTTGTTGAGGTATAAAGCATAGCATATAGCATATTTATTGAACAAAATTATATTTAATTGTGATTGGAAGTGATTAAAAATAATCTTTCCGTCGGCTTTTTTTGGTCACTGTAATTTTTGCAATGAAACAATTAAGTTACATTAGCTTTCCCCACGTTTCGGCAGGGGTTGCTGCCTTCTTCAGGGGAACTTTATTTGGACAACAAGAAAAAATATATTGTTTACATTATAATAACAATAATTGAAACAATACAAAATACACTCACTTTAATAAAACTGTGTTTAAATTTAAACTGACATTTAAAATTATTGTATCTAATAATTGTAATATTATTTACAAAAGTAAAGAAAAAACCACTTCAAACGAAGTTTAGTCTATGAAATTTAAACAAGGAGTAAAGAAACTGAAAGAATATTGTGTTATGATGAGACAAGGGAACAATATATGGCAGAGATGTTTTGGGTATCTTGTTTTCTGTTCATGTTGTTGTTGTTGTTGATGATGTGTAATGTTTCTAGGGTGTATCGTTTCGAAACATGTTTCTCTGTCTGTAGGACTTTAACACCTTCAAAATCTGGAGAGTGGCCGTTTTCGATACTGTGGCTCGCCAGGGCTGTCTTTCCAGGATTGTTTGATTTAATATCCGATTTATGATTAGAAATTCGCTGTTTAAGAAATTGTTTTGTAGTTCCGATGTAACACTGGTTGCATGGTTCATTTGGTTTACCCTTACAATTTATTTTGTAAATGACATCAGTAACTTTATCCTTATTCGCTTTCGTTTTGAGTTTTGTAAAAAGGTGACTCAGAGTTTTATTTGATTTGAAGGCCAGGCGAACATCTGTTAGTTTTTGGTTTATCACTTCTTTAAAATTCTCAGTCAGTCTTGTGATGTAAACTATACTTTTGTAGTAACCATTATTCGGGTCTTTAGTGTCTTCGCTTGGAATTTTGCAATTGTGTTTCTGAAGTAGACCACGAATTATAGAATTTGGAAAACCATTGTCACTCAGGATTTTTTTAATTTTTTTCTCATTGGCAGAGTGAAATTGTTCGTCGCTGAGTGCGAACACTTTACTGACGAGATTGGATGCAGTGTTCATAACTATGTGCCTCGCTTGGTTAGACCAAAAGTTGACTAATCTTCCCGATGCAGTATGTTTTTGGTACCAGTCAAACAATAGACGGTTGTTTTCACGATGGATTTTTTCGTCCAAAAATGCTATTGAACTGTTATGTTCCATTTCCACAGTGAACTGGATTTTCGGGTGGAATCCGTTAAGGATCACCTGCACTTTTTCAATGTTTCGTTTGTCCATCACGGAAAAAATGTCATCTACATACTTAGCAACAAAAGTAGGCCTTTCTTCCATTCCACTAAAACATTCATCTAGTACGTGATCAAGTAATAAATCTGCAATCGTGGGTGACAAAGGGTTGCCCATAGGCATGCCAAAAATTTGTTTGAAAATGTCATCTTTAAATTGTAGATAGTTATTTTCCTTGAGGCAGAAATCAAGGATTTCAAGAAATTTGTTTAGATTTATTCTAGTGTTTTCACTAATTATTTCCCATTTCTTTTTTATAATGGTGATGGCTAGTTGTATGGGAATGTTTGTAAAAAGTGACACTGCATCATACGAAACTAAAACATCATTGTCTTTTAATTTTATTTTTTTAGCCTTCTCAACAAAATCAAATGAATTAATAACCGAGTAGCTTGATTTAGCCGTCGCGCACTGTAAAATTCTGCCAATAAACCTCGAAAGCTCATAATATGGTAGTTTCATTGATGACGTAATGGGACGCAGGGGCATGTTTGCTTTGTGAATATTTGGCAGTCCGTATATGGATGGAAGCTGTGATGTATACGTTGTCATCTTCGACTGGGTGAGGAATAACCCAACAACAACTATACAAACTCGCAACAACGATCTAGTCAAATGGCTAAACAACAACAATTGCATTGATGATAGGGAAAAGGCGAAGATGACAACGTATACATCACAGCTTCCATCCATATACGGACTGCCAAAAATTCACAAAGCAAACATGCCCCTGCGTCCCATTACGTCATCAATGAAACTACCATGTTATGAGCTTTCGAAGTTTATTGGCAGAATTTTACAGTGCGCGACGGCAAAATCAAGCTACTCGGTTATTAATTCATTAATTCATTAGTGAAAACACAAGAATAATCTAAACAAATTTTTTGAAATCCTTGATTTCTGCCTCAAGGAAAATAACTATCTACAATTTAAAGATGACATTTTCAAACAAATTTTTGGCATGCCTATGGGCAACCCTTTGTCACCCACGATTGCAGATTTATTACTTGATCACGTACTAGATGAAGGTTTTAGTGGAATGGAAGAAAGGCCTATACTTTTGTTGCTAAGTATGTAGATGACATTTTTTCCGTGATGGACAAACGAAACATTGAAAAAGTGCAGGTGATCCTTAACGGATTCCACCCGAAAATCCAGTTCACTGTGGAAATGGAACATAACAGTTCAATAGCATTTTTGGACGAAAAAATCCATCGTGAAAACAACCGTCTATTGTTTGACTGGTACCAAAAAAAAATACTGCATCGGGAAGATTAGGCAACTTTCGGTCTAACCAAGCGAGGCACATAGCTATGAACACTGCATCCAATCTCGTCAGTAAAGTGTTCGCACTCAGCGACGAACAATTTCACTCTGCCAATGAGAAAAAAATCAAAAAAATCCTGAGTGACAATGGTTTTCCAAATTCTATAATTCGTGGTCTACTTCAGAAACACAATTGCAAAATTCCAAGCGAAGACACTAAAGACCCGAATAATGGTTACTACAAAAGTATAGTTTACATTCCAAGACTGACTGAGAATTTTAAAGAAGTGATAAACCAAAAACTAACAGATGTTAGCCTGGCCTTCAAATCAAATAAAACTCTGAGTCACCTTTTCACAAAACTCAAAACGAAAGCGGATAAGGATAAAGTTCCTGATGTCATTTACAAAATAAATTGTAAGGGTAAACCTAATGAACCATGCAACCAGTGTTACATCGGAACTACAAAACAATTTCTTAAACAGCGAATTTCTAATCATAAATCGGATATCAAATCAAACAATCCTGGAAAGACAGCCCTGGTGAGCCACAGTATCGAAAACGGCCACTCTCCAGATTTTGAAGGTGTTAAAGTCCTACAGACAGAGCAACATGTTTCGAAAAGATACACCCTAGAAACATTACACATCATCAACAACAACAACATGAACAGAAAACAAGATACCCAAAACATCTCTGCCATATATTGTTCCCTTGTCTCATCATAACACAATATTCTTTCAGTTTCTTTACTCCTTGTTTAAATTTCACTTCGTTTGAAGTGGTTTTTTCTTTACTTTTGTAAATAATATTACAATTATTAGATACAATAATTTTAAATGTCAGTTTGAATTTAAACACAGTTTTATTAAAGTGAGTGTATTTTGTATTGTTTCAATTATTGTTATTATAATGTAAACAATTTATTTTTTCTTGTTGTTCAAATAAAGTTCCCCTGAAGAAGGCAGCAACCCCTGCCGAAACGTCGGGAAAGCTAATGTAACTTAATTGTTTCATTGCAAAAACTACAGTGACCAAAAAAAGCCGACGGAAAGATTATTTTTAATCACTTCCAATCACAATTATTAGTTCCAAATTGGTCAATAAATCATTTTTAGCAAAATTATATTTACAATTTGAATTATAACTACATAGTTATACACGATGATATTATACATTTACTGGCACATAGGGGGCCTAATCTTATACTTTGTCTTAAATTTAAAGGATTATTAAATATAAAATAAATGAATACATACAAATGTTTTTTCTTATTTTTAATTTCATTGTTTAATAAAGTGCCCCTGAAGAAGACTGAAAACTCAGTCGAAACGTTGGGAAATCTAATGAACATCTTTCATTAATTAACTATAATGACCAAAAAAGCCGAAGAAGTGAAAACTTCAAATTTTAAATTTTAAATATTGAATTGGTCAAAACACCTTAAATTATATAAAATAAATGTCAAAAAATTAAATCTAAAAGTCGGTTGACTTTATTGTTATCGCCGAGGTGTTGCGTCCCGGTTGTCAAGTTGTGGTTTTGGTGAAGGGATGGGTTGGCATTTAGCCGCGGTGATATGCTGACCCTGTGTCAGTGTATAACGAAACTTCTTGCTCGTTGCCCCTGACGATGGACTTCCAGTATTTCCATCGTACTCAGGTATCTCGGCGCGGTGCGTAGTTGCTGAGTGGTCATCCTTCTCATCAGATGATTTGAGTCCTACAAGCTTCTTTGCTTGAAACAGTGTAGGTACTTGTCCCAGGGGGGATGATATTGGTCTCTGTGTTAATACGCTCGTTGCTATGATGTCTCATTTGCTGCCGGTCGAAATGTTTTGCGGTACAAATCCTTAGTAACCTTCCATCGAACATATGAAGTTTTTTCATGGCCGTCTTGGATATGGAGAACCAGGGGCCGAATTACCACATCAGTGAGTGAGCAATACGTTACTGAATTATCTGCATTTGGGATTCCTTCCTAAGATATCGAGTAAAGTATCGAGTATCGAATTCGATTTTTGGCATTTCCTCGTCAGTGAACGAGTGTTTTTCCATACGATAGATGCTAGGTAGCAGTAAAATGGCAGAAAAATAAAATTATTCTCTTTTCTGCAAATATTCCTACACAATATCAATTTAATGATGTTTCAGGGTAAATTAAAATAAATTAAACATCACCCAGAAAATTATTCTTGCTTGATTTTAAGGCACAATAATTCGATTTAGCCAAAAAATATTTTTGGCCAAATTAAATTGCAAAAGCAAATGTAAACAAAAAATGAGCCCAACACAAGTAGCTGTGGCAATAGACCAATTAAAAGTTAGGAATATTGACGTTTAGGAAAACGTACTAGAATTATCCTATTACAATACGAACTCAATTCGATACGTGATACTTCGTATAACATCATACCAATGTGATTACTCGATAGTTCGATAACGTGTAAAAGTTCCTCACTCGTTCACTGAAGACGTAATTAGGCCCCAGGAGCCTAACTCTGTAATTCGATTCTTAAGTCAAATCGTTCGAATTCGGAAAATATGTACTCTGTTATTTGAAAATCGGAAATCCGAATTTCATTTATCTAGATACATTTGTTCGAAAATTGGATTTTCGTACTTGACAACTCTATTTTCGTTGCTAAATACATTCGAATTTCGGAAATTTCATTCAATATCGATTTACCACCCGGAAAGGTTTTGCTGAAAGCTAAACTGTGTGTATTTAAAAAAAAATATGTAAACAATTTTTTTGACAAAATTCCAGCCCAGAGAATAAATAGACCTTGACCTATACATACATAACATATGTATGTATTTGATCTTAAACTCTCTGTTGTTTATTGTTGTTTCGCAGCAAATATTCCTTTACTCTTATAATAAGTTCGATGAAGATCTCACAACTTAAATGGAACACTCAAACGAATTAAGCTTCCCTAAAAACAGCAATGAATCGCTGTTCCACGTCCGAAAGTTTTTACAATGAAATTTCTGAATTATCTTAATGTAAAAAAAGTCTAAAAAACGCGTTTGCCAATTTGGTATCCAAGTCTTTAAATAAAATGTAACCCAAGTAAAAAGAGAACAGTGAAACGTTAAAAACAAAATAGTTGAAAACAAAGAAAAAGGATAGTGAAATGACGGACAAAGGCATTCTCCACGAGGAATCTTTTTGACAAGCGCAAGCCACTGAACATTGTATTAATGCAGAGATAATCAACAATTCACAAATTTCAATTTCAGCGAATATGTCATTTTTGACAAAAAACAGCTTAAGTCTCGAAACATTTATTAGAAAGTTGCAAAAGTTTCATGCAACATTTCCTTGCGATTTGAAAATTATACAGAGTGTTACTTGAAATTAAAATCGGAAACATCTTTCCAACTGTTTTCACTTTCGAATCGAATTACAGAGTTAGGCCCCAGTCTGGGAAGGAATAGCTGATTACAGGCTGCAGAAGCTGCTTGTTCATAAGTATCTTCGTCTTCTGGGTTAGTCCATTTCTGATGCGTCTCATCAATGGGTGGAGTCGGTGGAAGGTCCAGTTGGCTTTTCTGAGCACGTTTAGTAACAATTCGTTGAAGTGGATGCCTAGGTTTAGGTACTCAGATTCTTTTTGGGTGCTTTTGTAGATCCGTACGGAAGTTTCAAAACCAGACTTCTGCAGTTGCCTGCGCTGCGACTACCTCCACTGGGTCTCCTGAATGTGAATCACGAAAGCTCCGATTTGGATGCCACATTTCTTGTACAAATGCTTACAGTCTGTTAACGTGTTAACGTGGTGCTCAACTTTGCGTAAAGCTACCACAGGAGACATCGAGATGGCATACGTAAGGGAGTCATCAGCATACAGGAGATTTTCGTATCCGGATGGCACAGGCTTGTCAGATGCCATCAGGCTGTATAGGAATGTGCCTATCTTCGAACCTTGGGCAACTCCAGCTTTGATGTTCTTCACTTGTGATTTGCAGTTGTCCATTTGTACCTAGAATTTTCTGGAAGAAAGAAAAAAAAAATAATTTCTTTTTAGGGACGAGGGTAAATGTAATAGGTGAAGCATTTGGATAAGAGCTTTAATCCATACGCTTTCTCGACATCCAGAAAGCATCAAACAGTGACACGATGGTTGTTGAGCGCTATGGTGATGTCATGCTGGAACTTCAGGAGCGGATGCAAAGCGGGCGCTTTTCTTAAAGCCAAACTGCATGTCCAGGACGATGGAGATTTCGCTGCAAAACCTCTTTAGTCTCTGAAGTAATACTTTTTCCAGTATTTTACTTATGCTGTTCAGAAGCGAAATCGGCTTGTAATTGGACACAAAATTGTAAGTGCCTTTCTTTGGGATGGCCACGATTTTAGCTGTTTTCCACCTTTTGGGGGAAGGAGCAGTCATTGATGCAATTGTTCATGATGATAGTTAAAACGATCTTCACTGCATGTGGCAGCCTTTTCAGGATTTAGTTTGAGACTCTGGTCCGGTTGACTTTTTTGGCTTTGAGTTTCCGATGATATCTGCTAACTCCTCCAGATTGCAGAGATGTGTACTATCGGTTGGGCCACTTGATGGGTTGGAGTGCCGTACAACGACTCTTTCCGGATTTGGCTGCATCGTTTGCTGAATGAATGCCTCGACTTCGTTGCTGCATCATCAGGTGGGTTTGGTGTGAAGTTTCCCTCGAAGTATTTGGCGAATATTTCTACTTTGTCCTGTGTTGATGATGCTTTAATGTTGTTGTGAACTAGTATTTCCGGAACTAGGGCTTGTTTTTCAACGAATTTATTAATGTTCTTGAATGCTTCTGGTCCTGGCTTGATCGCTTGTAGCCTCTTCTGGAACAGGATGTTATTATGATGCTGTTTTTTTTTTCAGAACATGACGTTGACACATTACAACTCGCTTCAAACCGTCCGGTAGTTGCTGTTGAGTCGTTTTCTCAGCCGCTGTCTGTGTGCGTACAGGTTCTGTATGTACACGGGATCGATCTTGTTGAATTAACAAATATTGGTATTATTTTATAGGAGTTTAATGGCCGATTTCATGAATTACTTTAAAATATTTAAAAGGTCATTTAGTCTTAAAATGGGAAGTTTTTGTTTCACCAACTGCTTTTAAATTTAACAGTTTTGTAAACACCCTTATAAACTAAAAGCTTATTTTCGTCTCATTAAATTTTTAATATGTCGTGAAAGTCATCACTTCCCGTGTACATAATATATTTCGATATCCCATTTGTTTTTTTTTTAAGATTGGAACTATAAATTATGAATAGATTATACATTTTGGGTTTCTTTTAAAATAATATATTGAGCATCATGTTGTAAGGATGAAGAGCAACATGAGATTCAACGCCAAAGAGTATTGCGCGTCCACTGGATTGAGATTTTTTTTACTTTGTGATGGTGGCTAATGCAGACATTACTTAATACTTAACCCCATTTAACTCATTTATGTAAATTCATAACTCAAGACTAGCTTTAGGCTTTATATGGTGGCTTAATCGAAATTTTTTACATTTGTTATACATAAACGCAGTCCTACTTTGTTTTTAAGATTTTAAAGACAAAATATTAGTTCAAAATTATTGGTTGGCAATGATCAAAGCTGGTAATATTGCTTGATTTTTCACAATTCCCCGATCCATTGAAAAATTCGATTGTGATGATAATAGCATGTATAACAACAAATAAGGTATCGAAATAAATGTTTTTGTAATTGGTTTGCTGAAAAAAAAAGAGTTTTAAGTCGATATCTAGAGGCACTCTAAGACTGTACCTATCTCCTCACAATGGTTAGTTAGAAGATCAAATTTTTCACCAATTACCCCTCCTCATCTCTGAAATTTCAAGCTTCTAAGCGCACTAGTTAAAAATATAATAATGGACAAAGTCAATAATCATAATCATTTACATGAAAATTGTAATAATTTTCAAATTTTAACGCCTTTGTACGCTAAATCGGACGGGATGTCTTAGGGAAGTAGCCCTTTTCTTAAAACTGCCCTCTATCGTCAGCTGAGATGTACGACATTAATGAGTGTTTTTAAGTTTATTAAAATAATATATTTCATTTATTAAATAAAAAAAAGTTTGAAAATCTCCACTATCGTATTATTAACCGTCTAGTATAATTTGAGATCCCAATCGGTGTTTGTGTTTACACTTTTGATGACACATTTTATGGCAATAAATAAAAACAGACAAACACCCTTCACAGTTCACACCAAAAATCCTTTCAATTCTGACACAAATAAGTCATTCCCCTTTGATAACTAGAGTTGTCCCGATCAAGCTACTCTTGTCTAGGGCTATTATAAAAAAAAATTAAAAGATTTAAAGGAGCCGATTTTTTATACCTAGCACAAAACTTGTTCTACCTATTGAAGAAAAATTGTTTTCGTGATCAGTAATGCATTTTCAAATTAATCGGGGGCGAGAAGGATTGTGTTACTCGAGCAGAAGAAATGTGTTGTAATCCTTTGATTGTTTGAGATGGTTGAGTTCTCAGACGAATAAATAAGTTGTGACTCTTTTCCCTTTTATTATAAAAAGAATGAACGATTAGGGTTCAAAGGTGTTATTGTGGCATTTCTGTAAGAAAAAAAAAAAAAAAAACAACTTATCTTTTTGTTCACAACATTCACAGTATTTGCAACACGTAATCCTTTAAAAAGAAGGTGTTTCAATAAAAAAATGAATTGATTTGGTTTAAAGGATGTCGCATGAAAAATGGGGAGAAAAATAATTTTAGGTTGCAAGTGATTAGGTAATCCTTCTTTTGTTGTAATTGAGAATTTTATTTTATTATAAAAAGGGTACCTAAATATTAAACGGGTAATAGTAGGTGCCTTCCTACCTATATTACCCTCATTGCGTTATACTTTAAATATCTTCCTATTTGTGTACAATGTAATGTAGGTATCTATGTCTACATATATATTCATGTAGGTTACTATTAGGTGTGCACAGTGCAAGTATTACATTCGTTAATTTTTGTTTTTAAGTGCAATATAAATGTAACAAGAGTGTAAGTTTTTATTGTTTATGTAAAATTTTGTAAACATTTTTGTAATTATATTTATGAATGCAAATATAGAAATGCATTGTTTCACCTGATGACGTCCATAGTCATTGACGAAACGTGCGTCGTGATATCAAAATATATTTGTTTCATTTGAACTAAGCCCCATTCAAATAAACACCCGCCGCCGCGGCGGGACAGTTTTTTTTCCCGGTTGCCCAGTTGTACTCAAACTCCCACATAAAAATGCACAATGTAAATATCTTTATTAATACAGAACAATCGCTTCATTGTGATCTAACCTTAAGAAACGAAGAATATATTTTTACATCCTGACAGGTGTCATTTAAATATAGAAAATAGTATTTAAATACAAAAACAGCTATTTGCAAATTGTGTTTCGCAATTGTTTTGCAGAAAGAGTATTATCGGTCTAAAATGGACAGATGTAAAAAACGTATGCTCCCCTGAATTGATTAGAGGCGAATTACTTACAACCTTTAAATTTGACTTTACCTGTTCAGAATTTAACAATTATGCACAATTAATTTAGCCAAAGTTTCCTTAAAATATTCTAAGGAATTTTGAGTAACATAAGGTTTTTATCTGTTTTAATGTAATGAGTAATGAAAAAAAAACTGATCGCTTATGTAATTAAATTACATTATCTAATAAATTGAACTACAATAATGCATTCATTTTGAAGTAGAAGTTTTTATTTTCAAAAGACTCGTACCTATGGAACGTTAAGTTCAAAAAATGTATTTAATTAGTTATTAATGAAAGAAATTATTTATTTTAATATACAAGCATTTTATAATCTGTTATTTTGTCCCGGGCAAGTTGTTGAAATCCCGGGATTTGTCATTATTTCAGCCTAGCTGTAAGACAAATCTGACAACGCTAGTACACACATACCACAAAAACCTCGCATTGTATTCGTACGGGCCAACCGATGGGACATGGGAATAGTGCAGGCACAATCTGATATATTATACAGGATTGTGTTGGATGTTGATTTTGTTCTATTTGTGCTGGAAGAATATGAACGAAAAGGGAAATTCGTTTGGAATTTTTGCAATGAATTAAGTTTATGTTTGAGTGGACGTAAGAAACGACTTCTCTTTAAACTCTAACAGCCGTATTAATAAAAAACGCTTATTCCACCTTTATTCCATGAGTTTACAAAACCATGGAATAAGTGTTAGTCCTTGGAATGAAATTTCCTATTAAAAAAAACAAAATGAAAATCTACTACAATAAGAAGTTCACGTTACCGAACACACCTAATAATTCTGTCAAAGTTACTATCATTTATTTGACACTTCCTTCAATTCCTTCGCTTAACCACCATGTTCGGTGGTTTAACTTTGTAAACGTCACTTAGACGAAATTTTGTTTTTTTAATATCATTTTGTACTTAGTCCATGGAATAAGGTTAACCCTTCCCTATTCCACGTTTATAAATTTGGCTGTAATACTGTAAATTAAATCTTGGAAGTGGGTTCTGTTCACTGAAATTTTGATTTTATAATTTGCGAGTAAAATTCAATAAACAAATTGTCATCAAGTAGTGAACAAATTATTAAATTATTATACGCCAAAGAGATTAAAATTTAATATGACACAAGAGAGACTATTCAATGTCAAAAATTAACGGCAGCCAAGAAAATAAATGTTAGCTGAGTCACTTTTTTAAGTAATTTTATCTTGTCATAAGGTTAAAAGCAAATACAAAATCGAAGAAAAACGATGGGTTAAATTTAAATTTTTTGACAAATTTATTTACTTTACACTGTGTGCTCCTGCCAGCTTAAAACAAAAATTCCGAAATTCGATGTTTAAGAGAGTTATACAGTGATATAAGATAGTCAAGTGAAATTTTAGGATTTTACGGCCCAGATCATTACGCCTCCTTCCCTGTTGTGATGAAGGTTCCGAAATAACAAATTTTTCCTCAACAAGACGGCTATAGTAATTTTTCCACGATTTGAGAAAAGAGGCACGATTTCTGAACTAATTTTTCCTCAACAAGATGGCTATAGTAATTTTTCCACGATATTAGAAAAGAGGAACGATTTCTGAACCGTCATCACAACAGGGATGGACGCGTAATGATCTGGGCAATATCCTATTAGTGAACAATTAACTTGGCAGTTGAAAGTTCTAATATGCCTGATTTCCAGTCATATTGGTACTACAAAATATTGCCAGAAGCATTGTTTCCGCGAACCAATGATTTTTTCGGACAAACCGCATTGGTTTTCAACAAAATAATGCTCCTTTTAATGCTGCTCGAGTGTTTAAATCATTATTTTAAGGAAAAATGTTTCACTGCTGCCTTGGTTTCCTATTCACCGGACTTCAAAATAAATGAAAATGTATTGGGATGGCTCACATGAAAAGTATACGCAAAATCGAAGCAAAGCGATGACTGATTCAGACCGTTAATTTGGACTTGAGTAAAATTTCACTTGACTATCTGAAATCACTGTATAACTCTCTTAAACATCGAATTTTGGATTTAAACTGGCGGCAGTACACACTGTTAAGTAAATAAATTTGTCGAAAATTTTTTTTTTTTAAATTACTTAAAAAAGTGACTCAGCTAACATTTATTCTCTTGGATGCCGTTAATTTTTGTTCTTGAAGTGCAAGCATAGCTTCTGCTATGGCAAATTAAATGGTCTCTCTTGTATCATAAAAAATTTCGATCTCTTTGGCGTATAACACGAGACAAATCAAATTCAATTATCAAAAATGATTGCTTCTAACCTTATGACCGGCAGTGTACAAAAGGTATATTCATATTACTGGTTGAACAACGATAAATAAATTATTCTGCTGGCCATTCTCATTATTTATACAGGAAAAGGATACAAATGTTTGGAATTTCCTTGGACTTTCTGATTTTGATCATAAGTAACAGTTACTATAAATATTTAAAATCGTGTTCCCAAATTGATTCACTTTATGCGTTCAAAACGTTTGGAAAAATGATGGTAGATCTGCTTCTTGACAAAGTCGAGCAAATACATAAGTGTAAACAAAAAAAACTATTGCGAAAAAAAACAGTTGGAAGGAAAGAAATCAAGCAGATAAGAATTAAAATCACTCCAATTCACTCGTTTAAATACAAATTTTTTTCAATACATTTTTAACGATTTATCAATAACCTTTTATAATTAAATTATGACAAATCTAATTATAGAATTTATTAAGTGTAATATGGGGATAAAAATGCAGGAAAAAATTTGAATCCTTCTAAAAAATTGTTAGTCTTATCTCTTTGAACAATTATTTTTTGTGTCTAAAATTGTTCAAAGAGCCATTAGACTAACAATTTTTTAGAAGGATTCAAAATTCTTCCTGGATCTTAATCCCCATATTACACTTAATAAATTCTATGATAAGATTTGTCATAGGTAAGTATAAAAGGTTAAAGAGAAATCGTTAAAAGTTCTAAAAAATCTGTATTTAAACGGATGAATTGGAGTGTAAGTAATACCAACATCACAGTAAAGTATTAACTTACAGAAAATAAAAACAAATCATTTTTTATTCACGCATCGCCACTGCTATACAGTTTAGACCCGGTACTTTTTACTTGCTCTGTAGGTCAAGTATTGGTTTTAATCAAAACTAACATAACGATGATGTGAGAAGTCCAAAAAAATTATTTTCGTAAGGACATCCGTCGGTCTGTTTTTCTATGCCTCCTGAAATCCTGATGTACATCTAGCAGTTGGACGGATTTGCTTCAAATTTGGTGTGAAGCATTTTTATGTGATTCCTTAGAGTTTAGATAGAGGTCAAATTCGAATTTTTGTTTAGCTCATCTAGAACGGGTAGCTGCCATACAACGCTTTCAGTCTTATTAATGGAAATAATTCGAATAATGGAAATAAAGTTATGTTTTTATTTATAATTGTCTTTCTTATACTTGTTTAGGAATTCCCGCTTATCTCGTCATTGGCTTGATTGGTTTTATCAATGTTTCGTAGTTCGGTACTTCTAAATATGTTACAAAGTATTGCATTTAAAATTTTGTATGAATAATTATTTTAACGAAACAATAAAATCGAATACAAATATTTTCTCGTTAATGATATAAAAATATATCTACATCGTCAATGTCTAGCTTCATTCTTGTTCTTAGCTACGAGAGCAAGTTCGTGCCATCCAGTTGTACGTATTTGTTTTATTACTCTCTCGCCCCCTCTTTCATATTCTTCTAAAGCTACGGTTGGTTAATTAAATTTGAAAAATTATAACAATCCTTTAAGAGGTAAGATAGCCGACATAAAATGTAATTGCTGTTAGCGTCTTACCCACTTCTATTACATTAATAAAACGCCTAAGTTTTATGTTTGAATATACACAACCCGGATTAAGAAGCAATGATTAATTTACAGCCTCTAATAAAACCCAGAATATATGTTTTTGCCAAACACTATCCAAACAATAATTCAACGCAACGTTACAAAAAATACCAACAAAATCATAGAATTAAACATTTTTCGTGGCATAATCTCAGCGGTTAAAGTTAATGAAGTCATGCAGCTTTCCATATTGCCACAGCCGTATGTGTCGCCCCCGAAATACTTAGTTCTTATTTAAAAGTAATCCACTGAATTCGTTTTAATGACTTGACCAGGCCGAAAGTCGGCCGCAGTCTTTTAATGAATCCCACCCCTCTCTCTTTCTCGCTCTCTGTTGTCTGCGCAAAAATTACCATAAAAAGTATCAAGGACATAGTAAGGTCCAAAAGCTCACCCTGATGAAATCCTTTTTACCATATATCTATAACAGCGAACATTTTCGTTCCACATTTCTTGCAGGCGACAAAACAGACAAATTAAACCGATTTACTGCTGTTTTACTGCGTTTGGACCGCGTTTAAATGTTATTTTACCACTATGCTAAACTAACACACGCGGCCTTTTAAGCTTATACGTTCAGTTTAGCATAACACACAGGATATTGTTTTTTCAGATGGCTTTTGTTTTCGTGAGAAGTATCATAAAAGTGACTGAAAGGATGAGTCTTCCTGGCGGTCTTCCTTGGTGTGATAGTGTTGAATATGACCACAAGTTTTTTGTGGGTGGAGGGATTAATGAAATTTGTATGGTGTGACATACTATTTACCTGTGCATTTGCAGAGGATTTTGTGAAATATCAGATTGTGTCGTTTAATCCGTCAGTATAGGTAGGAACTCTGCAACAGGAGCAAGAGGATTGTCTGTGTCGGCATTTGCTTTGAACTACACCAAAATCAGTTAAGTACTTTGTTTGCAAGGTAGGAATTACCGACTTATTTTTTGTATAGTTTATGTTCTTTCATACTCGCAGTGAAGTTAAGAGTTTACCAATCCAATGTAGTTTTAAACAACACAATAAAAATAATTGTATAGTAAAATTGCTGCTTTAGGGTCTATCAAGCGGTTCCTATAGGTATACCTACCTATTTAAAAAAAAAACAATTTCATTGCAAGTTTTCTTCGTCACACTATCATACCTACCTTCCTACATAGGTAACTTATACACCTAAATGTTTGTCTGTGTACGTAAAATACCCTTTTTTCTACCAGCTCTTTTTTATCAGATTTTCTTTTAATTTGTCGCGTGCCTGGCACGTGTGGGATGCGCATTAAAATAGTCACTATTCCTACCTTAACTACCTCATTATGTAGGAAGGTATAGGGTAGGTGCACCACACCAGTACCCGGCCACTCACTAGTATCCGGCCGCATTTCAGTTAAAGGTCAATAATATCATTTCCAAAGACTTTTGATATGTTAAAATAAAATATTTAAATAATTTTAGGCTTAAGCTAAGCGCGCACTTTTTAACCAACAGTGCAAGAAGTGGATGCTGTGCACAGTAAAAAACAGAAATACTTTAAGGACCTGGAAGTTTACAGCCTCGTTTCTTTAATAAGGATTCTGAAAGGAATTTATTACACCAAAATTAAAATGAGATTGCACAGCTTAAAAAATAAGATTTTTTTTAATATTAATAAAGCCAGCCTGTGATCTTAAAATGGTTCTTTTCAAAATGGTCAAATCAAATACAGAACAATGACCTTCTTTCTTTGTATTACAATACAAAACATAGCGAGGATTTTCAAAAGGCTAGAATCGCTAAAACTGTGAGAGGCTCGAAGTGTGTCATCCTTCCCATCGTCATTCAAATTTTTTTCAAGTTAAAGCCTAGTACGCTGCTGATGCAAACCAAATTCCTGTGGTCTTCAAAAAGACAACGAAATGCTAATGACATTTTCACAAAAAATTAAACAAAATCTAACCACAAAATCAAACAGAAGCCATGCTGTAATGAAAGACACAACAAATAAAAACGCGAAAAACCCCAAATGTTATTTTTCCGCACACAATTAATGGTCCAGGCAATTAATTCTGTGCTAAAAGAGAGTGGAGATTTACCAAAACAATGTGGTATCGTATAATCATCAATTTCGCTGGTCGAACAGCGTACCGCAGAACGAAAAGCATAACGAAATTTTTCCTTCATGATTTCATTTTCATCATGTCATTTTTGTATGGGATGTTCCATTTCACATCAACAGCGTTCTAGGTTTACCAAAGTAAAAGAAAAAAGACATTCAAGTAAAGTTGCCGTACATGCTTAACATAAGATCCACGTTTTTATTTTTATATAATCGCCTTAAGCTAATCATAATTTTTAATTTAAATAAAAATAAATTGGGTGGCGCAACGGCTCTTTAAGAACCAGGGCCTAGTGACTAACAACTCGCAACCATTCATGTGTGCGCATGTCGACAGAAATGGAAGGGACCTACAATTTTTATGCCGAATCCGAAGGACTAGACGAGAACCGCTTATTCATGACAAGTAATACTCTTGGAGGATTTGTCAATTTCTCGCGAGAGGAAGTAGCCATGAAAAAACTTTTTTTCAGATTTAATTTTTAATTTAAAAGGTACACAGCTTAATAGGGGGGTTCACACTCATAGACAAGTTCATCAACCCGTGTCGAAACCTCAAATAATTTCTAATTTGAACACAAGTTGAACCACTGTCGGAGTTTTTCAAATTTTTTGATATTTTGCTAGGGCAAACGACCGCTGTAGCTAATGTGAGCACTAGTTGAACAACTGATTATGTCTGAAAATTTGGATTTTAGTGTTTCTTTTTAATTTTTATGTGAGATTCATAGAGAATGGGTTGAAATAGAAGTAAAACCACAAAAGTAAACGAGAAAATATGAATTTCCTTAGCTGAAACTGGTGCAAAAAGTTAAATCTACGCCGTGTTTGCTTTTTGAAAATTTATTTACAAATGAAGTTGATGAGGCGGTCGTCGAATGTGAACGCTAGCAACATGACTCAGGTCGATCGACTTGTCGATGAGTGTGAACCCCCCTAATAATGTGAAACACAAACTGTGAAAAAGTGAATAAATAAAGGCTGTTTCCTATTTGTACAGTATTTTACGGATAAAGGAAACAGTCGTATAAGAAAAAATAGCGTATAAGAATTCATTTCCTTCTACAAACATTAATTTCCAGAACAAAAAAGTACGCATATGAGAAATATACTTCATCATTTTTTAATTTACCTTTGCCAAAACTAGTTTGTGCCAATAAATATGTTCCCATAGTTAATGACAGCTTTAAATATTTATATAGAATTGCAGAAACAGTCTAAAAAGCGCTAGAATACTCGGTTAATATGTTTTATTCCTTTGTTTTATATCTCTTTCTGTCTCTTTTATGTCTATGAAATTTATAATATAGGAACTGAAAAATAAGTAGTAGCCCGTAGCGTAATGGTTAGTGCATTCGACTGTCGAATGGAGGTCTGGGATCACTTCCCAGCCTCGTCCACCTAAAAACTAAAAAGTTTTTTTTCAGGGCTACTGCCTCTTGCGAGGAATTGACAAATCCTCCAAGAGTATCACTTGTCACGAATAAGTGCTCCTCGTCTAGCCGTTCGGATTCGGCATAAAATTGTAGGTCCCTTCCATTCCTGTCGAAAGGCGCACACAGGAATGGTTGCGTGGTTGTTAGTCACTAGGCTCTGGTTCTTCAATGGCCGTTGTGCCACCCGATTTATTTATTTATTTATAACTGAAAAATAAATAATATGAAGTTGAGAATTAATATGCCTACAAAAATGTTTTCTTTATTTTTTAAATAATAAATTTTCTCAACCTTTTGCTGAGAAATAAATCTTTTAGCTACGAAATAAAGTGATTTTCTAAAACCTACATGATTGTTTTCCATTTCAGATAAAAACATACCAAGATATTCAAATTTTTTTGTTCCCATTCATAGTACGAGAACCTAATGAAATCTGATCTGAATAATGACTTATGCATTTTGTTCAATTTAATACAAAATAACTCTAGTTTCCTATAGTATCCTTGTTTATTTCTGTCATGTTCAATATCACGTTTTTTTGTTCAATATCCACCAATTGTATCAACTTGTCTTCACACCATATAACTTTGTTCAATATCCAAAATGACTTCTGCGTGGATTTTTATTTTACCTTATTTCAGAACAAAAGAAAAAATAAATTTGTGTTTTTAAAAAAAAATTGTTAAGACATCACTTCCAAAAAAAAATAAGGTAAAATAAACAAAAGTTTTCGATCTGAACTTTAAAAATCGATTTCCCAACAATTTGAAAAATGTACATAGAACAAGAAAGAACTCAGGTGACGAACTTTTAAATTTTGGGGCTTATTGCGCGAGTCTATTCGACTTAAGTCTATTCAAAATTTTTCGGTTCTATCAAATTTGAAATTAGTATCGCCTTGCCCAGTAGACTTTTTGAATAGAATCGATTTTCAAAAATAGAATATTAAAAGCTCTCGACTAGAGCTTTAGACTGAAATGTCAAATCTACCTCACTGCCCTCCATCGGGTGTACATCACGCTTGTTGAGTCCCGTCGGAAGTTAAAGTCCCATCGTTTTGTCTCATCTGTTTTCTTTTTCGTCTCATTGTCTTAATTTAAATAACTCTGTGTACCTTGTTTTATATAAAATGTTTTAATTTAAATAACTGTGTACCTTGTTTATATAAATAAAATCACGAAAAAAAAATAGTACCTACTCTGCGAAGTATAAATAAAATAACCCTGTGTGTGTCCAAAATAGAAATTACTTCACCCATAAAAAAAAAAAAATAGTTAAATACCTACCTACAAAGTGCTATACATACCTACTTACCCACAATGACAATTCAGTGCAAGTGCATGTGCCATCATCTTCATAAAAAAAATTATCACAACAAAAGAAAGAAAACAAAAAAAAAAAAAAAAAACAACAACAACACCATATACACAACGAGGGGTTCAATCCTTCATATTCCTTCCCATCGTCTCCCACAGTTGAGTTAGCTTAATCGTTGCTAGCATTTTGCGTGTAACCCCCGCACACTGCGCGCAGGGATTAAGTTAACGTGATCTCAGATATATAATTGTTCATCTCTCTAAATAACCAGGGGCGGTTCAATGCAATTTGTCACTAAGGCATAACACTAGTGATAAATTGTTATTGAAAAGTTCAAATTGGAATTTAGATGGGACGTATAATTTAGATAATTGTCTGAGTTGGTTTTTAGTTAGTTTTGAATTTTTTAATGGCGGGTAAGTTTAGGGTTGATTATAGCAACATTCGTGGGCTTAGGAAAACTTTCTATGCTGCGTATGTCTATACTGTACAAAACAGGCCAGCTGTTTTGGCACAAAGTGAAACTCAAATAGGTGAAAATTCCGATCATTCGGAATTTAATTTATTTGGGTATAATTTAGTGCCATTATTCTTTCCCCATCATGGTCTTGCTGTATACATAAGAAATGATGTTGCGTACTAACTTCAACCACAATATGGTTTGTGTTTTAACACAAACTTTAATTCCATGTGGTTAAAATTTACGGTCAAAAAGCACATCATTCACACTTGTTTCGTTTATCGAAGCCCTAATTGGAACAGAAATTCAACTTCTGACGAGTTTGATGCTCTCCATTCAAAGAATTGTTTCCCATTATCCTCACACTGAAATCGTCATTGCGGGTGATTTCAATGTACACAATTCTAGTTGGCTTCGCTTTTCTTGCCAGACAACACCCGAAGGAAGGTATGTTGAGCTCTTTGCTGAGTTAAACCACCTGACTCAGCTTGTTGACCAGCCAACTCGAATCCCTGATGTTGCAGGTCAATCCGCCAACACACTTGACTTGTTTCTTACCTCTGACCCTGATAAATACTGTAGTATTTTACTAAGGGTTCGCAAATAAAACTTATTTCCTTTATTCTTTCAAATACTTTTTATTTCAAATACTTTTTCTTCTGTTTTATTATAACCAAGCACAAGTATGCAACTCTTTATTCACACTGACATTTATTCATTCACTTCCAAAAAAAAACTGCCGCTTCGGACTGGTGCGCCTGTATTTATACCCGAAATGAAAGGGTTATAGAATTTTCTAGGGTCTACTAGAGGGTGCTTTCCAAAAACGTTTCGTCAATATTCCAGTACGAACGAGGCTGGACACCAACCGTGATGGATTTAATTATTTATTTCACTCAAAGATGGTGCGGAAAGTTGTACTAATGTGTGGTTGTTTACATAACTGGGCATATTCACCACATTGCCCCCTTCTTAGGATGGATCGTCCCGATTTAATCCATTATTCCCACCATTATAACGATGTAAACGGTCGCAGTGTACTACTTTAAGCTTACCCCTTACTCCTCTCTGAATGCGGTTAACCACATCATTGATTCGCTTCACAACGGTATATGGGCCTTCCCAGTTTTGTTGTAGTTTTGGTGACAGTCCCTTTTGTCGGTGAGGATTGTAAAACCACACCAGGTATCCTTCTTGGAATCCCATCGTTGTTGCACGGGTGTCGTACCATGTTTTCATCCTATCACTAGCGGTTTTTATGTTTTTCCTTGTCCGTTGATGAATGTCAATGAGTCTTTCTTTGAGGTTATCCACATATTCCTCTGACCTTTCCGGTTCCATGGTATGGCATCCAAATTTGACTTCACTGGGCAGCCGTATTGTTGTGCCAAACAGGATCTCCGATGGTGTATGTCCTGTTGAACTATGAACCGCACTTCGATAGGCCATCAAGAACAATGGAATATGGCGGTTCCAGTCTCGTTGGTAGTCACCTACAACCTTGGACAGATGTTCTTTAAGAGTCCTGTTGAATCGTTCTACCATCCCATCAGATTGTGGATGAAGCGGTGTTGTCCTCGTCTTCTTGATGCCAAGGAAAGAGCAAACCTCCTGAAAGATGTTAGATTCGAAGTTCCTTCCTTGGTAAGAATGCAGTTCCAAAGGTACGCCGAACCTGCTCACCCAATTGAAGATAATCTGATCAACAACTGTTTTAGTTTCTTGATTTGGGATGGCAAATGCCTCAGGCCACTTGCTGAAGAAATCCATTACTACAAGGATGTATCGGTTTCCGCTGTTGGTCTCCGGAAACGGACCTGCGACATCTACTGCTATTCTTTCGAGAGGTGTGCCGACATTGTACTGTTGCATTTTACTTTGAAGCTTTCTACCTCGTCCCTTGGTAGCAGCACAAGTATCACATTTTCGGCACCACTTTTCGACATCATCTCTTGCATGTAGCCAGTAGAACCGTTGTCGTATCTTCTCCAGCGTTTTATTAACTCCCAAATGACCTCCAGATGCTCCATCATGCATCTCTCGAAGAACGTCATTAACCTTTGACCTAGGCACTATCAACTGCATCAGATAAGACTTGCCATCTGCAGATTCCCATTTGCACCTTATTACTCCTTCTTGCATATGAAGTGAGTCCCACTGTGCCCAATATGCTTTGAGAGCTGGACTTCTATCGCAGATGTCACCCCATTCTGGTTTTTCTCCGTGTTCCTTCCATGCAAGAATGGGTTCTATATCCGAGTCTTCTTGTTGGGCAGTCCTCAGTTCTTCATTGCTCTTATTCGTTGGATGGCAACCGCTTCCTTTTCTTCTTGACGCGTGCAATCCTTACAGTCCTGTTTACACGATCGTCGAGACAATGCATCTGCGTTTGAGTGCAGCTTTCCTCTTCGATGTTGAATTTCGTAGTCGTATGTCTGCAGTCTCTCGATCCATCTTGCTACTTGACCTTCTGGATTTTTGAAGCTCAGAAGCCAATTAAGCCCACCATAATCTGTTCGAAGGAGGAACTTCTGTCCATAGATGTACTTATGGAAGTGCTTTGTTGCCAAAATCAAAGCTAGAAGTTCCCTTCTTGTGACGCAATAATTGCGCTCTGGCCTCGAGAGCACCTTACTGTAGTAGGCGACGACTTTTTCTTCTCCTTCATGGACTTGCGACAGTACAGCTACAATTCCGACGTTACTGGCATCGGCATCGATGATGAAAGGTTTTCCAGGTTTGCTCCGGATAGGTCAGCACAGGAGCATTACACAAACGTAGCTTGAGTTCCTAAAAACTTTTCTCGCACTCACCTGACCATTTGAACGGTTTCCCCTTTTCAGTAAGTTGATGCAAGCTCTTAGCGATACCGATTCCAGCAAAGTCCTTCACAAAGCGCCGATAATATGTGGCTAGGCCAAGAAAGCTACGGAGCTGATTTTTATCCTGTGGTGTTGGCCAATTCTTCACAGTGTCAACTTTCTCAGGATCAGTCTTTACTCCTTGGGATGAGATGATATGTCCCAGGTATTTAACTTCGGTCTTGAAAAGCGCACATTTATCTGGATTTAATTTTAAGTGTGCTTCTCGAAGCCTCTGAAAGTTTTTCCATAAACGATGACAACGTCCAAATATACAAGGCATGATTTCCAAGTAAGGCCTTGAAGAACACACTCCATCAGACGCTCAAATGTTGCCGGAGCATTGCACAGTCCGAATGGCATCACTTTAAACTGCCACAGACCATTTCCGGTTGAGAAAGCTGTCTTCTCTCGATCTTCTGGATGGATTTCTACCTGCCAGTAGCCACTCTTCAAGTCTAACGTCGAGAACCATTGAGCTCCTTCCAAGAACAACTGGTGACGCCCAAGAGCTTTTGGAATTTTCGATTAGACCATCTTTCTTCATTGTCGATATCATTTCTTCAACTTCGGCTTGTTTGGCTAATGGGAGACGTCTTGCTGGTTGTCGAATCGGTCTCGCATCATCTGTGTCGATTCGATGCTGTACCAGTTGTGTTCGACCATACTGCCGACCATACTGATGTTGACTTAGATTGGATGGCTTGAGAATTTTGGCTTTCATGGAGCTGAATTTTCCGGGGTCCATTGGTTATTCTGCGTTCATTTCTGTGATTTTAGTTATTGTGGTCACAGATTCGCATTTTCCAATTACTTCTCCTTTGTTGAGCTTGACCTCGTACGGTTTGATGTTCAGAATCCGTACGGGTACCATGTTGTTCTTTGGTTCCACAAGAGTCTTCCCTAAGATGATGTTTTGGGAAGATTGCTCAGACTCTGGTTCCACCATGAGGTATCGATGGCTACCTAGATCGCCCTCTATTTTCGTCCAAACAAACACTTCTGAAGAGGTAGGCAAGCATATGTCTTCATTGATGATAGTTCTTAGAGTTGATGAGTTTTCGTTGCCATAAACCATAGGAATCTCTACATTTTGGTACTTCAACACTTGCTTACCGATATCCAGAATCACTCCGTGCTCTTTCATGAAGTCGATTCCAATTATGCACTCATCACATATATCTGCTACCAAAAATAGATGCGAAAACTCTAATTCTGCCAAACGGATTTTAAGACGTACTTCTCCATATACTCTTGCTGCCTCACCTGTCGCAGTTTTGAGACGGTAGCTATTGGTGTTATGAAGCCACGTCATCTTGACAAAGTCTCTCCGCACAATGGAGGCTGTGGCACCGGTGTCAATTGTAGCCACGTGTTTATTGCCATTTAATGTTACGTCCACTGTCAGACTCTTATTGTTTCGTTTAGTCTGCGAGACTTGGATTGTGGTTCTGGGCCCATCGATACCAGGGCGAGCAGGAGCGATGATGTTATTGCTTACCTGGTCACGGGTATTATTCCTGTTTCCACAATGTTGACAGGCGACTCTTCTTGGTGGCAATCTGCACTGACGCTGGAGATGTCCGGTTTTATTGCAATTCCAGCATCGAGCAGGTCCTTCTCGCTGACTTCTACGGAATTCAGCTCTCTGGCAAGAACATTCTTCAACTTCAAGTTCTCTTACCCGATGAACTCCTAAGGAAGCCTGTTTTCCGTGCGTGCGTTTTCCAGCAGTTCGAATTGCTCGCTGGAGGTTGATGTCGGAAACTGCACGGACAAAAGCCTCAGTTGCTAGCTGGTTGGTAATTTCATCTCCTGCAGTCGGGTATGCTAGGTGTGCCAACCGTTCGATGTCTGCTTGGAGTTGTTGCAGACTTTCACCTCTTTTCTGGACTCTGGTATTGAGCTGGACGCGGAAGACTTCTTGCATATGGCTATCGCCGAAGCGTTTGTCAATGGCCTGAACAAGAGCACTGAAGTTGCCGTTCTGGTCTGCTGGTATAGTTTGCAAAAGTTCAGCAGCAGAACCTCTAAGGGCAAGCGTCAGGGCAATAAACTTTTCTTCGTCATCCCAGCCATTTGTTGTTGCGGCTGCCTCAAACTGCTTCTTGTAGATTGACCAAGAAGACTGTCCATCAAAGGTTGGTGGATGCATTTCTTTCTTCTTAGGAAAATCGCAACTGCCCTCTCTTACCTTCATTTTCCTAACCTTATCTAATTCATTGGCAAAGTTCTGCATTTTGTCTTCAAATTTCTTGAACTATTTTTCGACGTTTTCAACACGTTCATCAAGAGCCATGAATTTATTTTCAAATGAATTTAGCTTACTTTCGATTAGGTTTTTCTGGTCGTCTAGAAGGTTCCTTTGCTCGTTGCGTTGTTCTTCAAGAAGATCCTTTTGTTCATCTCGCTGTTCTTCTAATCGTACAAGCAGATTCTTTTGTTCATTCTTCTGCTCCTTTTGTTGGTCTTCAAACTGGGCGAGCAGCTGAGCCATCATATTGGTCATGTCTAAGGTTGTACTTACTTGCTCTTCCGGCATTTCAATTTCAAATAGAAACGTGTCTGGATTTTCATCGTGTTGCCTTAAATCTTCCTGCAGACGAATAATGAGGTCGTTTTTTGTTCCAGCAGTGGGAAGGCCTCGTCTGTTTAGTTTTGCTTTAAGTTCAACACAATTCAATGCATTCACAATTTTACCCATTTTTTTTTTTTTTTCTATTTTGTTCTTATATTTTTGTGTGTCACTTTTCACAAACACCTTTCTTATTTGTTCACTAATCTACACACTTTATCAATTTTTTTTTTTTTTTTTTCACCATCAATTATCTGAATTCACAGATTAAATAAGTTTTATTCCACTTTTTCTGACACCAATGTAGTATTTTACTAAGGGTTCGCAAATAAAACTCATTTCCTTTATTCAAACTGAAACTGCCACTAATTTACAAAATAAAACGCTTTTTATTTCAAATACTTTTTCTTCTGTTTTATTATAACCAAGCACAAGTATGCAACTCTTTATTCACACTGACATTTATTCATTCACTTCCAAAAAAAAACTGCCGCTTCGGACTGGTACGCCTGTATTTATACCCGAAATAAAGGGTTGTAGAATTTTCTAGGGTCTACTAGAAGGTGCTTTCCAAAAACGTTTCGTCAATATTCCAGTACGAACGAGGCTGGACACCAACCGTGATGGATTTAATTATTTATTTCACTCATAGATGGTGCGGAAAGTTGTACTAATGTGTGGTTGTTTATATAACTGGGCATATTCACCACAATACACTGTTAGTGTATTATCGCCTCTAGGCACATCAGACCATTGTGTCGTATCTGCTAATTTCTCGTGCCAACAAAACTCAGTTAAAGAGAAAGTACCAACTTAAACCGTTTGGCAATACGAGAAAGCCAACTGGGACGGTCTCAACGGTTTCTTCAGTAACTTTAACTGGTCACTGTGCTTCCTCGATAGTGACGTAGATGCCAGTGCAGATATGATAACAAACTTAATTCTTTGTGGAATGAGAAATTTTATCCCGAAAAGGGTAAAATCTATCAAACCCAAAGAAAACTCATGGTTTGATTCGAGCTGTAAAGAGGTTATTAGGGTCAGAGAAGTAAGTTTCCGTAGTTACAAAGCCAACCCTACTGAGGAAACCCGGAAGAAGTTTCAACAAGCCAGGAAGACCTGTAACGCTCATATTCGACGAACCAAATTTTTGCATGACCAAAAATTAAGGCAAAAAATACTAAAATGTCACAATAGTAGTAAACATTTTTGGTCATTTGTCAAAAATATTCGAAACACTACTTCGTCTTCGGTTCCAACACTCTCCTTCAACGACACACCTGCTGTCAGCTCGCAAGATAAAGCCAATTTGCTCGCAGCACAGTTTGCTATTAATTCGACGCTGCCAGTAAGTGATAGAACTCCGCCTGTACCTGAGAGCGTAAACGATTCTATGGGTCAAATCTTCTTTCGCACTCGTGCAGTTGCTAGAGTTCTAAAAGACCTCGACATACACAAATCCGCTGGCCCGGATAGTATCCCTCCCATTGTTCTGAAGAGGTGTTCTTCAACGCTGGCAAAACCACTGCGTAAGCTTTTCCATCTGTCCTATTCTACTGGTCTCTTTCCGAGTGGATGGAAAACAGCATTTGTCCAGCCTGTCCCTAAAAAAGGCGTATCTTCTTCACCCTCAAATTATCGTCCAATCGCACTTACGTCCCTTCTTTCCAAGGTCATAGAAACGCTGATTAATTTTCAGCTCAAGAAATATCTTGAAGAACGAAAGCTTCTTAATGACCGGCAGTACGGCTTTCGTAGCAATAGGTCCACTTGTGATCTGATGGTATATCTCACCGAACAGTGGAACAAATCTTTACATCGTTTTGTAGAAAGTAAGATTATTGCGCTTGATATTTCTAAAGCGTTTGATAGAGTTTGGCACCAAGCTCTCTTATCGAAAATGCGCGCATTTGGTATTGATGAATCTCTTCTTCGTTAGATTAGAAACTACCTTTCGGACCGATCAATACAAGTTGTATTGGACGGTTTCAAGTCTGAAATCCACAAAATAAATGCTGGTGTGCCCCAGGGCTCGGTTTTGTCTCCGACTCTCTTCCTTATATTTATAAATGATCTTTTGTCTGAAACTTCTAATCCATTAAACTGTTTTGCTGACGACAGCGCCCTCAGCTGCTCATATTCGATTTCAGACTCACATCCATGTCCTTCGGATGTGGAACTAGAACGGCAGCGTATGATTAGCTCATTAAATTCTGATCTTGACAGCATTGTCCAATGGGGAATCAAAAACCACGTAGAATTTAATGCTTCAAAAACTCAGTTCTGTCTACTGTCGTCAAAACGAAACACACCCCCCATGCCGCTATCCATGAGCGGTACTTGTATTAAGGAAACCGAAAAGCTTTCAATCCTCGGTATGTGTATCACAGACCACCTTCTGTGGAATGAACACATATTCGACGTCGCCAAAAATGCTGCTAAGTGCTTAGGTTTTCTTCGGCGATGCAAGAAATTTGTCTCCCCTTCTGATCTGGCTGTAATCTATAAAGCATTTATCCGTCCGAAACTTGAGTACAATTCTCATATTTGGGCAGGTGTCCCAATAACCTACTTGAGTCTGTTAGATAGGATTCAACAAAGAGCTTTGAAAATGATAGGTGACAGAAATATAACAGAAATATTTGCATCCCTCGACCACCGCCGCAATGTTTCATGTCTTACATTATTTTACCGTTACTTTTATAAACATTGTTCTAGTGAAATAGCCAGCTGCATTCCTCCCTTAAAACAGTTCAACCGTAATACTCGTACTTCTAGTAATGCACATCAGTTTACCCTCGAGCCAAACTTCGGATGCACTGTCAAGTATAGAGATTCCTTTTTTAGCCGCAATACTCGAATGTGGAATGCTTTACCCGGCTCTATCTTTCCCGACCATTTTAATATTCAGAGGTTCAAAACCAATGTGCATAGGTATCTCCTCCTAAATCCTACTCTATTTTCCCAACGCTCGCACTGTGTTTAAACATTTTAAGGGCAGCCATAGTGCGCGCTCAACTAAAAAAAAAAAATCCCCAAGAGTTTTAGAAAATAAATATAGTTTGACAAAAATTTGACGTTTTTTTGATGAAATAAATAGTGTTTCTTCTAATTGCAAAAAATTAACTCCGGTCCTTTGGAATTTAGACATTGGATACAAATATGCAGACATACATTTGTACATAGCTATGATAATGTGGTAGCTTCGCAGACTCCTTTGGTGTGCAGTGGTCATTTGTGCATCTTCAAAATGCACTTTATCTAAAAGCCTTAATAACAGTTATAACAACTTGAAAAATCATTTCGCAGTTGAATGTAAAGCTCCTTTGTACCAAATATGACATTGCAGACTTTTGCAAACGGAAGGACATTGAGAAAATTGTTGGACATCCATATAAATATCAATAAATACATCAGCATCAACTATTAAGACTTTTGGAAAAAAGTGCGTTTTTATGATGCATTTTAAAAATGCACAATTTCTTAAGAATGTATAATAAGTATTACGTTAGAAAAACTTAAAACTAGATAGGTACATATACAACATATTGTGGTGAATATGCCCAGTTATGTAAACAACCACACATTAGTACAACTTTCCGCGCCATCTTTGAGTGAAATAAATAATTAAATCCATCACGGTTGGTGTCCAGTCTCGTTCGTACTGGAATATTGACGAAACCTTCTTGGAAAGCACCTTCTAGTAGACCCTAGAAAATTCTATATCCCTTTATTTTCGGGTATAAATACAGGCGCACCAGTCCGAAGGGGCAGTTTAATTTTGGAAGTGAATGAATAAATGTCAGTGTGAATAAAGAGTTGCATACTTGTGCTTGGTTATAATAAAACAGAAGAAAAAGTATTTGAAATAAAAAGCGTTTTATTTTGTGAATTAATTGCAGTTTCAGTTTAAATAAAGGAAATAAGTTTTATTTGCGAACCCTTAGTAAAATATTACAATATACATTACAAATATGGTTTCAATTAATGAATGATGTATTAAAAAAGTTCTCTTTAAAGGAGAGTTTCCAAAAAAAAAACCAGCGTCGATAAGAAAAAAAAAAACATATATGGTTTGAAAGGGCATTGACTGTAGATATCAAATATAAAATTATTTTCTTTAAAAGTTATCCCCGGGACTGGCTATAACAATTTATTTATTTTTTAATAGCAAGGCGTTTTTTCATGTATACAACATTGGTGAGGGCAGTAAAGAAGAGAACAGGTATTGGTTGAAAAACATACCTATTTACCCACTCGACACGTGGTAATCCGCAAAAGATTCGTAAAACAAAGTTTCTATTAAGACAAGGCTTCTAAAACTATTTTTCGAAAAAAAAACTGATTTTCTTAAGGCAATGCTCAAAAATAAAAGGTTTCGAAAAAAAAATTGTTACAAGCGTGACGAACGCTATATTTTGTTTGGTATTTTATAGGTAGCAATAGTATAGGAAGCTATAGGAGGAAATAGGTAATGTGCCCTAAATGTTGCATTCTTTCAATGCGAAAATGTGTTAACTGTTATAAATTGGTACCTTACTCTAATCCAAGAAATCAATTAGCAAATTCCGGAATAAATTATGAAAACAAAACATTTCGGAATTTTACCCTGCCATTGAAAAATTCTTAGTTTTCCCGTTTTCGTTATCATATCGGAGTTTTAAAGTTACATAGTAAGAAAAATGCAGGTCTTAATTATTCATTAGTATAACATGCGAATAATTTATAAGTTGTTGTTAATTCTTACGCACATACTGTTTCCGCAAACTGTTGTCCGGCATGCTTAATGCTTAGGTAGGTATAACCGCCATTTTTTCATCTTGTGGCTGCTGATTTTAGTGACTTGTGGTGAACCTATTTAATAACATAAATCAACCACAATATGAAGATGTGTCGCTTTAAACTTTTTTTTTTACATGCAGAAACACTGTTTTTAAAAATTTTAAATTGTCATATCCAGTCCCGGGGATAACTTTTTAAGAAAATGATTCCATTTTTGTTAACGACAACTAAATGTCCTTTCAAACCATTTTTGTATGGGCGCTTAACGTATGCATATTTACATAAGTACTATTTTTGTTGTCAAAATTCAATGCTCTTACCAATTTTTAAGCAAATACTGAAAATTGGATGGATTGGAATAATGAAACCAACCAGTGCTGGGGGATCGTGGGAAAAATCCCTTTTCGTGGGAATATTGACATCAATAGGGACAAAGGGAAAACCGACTGGTTTTGTAGGTATTTCTTCTTAAATCCGAAAAATTAAAAAAAAATCTTATCAATTCCGATTTATTCAAAATTCTTACATGCCAAATCCAAGATATATTTTATAAAGATAAAAAAGACTGTAGTTTTTAACTCGCGCGGCGGCCGTTACGTGCTAATACACGTTTAATAAAGTTAAGAAGTTAAAAAACGGTTTTGCCAATTTTTTTTACTGGTCACAAAGTAGTGGCATTTAATTGGCCACAATAATCGTGACAAGATCCTTTACTTAATGAATTAGAGTTCTTAAATCCTAATATGGCCCTCAATTTAACAGAAAAGATAAATTGCAAAAACTTAACAATTTTATAAAAAATTCTTAATTTGGAAATTCCCAAAGTTATATTTGAGTGGCGATCACTTTCTTCTTATTTTAATGACACTCAAAAACAAAAGCTTCTTTCACTTAGGGCCAATTTGTTCACAGTCCATTAAAAATTGAATTGTGTCGTTTTAACTAATATCACGTTTAATATAAAATTGTCATTAAGAACACTTCATTTATTTCTGATTCATTCACTCGCCTTTAGTTAACTGACTCATTTTAAATTGCTGCTTTAAATTTATATGCTTTTTAAAAATATCCTTGGGATTTTTATTTTATTTTGACTGATGAACTATCAATTTAGCTCTAAATCAACTTTAAAAAAGGTGTTTGTTCACTCTCAATTAACGATGGCAGTCAGTTTTGTGTTTGCTTCTTTTAATTGTAATTTTAAAATGTGATTTGAATAACAAAAACCTGCAAAGTTGAAAAAAACCCTTCTGGTGGAAATACAAACTATACCTACTTTTCGAAATATTTTTGGTACATATAAAAATCCAGCCCCTTTATAATTTCTTTACGTTTTTCTCTATATTGCAATGAAAAATCGTTGCAAAACAGTTTTTTCCACTTTAATATTGTAATATTTTACTAATGGTTCGCAAATAAAACTTATTTCCTTTATTCAAACTGAAACTGCCACTTATTTACAAAATAAAACGCTTTTTATTTCAAATACTTTTTCTTCTGTTTTATTATAACCAAGCACAAGTATGCAACTCTTTATTCACACTGACATTTATTCATTCACTTCCAAAAAAAAACTGCCGCTTCGGACTGGTGCGCCTGTATTTATACCCGAAAATTAAGGGTTATAGAATTTTCTAGGGTCTACTAGAAGGTGCTTTCCAAAAGGTTTTGTAAATATTCCAGTACGAACGAGACTGGACACCAACCGTGATAGATTTAATTATTTATTTCACTCAAAGATGGTGCGGAAAGTTGTACTAATGTGTGGTTGTTTACATAACTGGGCATATTCACCACATTGCCCCCCTCTTAGGATTGATCGTTCCGATTTAATCCATTATTCCCACCGTTATAACGATGTGAACGGTCGCAGTGTACTACTTTAAGCTTACCCCTTACTCCTCTCTGAATGCGGTAAACCACATCATTGATTCGCTTCACAACGGTATATGGGCCTTCCCAGTTTTGTTGTAGTTTTGGTGACAATCCCTTTTGTCGGTGAGGATTGTAAAACCACACCAGGTCTTCTTCTTGGAATCCCATCGTTGTTGCACGGGTATCGTACCGTGTTTTCATCCTATCACTAGCGGTTTTTATGTTTTTCCTTGTCCGTTGATGAATGTCAATGAGTCTTTCTTTGAGGTTATCCACATATTCCTCTGACCTTTCCGGTTCCATGGTATGGCATCCAAATTTGACTTCACTGGGCAGCCGTATTGTTGTGCCAAACAGGATCTCCGATGGTGTATGTCCTGTTGAACTATGAACCGCACTTCGATAGGCCATCAAAAACAATGGAATATGGCGGTCCCAGTCTCGTGGGTAGTCACCTACAACCTTGGACAGATGTTCTTTAAGAGTCCTGTTGAATCGTTCTACCATCCCATCAGATTGTGGATGAAGCAGTGTTGATCTCGTCTTCTTGATGCCAAGGAAAGAGCAAACCTCCTGAAAGATGTTAGATTCGAAGTTCCTTCCTTGGTCAGAATGCAGTTCCAAAGGTACGCCGAACCTGCTCACCCAATTGAAGATAATCTGATCAACAACTGTTTTAGTTTCTTGATTTGGGATGGCAAATGCCTCAGGCCACTTGCTGAAGTAATCCATTACTACAAGGATGTATTGGTTTCCGCTGTTGGTCTCCGGAAACGGACCTGCGACATCTACTGCTATTCTTTCAAGAGGTGTGCCGACATTGTACTGTTGCATTTTACTTTGAAGCTTTCTACCTGGTCCCTTGGTAGCAGCACAAGTATCACATTTTCGGCACCACTTTTCGACATCATCTCTTAAATGTAGCTAGTAGAACCGTTGTCGTATCTTCTCCAGCATTTTATTGACTCCCAAATGACCTCCAGATGCTTCATCATGCATCTCTCGAAGATCGTCATTAACCTTTGACCTAGGCACTATCAACTGCATCAGATAAGACTTGCCATCTGCAGATTCCCATTTGCGCCTTAGCACTCCTTCTTGCACATGAAGTGAGTCCCACTGTGCCCAATATGCTTTGAGAGCTGGACTTCTATCGCAGATGTCACCCCATTCTGGTTTTTCTCCGTGTTCCTTCCATGCAAGAATGGGTTCTATATCCAAATCTTCTTGTTGGGCAGTCCTCAGTTCTTCATTGCTCCAACCGTAAATGGGATCGACTCTTATTCGTTGGATGGCAACCGCTTCCTTTTCTTCTTGACGCGTGCAATGCTTACAGTCCTGTTTACACGGTCGTCGAGACAATGCATCTGCGTTTTAGTGCAGCTTTCCTCTTCGATGTTGAATTTCATAGTCGTATGTCTGCAGTCTCTCGATCCATCTTGCTACTTGACCTTCTGGATTTTTGAAGTTCAGAAGCCAATTAGGCGCACCATGATCTGTTCGAAGGAGGAACTTCTGTCCATAGATGTACTTATAGAAGTGCTTTGTTGCCAAAATCAAAGCTAGAAGTTCCCCTTTTCAGTAAGTTGATGCAAGCTCTTAGCGATTCCAGCAAAGTCCTTCACAAAGCGCCGATAATATGTGGCTACACCAAGAAAGCTACGGAGCTGATGCTTATCCTGTGGTGTTGGCCAATTTTTCACTGTGTCAACTTTCTCAGGATCAGTCTTTACTCCTTGGGATGAGATAATATGTCCCAGGTATTTAACTTCGGTCTTGAAAAGCGCACATTTATCTGGATTTAATTTTAAGTGTGCTTCTCGAAGCCTCTGAAATACAGCCTTAAGGTTTTCACAATGCTCGTCAAAAGTTTTTCCATAAACGATGACATCGTCCAAATATACAAGGCATGATTTCCAAGTAAGGCCTTGAAGAACACACTCCATCAGACGCCCAAATGTTGCCGGAGCGTTGCACAGTCCGAATGGCACCACTTTAAACTGCCACAGACCATTTCCGGTTGAGAAAGCTGTCTTCTCTCGATCTTCTGGATGAATTTCTACCTGCCAGTAGCCACTCTTCAAGTCTAACGTCGAGAACCATTGATCTCCTTCCATTGCATCCAATGTATCGCTGATTCTGGGCAGAGGATAGCTGTGTTTCTTTGTCACATCGTTCAGCCTACGGTAGTCCACACAAAATCGGGTGCTTCCATCTTTCTTTTTGACAAGAACAACTGGTGACGCCCAAAGGCTTTTGGAATTTTCGATTAGACCATCTTTCTTCATTGTCGACATTATTTCTTCAACTTCGGCTTGTTTGGCTAATGGGAAACGTCTTGCTGGTTGTCGAATCGGTCTCGCATCACCTGTGTCGATTCGGTGCTGTACCAGTTGTGTTCGACCATACTGCCCACTCGGTGAAGAAAATATATCAGTGTACTCATGAAGAAGGCTTCCAGCAACACTAAGCTGATGTTGACTTAGATTGGATGGCTTGAGAATTTTGGCTTTCATGGAGCTGAATTTTCCGGGGTCCATTGGTTGTTCTGCGTTCATTTCTGTGATTTTAGTTATTGTGGTCACAGATTCGCATTTTCCAATTACTTCTCCATTCTTGAGCTTGACCTCGTACGGTTTGATGTTCAGAATCCGTACGGGTACCATGTTGTTCTTTGGTTCCACAAGAGTCTTCCCTAAGATGATGTTTTGAGAAGATTGCTCAGACTCTGGTTCCACCATGAGGTATCGATGGCTACCTAGATTGCCCTCCAAACAAACACTTCTGAAGAGGCAGGCAAGCATATGTCTTCTTTGATGACAGTTCTTAGAGTTGATGAGTTTTCGTTGCCATAATCCATACGAATCTCTACATTTTGGTACTTCAACACTTGCTTACCGATATCCAGAATCACTCCGTGCTCTTTCATGAAGTCGATTCCAATTATGCACTCATCACATATGTCTGCTACCAAAAATAGATGCGAAAATTCTAATTCTGCCAAACGGATCTTAAGACGAACTTCTCCATATACTCTTGCTGCCTCACCTGTCGCAGTTTTAAGACGGTAGCTATTGGTGTTATGTAGCCACGTCATCTTGACCAAGTCTCTCCGCACAATGGAGGCTGTGGCACCGGTGTCAATTGTAGCCACGTGTTTCTTGCCATTTAATGTTGCGTCCACTGTCAGACCCTTATTGTTTCGTTTAGTCTGCGAGACTTGGATTGTGGTTCTGGGCCCATCGATACCAGGGCGAGCAGGAGCGATGATGTTATTGCTTACCTGTTCGCGGGTATTATTCCTGTTTCCACAATGTTGACAGGCGACTCTTCTTGGTGGCAATCTGCACTGGCGCTGAAGATGTCCGGTTTTGTTGCAATTCCAGCATCGAGCAGGTCCTTCTCGCTGACTTCTATGGAATTCAGCTCTCTGGCAAGAACATTCTTCAACTTCAAGTTCTCTTACCCGATGAACTCCTAAGGAAGCCTGTTCTGATGCTTCCATAGTCAAAGCGAACGCTAATGCTTAAGAGAGCTCATTACAATTTTGTCACTAAGGCATAACACTAGTGTCAAGTTGTACTGAAAAGTTCAATTTGGGATCTGGAATAAATATTCAACTTAGTTAATTGTCTGACTTGGATTTTCGCTATTTTTGAATATTTTAAATGGTTGATAGAATTAGTGTCGATTTTAGCAACATCCGTGGGCTTAGAAAGAATTTCTACGCTACGTTCGTCTATACTGCAAACAACAGGCCAGCTGTTTTGGCACTGAGTGAAACCCAGATAGGTGAAAATTCTGATCATTCGGATTTTTAGTTTATTTAGGTATAATTTAGTGCCATTATTCTTTCCACACCATGGTCTTGCCATTTATATAAGGAATGATGTTGCGTACCAACTTCAACCACAATATGGTTTGTGTTCTAACACAAACTTTAATTTCATGTGGTTAAAATTTACGGTAAATAAGCACATCATACACACATGTTTCGTTTATCGAAGTCCTAATTTGGACAGAAATTCAACTTTTAACGAGTTTGATGCTCTGTCCGACTCCATTCAAAGAATTGTTGCCCATTACCCTCACACTGAAATCGTCATTGCGGGCGATTTCAATGTACAGAATTCTAATTGGCTTCGCTTTTCGGGTCAGACAACACCCGAAGGAAGGTTTGTTAAGGTCTTTGCTGAGTTAAACCACCTGACTCAGCTTGTTGACGAGCCAACTCGAATCCCTGACGTTCCAGGTCAATCCGCCAACACTCTGGACTTGTTCCTTACCTCTGACCCTGATAAATACACTATAAGTGTATTATCGCCTCTAGGCACATCAGACCATTGTGTCATATCTGCGAATTTCTCGTGCCACCAAAACTCAGTTAAATAAAAAACTCCCAAGAGAACCGTTTGGCAGTACGAGAAAGCCAATTGGGACGGTCTCAATGCTTTCTTCAGGAACTTTAACTGGTCACTATGCTTCCTCGATAGGGACGTAGATGCCAGTGCAGATATAATCACAAATTTAATTCTTTGTGGAATGAGAAATTTTATCCCGAATAGGGTTAAATCTATCAAACCTAAAGAAAACTCGTGGTTTGATTCGAGCTGTAAAGAGGTTATTAGGGTTAGAGAAGTAAGTTTCCGTAGTCACAAAGCCAACCCTATTGAGGAAAACCGGAAAAAGTTTCAACAAGCCAGAAAGACCTGTAACGGTCATATTAGAAGAACCAAATTTGTGCATGACCAAAAATTAAAGCAAAAAATACTACAATGTCCCAATAGTAGTACAAATTTTTGGTCATTTGCCAAAAACATTCGAAACACTTCTTCGTCTGCGGTTCCAACGCTCGTCTTCAACGACACACCTGCTGACACACTCGCAAGATAAAGCCAATTTGCGCGCAGCACAGTTTGCTGTTAATTCGACGCTGCCAGTAAGTGATAGAACTCCGCCTGTAATTGAGAGCGTAAACGATTTTATGGGGCAAATCTTCTTTCGCACTCGTGCAGTTGCTAGAGTTCTAAAAGATCTTGACATTCACAAATCCGCTGGTCCAGATAGTATCCCTCCCATTGTTCTGAAGAGGTGTTCTTCAACACTGGCAAAACCACTGCGTAAGCTTTTCCATCTGTCCTACTCTACTGGTCTCTTTCCGAGTGGATGGAAAACAGCATTTGTCCAGCCTGTCCCTAAAAAAGGCGTATCTTCTTCACCCTCAAATTATCGTCCAATCGCACTTACGTCCCTTCTTTCCAAGGTCATGAAAACGCTGATCAATTTTCAGCTCAAGAAATATCTCGAAGAACGAAAGCTTCTTAATGACCGGCAGTATGGCTTTCGTAGCAATAGGTCCACTGGTGATCTGATGGTATATCTCACCGAACAGTGGAACAAATCTTTACATCGTTTTGGAGAAAGTAAGATTATTGCACTTGATATTTCAAAAGCGTTTGATAGAATTTGGCATCAAGCTCTCTTATCGAAAATGCGCGCATTTGGTTTCGATGAATCTCTTCTTCGTTGGCTTAGAAATTACCTTTTGGACCGTTCAATACAAGTTGTTTTGGACGGTTTCAAGTCTGAAATCCACAAAATAAATGCTGGTGTGCCCCAGGGCTCCGTTTTGTCTCCGACTCTGTTCCTTATTTTTATAAATGATCTTTTGTCTGAAACTTCTTATCCATTAAACTGTTTCGCTGACGACAGTACCCTCAGCTTCTCATATTTGTTTACAGATTCTCATCCATGTCCTTCGGATGTGGAACTTGAACGGCAGCGTATGATAAGCTTATTAAATTCTGATCTCGACAGCATTGTCCAATGGGGAATCAAAAATCGCGTAGAATTTAATGCTTCAAAAACTCAATGCTGTCTAGTGTCGTCAAAACGAAACCCACCACTCATGCCACTATACATGAGTGGTTTGTGCATTGGGGAAACCGTAAAGCTTTCAGTCCTCGGTATGTGTATCACAGACCACCTTCTGTGGAACGATCACATATTTGATGTTGCCAAAAATGCTGCTAAATGTTTAGGTTTTCTTCGGCGATGCAAGAAATTTTTCACCCCTTCTGATCTGGCTGTTATCTATAAAGCCTTTATTCGTCCAAAACTCGAGTACAATTCTCATGTTTGGGCAGGTGCTCCAATAACTCACTTGAGTCTATTGGATAGAATTCAAAGAAGAGCTATGAAAATAATAGGTGATAGAAATATAACGGAAGCATTTGCACCTCTCGAACACCGACGCAATGTTTCATGTCTTTCGTTATTTTACCGTTATTTTCATAACCAGTGCTCTAGCGAAATAGCCAGTTGCATACCTCCCCTAAAACAATTCAACCGTAATACTCGTATTTCTAGGAATGAACATCAGTTTACCCTTGAGCCCAACTTCGGAAGTACTGTTAAGTATAGAGATTCTTTCTTTAGTGGCACTACAAGAATGTGGAATGCTTTACCCGGCACTATTTTTCCCTGCCATTTTGATATTCAAAGGTTCAAAACAAATGTGCACCGGCATCTCCTCTTAAATCCTTTCCTATTTTTCTAACGCTCGCACTGTGTTTAATCATTTTAAGGGTAGTAAGAACCCCTTTATTGCGCGCTTAATTTAAAAAAAAAAAAAGAAAGCGTGCGTTTTCCAGCAGTTCGAATTGCTCGCTGGAGGTTGATGTCGGAAACTGCATGGACAAAAGCCTCCGTTGCTAGCTGGTTGGTAATTTCATCTCCTGCAGTCGGGTATGCTAGGTGTGCCAACCGTTCAATGTCTGCTTGGAGTTGTTGCAGACTTTCACCTCTTTTCTGGACTCTGGTATTGAGCTGGACGCGAAAGACTTCTTGCATATGGCTATCGCCGAAGCGTTTGTCAATGGTCTGAACAAGAACACTGAAGTTGCTGTTCTGGTCTGCTGGTATGGTTTGCAAAAGTTCAGCAGCAGAACCTCTAAGGGCAAGCGTCAGGGCTATAAACTTGTCTTCGTCATCCCAGCCGTTTGTTGCTGCAGCTGCCTTAAACTGCTTCTTGTAGATCGACCAAGAAGTTTGTCCATCAAAAGTTGGTGGATGCATTTCTTTTCTCTTTGGAAAATCGGCATTACCTTCTCGAACCTTCATTTTTCTAACTGTTTCTAACGAAAATTGTTTTTCAACACGATCGTCAAGGGCAACAAACTTGTTCTCAAAGGCATCTAGTTTACCTTCGAAGACGTGTTTCTGTTCTTCAAATCGTTCGAGACAATTTGTTTCTGTTTTTTTTTCAATAAATTCTTTTGCTCGTTGCGTTGTTCTTCAAATTTCTGACACCAATGTAATATTTTACTAAGGGTTCCCAAATAAAACTTATTTCCTTTATTCAAACTGAAACTGCAATTAATTCACAAAATAAAACGCTTTTTATTTCAAATACTTTTTCTTCTGTTTTATTATAACCAAGCACAAGTATGCAACTCTTTATTCACACTGACGTTTATTCATTCACTTCCAAAATTAAACTGCCGCTTCGGACTGGTGCGCCTGTATTTATACCGGAAAATAAAGGGTTATAGAATTTTCTAGGGTGTACTAGAAGGTGCTTTCCAAAAGGTTTCGTCAATATTCCAGCTGGACACCAAACGTGATGGATTTAATTATTTATTTCACTCAAAGATGGCGCGGAAAGTTGTACTAATGTGTGGTTGTTTACATAACTGGGCATATTCACCACAATATTGGAGAATTTCAAAAACCAAACGTTATAGGGTAATTTTGAGGTCTGATTCGTATTCAGTGCATTAAAAACATTAAAATAGTTGTAGATTGTTTTTGTACCAGAAGGTTTTTCAAATCTTGTTTGCTTTTGTTTCCCACATCACACTTTATGATTACAAAGAAAAAACAAACAAAATATCGACTGTCAACGCTTATTGAGAGTGAATAAAAGAAAACAGTTCGTTAACTCTCTATGGCTAAATATCCCCCTTAAAATGTGGATTTTGTCTTTTTAGCTTAAACCAATTTTAAATTAATTAAACAATTAGTTAATAAAGGAAACTTCATTTTAAATCGTAAAAGGAATAAGGAATAAGGAATAAATTCAAATATTTAAAATCGATCAATTTCTAATTTTTAATAGCGAATTTAAATTTAATGGAAAGCGAATAAATTTGGCCTTAATATTGAATACTTCTGCACAAAAATTTTAAATTTAAAAGACATTGACGGAGAATTTCCTTATCCCAATTTAAAAACAAATTATAAGGTTTGCATAAGCTCTACCTCATTCTAACGCTGCGGCTGAAAGAATTTTCAGCATCATCTCCGATGTTAAAACAAAAAAAAAGAAATTGTATAAATAACGGCACACTCAACACTGCTTTAGCTAATAAAATTCAAACATGTGTACATTATGAAGTCAGTGATCGCCACTACAAGTTGTTTACAAATGATATACATATACAAAACTAAATAATGTATCTAATGAACGAATTTGAACATATATTAGCCGTGTTTTTTGAAAAAGTGACTAGCAACTCAGCAAAATTTGTACACAAAAAACAATAACAAAGCAAATTATTATGGAGAATTTTGATTGTTTTTTCCGTGTAAAACTTTTACTGAGTTGCTAGTCACTTTTTCAAACATACAGTTATTATTTTTTTGTTAAATCATGCTGATTTATGTATCTAAATGTGTATATAATGTAAATACAAGAACTAAATTTATTAAAGAAAAATTAAAAAACCTGCCCTGTACATAAATAATGTGATTTTTGTTGTTTTTTTTTCTGATGTAAATAAAAAGGGAAAAATTAAATGATTTGTGGGAAAAACCAACATCTTAGATAAAATAAGGAAAAACGAGGTTGATGATAATTTACTGGTTGCCGAAATGATCATTTAGCCAAATTCTTCATAGTTTAAATGAAAAAGTTGGTTCATTTATGTCGGTTTCGGTTGGAGGTTCGGAGTTACTCCTTTTTGACTCCGCTTACTCCAAAATAATTCAGCGGGCTGTTCCGAGTAGTGTTTTCGGAGTATTTTTCTGTTCCGGAATTAATAAAGGTGTAGACCCGGAACACACATAGCGCCTGATTATACGATTCGTTTTTTATTCGTTTCGTCTTTCATCTTTTTGACAGGCACGAACGTTAATGATTACATGATTCGCGAAAATACTTACGTATACTTCCATTCGTTATTTTGACGTTCATGAAATTTGGGGTTGTTTTGTAAGAAAATAATCAGTAGTAATAAATAAAAAAAGTTTGTTAATCACTTATTTCTCAAAAACAACCGTATTAGATCTATCCAATTCCGAAAAACAATTTTTCAATTTGATAATTTTTGTTCAAATGGTTTTTTGCTAACATCGAGGAGCATTGTGGTTGCCAAATCAGAAACGTCAACATTCAACCAGAAAAAGTCTTGAAATTTTCATTCCTGCTTTCGTTACTTCCTTCCCCCTACATATCTACTCCCCTCACCCAATCTGTCAAAAAGACGAAAGACGAAACGACCAAAAAAACGAATAGTGTAATCGGGCACATATGTATAAACCCTTTCATCGGATTATTTGTCAAATTAATTTTACTCGACTGAACGTGCAAAATATTATAAATAAATATCAGACAATTTACGCACACACACATTAATATTTTACAAATTAGTCTCGGCACAAAAGAAAATAATTTGATTGGAATCAAAAAGGAGTAGTACCTACTGTTCCAAAATCCAATCGAAAACGATATTATTTATTAATATTTTGAAAAGTAAAAGTCCTAGAACTATCCGGTTTCCAGGGTTTGACTAAAAATTAATACAAGCATTAATTTTGACAACAAAAATAGTACTTAATTACGTAAAATTTTGAAAAACATTAGTTTGAAATTTTTTTTTTTTTTTTTAAATAAACAAAGTTATTTCTGCCAAAGTCAATAAAAGAAAGTATTTCTGGCTTAACAAAAAGGTAAGTGTTACCATAGTTTATTAATATTTGTTTTTTCTGTTTTAAATTAATATTTTAGAAAATTGTCCCTCCCGCTCTATCTTTTTGTCACATCTTAGGTGAATCACCCTGTATCTTCGGCCACTTGAGCAACGTTAAATTTTAGTACCTATGTTTGTAGCCCAGATTTCGATTATGTATGCAAGAAAGGAGGAATACAAGAATGCTTACAGCTTTAACAGTAGGTCCTATTAACCCTAATTTTTGGAATACATCATCAAGGATTGGTAATGATTAAGTACTTATTTGTAGGTTATCATAACAAATTTCTCCCATAATTCAAAGTTTTTCGATATCTCCAATTAAAATATTTGAAACTAAAACCTTTAAACATATTGGGCCTTACCAATAATCAAATTTAGTGACGACTTAAATATTTCTGTAAAATGAACCATAATGGTATGGAATTTAACTAATTAACTGTACATGTACATGGTATACATGGTAGTTTAGCGATGGATTAACTATGCCAAATAAATATACCTTCCTTGGTGGTTTAACTAGCTCGTAAGTGGCCTTACTAAATATGATTATTGGTAAGGCCCATTGAACGTTTCGATTTAGATTAAATGATTTTTCACGACTACTTGTTGTTACACACTCATGTTTTTGTATTATAGATAGGTTCTTTTTTAACATTTTTGTTTTTGGTTTGATACATTTGTGTTTCTATTCTTATGCCGGATTTACACGAATGGCAAAGATGCCAATATTTCGGCCAAAAAAATGGTGAAATAATGGCAGAAATAATTTTTTCCAATCCAATCGAAAACGACATAACAACAGATTCTGATAACATTTTTCAGTACATTATTTTCGAGTTATAATTTTAAGGTTTCTGCTATTCTCCGTCAGATATCTCTATAATCTTCGAGACTCGATTATGCACATTCAGCTGTCCTAGTCTGTCAAAAAAAATCTTAAATTTGTAGGTCAGTGTAGAGTGCCAAATGTCAACTGTCGAACGCTTTGTTTTATCAGACAAAAGTCTCATTTGACTGTTTTCTTTGTACAATTTTAATTTTTAAATCTCCTCTCTTCTATTCGTTATACAAAAAAAATATTTTTTTTTTTAAATAAAGAGCTTATTTTTATAACTAAAAACAATAGTTCAAACTGCGTTTCTATAAAAATGAGCAGTTTTCGTCGAAGATTAGTTCGTCCATCCATAATAGGCACAAAAACCAGCCCACAAACTGGACAAATAATAACTGGAAGTGGGAATCCAGCACTAGATGAACTTCTTGGTTAGTATTTTTGGTGTGTCAAACAACAATAATTTTAAAAACATTTTCTTGCAAACAGGTGGAGGGATCCCAATGAATTCCATAATATTAATTGGTAAGTTTTGGACATTATTTTAGAAAATCAATTTTGAATCGAGTCATTTGTGTTTTGCGCAGAAGAAGATAAGCACTGCATTTATTCCAAGGTTCTTTGTAAATACTTCATGGCTGAGGGTGTCATTAAAAACCAGCAGGTATTCTTGGCCTGTCTAGACGATAGTCCTGAGGAAATCTTCAAAAAACTTCCACAGCCCGTGTTCTTAGATAATTTTTATAATGGCCAAGTGCCACCAGAATTTGAACAACTTTCGCAGGACACAACCAGCTTACGAATCGCATGGCGATACAATGATTTGCCATACTTGAATGTCGGGAAAAGCTTTAGCGTCGATGATCGTCATCATTTCAACTTGCTAAACCATATGCCCGAGAAGGAGGTGGCTACTGCTTTGAAGGTCTTGTGGGATGGCGTTAGTGTCAAAGCTAATGCAGATGAAAATAATCCAAGGCCAGAAATAGTCGACGAAGAAGAAGAGGAAGACGATGAGAGTACAAGTGGAACAGATACTAGTACTTTCTTTAGCAATAAACTTTTTCAAAATCTGATTGATACCTTGTCTGAGAAATTTCGAATGGTTGATTTTTGGCGAATTTGCATACCATCCCTGGGATCGCCGTTGTGGTATGATGATAATTTTGGAGAGGATTTACTGAAGTTCTTAACTATTTTGCGGGCATTAGTACAGAACACACAATGTGTCTGTTTCCTAACCATGCCAATGCATTTAATTGCTAAAAGTGTAAGTATTCTTATTTTGTTTTCTACTTAAAGTAATTGCCCATTACTACCTTTTGCTATTATTTTTATTCTAAAGATGTTTATTTGCCCAAATGAGATTAAACTGTTGATAGCTCATGTAGGTATCCATTTAGAGATCTCAGTTCATAAATGCCATGTCTTTTGGTAATTATATGTCTGATAATTATATTATAAAGTTTAATAACCCGCACCGTCCCTTATAGTACAACCAAGCACCAAAAAAGATAACATTTTCCTATTAAGAAAACCACAAGGACAACATACGACTTAATAATACGAATTTCGTAAACGGTATTATTTAAGGGAATTTCTTGTGAAATGATGATGGTTAAATTTGTAAGAAATCTGTTCGTTAGACCAACACTAATGAAATTGGTATCGAAAGTTAATGTTAGTGATCTTACATAAGTGCAATATCTTCAAAATCGTTCGTGGGAAATCAAAGATATTTGAGCTTGAAGTGACTGCAAACACCATATTTTAGTTTTTTTTTCGAAATAACTGTTCATAACTTTTCATATAAAAGACATAGGAAAATGATTTTAGTGCAAAATAAAAGGTAGTTTTCTCATATTTCAAATACAAAAATACTAAGGTACGTTCAACACACTTTGAGATATTAAGTTTTAAAATCTTGAATAAAAACTTTTTTATCACTGCCTTTGCACACAAATATCTTAAAAAATTCATTCGTGACGTATAGTTTCTTATGCACCATCGAGAAGCTATTTTTACAACCTTTAATTTAAAACTTCAGAAAGTGTCCTTTTCTCAATAAATACCTGCTTACAATAAAAATAAGACACCTTATTATGGTTGTAGACCGGGGAAAGTAGATGCTAAGTTAAAACCAAAAATATGTTACAATCTTAGGACTAGTATCTCATTTCATTTCATTTGTTTTATTTAGCAATAATTTAGCTATTTACTAAAAACTACTAATATAAATATAAAAATAAAACTTATCATTTCATACATATTTGGTTTTTACATAACTAATTATATTTTTCTTGAACATTTTCAAATTATTTTCTGATATCAAAGTATTTGGAAGATCATTAAACATTTTAAGTCCGTTATTTGTAAGCATATTTTGTGCAGACTGTGTTCTAAAATATGGAAGACGAATGTCAAATCTATTTCTTACATTATGACTATGAACCTCACTAACATAATTGATCTTATCACATAAGTACTTGGGAAGCATTCCATTTTTCATTTTAAAAACATAAACCAACACATTCATAATTGTTCTCTGATTTACAGTTATCCATTTTAACGTACTTAACATAGTAACAAAAGGTGTTAACTGTGACATTTTAATATTATTCTCATGGCTTTATTTCTAATCTATCTAACATTGTTATATTTCCAAGATAAATAATGGTGGAGCAATACTCAAAATGAGGCTTTATGATAGTATTATAGACTTTAATTGCACATAATGTCGACATTCTTTTTCTTATTCTTGAAAAGAAACCAATCTTTTTCCCAATTTTCGTACATACATAATCAATATGAGTATTAAATTCTAATTTATTATCGAACATAATGCCGAGATACTTTATTCTTTCAACTACTTCTATAACTTGGTTATCAATTTTAACTTCAGCTTCTGTTTCTCCGTTAATAATCATACACTTTGTTTTTCCTACGTTTAAACTTAGTTTGTTCATCTGAAACAATTAACTCAATTCCATTAAATCAAAATTTACTTTTTCTATACATTCATCTATGTTTTTGCCCATACAATATAATAAGCCATCATCGGCAAATAATTTTAAAAAACAGAACTTAACAATCCTAGGCATCTCATTAATATAAATTATAAATAATAAAGTTCCCAATACTGATCCATGCGACCCCTAAATTTACATTAATCGATTCTGATATAGCTTCATCTACTTTTGTTCTTTGAGAACGGTTCTGCAGATATGATTGGAACCATCTCAATTCTCTATCTTTCACTCCATATTTTTAAAGCTTTTTCAAAAGTATTTCTCTGTCCACAGTTTCAAACGCTCTTCTTAGATCAATGAACACGGCAACTTTTTTCATTTTTTGATGTACTTCTGTCTTCCAGTCAGCAATAACAACATTAATCAGAGATTCACAGCTGTGGCCCTCTCTGGACCACGATTGGCATTCCACAAACAGCTGGCTCTCTTCCATATATTTTTGAAGTTGTTTTTGAACAATTTTTTCAAGAATTTTTCCATCATTTGGCAATAGGAAACACCATTGACTCTTTCCAGCAATCCGGAAAAATACCTTGTTTCATAGACTCATTTATAACTGTACACAAACTGTCCCCTACTAAGAATCACTTATCATGCTAACAGATAACATATTTGCATCTTTTTTATTTTTCATACTTTTAATAAATTCTTTAGCTCGATAAAAGTCACAAACTGAAATTTAAATGTTTTATCATTGTCTTCAATGTAATCTAAATAAGTAACCTTTGGAATTACTCTATTGATATCAAGCACACTATTGACGAACAATTTGTTAAGCTTCTCCGCTAACTGATTTCTGTCACTTACACTCACGTTTTCAAAAATTATACTTTTAATTGAACATTTGTTTTGGTTTAACACTAGTGATTTTATCATTTGCCAGATTGTCTTTTGGTCTTTAGCACTTTGAACTTTATCAGATACATATTTATTGTTAGCTTTGTTTATTTCTGCTTTGAACCTGTTACGCACTACACTATAACTCTGCCAATCATAAGCTGAATTTGACCAAACGGCTAGATTATATTTTAAAATTTTCGTATCTCTTAATCTTCTAAGGTCATTATTATACCATTCATTTTTATCACGAGCATTAATATTTTTAACCACTTTAAGTGAATCAACAGCACAAGCAATCAATTTACAGAAATTATTCCCTATATAATTTACGTTATCACAATAGAAGATATTATTCAGTAAGTCAATATTACCTAGCAGATTATCACAAAATGAATACTTGTTGTATTTCAAAATTTGAATATGTTTTTTTACGTTTTGTTCTTTGTTTTGTGTTTCGATTGTTATACCAATGCTCTCATGATCACTTATTTTCCATTTCTTTACCACATCTGCTTCAACTTTAAAATTATTTGTTACAACATAATCAAGTAAAGTACGAGATGTAGGAGTAATTCTTGTCGGTTGTGAAATCAACTTTTTACATGCATTGTCACTAATAACCTCTTCCACACGCATTTTATAAGTACTAAGTACCAGCCTGTCTATATTAAAATCACCCACAAGAATAACTTCCATTCCGTACATCACTATTCGCCCCACAAATTCCTTGAAGTATTCACAAAAACTAGACAGAGATGAACTTGGGGACCTATAAGGATTGTTCAGTGAGGTTTTTTTCAGATCAGAACAGAATAGAACAGAACAGGATAGAACAGAAATGTCAGACAAGGAAGCACAGGTAGCTGCCTGACAGTTGTCAAAAACCTGTTCTAAGTTGTTCTACCTAAAAAGTAAGGACAGAAAATCCTGTTCTATTCTGTTCCAAACTGTTCGGAACAGACTCACTGAACAGCAAATCAGAACAGTTTGGAACAAAAAATTCTCATTGAACAGCAAAAACTTGTACCTTTCTGTTCTAAACTGTTCCAAACTGTTCGGAACAACGTCACTGAACAAAGCTATAGAGTCCAGCTAATTAGAAACTTTGTGCACCTGACTTACTTACTTACTTTTGATGGCGCTCACAGCCCAGGATGGGCTTCGGCCTCAACTAACAAGCCCCTCCAGCCAGCTCTGTCCCTAGCTAGCCGCTTCCAGTTGCGCACACCGAGTGCTTTGATGTCGTCATTCACTTGATTGCGCCACCTGTTACGGGTTCTTCCTCTGCTGCGTACCCCATCGGGGTTGGATTCGAAGACTCGTCGGGCAGGTGCGTTGCTGTCCATACGCTCCACGTGCCCCAGCCATCTAAGCCGCTGTATTTTCAGCTTTTTGACCAGGTCAACGTCGCTGTATAGCCCGTATAGCTCGTCGTTGAATCTTCTCCTCCATACTCCTTCGATACACACCGGACCGAAAATCACACGAAGAATCTTCCTCTCAAAGCACCCTAGCAGATTTTTATCCGAATCTTTCAGTGTCCATGCTTCTGACCCATAAAGCAGGACCGGGATGATTAGGGTTTTGTATAAAGTCTCCTTGGTTCTCTGAGAGAGGGCCTTACTACTTAAATGCCTTCTTAGGCCGAAGAAACAGCGGTTGGCAAGAGTAATTCTTCGCTTGATCTCTGCACTGATGTCATTCTGCGATGTAATAGTGGAGCCCAGGTAGACAAAGTCCTTGACAACTTCGAAGTTATATCTGTCCATCGTGATATTTTGCCCGAGTCGACGATGTTGAGATTCCTCTCTCGATGACAGCATATACTTCGTCTTGTCCTCATTAACCGCCAATCCCATTCTAGCCGCCTCCGATTCAATGCTCGCAAATGCCCCTGCCACAGCTCGCTTCGTTCTGCCGACAATGTCTATGTCATCCGCATATGCAAGCAATTGAACGGACTTTTGATAGATTGTACCGCTGGTGTTGACATGTGCGTTGCGTACAATGGCTTCAAGAACGATGTTGAATAGGTTGCATGATAACGCGTCGCCTTGCCTCAATCCTTTCTCAACATCAAAGGAATCGGTGGTGTTCTTACCAATTTTGACGGAGCAGCGAGATTTCTCCATCGTCATCCTGCACAAGCGGACGAGTTTGGCAGGGATGCCGAGACTCGACATGGCTCTGTATAATTCGTCCCTTTTCACGCTATCATACGCGACTTTAAAATCGATAAAAAGGTGGTGTGTATCGATCTGGAATTCCCGGGATTTTTCTAAAATCTGTCGGAGTGTGAACATTTGATCGACGGTTGACTTGCCTGGCCTAAAACCGCACTGATAAGGGCCGATCAGATCGTTGACAAAAGGTTTTAAGCGGTCACACAGGATGGCCGACAAGATTTTATAAGCGACGTTTAGGAGACTAATTCCTCTGTAGTTGGTACATTTCAGAACATCTCCCTTTTTATGGATGGGGCACACTATACCGAGGTTCCATTCATCGGGCATACTTTCCTCCGACCAAATTTTGCAGATGAGCTGGTGTATGCTCCTAGCCAATTCATCTCCCGCTGATTTAAATAGTTCGGCTTGTAAGCCATCCGCACCTGCAGCCTTGTACGACTTAAGTTTGGATATCGCCAGCCGAACTTCGGTTAGGTCGGGTGGACGGAACTCTTGGCCATCATCGTCCAAGTTGAATGGAGCGTTCTGCCTATTAGCGGCATCTTGGCTGTCTTCGCCATTAAGCAGTCTAGAGAAGTGTTCTTTCCAGATCCTCAGCACTGACTGTGTGTCTACTACCATATTCCCACTCTCATCTCGGCAGGCTTCCGTTCTAGCCTTGAATCCTTGGGTGGATCGCTTCACCCTCTGATAAAATTTTCGAACATCTCCCCTACCGCTACAACCCTCAATAGACTCTACCGCCCGCTTCTCGTGCTCTCTCTTTTTCCTCCTGAGAAGTCGGCGTTCCTCTTTTCGTTTCAGCCCGTAGAGCTCCCGGGCCACTCTCTCAGCAGCTCTTGTTCGAGTCTGCAGCATTGCCTGGTAGGCCTCGTCCTTAGCTGCATGCGCTAGCCGGCACTCCTCATCGAACCAGGGGTTTCGTTGTATTCGCCTAGTGAAACCCAGCACATCAGAGGCGGCACTTCTAATGGCTTGTTGACAGTGTTCCCACTGGTCCTCTGCACTTGATGCTGGTAGCGGACCTCCTGAGAGATTAAGAGTTACGTGGTCTGCAAAAGTTCTGGCAGTCTCTTGCGATTTAAGCTTCTCGACATCGAATCTTTTCACAGCATCCGCTCTGCGTTGTCGCGTCATGGATATCCGCATACGTAGTCTAGCTACCACCAGGTAGTGATCCGAGTCAATGTTGGCCCCTCGGAACGTTCGGACGTCCAAGATACTGGAAGCATGTCTCGCGTCTATCGCAACGTGGTCGATTTGGTTGACGGTTACTTGATCACGCGACCGCCAAGTCCCCTTGTGTATATTGAGGTGTGGGAAGTAGGTGCTTGAGATGATGACATTTCGCCCCGCCGCAAAGTCTGCCAGCCTGTGTCCGTTGCCGGAAGTTTCGTCGTGTAGGCTGTGTCCTCCGACTATCCTGAGACACAAAGACACTCTGCTTCGGTCGATGAAGTCATTATTTATTTAAAAATCTAAAAAAAACATCTACCGAACCGGAGTGTATGGTTTAAGTTTTTATGTTTGATGGCCATACATAATATCTCTGTGACCAAATTAGGTATGCAACAAGTCCCGCCGCCGCCATGGTCCGCTGCCGAGCGTGGGAGTGGTTTAGCCGCTATTTACGAATACAACTTGTTGTTTGCCCGATGCGTTATGTTTTTCGATATCATTAGTTAATTGGGACCTTTAGTACAAACATACATTATATGGTAGCGAAAAATTTATGGCCATCAAACATAAAAACTTAAACCATACACTCCGGTTCGGTAGATGTTTTTTTTTTAGATTTTGAAATAAATAATGACTTAATCGGCCGAACCAGAGTGTATTGTATTTAATTACATGGTGTCCGCTAAACTGGAAAGTCAGGGAACAAAATTTGGTAAGGGAAAGTCAGGGAATTCGGGAAGCGGTCAGGGAAAATTTTTACCATATCAATTTTTAAAAATTCACTGAACTCCTTTTTCACTTTCTCTCATAAGAATTTTTTTTCTGATCGAACATTTCGTTTTGATTACATCTCTGTTTAAAATTATACATTTCGTATCTTTTGCCATTGGTGCGTTCTTTTATTAACCATAGTTAACTATGGTTGGTATGTCAAATAAAATTTTTGAAGTATCATTGGTAGATTTAGTTCGAAATTGTTACAATTAATTTAGGAACGATTTATTGTTAGATATTGTTGATCTGTCAAACGAACACTTTGGAAAACTTTATTTCATCGTTAATTATCATAAAATCAAGTTATTTTTCTACAATATACTCTACTTTTTCATTAAAAATGGTAGAAAAATCAATTTTAATTCATTTCACTTCACCAAAAGCTTTGTTTTGATTCTTCTTTTTTGTAAACAAACCTTCTCACATGTTCTTTTGACAGATCAACACTTTCAACTCATATCATGGAGATGAGTTGGAAATAGTTACGAATTGTAACTATTTGACACTAATAAACTGAATTTAGGAACGATGAGATGACGTCATACAGTTACAAATCGTAATTTTTTTGTAATGAAGGAACGTTCATTGTTAACTATAGTTAACCAAAGTTAACTATGGTTAATAAAAGAACGCACCACTTACCTGTGATTATGTCAACAAAAAAAATGAGTGAAACGCAACTAACTGCACTTTGTGTTATTTCATACAGTAATGGCCGCGATCGGAAACCTATGTAGAGCTATCCAGATAGGTTCGTGTTGTTGGAATCCCGTGTGAAAAACAGCTGCTGATAAAACAGCTTTTGCTGTTGGATAGCTATCCATGCTATTTGAAATATTTTGGTAGATATATGTACGCTTCTATCCCAAGCGAAATGTCAAAAAGAACCAATCCGTTCGAAAACCTATATGGATACGAAACTATCTTAAGATCGATTTACAATGCGACGAAAAAAAACATTTTATTTCAGCTCCCGTGTTTAGGAAAACTCCACACAATGGAATAAGAATTTTGTGGACTCAAATTAAAGGCAATTGCTTACTGCTCCATTTGAGTCCGGAACATTCTAATTCCATGGTGTAGTTTTCCTAAACACGGAAGCTTAAATAACTATTTTTTCTTTATTAATGAGGGGGACAGTTTATAATATTTAAATTATAATTACATAATATTAAAAAGTAATTTCAGTTTGTTTTTTTTTCATTATCTTGAACGCACACTGCTTAGCAAGAAGAAAAAGATTAAATAATTTAACGCTACCAAAAAACTCGTCGTCTAGAAACTCGTCGCATTTTGAATTGGGAAACGATTTTATAACTAGAAAAAAATGTCAGCGAATTAAGTCACGCTCTCGTTGCGTTTACTTGTTCCATTGTGAATCGACCTTTAGATAGGATATCGCATAGGTTTCCGATCGCGGCCAATAAGAGGCAAAAAATAAAAACCTTTCACACAAGGAAACAAAAATTGCCGGAGATTCTCGTTTGCTTCCATATAAAGTCTATTGGCTGAATATAATAAATATCTCCTCAAACCTTGAACGGGGAGATTTTTTTTTCATTCCCCTTGCTTCTTGCCTTTCTCGCAGTTTCCAGCAACTCAGTTTCCTTGTGTGAAAGCAGTCTAACTGTTAAAGGACAATGAGCAAAGATGTATGGAGCGTGGGCCCTGCACCAATAAGAACGGCATTCATACCGTATATAGGTACATGTTTATGCATTCATTATCCGTTAACCGTTTGTCCAAATTCGCTGTGTGTTATTAAATTTTGAATAAAATGAGTTTTAGGGTCACAATTTTTTTTTCATAGTTCTTCTAATATTTTGTGTATTTTTCGCTTCTTTAAGCCATTTTTTTTGGAATTAAGTTCTTTGAACCCATGACACACTACCTGAAATTTTTCAGATTTTTAAAATTATGTTTACGGCAACCATCAATTTTATGCAAAAACCATTTTTTGCAGTATTTAATTTGTAAAAAAATACAAATATTGGCTTTTGAATAATAGTTTTTATGTCAAAATCATCTCTGGAAAACAACAAACAAACATCAATTTGTATCTCATTTAACGTAAAAATGGTTATTATTTTCAAGGTTTTAAATTGCAATTCGTAAAAATTGGACAAAACAACCCACAAACCACCCACTTTTTTGTCTACTACGGCTTTTTTGTTCAAAAACGACGACCTGGCTTTGATTTTGGACTATTAAGCGATTTTTGTGTAAAACAAGGACCTGGATTTGTGATTTTTGTATATGATAAAAGAGAGACTAACTTAAAAGTAACTTAAAATAGGTAAGAAACTGACTGAGTTAAAAATCTTTTAGTAAGTACCAAACGAACAAAATATTAAATTTTTTGTTTATAATTTTTTTTAAATATTTTGTGCCCGTCAGCCCGTTATAAATGTAATACCAATTTTTTCGTTACTAAATTATGAATAAGCTAAAAATATTTCAACCCCTTATAATAATATATAATGGTGGTTCTGAGGGTCGTTTTGTAAATTGTTTTGTCTTACTTTTACGAATTGCAAAAGAATAAAAACAATACCTATTTGTATTCTGATAAGCGAGGTAAAAATTGATATTTCTTGATTTTTTCCAGAGATGGTTTTGATACCAAAAATATTATTTAAAAACTAATATTTGTTTTTTTACAAATTAAATGCTCCAAAAACTCAGGTATTCTATCATGGGTTCAAAGAACTTAATTCCAAAAATGGCTTAAATCGAGCGAAAAATACACAAACATTAAAGAAAAACTAAGGAAAAAAGGATTCATTTACCCTTAAACTGATTTTAATCAAAATTAAATAACTTTTGTCACACAGCGAATTTGTAAAAACGGTTAACGGATAAGGAAAGCATAAACAAGTACCTATAAATGATATGAATACAAAAAAAAAAAAATAAATTGGGTGGCACAACGGCTCGTAGAGAACCAGGGCCTAGCGACTAACAACTCGCAACCATTCCTGTGTGCGCCTGTGGACAGGAATGGAAGGGACCTACAATTTTATGCCGAATCCGAACGGCTAGTCGAGAAGCACTTATTCGTGACAAGTGATACTCTTGGAGGATTTGAAAAAAAAACTTTTTAGTTTTTAGGTGGACGAGGCTGGAGAGTGAACCCAGACCTCCAGCGTGACAGTCGAACGCACCATTACGCTACAGGCTATTTTATATATGATATGAAGGCCGTTCTTATTGGTGCTGGGCCCAATATGTCCATTTCCTTTGACTGTGAGGTTCAACCAACGTGTTCAAGTTTATATTTCAAGTACGATTATTTCTTTTTACTTATTTCTTCATACTGTTTCTGCATACCTGAATTAATACATTTTGATTTATTTAAAAAAAAAATAAACTATTAAATTTTAACATCGCAAATATATATACATATGATTTAAAAGCATTTTATTTAAATGGTCATTCAGTACTATGAACTACATTGCATAGATAAAGTCTTCCCTTTTGTTAAGCAAAACAATTTTTTTTTTTAAATTCATGAAGTTATTATTTTTCACTTTAAATGCAATCCGTTATGTATACCTCCTGATAGATCTTTGAAAAATACAAGGTGAGTTCTTTTTGCCTAAGGTTTTATTAACTCCATTCAAATAGGTAAATTTTTTGATTTTTTGGTCAGGGAAAATTTTGAAATTGGTCAGGGAAAGTCAGGGAAATTTATTTTAAAAAATAGTTGACACCATGAATTAAATTAATGTTAAAAGTGCAATATGAAAACTATCCTGTGATATATATATGTGCGTTATATAGATCACTAAGTCCTTTGTCATCGAAAATAGATTTTTGTAACGAATTAGAAAACTGGATTGAGATTGAATCTCAATGCGGAAATTTTATTGTAGTTGGTGATGTAAATATAGATCGGTTTGATGTAACGGACACATACACGCGACGAATTTCAAATATTATTAACGATGGCAATCTGCATATGATTATAAATGAGCCTACGAGGATAACAAGTCATTCAAAAACATTAATTGACTACGTGATAACCAATTGCACTGAAAAAGTTAGTGCAAGAGTGGATGCAAATTTTAAAATAAGTGATCACGAAACTATTGATATTATTATTAAAAACCAACATAAAATCCAAAATAAAAAAAAAATCGATACCGTTGTTATAATGAAAATCTTTTTTTGACACGCTTACTCAAATCCCTTTATTTGGCAATATTCTAAATAGTGAACAGCCGTTTAACTTAAATTTCTTATGTGAACAATTTGTACTAAATTTAAAAAATGTGGTTAACTCGATGGTAAAAGAAAAGGTAGTCCCATATAGTAACGCGGAGTGGTTTACAAATGAACTGAGAGCAGACAAATTAACAAAAATGAATCTTTATAGACAGGCCGTACTTAGCAATGATTATAGTGATTGGCATACTTACCAACATTAGACAAACCAAATCCCGTTTCGTAAAAGATCAAATGGAAAGTGCAAATAATCAAAAAGATATGTGGCAAAAATTAAAAAAGTACGTACTTAAGAAAAATAATGAATCAATATTGGAAGTAGAAATAGAAGATAGATCTGTGATAACTAATAGCGCAATTTTAAGTGAGAAATTTAACAACTCTTTCGTGCAATCTATAAATGAAATAACCCAATCTGTGATATACTGTGATTATATAAAATAATTGAGCCGTGCAATATAGATTTTAAGTTCAGTCTAGTCAACATAGATAATATAAAATGTGCAATAAACTGCTTAGCAAGAAAAGTGACTTTAATTTTATGACTGTAAAAATGATTAAGGTCTCTTTGCCCTTTTTTGGACCAGTAATTGAAAGAATTATAAACATATCCCTTAGTGCAGGCATCTTTCCGAAAAAATAATAATCTTTATGAAAAAATAATAGAAAAATGTGTAGTGATACAACTTCAAGAACACCTAGAAAACCAGGATCTACTGGATATCTATCAATCAGGGTTTCGTGAAAATCACTGTTGTGAAACTTGTTTGAATTTTGTGATTAATGATTGGAGGAGGGAAATAGATAAAAAGAATGTTGTTGTTGCAGTTTTCTTGGACTTGAAACGGGCCTTCGAAACAATTAATCATGAGATCTTATTAAAGAAATTAAAGTGCTATGGGATAAAATCTATCGAATTTAAATGGTTTAAATCGTTTATATCAGGAAGAACACAACGTACTTCCGTGAATGGTCAAATATCATCACCAATAGCGGTAAATGTAGGAATTCCACAAGGCACGATATTAGGAGTGTGGTTATTCCTTATGTTTATAAACGATATGAGTAAAGTAATTAAAACTTCGAAACTTATTCTGTTTGCTGATGATGGTTTACTCTACACCACTGGGAAAAATGCTGCGGAGTGCATTAATGAAATAAACGAAGACCTGGAAAGAATAAATACATGGCTGAAAATGAATAGACTGGTGCTTAATGTTGCAAAAACAAAATGTATGTTATTCAGTTGTAATCCTGTAAGTTTGTCTTTAAATGTGATTTTATCTATAAATAACGAACAAATAGAACAAGTAAAACAATAAAATATCTTGGTGTTGTCTTAGACGAGCAACTTAACTTTAATGAGCATATAAATTATATTTGTAAGAAAATTTAAAAAAAAATTTGAGTATTGAGAAAAATAAGAAAAAATATCTCTATGAGTACCGCTGTAAATTTATGTAATGTATTAATTAAACCTCATTTTTATTATTGTTCTAGTCTACTGTTTATGTGTCCACAAAGTCATAAAGATAGGCTTCAATTACAACAAAACAAAGTTATGCGAATTGTCTTTAAATGTAATAGGTATACGTCAATTCGATATATGTTAAATACGCTTAAATGGTTAAATGTCAATCAACGGCTTTCTATGTTACATATGATATTTGTATTTAAAATTAAAAATAATATATATCCAGGGGCGGAATCGGCTAAGGTGATAGTTGATTATCAGTTGTGGTGATCGTCGTTTTGAAGATAGCTATCTCTATCACATCTTAAGGCAAAAATAGAGACAGCAATCGTGAAAACGATGATCACCACAATTGATAATCAACTATCACCTTAGCCGATTCCACCTCAGGTTATTTATGCCAAAATGCACGTACAAATTCAGAGATTGAACACAACTTGCGTAACAATGATGACCTGAGAATAGAAAGAGCAAGAACTACAAGAGGTCAACGGAGTATATTTTATTTACATGGGATTTAATGCCTTTAATAATCTTCCATGAGAAATAAAAAACATAAGCAATATAAATGTATTTAAAAGAAAAATAATTGATTATGTACAATCTAATACTAATATATAAAATTTGTAATTATATGAACAAAAAAAAATGTAAATATTAATTAAGTATAAACTATGTATGGATCTATTTATTAAAATTAAATTTTAAACAAAATTGTAAATGGTAAACTTAATGGCTTTTAAAGCTAAATAAAGCATATTCATTCATTCATTCATAAAAAGTTATGAACAGTTATTTCGAAAAAAACTGAAATATGGTGTTTGCAATACTCAAATTCAAGTGGCTCTGTTCTACGGTGGTTTTGGTTCTTGCCGCCATATAATGAAATAAAGAACTTCCTTTCATTTGAGGTATATTTTAATTCTGTTGGATCAATTTTCCCATCATCCCTTGGGTTGATTTTCGTGTGGGAAATACTAAAAATCTAGAAAAACTTTCTGGAGTGCTGGAGTGGTCTCCTCTTTGCCTAGTAGGAAATTCCCTTCCCACAAAGGAACGGGAAACGGAATAACGTTGTTAGAGTTCTAGCGGCTACGGAACAATGCAGTTGCTAGGCAAAAACTGGGTTCTACCTGGAGGTCCGTTTTCTCGGTGAAAGGGATAACGTTGTTTAAGTTCTGGCGTTGATGCTCAGAGAATACTCTGTTTCTGGAGATGATATCCTCGGACCTATTACGTCCGTGATGTTTCCCTTACGGGACATAGGGCCTCCACTACACCTACGCGCCATCGTAACTTTCTAACGAACAATTTTTATCTGCAGATAATGAAACTACACTTCACACTGTTACCAATTTTCTATATTTATTAATTTAACCATATTGACACTGAATTGTTTAAAATGCCTTCCATAATCCAATTTTTTGGACCTCGAGTACCAAACGCAACATAATAAAAAATCCAGTTTTTTTGTCGGTTATTGGTGATTGAATATGATTTTGCTCTACGATTTCAAAGCAACTAAAATTTCCTAAAACGATTGTTCGATTGAACGATCGTCGTATTGACTAATGCTCTCTCTATATTTTCCTATATGTGTGTATACAGACAGCTATCGTCAAGACGACGATCGTTTAATCGAACTTACGCGATCTGGGCCCAGGTTTTAAAAATGAATCCATATAAAAACGACAAAGTGAAAATCAAATACTTTTTATTGAGGATGAAATTGCCACTAACTGAAAAGACGGTGTTCAGAGCTCGAGGTCCTCAACTTGGACCAACTGAGGGCAATATCAACTTAAGAACAAAATTAAAACTAACGGGGATCCGACACCAGCTTTGAAGTTTATATGCATCTATTTAGTAACTGGGCTGACAATTTTGTTTAAAATAAAAAAAAACATGCTTACTAACTAGTCTCAAAAATCTATTTATTATAATGTTGATGACTGCACGATGGTTCAAACGTGCAATAGAATTATCTTTAATCTTGATTTCGTCTACCAGTCGTGGCAACCATGTCCAAGTCCCAATTTTATCTATAAATACCTTATCATCGTCAGCGAGTCGTTTGATGTAAAAAAGTTCTCTCATAAAGCCCGTATTATACTACATTTTTTTCTCATTTTTAATTCATTAAATCACGTTTTAGTGTCAGCCGAGAGAAAATGAGATATCAGTATTTTTATTTTGAATTTTAAAATTTTAATTGAGACTTATTAAAATGTGTTACAAAATTTGTTTTTTTTTATACCGATAACTTAAGCAGTACAAAAGCGCATCTCATCTCTTATGCAGCCTGATAATCAACTCGTGCAGGTTGACAAAAAAAATTTAACTTCGCTGAGAGGCTCTGTGGTATTCATGTTGTTCCGCTGACGGTTGTGAGTAGTTATGAAGTCATTTTTATGCTACTTGGCGGGGCGTCATGTCCATGTGACACTGTTGTCTAACAATTCAGGTTGAAGCGGTTGCTAGGCAAAATAACATTTCACATGGTTGTCCGTTTTAACGGAACGCCGCGGCGTATCGTTGTCTTCAGTGGTGGCGATGTTGCTACAGAACTACCAGCAGCTAGGCAGAAACTATGTTCTACCTGGTTCTACCTGGAGATCCGTTCTGTCGGTAAACGGAAAAGCGTTGCTTAAGTTCTGGCGAAAATGCTCAGGAACTTAACTGTTGCTGGAGTGGTCTCCTCTTTGCCTAGTAGGAAATTCCCTTCCCACAAAGGAACGGGAAACGGAATAACGTTGTTAGAGTTCTAGCGGCTACGGAACAATGCAGTTGCTAGGCAAAAACTGGGTTCTACCTGGAGGTCCGTTTTCTCGGTGAAAGGGATAACGTTGTTTAAGTTCTGGCGTTGATGCTCAGAGAATACTCTGTTTCTGGAGATGATATCCTGTTAACCTGGAAAGAATTCCCCTCCAACTATGGATTACAACCAGGATTTTAGTTTAAATTATTTATAAGCATTTAATAGAGTTTGGCACCAAGCTCTCTTACCGAAAATGCGTGCATTTGGTATCGACGAATCTCTTCTAAAACTCAATGCTGTCTCCTGTCGTTAAAGCCAAACCCATCCCCAATGCCTCTATCCATGGACGGCACTTGCATCGAGGAAACCGAACAGCTCTCAGTTCTCGGTATGCGTGTCACAGACCACTTTACCACATATTTTACGTCGCCAAAAACGCTGCTTAGTGCTTAGGTTTTATCCGAAGATGCAAGAAATTACCCCCTCTGATCTGACTGTGATCTACAAAGCCTTTATTCGTCCAAAGCTTGAGTATAATTCACATATATGCGCAGGGGCTCCTATTACTCACCTAAACTTGTTGGATTGAATTCAAAAAAGGGCCCTAATAGTTCCGGGCAATTAGACTTTTTCTGGGAAATAATTCCCAGGTGAAGTTTGACTTTGCAATTCGAAAGAGCATAAGAAGAAGAGCCGAAAACCACATTTTTCACAACTGTACCCAGATTCATTATGCCGCCATTATGTTGTTAACGTTCATTTTTGTTTTCTGCATAACTCTTGTATTTTTTATCTTGCGTGCGTTTTGTGAAAAAATGTAGGGTTTATTTTTGTATTCATATTTTTTTTTTTTGTCACTAAAATCGAAAAAAAACTCAAAAAATACCGTAATTCGTAATTAGAAACTATATTAGCAAAAAATATAGATACTTAAAAACTCTATAATTTTTGTTTGAGTTTTTTTTTTCAATTTTAGTGACAAAAAAAAAATATGACGAATACAAAAAATAAACCCCTAAATTTTTTGACAAAATGCTGTCTAACTTTTCAACAATAGGATTTTTCGAAAAAAGTTTCTTACTATTTTTTTTGTTGTTTTCATTTGCTACAAGTTTGTTATATAACTTTTTTCTCTAAGATCAAAAATAGAAAACAAGAGTTATGCAGAAAACAAAAATTACCGTTTAAAACAAAATGGCGGCATAATCACCCTTATCACGGTTATCGTTTCACTAAAACGACAGTAAAATGACACGGTCCTGAAGGCGCCAATTGATGTTCAATTCAAACGACTTTCGTCATAATGATGAGATGTGTGGAGATTGGAGAGAATGTCAAAGATTTGGGTTTATTTAAACGCCAACTGTCGCCTGTAGAGCCTTGTCGTTTTACTGTCCTTTTAGTAATAGGGGTGAATGACTCTAGGTACAGTTGTGAAAAATGTGGTTTTCGGCCCGTGTACTGATGTTCTTACGAATGGCAAAGTCAAACTTCACTTCGGAATTATTGCCCAGAGCACCATATAATGAAATCTAAGTGCACCGTACTATAAAAATGATAGGTGATAGAAGAATAACGGCAACAATTACATCCCTCGAACACCGTCGCAATGTCACCTGTCTATCATTGTTCTATCGCTGTTTTTATAAACAGTGTTCAAGTGAAATAGTCATTTGCATTCCCCCCTTAAACAATTCAACTGCAATACTCGCGCTTTTAGGAATGCTCATCAGCTCACCGTTAAGTATAGAGATTTTTTCTTTAGTCGCACAGCAAGAATGTGGAATGTTTTGCCTTTTTCTTATAATCACAGTGTACTTTGAAATAATTTTTAATTTTCAATTTCTGAAAACTCAAAAAAAAAAGCTGCCGAAATCTGAAAAATGTAAATAAATTCTCATTTTTAATACATTTTTTGTGACTTTCACATTAAAGCATAGTACGCAGCTTCACTTTATACAAAAATTGACACAACGAAATCATAAACGAAAACATTTGTTCTCGTTTTGTTCAGCAACTCTAGTACGCTGCTGATGCGAAACGTAAAATCCCATACAAAAATGCCACAACGAAATCATAAACGAAAAATTTCTTTATGCTTTTCGTTTTACAGTACGCTGTGTAATGAGCGAAATCGATAATTGTAGCAGATTATTTCAAATTTATTATCAAAAAACCAAAACGACGGTGGTGGTGCCACTGGCCTGGGAGGGCATTTGCTCTGTAGATAATGTAGAGTTAAAAATACATTGAACATCTCATTAAATCTCTCTAGCGATAATACACCACCTATAGGCGTAGACTATCGTCCCGAAAATCGACTCACCTTGTTTTCGCACAGAATTTATTGACCAGGCCCTTAATAGCCCTTCCACACTAGCCCACTGTGTATTAATACATGCCAAATTGAAAGTGAGAAAGAATTCCACGCTACTGCCAAATTTGTGGGACAGAAAAGACTTCATATTTTGCTTCCGCACTTGCTTGTATTAATACATTACCTTAACCTAAAAAAAAGTGTGATAGAATGTGGGATAGAATTAGAACCATTCCTAAAATTCTTCATGTATTAAAACATGTCAAATCGTGTCGGGTTATGTAGGATGAGCTTTCATATTTTGTTTCACACTATTCTGCATAATTGGTTTCCCACTTTTTTGACATGTATTAATTAATACACAGTGGGCTAGTGTGGAAGCCTTTAATTGTGCGCGGAAAATGACATTTGAGTTTCATTCGTGTTTGTATTTGTTTTTCCTTTTATTAGAACATGGCTTTCTGTGATCGTTCTCGCTTTGTTTTTTTGTAATTGGTGACACTTTCAAACAGAATATTTTCGTTGTGGTTTCCGTAAGCAATTCGCTGGCGTGTTGGAAACCAAAGAAAAATTTCGTTTCGCATCAGCAGCGTACCAGGCTCTGCAGTACGCAGGTTGATAGCGAAAATTGAAAATCGTAGAAGATTACTAGAGTAAAGTTTCCACTTTTTTCCGCACACAATTTATTGTCCGGAACATTATTTGCTGGTGAAAATTTAGCGTTTGAAGACAAACAAAAATGGAAAAAAATTATAATATAATTGATTTCGAATTCAATTGTTTTAAGAAGAAATAAATACAAAAAATGAACCACACCATTCTTTAGATCCCTTAACAAAACTATATCACCAATAATTTTAGGAAGAAAAGGAAAACGAAAAATGAAAAATATATTCTGTATGAAAAATATAAAACGTTTTTCGACTTTTTTTTTTCTTATTTTTGACGTACATGTGAAGAGCTCTCCAAAAATATTTTTTCGTAGCCTTTTTGTCTATACGTTTTCGCTGTCGATTTGGAGACTATAGAAAATTTTCGTTTCACTTCAGCTGCGTACTAGGCTTAATGTGGTTATTGTGTACGTGCTCACTCATATCGGTATTTTCAGATATTAACTGTTTGAATTCGAACTACTCTAGTTTCATTTTTAATGAATTAGGGGCCAGTTATAGCGATCAGGAAAACGCATCAGGAAAAGTTGAAACAGTATGAAATTGAATATTTTTTCCTGATGGTCGTTTATAGCGATTCGTCCGCAATTCTGTCAGTGGAATCAATGAAATTGGAATTCAAATCATTGGAATTTTTTGTTCCATTTTGTGAGAAATAACGATCAGCTGGCACGAAAAATGAATTTGCATCAGGAAAATTAATAAATACATTTTTAACAAAAAATAATTGTTTAATTGAAAATTTTATTTGATCAAAAAATTCTTTGAGTTATCGATTAGTGTAGCATTTGTGTTTCAAATCGAATGAAAGTAGTGCAAAAAATTCATTTGAAAGTTTTTCCTGATTCGTTTTCCTGACCGCTATAACCGGCCCTTTACAATTGGAGATAAAATGTAGTGTCATACAGAAAATGTTTTTCTTTTAAGCGCAGCTTAAAGTAAAAATCGTTGCTTTTTGGTGAGAGATTCCCGTAAGACAATAGTGACGTCAGAATTTATACCACTGTCGTGTAGAGATCTAATCTTTTGTTTGCAAAAAACTGTAATCGGTTTAAGAACGTTGTTTCTATCTGTAGGCGATTTGAATTTAATTATTATTGAAGAGTCCAGGGACTTTTTGTTAAGTTGGCACGTGCGAAATACTTCCCATAAAACAAGTAATTATGTTACAAATCCAAGTGATTAAGTGTTTTTGAAACTAATTTTAAATGTTCGTTCCCTGTAAATGGTACACCACTTAGACCCATGTCACTAGCCACTTCTTTATTTTCGCGAACCTCCTGTTCTTTCTTAAGCAAACTAATTTCCATATTATTATTCAAAACTTGTGAACTTAAAGTGCTGATTTAATATCGAGAATCTTACTACCTTCCACAGTGTTAATGGTGATTTGGTTTGATTGTTCAGTTTCAATTAAAGTTTTTCTTTTTATGATAAAATCAACCTTACATTTAATTTCCAAGATATGCTGATTGAGTTTTCTTTTTTCAAACTATTTTGTTTTGACAGCAAAATATTAAACCACGCCCTTTGGGTTTTAAGGTGCTCGACATGTCCGCGCTATTGTCCATCGTGAACGTGAGAGGGAATATATTCTTTGAACGAAAAAAACGAGAAGAAGTTGACGGTTATTTGAGTTGAGTGGTCAAATTTATTAAATTTTTAGTGTCGTTTAATCTCTTTTTTTTTTTGATGTGTAAACATCTTAGCGCTAGCTATTAAAAAAAAAACAAACTCTCGGTATGGGTTAACTTGAAAGAGGAAAGACAAAATTACGGATACGCCACCATCTTGTTTATTTAGATTTTTAACTAATGGATGCGAATGGTTCGTGCATTGAATAGAGTAAATTGAGATAATGTGGTAAATGTCGGTAATGTGGTTGGGTATAGTAATACACCAACGACACCAACCAAGCCAACGGTTTGTGCATTAAATAGTGTCGGGAAATTATCATCATCATATAATTGTGGAAAATGCAGTTTTTTAAGGCATGGTGCAACTGTTATGATTTTAAGGTCTAAATTGGGTATGATTTTAAGAGTTGCCACATTCTCTAAAAAGTGTGAAAGTGGAGGGTGAGGTTAGAAACAAAATTAAATACATATTTACGCTCAGCCTGAAATAACATAACATGTTCGACGGGCGCCTTTGGCAACCTCATCAGTTTACTATATACTGTAAGCTATAGTATAAACTATATACTACACTGATGTTTACACGTCATCCCCTTGAGTCCCGGTACTCACACATTTTTTACTAAAAGCAATAAAATAACAACAGTATTGGTTAATAACAAGTACACAGACTTATTCTTTTACTTCTTGTTACATAAATTCCTCTGAGTTGCTCTTGGTTCAAGTAATTTCACAAATGTTTATAATGTGTTAACACTGACGATATCTACGATATATACACATGTTTATAAATCAGAGATGTCATTAAAATAAGCTCATCTTGGATGGGCCTTACTCACGTTATTATGGAAAAAATGTGTGTGTGCCGGGACTCAAGGGGAGGATGTGTAAACAAGGCATACCAAATTTTCAGTTGGTTGCTTGGTTTTCGAAAAAAAAAACTGCCTATACCACATTACCGACCTGTATCACATTACCTATTCAATGCACAAACCAATGGCTTCCTTTAGTCAAAAATTTTCGGTTAACAAAATGGTGCGGAACGGATATGTAATGCTGTATCCGTGACTGTCTTGCTTTAACTTTTTCCCATACCGAGACATAGATGTTTACACATCAATAATTCTCTAATTGGTTCAGATTTGTATTCTCCCTATAGTCGCTGTTTAGCGGTTTATTATTAATCTAGTATCACTGGACACTGGCCGAAATTCGACCACCAGAAACTCACATTCACAGATTCTAGATTCAAATAATTTGTTTGGAAATTAAATAAAAAATCATTTTTGTTTTAATTTTTAAATTTGTTTTATAATATGCACAGTGATCAGCAGTGCAAAAACACAGCGGGTAAATGAGTGTTTCAGGTATATTCTGCATATTTTCCCACTTTTGGCTTTGCAACCATAACAAATTTATTGAAATCGTTTGGAGTAAATGGTACCATAAATTTTTTTTAAGGCTATTTATATTATAGATTCTGTAATTGGGTAAGATTCCAAAAAACCCTAGGTAGTCTGCAATCTAATCTTTGAGTTTGATTTAAAATCAAGTTGTTTGAAATATAAAATTTCTGGAAAAAAAAACTTTTTAAACTCAAATTTATGAGAAACAAATTTTAGAAAAAATATCACGATTTTTCTCAATTTTTTTGTTAGACTAAGCGCGCATATGCAACTTTCAGTCACAAAACAGTTTGGTCGCTAAAATAGATACCATGCTCTTATATGAGATTGCCAGCTCATGCAGAAACTATTCAGTCACCGATTGAAGCAACTAAGGCCCCAGTTATAGCTATCATTGAAAACCATCATTGAAAAAGTTAGCTGTTGATTTGAAGGCCCTTGGAAAGTTTAATCATTGAATATTTAAATGTAGAAATATATCTTACGACTTCAAAATCATTTCTCCTCCAAAAAACATTCATTTTGACCTATATCTTCCCCATAAAGTAACAACTTTTAATTTTTTCAATGATCATTGGTAAGGTAGTTCATCATTGAAAACTTAAAAGTCATTTGATGAGAAAAGTTGTGCCAAATTGAATTTTGTTTTACCTAGAAATAATTATTAAGTCAAATAGCTTTACTTTGGCATCAAAATAATCATTTATTTTTTCTTCAAAGTCTCTCAAAATTGATAATTATTATTTTCAATGATGGTATTCAACGATAGCTATAACTGGCTCCTAAACTGTTTTTGTTTTGACACAAACTAAACGGTCACCCCAAATAAGTTGCTCACCTTGTATGGTAGATATTCTTCGCCGCAGACGAGCTTCAGTGAGGTAGCACAGTTATCCGAATTAAAAAAAAAATAATTGTTCAACTTATTGTATAACTTATAACTTCGATTATAATGATCAGATCGTCAATTTTAAGGTCTTCAAATAAAGATGGAGTGTCAGGCTACATTCTGTATAAAAATTATTGAGAGAGACAACAAATTTCATACTAAAATGGTGTTAAAAGACCTCATCAATTTGATTTTTGCATTCATTAATCCTTGAAAATAGCCGATTTGGCCACTTTATGAGGCTTATAACTTGAGTTATATTTGTTGGATATTTCAAAACTTAAACTCAATTAAAGTAACATTACATAAAGCTAAATTTTTGAGTAAAAATATTTGCAAAGTTATGCAGAAAATCATACTAAAATGGTGATGAAGTGAAAAATCAATTCGATTCTTGGCATTATAAAATTTAAAAGTTGGTAAAAAAATTGCTTATGTGCGCAGTCATCGATCAACTAGTGGTTAAACTATTTAATTTCGGTAAGAGTTGCATGTGCGCGCTTAGCCTAACAACTCATGTTCGCCTTTTATATAACGATTTTTATTTAAATTTTTAAGTGAATTAAAAAAAAAAACTAAATGGATTTGATTAATTTGACCAATTGTTTGAATGTTAAATTTATTGATTTTGAATCGGGCTTTTTGGCCACTTCCTTCTTTATGCAAATAAAAACTTTAGTTCATAATTTTTCGTAATTTTTTTTTTAAGTTTTATTAATCTGTTGAGTTATTAAAATTACATTCGTGATTGTTTACATTTTATAGGTACTATTTTTAGTTAACTTACATGAATAAACTTTTTGTTACATTTTAATTGGAAAAATAAAATGAAATTTTTTATAAAATAACATTAAAATACATTAAAACAAAAACAACAAACAATGGATTAATGTTTGTTGTCATTTGATTTATAAGAAAATTGTAAATTAGAAATAAAAATTCTCTCGCGTAAATACACCTACCAACACAATTTTATTCCTTTGTGGTGTAAATCATATTAATAAGTAATTATGTCAATGAACCATTTACGGCGAATATAGAGCAGCGGTTCTTAATCTTTTTAAGGTGTGAACCCTTAACAAAATCCAATATAAACACTGTCCCTTAACTTGAGGGCTGGGGAATTATTGACCCCCTTCTAGTCAATGAAAAAATAAGGAAATCGTTAACCTACCCCAACACGTTCACATAAAAAAATAAAAAATAAATCGGGTGGCACAACGGCTCATGAAGAACCAGGGCCTAGTGACTAACAACTCGCAACAATTCCTGTGTGCGCCTTTCGACAGGAATGGAAGGGACCTACAATTTTATGCCGAATCCGAACGGCTAGACGAGAAGCACTTATTCGTGACAAGTGATACTCTTGGAGAATTTGTCAATTCCTCGCAAGAGGCAGTAGCCCTGAAAAAAAACTTTTTTATTTTTTTAGGTGGACGAGGCTGGGAAGCGATCCCAGACCTCCAGCGTGACAGTCGAACGCACTAACCATTACGCTACGGGCTACTACAAACACGTTCACATTGGCCACCCAATTTTTGATTTTTTATTACTGAACAATCCAACCTTTTCTATAAAAAAAATTTATCATACTTGTGGGTTGTGGATTGAGTCAAGTAAATATCTTTACACATTTTGATTTGAAAATCGGTCCAATTCACCCAGTACTTACCAAAATTATTTTTGTGTTTTTAATTCAAGAAAATCGCGGAACCCTGAAAAACACAATTGAAAGGATCTCCCAAACCAACGCGAAAGCTGCGCGGAACATTCGTCGACGGCAGTTTTAGTTATTATTAAGCATTGTTTATTCGTCATTTTTGGTATCATTTTGAATGATTCTCCCTTTAGAGCGAATGTTCCGCGCTGGTTTGGGAGAGGCTTAAGAAGGCTACAGAGAATGAAAATAAAAATCTGAACAAAAATAGAGCATTATTCTTTCTTCATTTGGAACCCATTCAAATATGAAAATCCAAAAAAAAGCGATTATAAAGATAACTTTAATGTAGATTTTGTTTGCCTTAAACAAAATTTAAACGACACGCGTTTAGAAGTAACAATTTGAAGAAAATTTCATTCTGACGTCATAAAGGTATCTTGAAAAAAATAAAACCAGTTTAGAGTCATACGAATTGTGTTCGGGAGGCTATTCAAAAGATTGAGGTCAGAAATTAAGTTTCGGTGTTGTCTATTAATTTGGTGATAGTAATGAAAAATATTTTATGCAATTAATTATTGCAGCTATTAACAATGAAAATAAAATACAACAAAAAAATACTTGCACTCATGACATTTGGTTAAAACGCTGAATTTACCATAAAGTATATAATTAATGCCGTTTTCCTTTGGACGTTCAGAAGCGTCCGGAAGTCTTCTGAAACCATTCCATTGGCGCAAAAAGTACGCCTCTGACGATTCTGAAGAGAGAAATTTGATTCTTGCTTTAAAATCAGAATCCACTCCAGAAGCACTAGTACATTTAAAATCAAATGTCAAAAAAAAACTCACTCAAGCGTTTTGACAGCAAATTGTGAGAGATGAACAAAAATTGATAAGATGTTCATCGATGTTGGCAAAATATCGATGTTAGACGAAAACACATCGATGTTTCAACATCGATGTTGGACGAAAAATTTATTTAAGCTTTCAATGCTTTTGAAGTGTTAAAATCATTGATGTTCAGGAAGCTAAGGCACCAATTACACACGATTTTTTTGTATAAGCGACTTTTTAGATGTTCTTTCATGCTAAATAATTTAATATCGATGTTCAAAATTAAAATCATCGATGTTCACGAAGGTAAGACAGTGTTTACATAAGATTTTTCTTACCTACGACTTGTTAGATATTCATTGATGCATAATAACTTAAGATCGATGTTCAAGCATTAAAATCATAGATTTTCAGAAAGCTAAAGCACCGTTTACACATGATTTTTTGTACATACGACTTGTTAGATGTTCATATACATATGTATGTTAAATTATTTATGATCGATTTTCAAACATTATAATCAGCCTAATAGAAGAAATCATGGCAACTTGTTTGATCTTTTTTTGTATAGAAACTTTGGCCTGTATCTTAATATTTTCAACTCATAGATGTTATGGAAGAAAATAACGTTCGTGAACATGGTTATAATTTTCAAAACAATGAAAGTATTTTAAAATTATAATGTATTGCATTTTTATGTTGAAAAAAATGTATTAAAAACAACGATGTTAGAAAAAAGGTGTTCTGATCCGATAATTTTTGACATCGAGTTTGGTTCTTCGATGTTGACTTATCGATGTTCGATGTTAACATCGATGATTTTTCAATACCGCTCATCCCTACCACTATATCTTTTGACGATTCACCAACACAACCCTTCAAGCAAAATCACGAACCCAAATTTCTCGGTTAACTTGGGAATCCAAAAAAACACATTAACAAATTTTCTGTGTGCGCATGTAAAAAGAACGAGAATCGAGAGTATTTTTCTTAAGCACGGAGAAATAGAGAGAGTATAGGCATAGATAAACAAATAAAGTATACAAATCTTTGGCTGTCAATCCGGTTTACCTACAAGCTAAAAGGTGGGTTTAGCCGTGGTGGAAATCAGTAAGTTTTACTAGTGTGCTTTAAAACACGCATACTAGTGCAACTTGCTGATTTCCACCACCGTAACTTTGTTGTTGGATTTCACATTTATTCATGGACACAGAATTAAATTACAAAAACAACAATGTAAACAAATGGGTTTTGGGGGGTAAAACGTACGAAAGATGTGTATCTTTATATTGTTCATCTATGGTATAGGCGAAGTATACAGTCATTTTGTCTTAATTTCCACCACTTTTTTTTTAGTTCAGTTTTGTAGGTAGCATGGCGAAGACGATTGCTTTTGTATCTCTTTTTTCTTGTTAGAACTTTGAGAAATTTTCAATCAGAAATGCAAGTTTCTTTTTATTAAATGTAAACTTATAATTGTGGAAATACCTATGTCATGTTTATTTAGTGCAAAATAGTCTTCAGAAAACCTTTTATGAATGATAAATAAAAAAACTCTTGAAATGAAAAACTTCTGTTTGTTTTATTTTTGTAGGCAATGGAGAAACTGGACTAGATGGGAAGTTTTTTTTAATACATTTGGGTTTGGTTGGGTATGAAAGTTCCTTTATTTTGGGGTCTATTCAGTTCATCGAAGGTGACCAATACTGTTATTTCAATGAAAAAAACTATTGCAACTAATATTTGCTATTATTTCAATCTTTGTTGCAATACACTGCCTAAACCCCATGGTTTACAGCTTTATGACGATATAAAAAAATGATGTACAAGAGCTAAGCTTTCCATATATATATCATTCGTGGGCAATAGGTAGACAAAAATGCCTATTCTCCTTATAGAGTAAGAGCGCAGGGTCGCCAGACATACGTTATTTTATCAAAGCTAAGATTTTTTCTGCGAACAGGTACTATGGTAGCTAAGAACAAATGGATACTAAGAATCTTCAATCCGGGTGCAAAGTTGCGAGTGTTAAAGTTGCATACAAATGTTGCAACATTGCGTTATTTTATCAATGCTGAATTTTTGACATGTCTTAGGGGATGGTGTCATTAACTTTATTGGACACTTGCCAGATATCTACAGTGGGGCCTAACGTGAGGCAGACACTTAAAATATGTCAAACTAATCGTACCAGTACAACTTGTTTGCTTTTCATTTTAAATTTAACCAACTCCTAATGCAAAACTATGAAAAAAGTCGACAAAAAATTGATATTTGCTGCGTTTCATTTTGATAATAAGTAGGTAGACAGAATTTTTCCAAAAAAATACAATTTGTTCCTTTAATTGGTTTGTAAACCTTCAATATATTGGTCCGGGCAAACGGTTCCATAGATCAATTTGATGTCCTTTAATATTAAGAGGTTATTTCTCTGTAAAATTGTATTAGGAACATTAACCTTACAATCAATATTTGTAAAAAAGCGCTGGATTTATTCAAATATCATAAAATGCCATTTTTGTTGTCCTTTTGTAAACTAACGATGAAGACTCCTTTTTTAAACTAACGATGAAGATCTAAACAAAATTCCATAAACTCTTGAAATTATCTTTAAGGAAATTAATTCAAGTTTGAAAAACTGTCCTTTTATTTTGCTTTGTCACCATTAGTTGCTGAGATATTCAAATCTCACCGAAATCTTGACGCAGCAAATAAAAAAAATGCAAATTTAAGTTGAGTAAACAAGTTAACTGAAATTAAAAATTGAACTAATAACATTTTCAAATCCCTGGACTCTTAAAAAAATATAACTAAAAATGTAAAATAAATTTTGTTAACAAATCTCAAATTGAGAAACTTTGAACCTATTGTTTAACGTCGATAAGATCGTATTTAACAGGATACCAGCTCTTCAAAAAATACTAAAAAAAAGTAAACGATTGTTCGTTCCTTTAATTTTGGTCAGCAATGTATGAAAAATAATCATTTTAGCCTTTTATCTTATTTATACATACATATGTGTATTTTGTGTTAAAAAACCATAACTATGTTTCATTGTATTTTATACAGATTTATGATAATAATTGTTTTAAAAAAATTGTTTTACAGGACGAATTACTTGTGCCAAAAATTCGAAATCTTGTTGATTATGCTATTGAATTGGAATCTTTTGCTGGATCTGAACGTGAAACAAACCCTGCATTCAAAGAATATAATGGTTTGCTTCACTTTAGGAAAATGTCGGCTATAAATTCACTTGCCTTATTTCAACACTCGGATTTGGCATTTAAGTTGCGCAGAAAGAAGTTTGTGATTGAAAAGTTTCATCTTCCTCCAGGTAAATTATATAACAGTAGAATAAAGAACTAAATTTGTTTTATTCTCTTTATTTTTTTTAAGAACTTGGTCAAAGCAGTGAGAACGATTCCGAAGATGTCATTTCTAAACCAACACCATCGCCAATAAGCTGTGCAAATAGCAGTTCTTCAATGCGTTTATTTTTCTAGAGCAATCAATTTTGTACATTATTCGTAGTTAGTGTTTTTTGTTTTGATTTTTTATAAATATAAATAAATTTGAAAATATGTAGTAATCAAAATAACAATTGAATTTTAACGTAATTACATACATACTTCCAATTATTAATCTCTCCAATGGAAAATTGTGCATGGTGGTTTAATTTGTGTGTCAGAACAATTTTCGTATGTTTTTTTGCAAGCAGGGGTGGAATCGACTAAGGTGATAGTTGTTTATCAATTGTGGTGATCATCATTTTGAAGATAGCTGTCTCTATCACATCTTAAGGCAAAAATAGAGACAGCAATCGTCAAAACGACGATGACCACAAGTGATAATCAACTATCACCTTAGCCACCCCAGGTTTCGTTACCGATCATTTTAATTTCTCACTTCAGAAGAAGGTCTATGTAGTTAAGGCTTTACTAACATAAAGTACACCTATTAGACGACCAAGAGCCCACAGCAAATTTTGGGAGTGGATTGAAAGCCAAAATATGAATATGAGGGTTTGTAGGTCCATAATATCGTGGTATCCATCTGGCAGGTTTCTTTTTCAGACTTTGGCGGGGGTGGGGGTTTGAAAGCAGCGATTTTCAAATATATTTTGTCAGTGGTATTATCACTTCAATAAATTTATAAAATATATGCCGTGATGCTCTGACATAAACTCTCTGTCAAAACGTCATAATCTTGGCAATCCGACCAATAGAACTCCAGATATTCAGCCCTATCGGGAATTCCTTGGGAAATAATTTTTCCACGAAGTTTTGAAGTTACCGGGAACGCATTCCTCCTATCGGGAATTTCACACGGAATGCTTTTCCCTGGGAACAACTTTTACCACTTTTTTCGAAGAGTTTGACATTTGATTGTGCAGTAAACAAAAATAAAAGTTTATTTATTCTGTGCAGTGCTTAAATTATAAACAAATTGATAGATAATGCAAGGAATATGGTGTTTATTATTATTTGACAAGATAGAGTTAAGAGGACGAAATGAGCAGAGAACAATAAGGCGGGGTTAAAGGGATCATTCAAATCCTTTAGAGCTACCAGAACCACTGTAAATTGAAACATTGAATTGACTCATTCAATTTCGATATCGTTTTGATCTACAGATTCCATCGTTATTATAGAGTTAAAAAGCCATTGATTAAACATTTGAAAATAATTGATACCCTGTACGACTTCTTGCCCTGCGTTTCTTTGCAGAAGGTGGGCATCAGACAGGAGTGGGAAAAGACTATGTGGTTGGGTTGGCTTAATCTTCATTTCAGAAGTCTTTGCAAATGTATTGGATTTCTTTGAGAAAAAAATTTGCCCGTTATGGATCAAGATGCAAATGACCAAATAAACCAAAAGTAGAAGCATTTGGAAATCCTTGCACTGATTCGACCATTGCACAAACCCTAATGATGGTTTCTTCCAATGAGCTGAACTTAAAGTCTTGCGAAGGCCCCCGCCAGTCGCATTTTTGTTTCTTAAATTTTCTGACATGTTTTTCCTCACTTTTTTTATCAAGCCAAACCTTAAATCATTTTTTTAATGCAACATACCATTAAAATAATTATAATTAAACACTTACTTTTTTTGAACTGATTTTACTGGAGGACCAATGGAGTTGAGACCACTTTCAACGTTTTTCCAAAATGTTTGGACATTTTTCTTCGGTCTATTTGTAGTAAATCCATTGGCAATATCGCTTTTTTCCATTAAGTAAATTAAAACTTCTATTTGCTTCAAATTTGAAGAAATTGATCCTAAAAAATTCTTTTTTTTTAGTTGTAATAATTTTTTTCTAGAGAATTGTTGATTATTGTTTCGAATCCCCACGTTAAATGACAGGGGAATAATCCGAGGGAAAAAGCAAACAATTTCCCATAAAAAAATTGTTCACGATAGGTAGTTTTTTCTCTCGGAATTTTCCCCAAATTTCGAAAGAGGTTCACGATACCTATTTTTCGCATAAGGGAAAAATTTCATGGGAAACACAATTCTCGATAGCCCTAATTAGCTTTTTAAGCGAACCTTAGTCGATTTTTTTTGGAGACTTGTTTTTATTGATTTGTTGATTAGACTATATACAATACACTTCAAAAACACGATAAAATGTAACAAAGTCGTGTTCTCATTAATTTAATTTTATTCGATTGATTTTTGAAAATTTTTCAATTTTTAAAGGGCTTATCTGTTACAAAATTTTAGTTCGTTCAAATTCTTAATACTTATTAATCATTATTAATTATGGTCTTCACTTTAAATAAAAATATTAATAAAAGATGGTTGTGACGTCACAGAAATACCCATTAATTAAGGCCGTAACCAGGGTGGATCACAGAGGTCAGATAACTCCCCCCCAAAATTCCAAAATTTTTTCAAAATGTGTTTCTTGTTCCTACTTTCCTATTGAAAAAGTTTGAATTTTGTAATTGTCATCAAATTCGATGATAAATTTTTTTCCACAGAAACATCATCAGATAGGTATTTCTTGGCAACTCAAGAGCAACTAAGTTCGGAAAACTAATTTATTGGTTGGCAATTTGTTTTTATAACCTAGGCTGTCGGATCCCTTGAATTTGCATCATTACGCAAGCGCTCCTCTGCAACTAGCGCATAAAGATAGCTTATTCCCCTTTTCATTGCTTCAAGCTCATTCATAAGGTTTACCAGTGATGTTGTTGCTAGAAGTAACTAACATGTTTTCGAGTACGTTGTGTTCTTTGCATGATTTTGCGGTGCTAATTTCGTGGCTTTCGAGACATCCAAATTAATGGAAAAAACGCTCTTTTGCTTATTTGAGGTTCATATCAATTTATTTATTTTGTTTTTCAAGTCGTAGCATCTGATATTTCAAATACGATCTTTTATAATTTCATGTTTAGACTGGAATATCTGAAATCAGCGCATCAAAAGCCTTCAGAAAAATAAACACCAGTAACAAAATTTTGATCTTGTAAGCAAGTGTAATTATTAACTCATTCCCTTATTATGGTTGTCGTGTCACAAAAACGACAGTAAAACTACACTTCCCTGGAGGCGGCAATTGATATTATATTAATACTAATTTCGTCATAATGATAAGATGGTTGGAAATTGGAGAAAATCTCGAAGATTTGTGTTTATTTAAACGCCAACTGTCGCCTCTAGAGCCTTGTCGTTGTACTGTCGTTTTAGGGAAACGACAATCGTAATAGGTGTGATTAATCTCGCTTAAAAATAGTGGCGCAAAATTTTAGTCGATTAAGGACGATGTTGAATCATTTTAAATATGATACTAGGTCAAAAATTGAGGTGCGTCAAGCTGGGAATACAACAACGAAATTTTGAAAATCTAATGATGCAGGAATTAGGGGCTTATTTGGGTCTAATTTAGTGCTTCAATCCCCAGTGAGCCCCAAAATCCCTTCACCCCTAAACTTGTGGTGTTCCCAGCTTGACGTCAAGCTGGGAACACCACAACGGAAAATCAAAAATCTAATGATGCAGGAATAAAGGCCTATTTTGGGGCTAATTTAGTGCTCCAATATTAAATTTGGGGCTCCATGATTTGACCTTGAAATTTAGTGCCAAAGTTGCAAAAGTATGGAGACTTTCTACACTCAGCATTAAAAAAAAAAAGATAAAATTGTAATAAGACGTAGAATAAGTTTATTTGGAAAAATAACAAGTTTTGTTTTTCTACTCCCGCAGGTTCGGTTTTTACAGGTCAAAACCCGATTTTGCTCAAGCCATTTCATATAAAACTCGCTCCACCACAGCCAAAATTCAAAAATCATTTAAAATTTTATTTTTATTCAAAAGGGGGGTTCACATCCTCAAATATGACAAACACTGTTTGATTCAGTCGAATTTGAAAATGTGAACGCTCCATCAAACAGATTGTCAAACACGTTTGATGAATATCAAAATAGTTTGATATTTTGTTGGTTTGACAAGCATATTTGAGAATATGAACGCATTCTGGTCAAACCAGGAAGAAATTTAATTTAAAAAAAATTTTAAACCTGTGCGGATCGAGAAAAGAAATAAAGATGGCTGTTGTAAGCGGAAATTGCGATTATTGGAGAGAATTTTTTGAAATGTATAGAAGTCTACCAGAGATATGGCAAATTAAAAGTGAGGAGTATAAAAACAAAATCAAAAAACAGAAAGCATATTTAATTCTTTTGGAAAAATTCAAAGAAATAGAGCCTGATGCAAATGTGGACACATTGAAAAAAAAAATTAATACAATTCGAACAAGTTTTCGGAAAGAATAAAAAAAAAAGAAAAAGTGAAAGATCTGGGGCTGGGACAGAAGAGTTATATGTTCCTTCGCTGTGGTACTTTAACGACCTGTTTTTTTTGGTTGACCAAGAAGATATAATTGACGGGGTCTCGTCAATGGACGATGAAATCGAAATTAGCCCAAGGACTGAAGCCGAAGAAGTAAGTAAATTGCATATGTATGTATATTTGTTTAAGTTTTTTTTTATTATTTTGGTATTATTTCCATAAAAGTATTTTTAATTAAAAAATCAATTTGATGAATTCCTTGGAATTACTCCAGTTGTGTTGAAATATTCCGAAAAATTTTTTCGAACTTTTGCACGATTTGATGGATTGCTATTTTTTGCCTGTTGCAATTCCAACATAGATCTGTCATTTACATTTGTTGTTGAGTTTTCGATGTCTGTGCTACGGAGATAAGAAGCAGGTCTTCTTTGTCTTAAAAAATGTGCAAATAACAGATCGCCAACACTACATCTGTTGTTTTCTCCGGGCTCAACAGAATTGTCGTTAGTAGCACTCGGAATCGAGAAGATATAATGCCGAATGCGTTTTCAACTATTCGTCGTGCACGTGAAACTCGATAGTTGTAATTCTCCTGTTCTCTAGAAAGTCCTTTTAGAAAGTCCTTTAATGGAAACGCGTCATCCGCAACCAAAACATACCGCATTACTTTGGGGAAAGTATTAATTTTGTCGGGTTTTGGAATTTTGAGGTCGTCGTTTTCGAAATGGTCATAGAATTTTGTGTTCAAGAATACACCACCATCCGAAACTCTTTCATTTGTTCCAACTTCAACCATTGTAAATTCATATTTGGCATTTACGCTCGCCATCAAAACAATGCTATATGTTTTTTTGTAGTTGAAATAGTAGGCTCCGGAATTCAGCGGTTTAATAAGATTTATGTGCTTTCCGTCCATAGCACCGATACAGTGTGGGAAATTCCAGAGTTCATCAAAATCCTTTGCAACTTCTTTCCACTCTCCTTCTGTTTTCGGTATCTGTTGAAGAAAATAAAAATAATTGTTTGTTTTTAATTTATTGCAGAGCTCCATAGTAAATACTACAAAAAAGAAAGTTAATGGACAAGCTGAGCGGGACGAACTTTTGAGGAAAGCAATATCGCATTTGGATAACCGAAAAAAAGAACCAGATGAGGCAGATACTCTTTGTGCAAGTTGGGCGGTGCGTTTTAGAAAGTTGGATGCACAACAACAGCTCTTTGCCAACAAAACTGTAGAAGAAGTCCTTTATAGAGCAGCACTGGGAAAATTAAATAAAAATTCATATAAATGCTTGGATTTTTGCCGCGAGTTCGAACTTCTTCATCTTCGAACTATAGTGCACGTGCTTCGACACCACTGTCCAACTACACATCATCACCATTATCATTTGACTCAGGTTCGCGCGATACAATCTCACCACAATATATGACTTCCAATAATAATTCAAAATCACTTAGAATTTCTGGATTAAAGACGCCATATGTTGTTCACGTGCTGCCCAACCAGTATACAAACAATAATACACAAAATCCGAATAACACCAATATTGAGACAGACAACACCAACACACATCATCATATTCAAAGATTTTATCCCAATACCACCAAAATTGAGGACAATGAAAATTATCAAAATGAAAATTATGAGTATGAGGAAATCCATCAACCACAACAAAAAATATTTAAATATGATTCCGTGAAGGATCTGTTTATAGACAAGGACTTTTGTTAAAAAAAAATTACTTTTATTTACTTACATTAATAAAATCTTTTAAAACTTTTCTTAAAACTCTGCATGTTTCAATTATTATTACGCTTAGAGTGGATTTTGCGATATATGTGCAGAATTTTAAATCGGAGTAGCTTCGTCCAGTTGTAAGAAATCGCAATGTAGGAGAAAGTCTTTCGTTGGGTGAAATACAATCCCTCAGCTTCGTATTTTGCCGTTCGATGTAAGGTCGTACCATTGCCAACAATTCTTCATACGTTTCTGCGTCCATCCTGTGATAATTTTTGTAATCACCAGGGGAAGTCAATTTCAATTCGTCTAATAAATTGAAAGATGAAAACTTTGGGCGCTTTTTTAGCCATTCCTTCGTCCAAATTCTTTTCCTCTTATTCTGTTGCCTTTTTTTTCTTCTTGTTCTTCATCTTCTATAATTTGATCAATTACGAGAGCTGCAATCAAAACGTCCGACATGGTTAAAATTCTAAAGAGAACTGAGGTTTGACAGCATGTTTGACAAATGTGAACGCAAATGGCTTCAATCCATCAAACATTCATCAAACGATATTTGTCAAACATATTTGAAAATGTGAACCCCCCTAAATGCGTTGGTTTATGTCTACACTTATTTGTGTTCAAAAAGATGTTGGAATTAAGAAAGACGGCGCTGTTAATTACTTAAACCCATTGTATATAAAAACTTTTGACAACTGAAGGCAGTGCTCTGGCGGCAAACCCTTGAACTTGGATGTATACACGAGATGACAGAAACTGTCATAAAAAGTATGTGATTTAAGAAAGGTGTTGATTAAAAATTATTATTTCAAACAATTAAACAATTTAAACAATAATAAAAGTAATATTTTTGTAAAACAAAAAAGTGAAACATTTAATTAAAATAAGTTTACCACAAGAATTGAACTGTGATTTTATTATAAAGTTTAATAAAAGTGGGTGCGATTTCGTGAGTGCTCTTGGACGTAAATAGTTTGTTTTTATTAAATAAATAAAAGATAATTAAGAACTATTTTTCTTTCTTCATCTTGTCATTAGGTGAAGAGAGTCAAGACCTTTATAAATAGTGGCTTCAAAATCCCTGGTCCGCCAGTTCAAGTTATCAAACAGCAACTACTGTGTTGATATTCCTACCGTGAACGAGTAAGTTGCAACCGTAGAACTTATAAAATTGCAGGAAAAAATAGGCAGGAGCTTATACCTACTAGTAAACGTACTATAACTATAGTACATTAACTCCATTCTACCCCAGTCTAGATCTTCAGTGCATCAAACTGTTGGATATCCTGGTGCTCCTTCACAATAATTTTTCAACAATGTAAGTGTTAAATTTTAAGTTTTGGAAGTGGATCTATTTGAAAGGAGTTGTCCAGCATCGGTTGATGCTTAGGTACTTTGAAAGTATCAAGAGCAGAATACAAAAAGGTATCAACCTCGTATTTTGGATAACCAGTTCAAAAGATACACCCCAATCAATTTTAAGATTTTTCTTTTCCAATTGAACAGGGAAAAGCTTTTAAAGTATATCTTTGGAACGGGTTCTCAAATAAAGGCGGTTGATATCTTTTTTGAATCAGCATTTACTACTCTCTAAATAAGCATCAACAATTTTTCCAAAGAAGTAGTATTCAAAAAAATAACTCTTGGAATACGTATACCACATTCCAAATAAGTGTATTTCAAGAGTGATTTTTGTCAATAAGCATTTTATGTAAAAACTTTTGATGCTTGTTTTGAGAGTATCAAGAGCCGATTACAAAAAGGTATCAACCACCTTTTTTGAATAACCAGTTCTAAAGATACACCCCAATCCATTTTAAGATTTTACTTCTCCAAGTGAACAGGGAAAAGCATTTAAAGTATATCTTTGGAACTTACTTACTTTACTTTTGATGGCGCTCACAGCCCAGGATGGGCTTCGGCCTCAACTAACAAGCCCCTCCAGCCAGCTCTGTCCCTAGCTAGCCGCTTCCAGTTGCGCACACCGAGTGCTTTGATGTCGTCATTCACTTGATTGCGCCACCTGTTACGGGTTCTTCCTCTGCTGCGTACCCCATCGGGGTTGGATTCGAAGACTCGTCGGGCAGGTGCGTTGCTGTCCATACGCTCCACGTGCCCCAGCCATCTAAGCCGCTGTATTTTCAGCTTTTTGACCAGGTCAACGTCGCTGTATAGCCCGTATAGCTCGTCGTTGAATCTTCTCCTCCATACTCCTTCGATACACACCGGACCGAAAATCACACGAAGAATCTTCCTCTCAAAGCACCCTAGCAGATTTTTATCCGAATCTTTCAGTGTCCATGCTTCTGACCCATAAAGCAGGACCGGGATGATTAGGGTTTTGTATAAAGTCTCCTTGGTTCTCTGAGAGAGGGCCTTACTACTTAAATGCCTTCTTAGACCGAAGAAACAGCGGTTGGCAAGAGTAATTCTTCGCTTGATCTCTGCACTGATGTCATTCTGCGATATAATAGTGGAGCCCAGGTAGACAAAGTCCTTGACAACTTCGAAGTTATATCTGTCCATCGTGATATTTTGCCCGAGTCGACGATGTTGAGATTCCTCTCTCGATGACAGCATATACTTCGTCTTGTCCTCATTAACCGCCAATCCCATTCTAGCCGCCTCCGATTCAATGCTCGCAAATGCCCCTGCCACAGCTCGCTTCGTTCTGCCGACAATGTCTATGTCATCCGCATATGCAAGCAATTGAACGGACTTTTGATAGATTGTACCGCTGGTGTTGACATGTGCGTTGCGTACAATGGCTTCAAGAACGATGTTGAATAGGTTGCATGATAACGCGTCGCCTTGCCTCAATCCTTTCTCAACATCAAAGGAATCGGTGGTGTTCTTACCAATTTTGACGGAGCAGCGAGATTTCTCCATCGTCATCCTGCACAAGCGGACGAGTTTGGCAGGGATGCCGAGACTCGACATGGCTCTGTATAATTCGTCCCTTTTCACGCTATCATACGCGACTTTAAAATCGATAAAAAGGTGGTGTGTATCGATCTGGAATTCCCGGGATTTTTCTAAAATCTGTCGGAGTGTGAACATTTGATCGACGGTTGACTTGCCTGGCCTAAAACCGCACTGATAAGGGCCGATCAGATCGTTGACAAAAGGTTTTAAGCGGTCACACAGGATGGCCGACAAGATTTTATAAGCGACGTTTAGGAGACTAATTCCTCTGTAGTTGGTACATTTCAGAACATCTCCCTTTTTATGGATGGGGCACACTATACCGAGGTTCCATTCATCGGGCATACTTTCCTCCGACCAAATTTTGCAGATGAGCTGGTGTATGCTCCTAGCCAATTCATCTCCCGCTGATTTAAATAGTTCGGCTTGTAAGCCATCCGCACCTGCAGCCTTGTACGACTTAAGTTTGGATATCGCCAGCCGAACTTCGGTTAGGTCGGGTGGACGGAACTCTTGGCCATCATCGTCCAAGTTGAATGGAGCGTTCTGCCTATTAGCGGCATCTTGGCTGTCTTCGCCATTAAGCAGTCTAGAGAAGTGTTCTTTCCAGATCCTCAGCACTGACTGTGTGTCTACTACCATATTCCCACTCTCATCTCGGCAGGCTTCCGTTCTAGCCTTGAATCCTTGGGTGGATCGCTTCACCCTCTGATAAAATTTTCGAACATCTCCCCTACCGCTACAACCCTCAATAGACTCTACCGCCCGCTTCTCGTGCTCTCTCTTTTTCCTCCTGAGAAGTCGGCGTTCCTCTTTTCGTTTCAGCCCGTAGAGCTCCCGGGCCACTCTCTCAGCAGCTCTTGTTCGAGTCTGCAGCATTGCCTGGTAGGCCTCGTCCTTAGCTGCATGCGCTAGCCGGCACTCCTCATCGAACCAGGGGTTTCGTTGTATTCGCCTAGTGAAACCCAGCACATCAGAGGCGGCACTTCTAATGGCTTGTTGACAGTGTTCCCACTGGTCCTCTGCACTTGATGCTGGTAGCGGACCTCCTGAGAGATTAAGAGTTACGTGGTCTGCAAAAGTTCTGGCAGTCTCTTGCGATTTAAGCTTCTCGACATCGAATCTTTTCACAGCATCTGCTCTGCGTTGTCGCGTCATGGATATCCGCATACGTAGTCTAGCTACCACCAGGTAGTGATCCGAGTCAATGTTGGCCCCTCGGAACGTTCGGACGTCCAAGATACTGGAAGCATGTCTCGCGTCTATCGCAACGTGGTCGATTTGGTTGACGGTTACTTGATCACGCGACCGCCAAGTCCCCTTGTGTATATTGAGGTGTGGGAAGTAGGTGCTTGAGATGATGACATTTCGCCCCGCCGCAAAGTCTGCCAGCCTGTGTCCGTTGCCGGAAGTTTCGTCGTGTAGGCTGTGTCCTCCGACTATCGAACCAAAGATGCCCTCCTTTCCGAATCTTGCGTTGAAGTCACCAAGAACGTCGTACTTCGGGCACATATCATACGTTGTCTCCAAGAGATCGTAGAATGCTTCTTTGGTTGAGTCTTCTCTCCTTTCATGGGGGGCGTGAACACAAATCAGCGAAATGTTCTTAAATTTGCCTTTGATGCGGATTGTGACCAGGCGCTCGCTTACACTTCGGAAGCCCAAGACTTCTTGCCTAAGTCTTCCCCTTATCACAAAACCACAACCCAAGAGCCGCTGACCCGGTTCCTTCAAGCACCCGCCGTAGTAGATGTCACACGTTTTCAGTCTCCGTATGCCCTCTCCATCCCATCGCACTTCCTGGATGGCTGTTACGTCAGCCTTTAGCCTGTCCAGGTTCTCCACTAATTGTTCGGCTGCACGTGTTCTGTATAAGGACAGGACGTTCCACGTGCAGATCCGAAATTCATTGTCCTTGTTTCGTTTGCTGGGGTCGTCAACTTTAAAATCATCCATATCCGAGGCTTGTTGTTGTTTCGGAACAACTTTTTTTTACGTGGTAGGGAAGTTACCCCGACGCACAACCCCCGACCCGGAGGACCAGACCCTTCGTATAACTCCAAGGGTAGGGAGCCGGATAAACCGCTCCTTATAGGCCTGAGCTACGAATATGTCGTAGTAGCCCATATAAGGTGTTCACTAAGTAGTTCAACCTAACTGGAACTGTAGACGCCACCGTTGATTCCATCTAGAGAATTCGTCCGCTGCCGCCTCGATGAAAGGAGAAGTGCCTTAGTGGGAACACTCCTCCCCCCCTCTCTCGTTGGCTGTCCCCAACAGCTTTCCACGGGGATTTAAACCCCGTCTCCAGCTGAGGTACTAGACACCCGATGTTCACCACGTGGAGGTGAGAGTAGGAGTTGGTAGACAGAGGTGGATTTTGAGAAAAACCTGTGGACGCTTGTGTCCTCTTGAATGCACATAACTACCCTTTTGAACATCATATATTTGGAACGGGTTCTTCAATAAAGGCGGTTAATACCTTTTTTGAATCAGCACTTCCTACTCTCAAAATAAACACCAACATATTCCAAATAAGTGTGTTTCAAGAGTGATTTTTTCAATAAGCCTTTTCTGTAAAAACTTTTGATGCTTGTTTTGAAAGTATCAAGATCCGATTATAAAAAGATATCAACCGCCTTTATTCGACAACCTGTTCCGAAGACACAGTCCAAAAGCTTTTCAGTTTATACTTTTTTTTCCTTTTGTTACCATTATTTATTTATTGAATATTACAATTTTTCAATATGTTCCTGTACCTACATTTTTGTTTTATTCCAGACAATTCCGCGGCTAATCCTGGTCGTTGTGGCGTTGCTCTTAAGAAACTGGAAAAACCGGCTTTTAATGTGTATGATGAAACTGTTTCAATGCCTTTTAACTTCATATTCATTGAACTTTTTTAAGTGTTTTGACACAAATAAAAATATTTTGTTTTAGTTTCTGCTCTGTTTTATTGATAACATAATAATTTCATAGATTGTGATGTTTGTATGACTTTTTACATATTTTATATAAATTTTCAAAATTGCTTGTATTTGGGTATAACTACATTACTTTTTTAGATCAAAAATAATGTACACTTTTATTCTTGATCCACTATAGCAGTACTATCGCAACAACGAATCTTAAGAGGAAACTAAACTAAACTTAAATCAAATCTTAGAGGTATATACCTCCTCGTCAACTGAATACGCACAAACATTTTTTAATATACTTTATCCATTTTTTCCAAACAGTGATGGTTATTATGCCATCTGTTGATGCTAACTATTCCCTTAAGATGTTAAGCAGATAATTCCGAAAGAATTATCCAAAAACAACCGTGAGTTTTTCTTCAACCACTTGCAAAGTGTTTTATATGCAAAGTAGGAGTTTTTTTTTTAGTCAACTGAATAGGTACAACGCCATTTTCTTCGTTGTTTATAAGTTTTTTGGAGTGCTTGACAGTTTAAATTAACGATTTTAGTGTTTTCAGTAAAATTTAATTCTTGATTTCAAATTTTAAGAAAAATGGGTAGATCTACGTGTCTTAACAGTGTTGAAAAAGCTAAAATCGATTTACTTAGAGACCAAGGCCTAACTGGACGTGCAATGGCTGATAAAGTTGGCCGAAGTTTTAATGTAGTTTATTCTTACTTGAAAAATAAAGATGCATACGGCAAAAACATGAAGGGAGGTAAGAAAACAGCAACAACAGCAGCTGAGAGACGAAGAATTTTAAGATGTGCATCAAATTCTTCTGATTCTGTGGCAAAAATAAAACAAAAAGTTGGCGTAAACGCAAGTTGCTCAACAGTAAAGAGTAATCAACAACTCAAGCCATCTTAAACGAATGAAACTTAAGAAAAAACCACCACTTGATGAGAGACGGAAAATGTTGCGATTAGATTTTTCAAGACTTCACATGAGTTGGAAAAAAGAATGGTATCACGTGGTTTTTACAGATGAAAAAAAGTTTAATTTCGATGGCCCTGATGGGTTCAACTTCTATTTTCACGACTTAAGAAAAGAAAAAAGATTTTTAAAGCGCCATCATAGTCGTGAAGGAGGTGTCATGATATGGGGAGCAGTCAGTTATTATGGAACAGTTGAGCTCGAGGTTGTAACATCAAGAATGACAGCAGCTGGGTATAAAGTAATTTTGGAAAGATATTTTCCTAAATTTTCTAACATCTTTGGACCCATAAACTGGACCTACCAACATGATAATGCGCCTATTCACTCAGCGCGCATAATAAAAACATGGATAGAGGAGCAACAAGTGCAGTTGCTTCAATGGCCGCCGTACCCACCTGATCTAAACATCATAGAAAATGTCTGGGGATGGTAAGTACGCAAAGTTTATGAGGGTGGTCGTCAGTTCGAAGACAAAGAAACCTTAATTTCTGCAATCAAATTAGCGTGGAGCGAAATTTCGTTAAATTACATTAAAAAGCTATACGATTCCATGTCGGATCGAATTTACGAAGTAATTAAAAATAAAGGTGGAAGTACCCACTACTAAACTTAAACAAAAACTTGGTTCATTCCATTCCAATACCAATTTTAATTTTTGTACCTATTCAGTTGACTCAAAAAAAAACTTCTACTTTGCATAAGTTACACTTTGGAAGTGGTTGAAGGAAAAACTCACGGTTGTTTTTGGATAAAACTTTGAAATTCTGTTATCTAAATGTTACGAAAATTTTTACCATCAACAGATGGCATAATAACCATCACTGTTTGGAAAAAATGGATAAAATATATTCAAAAATGTTTGTGCGTATTCATTTGACGAGGAGTGTATTTTTATTTTTGTTACAAGTAACTTTTATTCTTAAGTTTATTATTTAATAACTTAATAATTGTACATCATTGACCTTTAACAATTACTTTTTCATAAATTTGAACATGTAGAGAATTTTGTAATTTAAATTATTGATACACTTAAAACATTTAAATCTTTATGTGGCTTTGTAAATTAAATAAATGGAATGAAAATACTATGCCGAGAAATTATTTCTTAGATTTCTATTAAATACAATTTTAAAACCTTTAGAATGGAAGTATGATTTGAAATTGCCTTTTTGACATGAAGGCTTCCTCGGATGTATCAATCTTTGTTCCTTCTGCTTTTATTTTATTCTCATAGTTTTTGTAGATCTAAAAAAAAAACAAAGAAAACAATTTATTTTCGGCCGAGCTTTTGTTTTGGTTTATTGAATTCTGAGTCTGAGTCTTAAATTAACTCCTGGAAGTGAACACTAGATATAATCAATTTTAATATAGATAAATATTTTTAAAAAAATTTCATATGGGACACGTTAAAAAAAAATCGACTGAAATTTTTCAAACGTGTTTTATATGAATTTTTTTAAAAATGTTTATCTGAATTAAAAATGATTATAATGATCAATACAAGTACTTAAATTAAGACTGAGAGCCGTTTCAATCAACCAAATCAAGATAGTGGTTTGGACATAACAGTGTTTTATAACTAGCACTTACAAGTATTTTGTATGATTTCTTCTTTAAGTTCTTAAAAGTGTACTTATAAAATGCTGTTATTTCCAAACCACTATCTTGATTTAGTTGATTGAAATGGTTTTGAGTTTTGAATTAAGTCCTGGTAGTGATCACTAATTTTTTATATAGGTAAATATTTGAACAAAATTTCATATGGGACGTTTCAAAAAAAAAAAAAAAATCGACTGAAATTTTTCAAACGTGTTTTATATGAACTTTTTTTTTAATATTTATCTGTTTTAAAAATGATTATAATGATCAATACGAGTACTTAAATTAAGACTGAGTGCCGTTTCAATCCACCAAATCAAGATAGTGGTTTGGACATAACAGCTGTCTATATTTGGCTTTTTTTCTATCTCCTTTTTGTGGTCTCCAGCTGATGATTTTCCAAAGCACTGCAATTATAAATAAAGAAATAATATTAATAAAGACATGTGATTATATTTTGTTTGAAACAAAATCAATTTTTATTAATAAATAAATTATTTTACATGATAGTAAACACAGGTATCTGGTTAGTTACTGGTTAGTGTATACATCCTGTTGTTTTATCTTACCACCAGGTATCGCATTTTGACTTTTCTAGTTGTCAATAGTACTATTATGGAATCGATTTTTCTGTTTCTGTGGTAGCTCTCGTGAGGGCGCAAAAATCGTGCCACGTTGGATTGGAGAGATGTGAATGAGGATAGGAAGAGGAATAAAAGCTGGTTGTTAGAAGGAGAGGAGTGTATTTTGTTGATTCTGACAGTTGCTGACAACAATTACCTGGTGTAAGTGAGATAGTTTTTCGTCATGGCAACTAAGGGGATAATTGGCAGAAAATGAAAAAATGTTCGTTGCCATGGAGCATTGCACAACGGTATCGTTTTATGTTTGAATTTGCGTACAGATTTTTTGTTACTTTCTATGAAAGCCTATTCCTAGGCAAAATAGTCTTGAAACGATGCTATATTTCCTTATGAGGAACAAACATTTTTTTTCAAAAAAAAAAATGAAGAAACATTTTTTGAGATTTATAGGTAGGTATTTTGTTTGAAAAGAAATTAAAAAAAAAACACTTTAAAGGTAATTTTTTTACAGGTAAATTTATCAAAAGTTTGTTTAGGTAGGTACTTTAATAGTAAAAAAAATTGATAAAAATAAAGAATTTACTTTCAAAAGTTAAGACATTTTGATAAATTTAAAAAATCAACTATTTCCTTTTAACAAAATAGGTAGGTACTCTTAGAGCTAAAGAAATTTTAAAAAAATTGAAAAAAAAAACTATAGATAAGAACATTTTGATAAAATTTAAAAAAGAAAATTATTTTACCTTTAAAAAAAAAACTCTTTTTTACCGTTAAAACATGCTTTTAAAGGTAAATAAATTTAAAACAAAAAATATTTTACCTTAAAGAAAAATACAATTCTTTTACCACTAAAAAAATACTTCTACAGGCAAACAAATTTTGATAAAATTAAAAAAAAAAGTATTTTACCTTTAAAAAACTCTTGATAAATTAAAGAAAAAAACAATTTTAAAAGTAAAGAAATTTTGATAAAATAAAAAACAAATTTGAAACAAAGAATACAAAAAAAATTATTGTAAAAATACTTTTAAAAGTAAATAAATTTTGGTTTACTTTAAAAAAATAAATACTTTATTACCTTTAAGAAATACTTTAGATACAAAATGAAAGGAAAAAATATTTAACCTTTAAAAAACTCTTGAGAAATTTAAGAAAAAAAAAAATTTAACTTTAAAAAAATATGCTTTTTAAAGTAAAGAAATTTTGATAAAATTAAAAAAAAACCAATATCTTTTTACCTTAAAAAAAATTTTAAGGTGAACAAAATTTGAAAAACAATGAGAAAAAACTATTTTACCCTTAAAAAAATACTTTTAAAAGTAAAGAGATTTTGGTAACATTTTAAAAAATAAATATCTTCAAAAATATGTTTAAAAAATGTAAATATCTTTAAAAAATACTTAAGATAAAAAAAAATAAAAAAACTATTTACCAAAAAAATAAATAAATATCTTTTTACCTTTAAAAAAATACTTAAGATAAATCGAATAAGAAAAAATTAAAAAAAAAATAAACATCTTTTGCCTTTAAAAAAATTATATTTATTATTATATGTATATTATACAATTTAGATAAAATTAGAAAAAAAAATTATTTCACCGTAAAAAAAAAAATATATATAAAAGTTTTACAGTTAAAAAAACTTTAAGAGATGTAGAATTCTTTTCCACATCACTTTTTGAGGTAGAACACTAGATGCGTTTTTTTTTTGTCGAGGTTTCCCCAGTAGGCCTTGTCCTCGTTCTATTACTTCTTTATAGGTACACAAGTAATCTTAAATAAAGACTAGATTTATTGCACATGCATTAAATAAATAAATATTTACATATATAATATTATAATTACATAGAAAATATTTAAAACTAAATATTATTGACTAAAACATAAATAACACCTAAGTCTAAAGAAATTTTTCCGATGGTTTTCCTCTCAATGCCTTGTTGGTTTTACGTATTTGTAGAATGATCAGTCTGGTCAGCAAAAATTTTACGATCTTTTCCTGGTGTTCCGTCGAGCAGTCTGGTAGCGATCTTTTCCTTCATAATCTCAGCCGTCCATGTTTCAGCAATCTTTTTCATTGTTTGTTGTTTCGGAAAGTGTTCCAAAAACATTTTTTGGAAAACACTGACAGTTTCTTCGAAACTGGTCGAAGGAACTGTCAGTTTTCCAAACTCAGAAGTTGAAGCTATTGTCTTATAAGCTCTCAGTTCTATCAACAAGGTCTATTCCCTGAATTGGTCTACCTCGTCGATCATGAACTGAGAGCATATTTCACAATTAAGCTTCTTTCTGAGTTTTGATGCTGCAAATCCAGCGTAATATACTGCAGCCGCTTTCTGGAGTTTCAAGGCATCAGCATCTTCTTGCTTTTTTAACACAGGTTCCACGTTCACATCTTCTGCATTCAAGTGTTGACCTGTAAAAACACCAAATAAATTGTTCTCTATTCTTTCTTCGAATAGGAAGTCATTATTTGTTGGATCGTTTACATTTTCAATGGCGGGTTCGTTTCTGGCTCCTTGCAGCAGTGGTCTCCAGCTGATGATTTTCCAAAGCACTGCAATTATAAATAAAGAAATAATATTTATAAAGACATGTGATTATATTTTGTTTGAAACAAAATCATTTTTTATTAATAAATAAATTATTTTACATGATAGTAAACACAGGTATCCCTTATGGCTGTCACTGGTTAGCGTATACATCCTGTTGTTTTATCTTACCACCAGGTATCGCATTTTGACTTTTCTAGTTGTCAAAAGTACTATTATGGAATCGATTTTTCTGTTTCTGTGGTAGCTCTCGTGAGGGCGCAAAAATCGTGCCACGTTGGATTGGAGAGATGTGAATGAGGATAGGAAGAGGAATAAAAGCTGGTTGTTAGAAGGAGAGGAGTGTATTTTGTTGATTCTGACAGTTGCTGACAACAATTACCTGGTGTAAGTGAGATAGTTTTTCGTCATGGCAACTAAGGGGATAATTGGCAGAAAATGAAAAAATGTTCTCGTTGCCATGGAGCATTGTACAACGGTATCGTTTATGTTTGAATTTGCGTACAGATTTTTTGTTACTTTCTATGAAAGCCTATTCCTAGGCAAAATAGTCTTGAAACGATGCTATATTTCCTTATAAGGAACAATCATTTTTTTCAAAAAAAAAAAAATGAAGAAACATTTTTTGAGATTTATAGGTAGGTATTTTGTTTGAAAAGAAATTAAATTATTTTCCGCTCCAGCATCTTCATACCCCGAATTTTCCGCTGATGTTAAATGCTAAAAAATGATCTGCTTCAAATTTCTTATGAACCTCCATGCCTATGGGTCCCTTTCATAAGATCCTCTATTGTTACGTATTATCGATAAAAGATTCTCGATAACATCAGTATTCAAATGTGCAAGCAGGAAGTAAGACTGCTCATCGCTCTTCTGGTATTCCCACATCATCTCGATTCCCAGAAGAGTTTGCTTTTATCCTTTAAAGCATGGTGGGATACTCACAGTGCTGCTAGAACTCCACGTTGATATCCACTCTCTTGCACTCTTCAAGACATCAAGTGTGTCCGTTGTCTCCAATAAGACTTGCTTGTTAGGATTCCTAGAGTAGAATTCTCCTGTATTCAAAGTATCGAAGAGGTCATTCATCCTTTTAATAAATGTAGCTGTTGACAAAGCAACTTTCTTGTCTTCATCCGACTCAAAAAAACCCACGCTCAATGCATACATGATTCCTGTATACCCATTGAGGCTGAAAACCTGCGTCGCTAACTTCACTGATAATTTATCATAATGGACTGGTCGGATATGGGCCGAAGTTAGCTTGAACATCGTCTGAAATATGCCTTTTGAATCCTGTGTGTAAATTCTCTCCAGTATCCGCCAGTCTGCAACTCCATCATCAAAAGAGATTATATGTTTGAGCAAAATATTCCGTACGCTCTTAAACATATGCGGATAGTCATGGAGTAAGAAAACTCTATGATTTTGGATATCCACATACGGTTTGCTGTCCGAAGCTCCAGGCCCTCTTAATTTCAAATAAGCTGCAACATTCATGGATCCTTGGTCACAGCTTGCTGCGACAACAGCATTCCACATTTCATTACTCCAGTAATGATGGTAACCAACATCTGCGATAAAGAAGCTGTCTTTGGTGATCCGATGTAATATGCAATCGTCTGCTTCCAGTTCTTGTTTAAGCCTCGTAGCGTGAAAACCATTGCCTTATTGGCTATCTTTACGTCCCTTCCTCATTCTCCATAATCGGTGAATCCGTTAATGAGGTCGTCCTTAAAGTTGAGTTCCAATTCTGATTTGATGGCCATTTCATCAAACAGCAGCACACATTTTCTCTCCATTCGTGTCATTTCCTTTGCTTTGTCCGTCAGCAAATCCTGAATCCTTCCACTCAGTCCTGTTGGCAATCTTATTTCCGAATGCCATCGGTAGATGGTGCTTACCGATGGCAGTTTGAATCCGGCGCTTATCATAAACTTATAGCACGCTGGGGACTTAAAGAAAAATTTCAAAGATAAGTCTCTTTCTTTAGGTCCCCAGGATGTGTTAGTTTTGTGGAACAATTGTGAAAACACAAATGTCCGCACATCCTCTGGAAATTCTTCCATGTGGGAGTCGACATTTTTCCTCAACCTATATTTTGGGTTATTCTTTAGTCTTTTAGGTGTATCCTAAATATAGCGCGGTATCAAGCTTTCGCGTTTAGCCTTTGGTTGGTATTTGTAAGAAGGGTAAGTAGGGGAAGGAAATTGTGATGGAGAAATGTGCGAACATGAAGGCACGTCTGGAAGAGAGTAATCTTTAATATAATTGGCTGAAGTGCTTGCAGCCATATTTATCAATGATAAAGCTGGACTGCAAGGTTCAGGTAGAGGGGGTGGAGGTGGAGGTGGAGGTAGAGGTGGAGACGAAGAATCAGGAGCCCAGTTTGCAGAGGCTGCTTCCGGGTACTCCAAGCCTCCATTAAACGAAGGCATGCTGTATCAGTTTCAACATCGGTGCAGTTACAAACAGCCTCGGAAGAAATGGGTAACGCGTATTTGGCAAGACATTTCCGTGTGGATTTCAAAAGGATGTCTTTAGCATGGAAATGTTTTTTCACACATGGAGGCTCTGTCCGGTAGAGCCTTCGTGTGTGAAATATTTCCATGTTTTAACCAAACCGGCCTTCTATGGTCTTTAGGTATTTTGAAAAAGGAAACACCACCTAAATTTCTTTGCAGCTCACTGCAGTTTGCGTAACTACAGATATTATTGAGTAAATCGATCAAATTATCAAATTAATTAATAAAGTTATATAATAAAATTTATTTCAAAATCAATTAATTCAAACGTTAAATCAAATTATTTAATTTATGAAATAAAATTACATATACAAAAAATTAATTTAATTAATCAAATTTAATTAATGTTTTAAATCTATGAAATTAAAAAAATTATTAATTTATCAAATGAAATTAATTAATATTTTAAATCAAATTAATTATAAAATATTATTAATTTAAAAAATGAAATAAATTATAAAATGTAATAAATTTAATAAATGATATTATTAAGAAATTTAAAAAATTAATGAATTTAATAATAAATAGTGAAATAAAAACTGTATAGTAAAATACAGAAACAAGGTTAATATTGTATTATTTATATAATTAAATAAATTAAATTAAATAAATATTTAATTAAATAAATTAAATTAAAAGATGAATTGAATTATCAAACGAAGATAAATAAGAAATAAAGGAAATTTTAAAAATTATTTTATCAAATTAATAAATGAAATTAATTATAAAAATTATTAATTTTGTATATATTATTAACTTATTTATTAAATGAAATTAATTTTTTAAATTAATTTATTTAATAAATAAAATTAATAATATACTGCAGCCGCTTTCTGGAGTCTCAAGGCATCAGCATCTTCTTGCTTTTTTAACACAGGTTCCACGTTCACATCTTCTGCATTCAAGTGTTGACCTGTAAAAACACCAAATAAATTGTTCTCTATTCTTTCTTCGAATAGGAAGTCATTATTTGTTGGATCGTTTACATTTTCAATGGCGGGTTCGTTTCTGGCTCCTTGCAGCAGTGGTCCTTTTTGTGGTCTCCAGCTGATGATTTTCCAAAGCACTGCAATTATAAATAAAGAAATAATATTAATAAAGACATGTGATTATATTTTGTTTGAAACAAAATCAATTTTTATTAATAAATAAATTATTTTACATGATAGTAAACACAGGTATCCCTTATGGCTGTCACTGGTTAGCGTATACATCCTGTTGTTTTATCTTACCACCAGGTATCGCATTTTGACTTTTCTAGTTGTCAATAGTACTATTATGGAATCGACTTTTCTGTTTCTGTGGTAGCTCTCGTGAGGGCGCAAAAATCGTGCCACGTTGGATTGGAGAGATGTGAATGAGGATAGGAAGAGGAATAAAAGCTGGTTGTTAGAAGGAGAGGAGTGTATTTTGTTGATTCTGACAGTTGCTGACAACAATTACCTGGTGTAAGTGAGATAGTTTTTCGTCATGGCAACTAAGGGGATAATTGGCAGAAAATGAAAAAATGTTCTCGTTGCCATGGAGCATTGTACAACGGTATCGTTTTATGTTTGAATTTGCGTACAGATTTTTTGTTACTTTCTATGAACGCCTATTCCTAGGCAAAATAGTCTTGAAACGATGCTATATTTCCTTATAAGGAACAATCATTTTTTTCAAAAAAAAAAATGAAGAAACATTTTTTGAGATTTATAGGTAGGTATTTTGTTTGAAAAGAAATTAAATTATTTTCCGCTCCAGCATCTTCATACCCCGAATTTTCCGCTGATGTTAAATGCTAAAAAATGATCTGCTTCAAATTTCTTATGAACCTCCATGCCTATGGGTCCCTTTCATAAGATCCTCTATTGTTACGTATTATCGATAAAAGATTCTCGATAACATCAGTATTCAAATGTGCAAGCAGGAAGTAAGACTGCTCATCGCTCTTCTGGTATTCCCACATCATCTCGATTCCCAGAAGAGTTTGCTTTTATCCTTTAAAGCATGGTGGGATACTCACAGTGCTGCTAGAACTCCACGTTGATATCCACTCTCTTGCACTCTTCAAGACATCAAGTGTGTCCGTTGTCTCCGATAAGACTTGCTTGTTAGGATTCCTAGAGTTGAATTCTCCTGTATTCAAAGTATCGAAGAGGTCATTCATCCTTTTAATAATTTTTTTTTTTTTTTTTTTTTTTTTTTTTTTTGATTGAGCGCGCACTAAAGGGATTTGGCTGCCCTTAAAATGTTTAAACACAGTGCGAGCGTTGGGAAAATAGGGAAGGATTTAAGAGGAGATACCGATGCACATTGGTTTTGAACCTCTGAATATTAAAATGGTCGGGAAAGATAGAGCCGGGTAAAGCATTCCACATTCGGGTAGTGCGGCTAAAAAAAGGATCTCTATACTTGACAGTACGTCCGAAGTTGGACTCGAGGGTAAACTGATGTGCATTCCTAGAGGTACGAGTATTACGGTTGAATTGTCTTAGGGGAGGAATGCAGCTGGCTATTTCACTAGAACAGTGTTTATAAAAGTAACGGTAAAATAATGTTAGACATGAAACATCGCGGCGGTGTTCGAGGGATGCAAATGTTTCTGTTATATTTCTGTCACCTATCATTTTCAAAGCTCTTTTTTGAATCCTATCTAAGGTACTCAAGTGGGTTATTGGGGCACCTGCCCAAATATGAGAATTGTACTCAAGTTTCGGACGGATAAATGCTTTATAGATTACAGCCAGATCAGAAGGGGAGACAAATTTCTTGCATCGCCGAAGAAAGCCTAAGCATTTCGCTGCATTTTTGGCGACGTCGAATATGTGTTCGTTCCTCAGAAGGTGGTCTGTGATACACATACCGAGGACTGAAAGCTTTTCGGTTTCTTCAATACAAGTGCCGCTCATGGATAGCGGCATGGGAGGTGTGTTTCGTTTTGATGACAGAAGACAGCATTGAGTTTTCGAAGCATTAAATTCTACGCGGTTTTTGATTCCCCATTGGACAATGCTGTCGAGATCAGAATTTAATGAGCTAATCATACGCTGCCGTTCTAGTTCCACATCCGAAGGACATGGATGTGAATCTGAAAACGAATATGAGAAGCTGAGGGTGCTGTCGTCAGCGAAACAGTTTAATGGATTAGAAGTTTCAGACAAAAGATCATTTATGAATATAAGGAAGAGAGTCGGAGACAAAACGGAGCCCTGGGGCACACCAGCGTTTATTTTGTGAATTTCAGACTTGCAACCGTCCAATACAACTTGTATTGATCGGTCCGAAAGGTAATTTCTAATCCAACGAAGAAGAGATTCATCGAAACCAAATGCGCATATTTTCGATAAGAGAGCTTGGTGCCAAACTCTATTAAACGCCTTAGAAATATCAAGCGCAATAATCTTACTTTCTCCAAAGCGATGTAAAGATTTGTTCCACTGTTCGGTGAGATATACCATCAGATCACCAGTGGACCTATTGCTACGAAAGCCGTACTGCCGGTCATTAAGAAGCTTTCGTTCTTCAAGATATTTCTTGAGCTGAAAATTAATCAGCGTTTCTATGACCTTGGAAAGAAGGGACGTAAGTGCAATTGGACGATAGTTTGAGGGTGAAGAAGATACGCCTTTTTTAGGGACAGGCTGGACAAATGCTGTTTTCCATCCACTCGGAAAGAGACCAGTAGAATAGGACAGATGGAAAAGCTTACGCAGTGGTTTTGCCAGCGTTGAAGAACACCTCTTCAGAACAATGGGAGGGATACTATCCGGGCCAGCGGATTTGTGTATGTCGAGGTCTTTTAGAACTCTAGCAACTGCACGAGTGCGAAAGTTATCCCATTCACACACCCGTCTTCTACGCTTGAGAAGCAACAGCACATATTGCATTTCCTGAAAAGAATAACCGTTAACAAACCAAAAAAAGGCATTGTTGACACTTTATTTTTTTTAATGCACCCAAATAAATCCATTTAATTTTCTCATATTTTTCACGCCTAATAAATATGTCATTTTTGTCTACGAAGATTACACTTCACTTGGATGTATATATATGAAATACTTAGGCTTCGTAACAAAATTGTATATATTATTTTGTTACTAAATTTCATTTGGTTTACTATTTAATATAAAATATAGATAATATAACATAATAATTACCTATCTACTTAATGGCATTCATATAATCTTATTTCATATATATATCATATCTACTTAAATATGAATGCAAATATCAACCTATAAAATTAAAATAATTTCTTCCTATCCCTACATCATATAATAAATTCTTGTAAAACTTATATTCTTTAGTGGCAACATTGGTTACAGCCTTTAATTTGGGCATTCAGCTATACTTACTTAACTTGCTACAGCATATCTCACACACAACGAAAGAAAAAATACAACCAATAATTCCTTTTGAAATTATATTTATTATCCTACTTCCTCCTTAAATAGAGCAAAAAAAGCTTCAAACTTCCCCTTCGTAAACAAAATTGGTGGAAGAAAATAACAAAAAAAAAGTTTAGTGTTGACTCTCTTAAACTAGCTTTAATTTTGTATACGTTGTTCTCGTTCATTTATTGTTGCCTTAATCGTCATTCTTATCATCAATTTCCTCAATTTCTGACTGTCATCTACTCTCCAATCTCTCCAGCTTCTTAGTACCAGGGCACCTCACCTCGAATCTCTCTATCGATCGTCGTCATAATAGTACTATAGTTTTTATATACAATGGTGACAAATACCTCTTCCTCTTTTTCTTCTTCTAAGGTTTTTCGGTTTAACATTGTATATAAAAACTATAGTACTATTATGACGACGAACGATAGAGAGATTCGAGGTGAGGTGCCCCGGTACTAAGAAGCTGGAGAGATTGGAGAGTAGATGACAGTCAGAAATTGATGATAAGAATGACGATGAACGAGAACAACGTATACAAAATTAAAGCTAGTTTAAGGGAGTCAACACTAAACTTTTTTTTTGTTATTTTCTTCCACCAATTTTGTTTACGAAGGGGAAGTTTGAAGCTTTTTTTGCTCTATTTAAGGAGGAAGTAGGATAATAAATATAATTTTAAAAGGAATTATTGGTTGTATTTTTTCTTTCGTTGTGTGTGAGATATGCTGTAGCAAGTTAAGTAAGTATAGCTGAATGCCCAAATTAAAGGCTGTAACCAATGTTGCCACTAAAGAATATAAGTTTTACAAGAATTTATTATATGATGTAGGGATAGGAAGAAATTATTTTAATTTTATAGGTTGATATTTGCATTCATATTTAAGTAGATATGATATATATATGAAATAAGATTATATGAATGCCATTAAGTAGATAGGTAATTATTATGTTATATTATCTATATTTTATATTAAATAGTAAACCAAATGAAATTTAGTAACAAAATAATATATACAATTTTGTTACGAAGCCTAAGTATTTCATATATATACATCCAAGTGAAGTGTAATCTTCGTAGACAAAAATGACATATTTATTAGGCGTGAAAAATATGAGAAAATTAAATGGATTTATTTGGGTGCATTAAAAAAAATAAAGTGGCAACAATGCCTTTTTTTTGGTTTGTTAACGGTTATTCTTTTCAGGAAATAAAATATGTGCTGTTGCTTCTCAAGCGTAGAAGACGGGTGTGTGAATGGGATAACAGATATGTCATAATATTAGCTTGGGACGCTTTTTATTATTCTTGGTCAGTATCATTGACAAAGCTTGTGCGATTGCAGTGATATTTTCCTGACTTGAATTATTTGATAAAAATTGTGAATTTTTTCTGATCAGTTTTTCTTAAAACTAGCAAAATCTTGAAAACCCTTAAATTAATTACTTGTTTATCATTTTAAATAGCAAATAATAGCCCATTTAGTGAAGTGTTTTTTCCGTTTTTGTTTGAATAGCCAATAGTGCAGTGATTTTTATTTCCCAAAAAATTTTACCTAACTCGGTTTTTTCTTTGTTTTTATATGCATAAATACACGCATTCAGTGTTAGTTTTATTAGTGCAGCGTTTTAATTTTCATTTAAAATACCTGTTGTGTTAGTTTCAAAGTTTTTTTTTGTAAATTTACAATAATCTTTTTTTTTTATAGTGAAGTGTTTTGCATTTCATTTAATTTGTTTACCCTAGCCAATACCCATATCAGTGCAGTGTAGTTTCAAAATTTTGTTTTTAAATTAACAATAATTTTCATTTTTATAGTGAAGTGTTTTTTCCATTAATTAGATTTTTAAACCCATAAGTGCAGTGATTTTATTTGTCGAAAAAAACCTATTTAGTTTATATTTTAGTATATTTTCGTTGTACAAGAATCAGTGTTAACTATTTTAGTGCAGTGTTTTTATATTTTTTCTAAATTTTTTTCATTAAACATTTTTTTAACTTAAAACCATAGGGTGCTTGTGCAATATGTGTTGCCTTTTTTAAGAATGTTTTTCAAGGTTTTTTGTCACTCATAATTAAATAGGGTGCTAAATAAAAAATAGTGAAATTTGTGATAAAAGTTTTTGTGTTTTCATTTGAGAATTAAGGTAGATACAGTTTTATTATTGATAAATTTAATAAGTTTTGTTTGGTAAGTTTAGTTTTTTTTAATTTCTGGAGTAAACAAGTTTCTTAAAACTCTTTGATCTGCAGGGTGATTTTTATAATACCTAAATTAATTTTCTTATATATCTCAAAATTATTTATTACATTTAATAAATTTAATTTTATAATTAAATTAATTGATTTTATAATTAATTTTATTTATTAAATTAATTAATTTAAAAAATTAATTTCATTTAATAAATAAGTTAATAATATATACAAAATTAATAATTTTTATAATTAATTTCATTTATTAATTTGATAAAATAATTTGTAAAATTTCCTTTATTTCTTATTTATCTTCGTTTGATAATTCAATTCATCTTTTAATTTAATTTATTTAATTAAATAAATAATACAATATTAACCTTGTTTCTGTATTTCACTATACAGTTTTTATTTCACTATTTATTATTAAATTCATTAATTTCTAAAACAATTTCATTTTTTAAATTTCTAAATAATATCATTTATTAAATTTATTACATTTTATAATTAATTTCATTTTTTTTTAAATTAAATTAATAATATTTTATAATTAATTTGATTTAAAATATTAATTAATTTCATTTGATAAATTAATATTTTTTTTTAATTTCATTGATTTAAAACATTAATTAAATTTGATTAATTAAATTAATTTTTTGTATATGTAATTTTATTTCATAAATTAAATAATTTGATTTAACGTTTGAATTAATTGATTTTGAAATAAATTTTATTATATAACTTTATTAATTAATTTGATAATTTGATCGATTTACTCAATAATTTTCATTTAAAATGGTTATCTGTAGTTACGCAAACTGCAGTGAGCTGCAAAGAAATTTAGGTGGTGTTTCCTTTTTCAAAATACCTAAAGACAATAGAAGGCCGGTTTGGTTAAAACATGGAAATATTTCACCCACGAAGGCTCTACCGGACAGAGCCTCCATGTGTGAAAAACATTTCCATGCTAAAGACATCCTTTTGAAATCCACACGGAAATGTCTTGCCAAATACGCGTTACCCATTTCTTCCGAGGTTGTTTGTAACTGCACCGATGTTGCAACTGATACAGCATGCCTTCGTTTTATGGAGGCTTGGAGTACCCGGAAGCAGCCTCTGCAAACCGGGCTCCTGATTCTTCGTCTCCACCTCTTCCTCCACCTCCACCCCCTCTGCCTGAACCTTGTAGTCCAGCTTTATCATTGATAAATATGGCTGCAAGCACTTCAGCCAATTATATTAAAGATTACTCTCTTCCAGACGTGCCTTCATGTTCGCACATTTCTCCATCACAATTTCCTTCCCCTACTTACCCTTCTTACAAATACCAACCAAAGGCTAAACGCGAAAGCTTGATACCGCGCTATATTTAGGATACACCTAAAAGACTAAAGAATAACCCAAAATATAGGTTGAGGGAAAATGTCGACTCCCACATGGAAGAATTTCCAGAGGATGTGCGGACATTTGTGTTTTCACAATTGTTCCACAAAACTAACACATCCTGGGGACCTAAAGAAAGAGACTTATCTTTGAAATTTTTCTTTAAGTCCCCAGCGTGCTATAAGTTTATGATAAGCCCCGGATTCAAACTGCCATCGGTAAGCACCATCTACTGAAGGCATTCGGAAATAAGATTGCCAACAGGACTGAGTGGAAGGATTCAAGATTTGCTGACGGACAAAGCAAAGGAAATGACACGAATGGAGAGAAAATGTGTGCTGCTGTTTGATGAAATGGCCATCAAATCAGAATTGGAACTCAACTTTAAGGACGACCTCATTAACGGATTCACCGATTATGGAGAATTAGGAAGGGACGTAAAAATAGCCAATAAGGCAATGGTCTTCACGCTACGAGGCTTAAACAAGAACTGGAAGCAGACGATTGCATATTACATCGGATCACCAAACATCGCAGATGTTGGTTACCATCATTACTGGAGTAATGAAATGTGGAATGTTGTTGTCGCAGCAAGCTGTGACCAAGGATCCATGAATGTTGCAGCTTATTTGAAATTAAGAGGGCCTGGAGCTTCGGACAGCAAACCGTATGTGGATATCCAAAATCATAGAGTTTTCTTACTCCATGACTATCCGCATATGTTTAAGAGCATACGGAATATTTTGCTCAAACATATAATCTCTTTTGATGATGGAGTTGCAGACTGGCGGATACTGGAGAGAATTTACACACAGGATTCAAAAGGCATATTTCAGACGATGTTCAAGCTAACTTCGGCCCATATCCGACCAGTCCATTATGATAAATTATCAGTGAAGTTAGCGACGGAATCATGTATGCATTGAGCGTGGGTTTTTTTAAGTCAGATGAAGACAAGAAAGTTGCTTTGTCAACAGCTACATTTATTAAAAGGATGAATGACCTCTTCGATACTTTGAATACAGGAGAATTCTACTCTAGGAATCCTAACAAGCAAGTCTTATCGGAGACAACGGACACACTTGATGTCTTGAAGAGTGCAAGAGAGTGGATATCAACGTGGAGTTCTAGCAGCACTGTGAGTATCCCACCATGCTTAAAAGGATTAAAGCAAACTCTTCTGGGAATCGAGATGATGTGGGAATACCAGAAGAGCGATGAGCAGTCTTACTTCCTGCTTGCACATTTGAATACTGATGTTATCGAGAATCTTTTCTCGATAATACGTAACAATAGAGGATCTTATGAAAGGGACCCATAGGCATGGAGGTTCATAAGAAATTTGAAGCAGATCATTTTTTAGCATTTAACATCAGCGGAAAATTCGGGGTATGAAGATGCTGGAGCGGAACCACTGCTGCAAGGAGCCAGAAACGAACCCGCCATTGAAAATGTAAACGATCCAACAAATAATGACTTCCTATTCGAAGAAAGAATAGAGAACAATTTATTTGGTGTTTTTACAGGTCAACACTTGAATGCAGAAGATGTGAACGTGGAACCTGTGTTAAAAAAGCAAGAAGATGCTGATGCCTTGAAACTCCAGAAAGCGGCTGCAGTATATTACGCTGGATTTGCAGCATCAAAACTCAGAAAGGAGCTTAATTGTGAAATATGCTCTCAGTTCATGATCGACGAGGTAGACCAATTCAGGGAATAGACCTTGTTGATAGAACTGAGAGCTTATAAGACAATAGCTTCAACTTTTGAGTTTGAAAAACTGACAGTTCCTTCGACCAGTTTCGAAGAAACTGTCAGTGTTTTCCAAAAAATGTTTTTGGAACACTTCCCGAAAAAACAAACAATGGAAAAGATTGCTGAAACATTGACGGCTGAGATTATGAAGGAAAAGGAAAAGATAACGCTACCAGACTGCTCAACGGAATACCTGGAAAAGATCGTCAAATTTTTGCTGACCGGACTGATCATCCTACAAATGCGTAAAACCAACAAGGCATTGAGAGGAAAACCATCGGAAAAATTTCTTTAGACTTAAGTGTTATTTATGTTTTAGTCAATAATATTTAGTTTTAATTATTTTCTATGTAATTATAATATTATATATGTAAATATTTATTTATTTAATGCATGTGCAATAAATCGAGTCTTTATTTAAGATTACTTGTGTATCTATAAAGTAGTAATAGAACGAGGACTAGGCCTACTGGGGAAAAGAATTCTACATCTCTTAAAGTTTTTGAACTGTAAAACTTTTATATATATTTTTTTTTTTAAGGTGAAATAATTTTTTTTTCTAATTTTATCTAAATTGTATAATATACATATAATAATAAATATAATTTTTTTAAAGGCAAAAGATGTTTATTTTCTTTTTAATTTTTTCTTATTCGTTTTATCTTAAGTATTTTTTTAAAGGTAAAAAGATATTTATGGTTAATAGTTTTTTTTAATTTTTTTTTATCTTAAGTATTTTTTAAAGATAAGAAGATATTTATTTTGTAAAATGTTACCAAAATCTCTTTACTTTTAAAAGTATTTTAAGGGTAAAATAGTTTTTTCTCATTGTTTTTAAAATTTTGTTCACCTTACAATTTTTTTTTTGTTTTTTTTTTTTTTAATTTTATCAAAATTTCTTTACTTTAAAAAGCATATTTTTTTAAAGTTAAATTTTTTTTCTTAAATTTCTCAAGAGTTTTTTAAAGGTTAAATATTTTTTCCATTCATTTTGTATCTAAAGTATTTCTTAAAGGTAAAAAAGTATTTATTTTTTTAAAGTAAACCAAAATTTATTTACTTTTAAAAGTATTTTCACAATAATTTTTTTGTTATTCTTTGTTTCAAATTTGTTTTTTATTTTACCAAAATTTCTTTACTTTTAAAATTATTTTTTTCTTTAATTTATCAAGAGTTTTTTAAAGGTAAAATACTTTTTTTTTTTTAATTTTATCAAAATTTGTTTGCCTGTAGAAGTATTTTTTTAGTGGTAAAAGAATTGTTTTTTTCTTTAAGGTAAAATATTTTTTGTTTTAAATTTATTCAAAATTTATTTACCTTTAAAAGCATGCTTTAACGGTAAAAAAAGAGTTTTTTTTTTTAAAGGTAAAATACTTTTCTTTTTTAAATTTTATCAAAATGTTCTTATCTATAGTTTGTTTTTTCAATTTTATTAAAATTTCTTTAGCTCTAAAAGTACCTACCTATTTTGTTAAAAGGAAATAGTTGATTTTTTTAAATTTATCAAAATTTCTTTACTTTTGAAAGTAAATTCTTTATTTTTATCAATTTTTTTTTACTATTAAAGTACCTACCTAAACAAACTTTTAATAAATTTACCTGTGTTTCCAAACAAAATACCTACCTATCTCAAAAAATGTTTCTTCATTTTTTTTTTGAAAAAAAAAAAATGTTTGTTCCTCATAAGGAAATATAGCATCGTTTCAAGACTATTTTGCCTAGGAATTGTGAAAGTTAGCAACGTAGCATTAAAAAATTGATTTTTATCTGAAAATGAACATTTTAGACAAATTTGAAGCTAATAAAATCTAATAACCCTATTTATAGACATATAAATATACTCTATCATAGGCTTTCATAGAAAGCAACAAAAAATCTGTACGCAAACGATACCGTTTTACAATGCTCCATGGCAACGAGGAGATTTTTGTCATTTTCTGCCGATTATCCCCTTAGTTGCCATGTCGAAAAGCTATCTCACTTACACCAGGTAATTGTTGTGAGCAACTGTCAGAATCAACAAAATACACTCCTCTCCTTCTAACAACCAGCTTTTATTCCTCTTCCTATCCTCATTCACATCTCTCTAATCCAACGTGGCACGATTTTTGCGCCCTCACGAGAACCAGAAGTGTCAAATCGTTAGCATGTGATGACAAAAAACAAAGAAAAAAAAAGTTGATACAAGTTAAAACCCAAATTAATATAACAATTACTTTGAAAAAACAAATAATTTAAAGTGCATTAATTAGACATAGTGGTGATCTTCTTATAAATTAAAAAAAAAACATGAAGTGCATTATTCAGGGGTATGGAAATCAACAAAACAAGGTGGATAAAAGCTTTTCCTTTCACAGGTGAATTTTATTATATTTTTCTCAAAAAATGTGCTGTAAAGTTTTTGTCTTTAAATTGATGAACTATTAAACAATATATTTAGAATGGGTTCCACTTTAAATTAAGTCAAGAATATTATAATTTAGTTGAAAATGTGCACATAACTTTTTTGTTAGAATTTAAGAACCAGAAATGGCAAACTGAAATTCTTGTTAACAGGGGTGCATGAGATTATATTGGAGGTTGAAAGGCGCAACTATCTGTAAAGCGCCCTTCTTATGAGATAATTATTTTTTGTTATTCAATCGATTTTTTACGTTTTAAGTTAGTAATAAAATATCTATTTGCTCCGTCGCCAACTTATTAGTTCATGTTTTAATGTTAATTTGTCTGTTTAGTAAGGTGTCTATCAGTTTATATTTGGTTCATGTTTAAAGTTTAATCCATTATAAATAATATGTTCTTCGATAGTTAATTAATCTTCATAAATACAAACAGTTAGCAGCACTTGCTTTGAGAAAAATATAATAAAACTCACTTGTGAGAGGAAATGATCCTACCACACTTACTGTTTTTTTGTTGATTTCTAAATAACTACAATGTCTATTTTATTCACTTGAAAAGGTTTGTCTTTTCAAAGTTTTTTTTTATATATATGCGTCTTAATTTGTAACACTTTCTTATTGTCCTTTTTTAAAATCACACTAGCGATTTGACATTTCAGATTGACAAATTGCTTCACGCACGTACTCTTTCTTTTTTTAGAACATTCCACTAAAACAACTTCGGAAAATAACAAAAATGACTATTCTGATGGCGCCCTAGTGAGTTGCCTTCAAAGAGCACTCCGTCCCTACTGTAATGCATTTGTGTTTGTGAGACCTCACACCATTTTAAAAACTGCTTCACTTTTTTCCAACAAGGGCAGTTCCTCTATTTCTTCTTCTAAAAGCCTTTTCACACCAAACCCAAAACCCGGTTTTCGCGAAAATATCGGTTTTGGCTGAAAACCTAGATCGAAAACACAAGTTTTCCAATACATTTATGCTAAACCATAAGTTTTGATAAAACACAAGTTTTAAATAAAACCTGTCCAAAACATGTTGGATTTGCAGGATGATATAAGCAAACACACCTTGTGAAACATTCAGCGCTCAATTAAATGTCATATAATTAGCTGACGGGTTGCTGCTAGGAAAAAATATTTTTTCTGGTGGAACACAAGAGAGCGCGACGCAGTGTCGCGCATCCTAACTACTACGTGAAATCGACCGGTTAAGAAATAAATTAATTATAACGAATCAGGATTGATTGTATTTCCATTATTAAATTCCAATATGAATAAATTGTCTTTTAAAGGCTCTCCCAAACCAATGCGAAACATACGTTGCGGCGAAGAAACATTCGTCAGTCAAAATTATTTCATATGTTTCTCCGCCGCGTTGGTGTGGGTACTCTCATATATCACCATGTAAATAAATTTTGACATGCGAATGTTTTTCCGCCGCAACGAATGTTCCGCATTGGTTTGGGAGAGCCTTAATTGCACATAAAACATTTGATTTTTCTGTGGCACTGAAAATTTTCAAAGCGGCGCGGCCCTTCCTCGAAACCATTGTGTTCAAGCTAAACAAATGTAATGTCAAATGAAAACTTGTAAATTTTCGGTGTGAACGCATTTCAAGTTTTCGTAAACAAATTGCCGAGAACCCAGTTTTGGGTTTGGTGTGAAAAGGCTATAATGCTGGCTTTAGACTTTCGTTCTTCATTCGTTGTCCTTTGTTCGGTGTTCGTTCTTCTCTAAACAAAGAACAACGAAGAAAGCATTTACATTAGAAAGTTAAACTCTATTTACAAAATTGTTTATTTATATAAATAGGCTTCTTGTGCCATTCAGTAATTAAAAAATCTTCGAAAATGTCCCTACAATTTGAACGACACTCCAAAACAATGTTCATTTAAACAGTTTTAGCATTTAAACCCAAGTTGTTAGGGTAACAACGAACACCGAAATTTCTGACCTGATTTGAATTTGCACGTTCTTCATTCGTTCTTAGTTCGTTGTTCGGTTTTCTCATTTACATTTTCGTTGTTCCGCGAACAATCAACAACGAACAACGTACACCGATGATAACACCGAAAGACTAATACTACGTTTCCACCAGACACTAAACCGAGATTTAGCAAGATTATCACAAATCTCCTTGAAATCTACATGATTATACAAATTTTAATCTCCTCAAATGAAGATTTCAAATAAAACTCATTCAAATCTACCTGGAAACATTAGTTTGTCAAATCAAACAAACTTTGTTTTCAGAGAATAATTGTGGAACCGACCCATTTTCGTTTATTGACAGATGGAAATGTAAACAAAAACTATCTATCTCACTTCCACTTCATATCAAAAAAATTGAACACAATTTGAATGTTTTGCGATAATCCTCATTTTGTGCTGTGGAAACACCAAACGAATCTCATTACCGAAATCTCGGTTTATACTACGTTTCCACCAACCACTAAACCGAGATTTAGGTAATGAGATTTGTTTGGTGTTACCACTGCACAAAAAGAGGATTATGGCAAAACATTCAAATGATGTTTCATTTTTTTGATATGAAGTGGAAGTGAAATAGATAGTTTTTGTTTACACTTCCATCTGTTAATAAACGAAAATAGGTCGATTCCACAATTATTCTTCAAAATAAAAGTTTGTTTGATTTGACAAACTTATGTTTCCAAGTAGATTTGAATGAGTTTTATTTGAAATCTTCATTCGAGGAGATTAAAATTTGTATGGTAAATCTTGTAGATTTCAAGGAGATTTTTTGATTTTTTTAGTGATTGGTGGAAACGTAGTATAAAGGGGTAACCCCTTGAACACAATGCAAGTCGCTGGTCGCGGTGAAAATCGCTGTAGCACAAGCTGTCATTAAAATCGCTCACTGGGTCGCAAAGGTCGTCCACAATGGTGTAGCGCAGAAAGAACGTTTTGTTGACATTTAGATTTGTTTGGGTTCGTTCAGATGTTTGGAATTCTAATTTTTACAAGGTGTGTTCCATATGTTGCTTTCATTTCTATTACAAATGCGAGACTATCATGTTTCTCTTCTAATAAATAAAACACAAAGTATGCCGGTATTTGACACAACAGAAAACAAACAAACAAAATTCAACATGGCAGAGCACAACACAGAATATTTTATTGAACTTTTAAAAAGAAATAATATTTTGTGCAGCTGCATTGTGGGCACATGAAAAATAGCACGCACGATACTATTTGATAGCTATTTCAGCTATGGCTTCAGTTCCAGTTGCGGCACTCTATTGTGTTCATTTTGCAAAAAGTGGAAACGTGGAAAAAAATATCTATTATAAGACACTTGCTTGCCAAAAAAAAATTGAAAATCGTGTACGGTGACTAAAATTATCTGTCAACAATTTTCGCATGTTTTTTTTGCAAACAGTTGTCTTTAGCATAGATGTTTATATCTCACTTTGGCACTTTTTGGAAAAAGTAGGTCTATGTAGTTAAACCTTGCCCTTGACAGATACAAAATAGGAAGGAGAAGAGGACAACAGTATCTAGAAAAATTCCATCAGTTTTATAAATGTGAAGAATTTGTTTATTTGTTTCTTTTTTTCATCCAAGCCCATTGGAGCTTTCATACAAAATGGTCTCACTTGTAGCGTAAACACTGCGCAATTTTAAAATTGAGTTCTCAAAGTTGTGCAATTTTGAGCTCAGTGACAACATACTAAAATTATTAATAATAAGACTTTATTCAAATGTCTTTTTTTTTACAATCATTGCAATCGAAACCAATTTTTTCCCAAATTTCAGTTCATAATACACATGACATAATAATTCAATGTGTTGAACGAACCCAATGTCTAGTTTACATACAGTGTTTTGAACAGACCCAAAGATATGTCAAAAAGTAGCGCGACTAAAAGCAGAAAGTTGAAAATTATTCAACTTTGGCGACAGCGATCGCTGCAGCTACAGCTTCTCATTGGGGCGCTGTGTACTGTTTTCGTATATTTTAACTTTGACAGTGCGACAAGCGGCCGCTACAGCGACTCCATTCTGCTCGGGCAGTAAGGGTTAAGCAAACACATTTTTATGGCACAGGGATGTCTTCGATTAAGGCTCTCCCAAACCAATGCGGAACATTCGTTGCGGCGAAAAAACATTCGCATGTCAAAATTTATTTACATGGTGATATATGAAAGTGCCCACACCAACGCGGCGGAGAAACATATGAAATAATTTTGAGTGACGAATGTTTTTTCGCCGCAACGAATGTTTCGCATTGGTTTGGGAGAGCCTTTATACATTTTAAGGGCATATCCACATATCATTAAAATAAATTTTATCTTTTCACACTAGACATTTTGTGTCGAATCCCTTTCACAAGTCACAAGTCACAATAACCTCATAACTCATGCTGAATTCACCTCATACAAACTTAAAAATTAAAATCTGGTTATTGGCAGATCACAACTCACGTTGTTTTTGTGAGTTTGCATTTATACAACAAACTCACAAAAAATTGTGACCTCTATGACCCTCCGAACAGCACCAAGCCGCACAACACACTAGGCACACTCCACAGCCCATACAGATGTCCAACATCACAACCACAATCCAATCAACAAACAGTGCATTTTTAACTCACTGGGCAAATCATGTCATGTCGTTCATTAAGGCTTAACTACATAGGCCTACTTTTGTACAAAAGTACAAAAGTGAGAAATAAATATATATTCTGAAGACATCTGTTTGCAAAACAAACGATGGAAATTTATGCACGGTGGTTTAATTTATATGTCAGAACAATTTTCGTATGTTTTCTTGCAAGCATGTTTCTTTAGCGATCATTTTAATTTCTCACTTTTGTACTTTTTGGAAAAAGTAGGTCTATGTGGTTTAAGGCTTAACTACATAGGCCTACTTTTGTACACCTGCTTGCAAAAAATCAATGGGGAATGGTGCGTGGTGGTTTAATTTATATGTCAAAACAATTTCCATATGTTTTTTTGCAAGCGTGTTTCTTTGGCGAGCATTTTTATTTCTCACTTTTGTACAAAAGTAGGTCTATGTAGTTGAGGCTTAAGTCTTTCACAACTACTTCTATCTTTTACAACAAAATTCACTTACACAGTCAAGAAAAACCAGACAAAAAACCCACACACATGAAACGTCATCCCATGGCGAAGCTTTGAACAGCTCTCCATGTCTTGTTCAAAACGTTATTTTTTTCGACATGTTGGTGCATGGACATGGATTTTTCGGACTCCATTGGATTTTTTTTTTAGATATGTTCCATAGTCCGTCCATCGTTCATGGCCTGTGTAGGCGGCATGACGAGTCACAAAAATCCATGTCCAAGCAGTGACATATCTGTACAAATCAGATTGTGGATTGGATTGTAGATAGGATTATGGACATCGTTCATGGCCTGTGGAGTCGTAAAGGAAACTGAATTGGCAGAGATTTTTGTTTGTACCCTTTCACACAGGGAAACTAGTTGCTGGAGATTTTGTTGACGTTTTCCTTTAATTGCCTTTGTAGTTTTCACACAAGGAAACTGAATAAATTTTTGTTTGTTTCCATATAAAGTCTATTGGCTGACAATGTGAGAAAGAATGTGCAAAAATCTCCTTCATCGTTGACCGGTGATATTTTCAAAATCTGTGTGAAAGCAGTCAAAGTTCAAAAATTGGGAAGGGTTTAAAAAAATCGAAATCGTTTCAAATTTTTTTTACTATTGGTTTTGACAACATGCGCAGAACTAAAAAAATTAAAACGCTAGTGATAACCTATTCTTGGACCGGGCACCCCTATCTTCTTGCCCTTCTCGCCTACAAACTCCCAGTTGCCGGCAGCTCAGTTTCCTAGTGTGAAAGCGGTCGAAGTTATTTGAAGGAACGATATGTCAAAATGAAATGAAGTTTGTCAAAAGACAGACTGATTTTTTTTTAACGTCGACTAGCAACTTTTTGTGAATCGGAAGTTTTTGTTTAACATAATTACGATTAATAAATTAGTGGATTGATATTTTAACTCATAAATTGCAAGTGAAATTGGACAGGTACACATTCGCTATTTGAATTCGCACTAAAAAGTACGATGGATTCACCTCGCAATACGAAATAGCTCTATCGGAAATCCCTGAGCGTTTGGAACTCTTTATAGTAGCTACAACACGAACAAATCCCGAAGCAGACGAGCCAACTCCGGCAAATATTCTAAGCCAAACTTTTTTCGACAATGCCATTGATAATATCCTTTGAACATGACTCGTCTGTTGCTTCACCTAGAAATTGTTATCAAACAGCGAGGATACTTACCTGGTCACCAGACAAGTTGTCTACACAGAGCCCGTTCCAGAAAACTCCCCGGAAACGCCTTCTTATGACTGAAACACCTTTTTCCAAGTCACCCATTGGCTCATGTGCCTCTGACAACATTCAAAGACTATCAGGTCACCGAGTAACATGAGTCTGATTGTAACACCCCGACTCCACAGGCCATGAACGATGTCTATACTACAATCCAATCCACAATCTGATTTGTATGGATATGTCACTGCTTGGACATGGATTTTTGCGACTCCATGGGGTTTTTTTTTAAACATGTTCTATAGTCCAGCCAACTTAATGGTTTTCGATCGACTCACATTGAGTAAAGATATTCGATAATTTGATGCAAGTCAGTATGTAACGGAAATAGTGGCATTTTCCTTGATGCCTTGATGCGATTGAGAAAAAAACTATTTCTGTTTTCACTGATTTTGTCTATGATTCGTACGAGATCTGAGATTGCTTTAGTACTCCCTTCTTAGGGGATTGAGGCTACGTTGTTAGAAGGAAATCAGTCAGCCTGCATTCAAATTACGAAACAATCTGCAAGTGGATGGAGAACATGCATGAAAATTCCGCTTACTGCGAGTTGTTTATCATTCGTATATAAGCGTCTTCAGTTTTCTATTCGTCTCATGTGGCGTGCTCACATGTCGGTAAACATACCGCTTTTTACATGCACCCGACTGCAAATAGAACGAAAAAACGTTGTTACGATAATAAAGTACTTCAGTGAAAAAGCGGGTTGACCGACATGTCAATCACTGGGTTTTTATTGAAACACGTCGATATTGCGTAGGTTCAGAGAACTTAGGGGACTTGCAAGTAAGGCAAATTTCTAGACTGTGATTGGTCAGCTGTCGAAAAATTGTTTCAAATAAAGGGAACTTTCGACAGCTGGCCAATCACAGTCTATAATTTTGCCTTACTTGCAAGTCCCCTAAGTTCTCTCTCAGAACCTACCCATTGTTATACTTCAGTTATTTTCATTAATAGAATGTTTCAATAAATAATTTGACTTGACCGAATTATGTAGGTACATCAAATCTCATGTGCCTGCTCAGAATTATTATTTTCATTACGTTAACGAATTTGGGCGGTAGGAAGTTCGTTGGGTCAGCTAGTTACCGATAAAAACAACTTTTTTAATCATCCCATGAATAACGAATTAAAATTACCGAAAAATCCATGGAAATTTATATAGCTTTAAATAGCAATTTGCTGATTATTTCCAAAGACAAAAGCGGTATTTCCTCCATAGAAAATGACAACGAGGAACAGGTTTCATCCACAAAAACTGACAAAGAGCTTGTACCTTTTGTTGTAGATAATACTGCAGTTTCAGAGAACGAGTGATGCGTGAAGTGAAAACTCTTGCCTACTGTGAACATCATAATAGGGGTATTCACGATCCGATTGAAAAATTTTCTTCCAAACTGACAACGACACCAGGCAAATTTTACACTCCATGTTGTAATAGGTTTAGGGTATAGCAAAAATGCAAAACTGTTTAGGGCAGTTTTGTTTTGATAGAGTAAGACAATTTTTGAATTTTACACTTTTGCAATGATACTAGACCTGTTGCATGGGATCGTGAATACCCCTAATATTGTACAATATTTCCAAGCTTGGGTGGAAACATCTCCGCCCATATATATGTATATCGATGGTAAAAGTGTTGAGAATTTTTAAACACAAGAATGGTTTATTTGTTCATAAAAGCTCTATCATGGATAGGTGGTTTTTGTGATATAATGTAATGCTTTACATGTTCTACAAAAAATACAAAAGTTTTCTTTTAAAGTGACGATAACTTTTTTTAAGGGTGCTTGTATCGACTTAGTTTTACTTTTATTGGATTAGCCGCTAAAAAAACGTTTATCCCTAAAGTCGTAAATCAATTAGCGAACAAAATGCACTAAATGAAATAGCTATTTTCCAACGGTTTGCAATACCATTGCATTCATACATACTAGCAAATTTATTTCTTTGATTTTGTTTTATTTTATAAACAACATTCGAATGCAATACCTATTAATTTAACTATAATAGGCCTGAAAAAATAGTCTAAACAACGGAAAATAGTCTGAAAACGGAATTCTATGGTACCTATTTTGGTCAAAACTTTCGACATCATCATATCCGTTATGACTAACCTACAATTTTCTCACAAAAAATTTCTTCATATGAACTTTATTTACCCTAAAAACTGACCAAAATTGAAAATGGTCCAGTTTTCGTTTAGGTTATTGAATAAAATAAAAAGTATTTCGTCAGTTTCCAAGTTTCCAGGGAAAATGAAGGTGTATATTTACATAATAGCCGTGTTTTTGAAGAGTGTGACTAGCCACTCAGTAAAAGTTTTACACGGAAAACACAAACAATATTCTCTATAATAATTTGTTTTGCGTGTAAATATTTTGCTAAGTTGCTATTCACCCTCTCAAAAAACACGGATAATATAAATTTAGCAAAAAAAAAAAAAATGTACTCATTTTCATTTCGATTTTTTACTATCTGGAAAAATGTTTAAAATTCTGGAAATATTTTTTGTTTATAATACTTAAGATAAATGGTAAGTTTTATTAATATTCATCAATTGTTGCATTTTTGCTGATTTTTTTAGTAAAAGTCTAAGAATCTCCATGTATTTTACACCCCAATGTGTATGTATGTATATACGAAGTTTTATGGAAAATTATGTGCAGCAATTTTAAGACCAAGCCGTTTTAACGTTTTTAACCATAGCATGTCGAACAATTTTCAAATTTCAAAGCAACATCGGTATCAGCTCTGTTCTTCTTTTCACCCTTAAATGAGTGGTATGAACTGAAGTATAAATTATTGAAAACGGTTTAATAAAGTTATATTTCTAGCTCATTTCCAAATTGAAAATCTTGTTAATTGTATCCGTGGAATCTTCACATTTAAGCCTCGGGTGAAATTTGTTCGTAATTTAAACAATGTTTTTTCTTACGTACTCCCCTCTAATCATCTAAAATACTACTCTCTGATCGGTAAGGCAAAAATTAAATAGGCATGTACCACAAACTGAGCGCTCAACGAGCGCTCAATATCAGATTAACAGAGGCAGAATCATTTGGTGGTACAACATTCTGCGATCTCTTTCAAAAAAAACATGTGTTATTATTCTCATACAAGTTTAGAAATAAAATTTCTACTTTTCTTTTAATATTTAAATGTTAAAGCAAAAAAATGATTGAAATTGATGAAAATGATTATAGCTTATTCAATTAGATTGAGTTTTCATCAACATTTCGTCTTTAGTTTGTATTTATTTACCACTTTCTTATTTGCACACCCTCAAAAAATTATAACTTGGTTGTCAAACAAACAGCTGTTTCGACTGAGAAAAAAAATTTAGTAATGAATCCAAGAAATTTTTGGATCAGAAATCTCCGCAAAAAATCTCATTGCTCAGTTGAGATTTTTTGTCTCACTTAAAAAATCCTTGATGGTACACGCCTAATGTAATAGAAGAGATTTGAATTTGACAGTGCTGAGTGCTGTCGTGTCGTTTTTTTTATCGGCAACATTTTTACTAAAATAATTTTGCTGCTTTTTAACATCTTAAAAAATGATGAATTACTTTAAATGCTTCATTCTTAACTAGCGTCACAGTTCGCCTTTGCTTGGATAAAATTAGATAAAAGCGTGCACATATAATCTCGCTGGGGAATTGAGTTGAAGAATGAAAAATTAATCAACAAATTTTTTAAAAATCATTTTGCATAATTCTTTAGAGGTATGTAATGTAAGTATAGTTTTGTCTTGCTTTTCTCCATCAGACTTACATCATGGATCAGCCAAGTATGAAGTCAAAAGTTGGAAACAACACTCCACCACCGAGTATGGTAAGGGTAAGCCGGCATACCTACAGGAATAGATACAGAAATGGGCAGCTCGTGCAGACCCAATGCAGAGGTTTGTTGTCCATGGGAGATGGACAACATATATTTTCTGGCCAGAAATTACTTTGCAAATCGACAAACATTCGGGAAATCATTTTTTATCTTGTTGGAACGATGTCTTGGCCGTGGTGGCTAATAAACTTTACGATTGCAGATATGCCACAAAAAGAATAACCCTGCCTTATAAGAAGGAATCTAGAGAACGAGTGATGCGTGAATTGAAAACCCCCTAATATTGTTCGATATTTCCAAGCTCGAGTGGAAACATCTCCTCCAGAATAGCAAAAAGAAGAATACAAAAGATGGTTAGCTTAAAAAATGTCCAATTTAATTGAAACCGAAACACCAGATGGAACAGATACCGCATGAGCTGCGGTCTATTTTCACCGATCATGATGGCAATAACGATTGCAAGTCATATCGGTACTTACTTAAATTTAATTATGATGTAAAAATTTCAATGAACGATGCGAGTATAAATGGAAGTAAAAGAAAGACCGTGCTACTTAATGCAAGCAGTAAAAAATATGAAAGATTTAAAATCAAACAAAACAAAATTCATAAAATAAAAAATAGGATGAAACAAAGGCAGCTGACTACCTTAAAGTCAAGTCAAATAAGACAAAAAATTTTGAAAATAAGAAAAAACATTAAAAAAAAACTAATAAAAGTTTTTAAAAATGAGGAAAAAAAGAATTGTAAGCATGCTAAGGCATTTGTTAAAATTGTGATTGAAAATGGTAATTGAGATTGTAAAGTTTCAGTTTCTCTATCGATTGATTAAAAATAATTAGTTGCATGTATATACATACATATATAATATTATCTAGAGTTGTTATATGATAAACTATATAAAAGGTTTCTTTGTGTGATCTTCCGATGATTATATTCATTTACTTCCCTCATCATTCTAGTAACTGGTTCGTTTCTACCATAATCAGTTCTGTGAGGGGATTGATGAAAAAGAGGTATTGATCTAAGAGCGTTCGAGTTGACATTTATTCTCATAGCATGAAGAAGGGAGGAAGAATCAGTAACACCAGATAGAATTTGATGTGTAAAAATAATATCAGCCACCTCACGACGTTTTTCGAGAGATTGTGAATTAATAAGTCGCAACCAAAAAAAAAAACAAAGTGCAATAAAACAATCAGTGAAATAGAATACCTAAAAAAAAAAGAAAGAAAAAAGCAATAGCCATATACCTACATAAACCACCAACCCCTTCCCGTTACAAGCCGCGCATCGATAAAACAAAAAAAAATAGCCTATATAATAAAAAAAAAAAATCATGTGCAAACTAAAATGCAACAATGCCAACAGAAAAAATAAAAGCAAGAAAAGCGAAGACAAAAAAAAACAATAAACAGTGCAACGAGTGATAAACCCCTTTTTTCCTCCTCCCTTCTCCTCACACAGTTGCATTAACTTGATCGTTATGTGTACTGTGTGTGAAGCTTCCCACATAGTGCATACCATAAACACATAATATAAAGATGCCAAACCTCGGCTGTCATCGGGTTTGCCTACAAGCTAAATCTCTCATAGACCGACGACGTGAAACGTTGGAATCCATGTTTTTTGATATTCTATGTGGATCATTTTTGGTAATAAAATATTTATTTATTTATTCATCTACGGATTTAAAAAATCTTACAGATTACTGAAAATTCAATATAATATACATTTAGGGGAGAAGAGGGAGACTTGATCCCTTTTGCAGTTTTTGTATCATAGGTTATTTATTTAGATTTTTTAGAAGCCCCTTTCCTATGTTAAAATAAAGATACATTTATTAGCTTCCAGTTTTGCATAAAAAAGCACTAAGTTCTAAATATTTAAAGCGATGTTTTAAAAAAATTGAAAGGAGTCAATAGGATCAAGTCTCCCCAAACTATGGGAGACTTGAACTTGAACATTTTGAATTGAAAGCCAAACAAAAGTTATGGGCATTTTAGTAAAAAACAATAAAAATCAATGGCCCTAAGTAATAAACGAATTTTGGGTCGAATATAGGTTAGATTATTTTTTTTTATGGAATAAACTCGAATTTAGGATAAATTCGACTCAATATTCGTTTATTACTTAGGACCAATGATTTTCTGTTGTTTTCAGGTTGGTTTTTGTTACATTTGTCTGTTTAATTTTTTTTATAATTTGTTTTAACTTTAAATTATGGTATAAAATCTATTTTCCTACAAAAAGTGTTTTCAGATTCATTCTCAAAATCAGCTTAGTTCACAAGTTATACCCAAAACATTGAAAAATGACCAGTGCGATCATTCTGTCAGAAATGCATGGGTTTGGTCGAATTTTGTGTTTTGAGCAATCCTAAAGCCTGGTCCACATCTGTGTCGTGTGTTGTGTTGTGGAGTCGTGTGTCGCTATCGCTACAATGTATTTCATATGCGTTGAACCATATTTTTCTCGTATTTTGTGTTGCAGTATGGCGCATAAAATATATGGAATGACAGCGACACATGACTCCACAACATAACACTCCAGACAAACATTCAAACAAAATGAGTCTGGGGTCGACCCACACTAGTAACTTCCCATTGGTGCACTTGAAAACCATGTACATCCCAACTAACAATTTTACTCCAATAATTATGCATAGAAGCTATTTATACTCGTTTATTGCACTCATTTAATCTCTCTTTAGTACTCCATAGAGTTCAAAAGGAGAACTTTTTAACTCCTATAGCACCTTAAAGAAGAAAATTCAGTTGCTATGAAGAACATTCTAAGAGAGTTCGAAAGAAGTGCTAAAGGAGTAAAGTATAGAGTGTGAAGAAAAATAAAAAAAGAATGAAGTAGGTAAGCCTAGGTATCGAACTCTGGATGCCTCGCAATACTTGTAGAGCTCGCTTTTTTTTTTTTTTTTTTTTTTTTTTAAATTCATTTTTATTTTCATTTAACTTATAACTACCTTAATGCTAGACAAAAATTCATAAAAACTAGCCTACTTATCAATATCTTACAACTAACTTACTGGCCCTAGGCGGGCGCTCTAAGTTAAACAATATCCTAATACTAATGCCTTTCGGCCTAAGAACTAATTATATACTAATATCTTTCTAGTTTTATTTTTCTCCAAGAAAGATTGCAAAAAAAACTTGGTATCCATATCATTTTCTTTTATTTTTTATATAAAACTTACATACTACCTAAAAATATTTTAAAACTAATTAAAACTACTTAGACTACTTAAAAACTACTATAAAACTACTTATAACTACCTTAAAAACTAGAACAGCCACAGCAGGCTTTTTTAATTTTGTATTTTTTTGTTTGATTTTGTTGTTTTATAATTTTTTTGTTTGATTTTGTTGTTTTATAATTTTTTTGTTTGATTTTGTTGTTTTATAATTTTTTTTGTTTGATTTTTTTTTTTTTTTTTTTTTTTTTTGTGCCACCCTGACTGTCCCTACTTAAATCTAATAAACCTTAAACTATGTAAGTCGACCAAGACCAGAACTATATCTGAGTCAACTTTAAAAATTATTATTTTCAGCATTAAGCCACCAAAACTGGCTCTCCTGCTTCACCCTATCTCTTCGGTCCCTATCAGACACAGTCCTACTGAACCGAAGTCGCTCAGCTCCACCTTGTGCGATGACGTCTCGACTATAAAGAAGTCGCCTATCCACAGTTCTACGGCAGACGTGGTAGATTAGCGGAACCGCCTCTCTATCCTGTATCAGCCCCCGACTGTCTAAATAGAAGAATGCGTTAGGTGGAATATAACCGCTCAAACGCACACTCTCAAAGTATTCGTTGTTGGGGTAGTAAGCCCCAAAAATTAAGCTATTAGCCGAGGACATCGCTCTTGCAATGTGACCCCGAATCAGCTTGAGTATAAAATTATCGATTCTGTTAATGTTGGCTCCATTGTATAGAACCTCGTTGGAATAATAATGTTTGTACTCCGACTCTGGTGTTCTGTGTAATCCAAGGCAGCGTCGAAGACACTGTCTCTCAAACACCCGAATCTTTTCCATTTGAGATGGGGCAACGTTGAACCACACCGGGCATCCATAGGCAATCATTGGCCGGATAAGGGCCATGTAGCAAATCACCTTAACCCTGCTATCAAGACGGCTGCTAAAAAACAACCGTTTTGTCAGGGCGAAAGCTCCCCTGGCTCTGGTCAGAGCAGCATTTATATGTCTGTCGAAATACAAATACTGATCCATCCAGATGCCAAGGTACTTTACTACACTTTTATTCGCCAGTGGATGTCCATGTGGCCCTACGATCACCAGCTTGCGCCAGTTCTTTCTTGTATCCCTAGGGGCACCATGCAATGGAGTCCTGAACAGAATAGTTTCTGATTTCTGGACGTTGATTTTCAACTTCCAGTCATCGCAATATCGCTGAATCTTGTCGAAGTCACGCTGTAAGAGAATTCTGATAACCTCAACTGTTGGGGCTGTTCTGTACGCAATTAGATCGTCGGCATATGCTATGGCATGGGCTAGACTACCTATCAGATCGCTGGTGTAAATACTGAAGAGAATCGGTGAGTTAACCGCTCCCTGCTGAAGACCATTTTTAATTTCGAAGGTTGCGGTAGAAGTTACACTGCCACTTTTGACAACAAACTTTCTACCATTGAGCATATCATAAAGCATATATAAAAGGGGTTTACTTATGCCAAGTCTGGCTAACTTTAGATAGAGACCTTCTAACCATACGGTGTCGAAAGCTTTCTCCAAGTCTACCAGACAAGCACCCGTACACTGTCTTTTAGATTTGTTCCATTGGACATCAGAAACGAGCTTAGACGCGGCATGAATGGTGTCATGTCCCGCCTTAAAACCGAACTGATTGTCCGGTATGATATTGTTGTCCTCCGCCCACTTGGACAGAGCTCTATTTATAACTTTCTCAAATACCTTACTGATACTCGGAAGAAGACTTATCGACCGGAGATTCGCCGGATTGGAGTTGTCCTTTCCCTTTTTCGGGAGAGGATGAACCACAGCTGTTTTCCACCACCCTGGATAATAAGCATTATTCAGAGCGTTGTTTAACAGTGTGGCATAAATGTCAACTGCTTCCTGAGGCAGATGTCGCAGTACAACGTTGGATATACCATCGATTCCTGCTGACTTCTTTTTCTTTAATGAAGCGAAGATGAGCTGGAGCTCAACTTTCGAAATTAACAGGGAATTATCCCCGTTTCGCTCGGCGATGGTGGCGTTTGCCAAGTGTTCTTCATTGAACCCGGTGAAACCGAGATTCTCTGATCGCCATTGCGTCATTTCATTTCGAAGGTAGAAGTGGTGAAGCAAGGCTCTGTTCTCCAGGTCATGGTTCGGGCGAATGCTAGCATTCACCTTATACACTTGCTGGAAAGCAGCCCCCACAGCCTCCACTTTCTCACGAGGATCTTCGATTATAAAGAGGTCATCGTCCAAGACGGCTTCCTCTGGATCTATGCCTGCTATCAGAAGTACGTCTCTGTTCTCTGTCGTTCTCTGAAGCTTAAGACACGGAAGTTCGTTCTGATCATTCCGTCTAAATATTTTATTAATTTGAGGAAACATACTCGGGTCACTAGAATTAACGGCCCGAATTTTGTTGTCCAAGTACAAATTAATAGACAACCGGTAGTTTTCTTTGATCAGTTGGTTGATGTTTTTGATAGACGACTTCAGAGTCCTAATCTCCAGATCGTGTCTGTCAGTAAATCGTCTGTACAAGAGTTTCAGTCTTGTCAAAAGTCCACTTTTTTGTCTGTGTAGTGCGTCGATAGTTGCGTTGCGGTACATGTCGGTGGCTTCGCGTTCTTTGTATTTCGGTATTGTTTTTTCCATTGTTCGTTGGATTGTACTGTTCATTTTTTCCAGGTAATCGTCAATTTCCGTATTTGTTAAATTCCTGTCATTTGGTGGGGATATATTGCTAGTACCTAGTTCGCTCGATAGAGCGCTGGTGAAGCGTGGCCAGCGAGTCTTACTGTAGTTGTAAGAATGCACTGGCACATACTCTTCCAACTCCACGAGCTCGTTCGGAAGTTGAATTACGGCAGCAAGTCCGCAGTGGTCACTGTCGTAGAGCTCGCTTACCGCTCGGCCAATCTCTTATGTGAAATAATTAGCACTAAAATCGATTGACTTTCTCAAAGAATTTTATAACTCGATTTAGCCTGCCGCACGTGAATTAATATAAGAGCCTAATGTTTTCAACGCACATTATTATTTATGCAAATAATAAAGATGCCCACATTTTTCCAAAACTAAAAAAGCGTGCGCCCATCCGCATTATTACAAATTAATTATTACAATCACATAACACGTTTTACTTGAATTGCAAATGGTAGCAAAATGGAGTCATGGCGTTTGCAATATAAGCCTTTCCATATTTACTTATATAAACATAATAGCAACCCGAGCAAGATACTAACTTTAAGGATTGCATTAATATTTCCTTGGATCACTATTGGATATGATTAAAGAAACATCAGTTCATCTCAATGTGATGCTGATGTTATTGCTAATTGAAAGTCTTATGGATCAGTTATATCACCTTTGACTCCTAACCGATTTGGCTTCCCGTCAGAAGGATTTCTGGGTCACTAAAGAAACGAATGACACTTTAATGTCTGAAATCGGAAGCAATTTTGTTAGTTGGGATATGTACATATTTACTTAAGTGGTGGGTGGTAGGGTATATACAATATACATATTATATAATTATATATTTTATATTGTAATAACTTTATTTTAAATAGTTTTTTTCAACTGTTTTTCTTATTTTAAAAAAACAGTGCCTGTTTGATATTTTTTTTAGTATTTACCCATTTGGTATTTTGTAATTATGTGTAAAATAAAATTAGTCTGAAGTGAATATCTTATTCCGTTCTCGAGATATTCCAGATAAATGACATTTTAAAGCCCCTTTTTAAATTGCTGTAGTAAAAGAACGGTTTATTGAATTTGTTAGAAAACCTTTTCAGCACGTTATGACAATATTATCTGTAAAATAAAATGTAGCCGAGGTCGATATCTTTATGCGTTCTCAAGATTTGGTGGACGAAAAAAGTACCCCGAACGTACGTTCATACATACATACAGACATCTTGCTTAAAACGATGGATTCTGATTCTAGAGACCTCAAAACGTGAAGATATGTCAAAATTTTCAATTCGACAAATCGCACCAATTACAATAACTTCCAATGGGGAGTTAATAAAAACCCGTGAATGCAATTGTTTCTTTCTGCCTCACATATTCCGGTATATTTAATAGCCTACTAAGCGGCACCTGAACTTCATAAAATTTCATACGAATTCTTGTGAATCGCAGTTCAGTATTTAGCTCATACAATTTTATACAAATAATGTTTTGTCGCATCGTGAGGTGTACTTCCGCTGAAGTCGAGTGCGGTTTTACTTTTAAGGGATCTTCCAAGCCAGGGAGAAAACATTCGGCGCGGCGAAGAAACATTGTTGTGTTGTGCAAAGAAAAACACCAACAAAATAAATGTATCTATCGCTCATGACCCATATAGATAATTCCATGAAAATGATACTAGTTATATATTTATTTATTCCGTTAAATAATCTTACATTATTTTCAGAAAAAATTCATATAGTTCACAAAAAACATGCATCACAACAACAACACGAGATCCAGATCATTATTTTCTATTTTCGTTGTAATGTATGTGTTTTGGTGATCCATAATTGTATATGGATCATTTCTGATAATACGGCTGTAGTCTGTATGCGCCCTTAGTTTTTGTAGTTTTCGAACACGCCCTTTGAGGTGAATGGTGAAATGTCAAAAATTATTGAAAAAAAAAAAACAAAACAATTCGGTCAATTTTATCGCGTTTCTTTTTTTTCTGTTAATAAAAATATAAATAAAATATGTAGTTTTAGAATTTAGTGGTTTTAGTTATAAAAAAAAAAACAAAGAAAAGATTCTACTTGAAGGGAAATCACGCATACTATAATCTTTGTCTACTAATTTCCTCGAAGTGGCCAAAGAGTTGGAAAATCGTGACTCCTATCAGTATATGCGAGGATTGCAAGAATTCATAAAAGCATAGATACACCTTTTATGAATATCTCAATGAATGGAACCTATTCCATTGAATTGAAATTAATTTTCACTATCGAACTTAAAAAAGTGATGAAGCCAAAGAATAACCTATTGAAAAATAGAAAACGTACCTATAGTTCGCCATGTGGACCTTACACAATATATTATATTTTTGGTTTGGGTGATTTGGCAGACGAATAGATGTGAAGCGGTGATACAATCAGAATTTCTATAAAGCGTAACTATTTATGAATGTCTCATTATAGTTAATTTGAGTAAATTCTTGTTTCATGTTTTTTTTTATAGGTTCTTAGCCCTTCATGGAATTTGGAAGAAAACTATCCATTGCAGGGCTGAATATGTATTGTATAATATTAAGGATCATGGTGGTGAGGGAGCTCTTCGTGGGACTATGGCCGATGAAAAGCCAGCAGATGACTTGGATTAATGTTTCTTTTAACAAACACACAATTTTTGAACTGTAGTTCAATTCTTTTTTCCAAATCAAGTGACTAGCTAAGTTGTAGAATAATAGTAACTTTGTATTTTGTATGAATGTTGATTTATTATTACATGAATCCCTTCTATTAATCTATAATCATTATCACATTACTTTACCTGCTGCTCATTAGAAAATAAGTAGGTACCTAAATAAAATAAAGCTGAAAAAAACAAAAACAATTGTGTCTTCTGTTTTTGGGTTGTTGAATGTTTGCTTTTCGTGACCTATGGATGTTGGTGTTGTATGTTGGATTGTCTTGTTTAAATAGGTATTTCATTCTGTAGCAGCCTCAACGAAAGAATAGTAGAAGGAAACACCTGTTCGCGTCGAAGCAATGAGACAGATTTTTTCCTTGATGGTTTATGTGGGAATGAAAAAAATGTGCATACGTAAGTATAAACATAAAGGAATATATTTGTGCATTATCGAAGGTAGGTTATTAGGTAGGTATTAAATTTTCTTGCAAGATTTCAGTTTAGTGTTACATTTGTTTGCAAGATTTTGAGGATATTATTTGCGTTGAAATGCAAAATTTATTCTAAGAGTGGGTAGGTTTATGTAGATACATAGGTATATTTGTTACTTTTCAGTGGCTGTAACGTAGGAAAGAATATGTATGCAATGTTGAGATATGTTAGTGGTGGGTGGTTACAAAAACTAGATTTGCTTTAAAATTAGCTGGCAAGTTATATTTAGGTATTTTAATTGAAATTTACAAATTATTACAACTAACTATTACGCCCGTTAGGTCTTGGTTGTGGAAAATTTGAAGATTTTCACTTATGGGCCGTGGCATTCGCCCATTTACTTAGGATAATGAAATTAAAAAAGGAAATTGAGAACTTATTATTCCTTATAGGGACAGCTTTAATTGTTCCACCCACTTTGATCCGATAAAAAAATCTTAGCAATAAGAAGTGAAATCACACCAATATTCTATATATTTTTTATTTATTAACCAATTTCAACCAATACACAAAATTGCAAGTTCTTTTTCAAAAAAAAATTGTCATTGTCTCTTAATAAAGCTTAAACACTAAGATTCTGTTCTGAAATAGGATTATGTGTGTTGTTGTATTGCAAATTTAAGATTATCAAGAAAATTCAATTTGTCCTCTTCGACGTCAGTCTCTGGAACTGCTCGGGAAAACATAAGATTCCAATGGTTGTTGTTTTGTGGCAGCTTTATATTCAGCAGCCAGTAAATGTATCACGCCAATCGTGGTGTGCTGGAACTCGGTGCGTTATCTGTCCAACATGTAGCAAAAAAATTCATGGACTTTATGTTGACGATATTGAGGAACTACTTTTTTAATAACCAAAAATAGATATTCTGGTGATATCTTCTTAGAGCCACCGCCATCGATTTAGCAAGGCTTTGCGCATTTGTTCATCGAAATTATCAAAAACACTTTATAAAAATATCTAGCAATGTTGAAGACAGATTGAATTAATGTTTTTTTTATTAATATTAAATGAAAAACCGCGAATTATTGTTTAAAACACGACAGCAATTGAGACGCACGTACCGATATCGACATAAAAGCAAAAGTCACCACAGCAAATTCATACAAAAAAAAATAGAACTGTCAGACCAATCAAAGTCACCGCGTTAAATTGTTGCTGTAATTTACATCTATTCTTCGACACAAAATAAAATTACAAATACAACAATGTAAACAAATGGGTTTTGAGGGGTAAGACGTACGAAGTTTTGGCATCTTTATATTAGGCGTTTTTCTTTTTTTGTTCAGAGCAGAGCCTGAACTGTCAAACAAAAAATTGTGTTTCTTTTTTACCTCTGAACGTTCAGAGCTTCAAATTTGTGTTTCTTTTTTAGTTCTGAACGTGTTCTGAGCTTGTTCAGAGCGCGCTCTATGAGCTCAGAATAAAATAACTGAGCAGACCGAGTTGAATGCTGAACACAAGCATTTGATAGGTGAAATTGCAAAAAAAGTGACAGTTTAGTGTTCAGGTGTGTTTCAAAAATAATTCTGAGCGCTCAGAACCAGAACATGCTTTGTTCAGAGGATGTTCAGAGCATGCTCGATATGCTCGGACTCTGTTCAGAACTCTTTTCTGAGCTAAAAAAGAAAAACGCCTATTATGTGTTTATGGTGCATACATCGAGCAAGTAAGTCTGACGTCAGATAGATAGTTGTTATTTTTTTCTAGTTTACCAGGGTTCGGATCAGTACTATTTGTCGCTAAGGCATAACACTAGTGACAAGTTGTACTGAAAAGTTCCAATTGGGAACTAGAATTAAATATTCATTTTAGGTAATTGTCTGACTTGTGTTTTCGTTAGCTTAGAAGATCGAAATGGTTGGTAGTTTTAGAGTTGATTTCAGCAACATTCGTGGGCTTAGAAGGAATTTTTATGCCACATATGTTCACACTGCAAAAAACAGGCCAGCTGTTTAGGCACTGAGTGAAACTCAGATAGGTGAAAATTCTGATCATTCGGAATTTAATTTATTTGGGTATAACTTGGTGCCATTATTCTTTCCACGTCATGGTCTTGCCGTTTACTTAAGAAATGATGTTGCGTACCAACTTCAACCACAATATGGTCTGTGTTCTAACACAAACTTCAACTTCATGTGGTTAAAATTCAAGGTGAATAAGTGCATCATTCATACTTGTTTTCTTTATCGAAGTCCTAATCTGGACAGAAATTCAACTTGTAACGAATTTGATGCTCTGTCCGACTCCATTCAAAGAATTGTTGCCCATTACCCTCACACTGAAATCGTCATTGCGGGCGATTTCAATGTACACAATTCTAGTTGGCTTCGCTTTTCGGGTCAGACAACACCCGAAGGAAGGTATGTTGAGCTCTTTGCTGAGTTGAACCACCTGACTTTATGTTGACGATATTGAGGAACTACTTTTTTAATAACCAAAAATAGATATTCTGGTGATATCTTCTTAGAGCCACCGCCATCGATTTAGCAAGGCTTTGCGCATTTGTTCATCGAAATTATCAAAAACACTTTATAAAAATATCTAGCAATGTTGAAGACAGATTGAATTAATGTTTTTTTTATTAATATTAAATGAAAAACCGCGAATTATTGTTTAAAACACGACAGCAATTGAGACGCACGTACCGATATCGACATAAAAGCAAAAGTCACCACAGCAAATTCATACAAAAAAAAATAGAACTGTCAGACCAATCAAAGTCACCGCGTTAAATTGTTGCTGTAATTTACATCTATTCTTCGACACAAAATAAAATTACAAATACAACAATGTAAACAAATGGGTTTTGAGGGGTAAGACGTACGAAGTTTTGGCATCTTTATATTAGGCGTTTTTCTTTTTTTGTTCAGAGCAGAGCCTGAACTGTCAAACAAAAAATTGTGTTTCTTTTTTACCTCTGAACGTTCAGAGCTTCAAATTTGTGTTTCTTTTTTAGTTCTGAACGTGTTCTGAGCTTGTTCAGAGCGCGCTCTATGAGCTCAGAATAAAATAACTGAGCAGACCGAGTTGAATGCTGAACACAAGCATTTGATAGGTGAAATTGCAAAAAAAGTGACAGTTTAGTGTTCAGGTGTGTTTCAAAAATAATTCTGAGCGCTCAGAACCAGAACATGCTTTGTTCAGAGGATGTTCAGAGCATGCTCGATATGCTCGGACTCTGTTCAGAACTCTTTTCTGAGCTAAAAAAGAAAAACGCCTATTATGTGTTTATGGTGCATACATCGAGCAAGTAAGTCTGACGTCAGATAGATAGTTGTTATTTTTTTCTAGTTTACCAGGGTTCGGATCAGTACTATTTGTCGCTAAGGCATAACACTAGTGACAAGTTGTACTGAAAAGTTCCAATTGGGAACTAGAATTAAATATTCATTTTAGGTAATTGTCTGACTTGTGTTTTCGTTAGCTTAGAAGATCGAAATGGTTGGTAGTTTTAGAGTTGATTTCAGCAACATTCGTGGGCTTAGAAGGAATTTTTATGCCACATATGTTCACACTGCAAAAAACAGGCCAGCTGTTTAGGCACTGAGTGAAACTCAGATAGGTGAAAATTCTGATCATTCGGAATTTAATTTATTTGGGTATAACTTGGTGCCATTATTCTTTCCACGTCATGGTCTTGCCGTTTACTTAAGAAATGATGTTGCGTACCAACTTCAACCACAATATGGTCTGTGTTCTAACACAAACTTCAACTTCATGTGGTTAAAATTCAAGGTGAATAAGTGCATCATTCATACTTGTTTTCTTTATCGAAGTCCTAATCTGGACAGAAATTCAACTTGTAACGAATTTGATGCTCTGTCCGACTCCATTCAAAGAATTGTTGCCCATTACCCTCACACTGAAATCGTCATTGCGGGCGATTTCAATGTACACAATTCTAGTTGGCTTCGCTTTTCGGGTCAGACAACACCCGAAGGAAGGTATGTTGAGCTCTTTGCTGAGTTGAACCACCTGACTTTATGTTGACGATATTGAGGAACTACTTTTTTAATAACCAAAAATAGATATTCTGGTGATATCTTCTTAGAGCCACCGCCATCGATTTAGCAAGGCTTTGCGCATTTGTTCATCGAAATTATCAAAAACACTTTATAAAAATATCTAGCAATGTTGAAGACAGATTGAATTAATGTTTTTTTTATTAATATTAAATGAAAAACCGCGAATTATTGTTTAAAACACGACAGCAATTGAGACGCACGTACCGATATCGACATAAAAGCAAAAGTCACCACAGCAAATTCATACAAAAAAAATAGAACTGTCAGACCAATCAAAGTCACCGCGTTAAATTGTTGCTGTAATTTACATCTATTCTTCGACACAAAATAAAATTACAAATACAACAATGTAAACAAATGGGTTTTGAGGGGTAAGACGTACGAAGTTTTGGCATCTTTATATTAGGCGTTTTTCTTTTTTTGTTCAGAGCAGAGCCTGAACTGTCAAACAAAAAATTGTGTTTCTTTTTTACCTCTGAACGTTCAGAGCTTCAAATTTGTGTTTCTTTTTTAGTTCTGAACGTGTTCTGAGCTTGTTCAGAGCGCGCTCTATGAGCTCAGAATAAAATAACTGAGCAGACCGAGTTGAATGCTGAACACAAGCATTTGATAGGTGAAATTGCAAAAAAAGTGACAGTTTAGTGTTCAGGTGTGTTTCAAAAATAATTCTGAGCGCTCAGAACCAGAACATGCTTTGTTCAGAGGATGTTCAGAGCATGCTCGATATGCTCGGACTCTGTTCAGAACTCTTTTCTGAGCTAAAAAAGAAAAACGCCTATTATGTGTTTATGGTGCATACATCGAGCAAGTAAGTCTGACGTCAGATAGATAGTTGTTATTTTTTTCTAGTTTACCAGGGTTCGGATCAGTACTATTTGTCGCTAAGGCATAACACTAGTGACAAGTTGTACTGAAAAGTTCCAATTGGGAACTAGAATTAAATATTCATTTTAGGTAATTGTCTGACTTGTGTTTTCGTTAGCTTAGAAGATCGAAATGGTTGGTAGTTTTAGAGTTGATTTCAGCAACATTCGTGGGCTTAGAAGGAATTTTTATGCCACATATGTTCACACTGCAAAAAACAGGCCAGCTGTTTAGGCACTGAGTGAAACTCAGATAGGTGAAAATTCTGATCATTCGGAATTTAATTTATTTGGGTATAACTTGGTGCCATTATTCTTTCCACGTCATGGTCTTGCCGTTTACTTAAGAAATGATGTTGCGTACCAACTTCAACCACAATATGGTCTGTGTTCTAACACAAACTTCAACTTCATGTGGTTAAAATTCAAGGTGAATAAGTGCATCATTCATACTTGTTTTCTTTATCGAAGTCCTAATCTGGACAGAAATTCAACTTGTAACGAATTTGATGCTCTGTCCGACTCCATTCAAAGAATTGTTGCCCATTACCCTCACACTGAAATCGTCATTGCGGGCGATTTCAATGTACACAATTCTAGTTGGCTTCGCTTTTCGGGTCAGACAACACCCGAAGGAAGGTATGTTGAGCTCTTTGCTGAGTTGAACCACCTGACTTTATGTTGACGATATTGAGGAACTACTTTTTTAATAACCAAAAATAGATATTCTGGTGATATCTTCTTAGAGCCACCGCCATCGATTTAGCAAGGCTTTGCGCATTTGTTCATCGAAATTATCAAAAACACTTTATAAAAATATCTAGCAATGTTGAAGACAGATTGAATTAATGTTTTTTTTATTAATATTAAATGAAAAACCGCGAATTATTGTTTAAAACACGACAGCAATTGAGACGCACGTACCGATATCGACATAAAAGCAAAAGTCACCACAGCAAATTCATACAAAAAAAATAGAACTGTCAGACCAATCAAAGTCACCGCGTTAAATTGTTGCTGTAATTTACATCTATTCTTCGACACAAAATAAAATTACAAATACAACAATGTAAACAAATGGGTTTTGAGGGGTAAGACGTACGAAGTTTTGGCATCTTTATATTAGGCGTTTTTCTTTTTTTGTTCAGAGCAGAGCCTGAACTGTCAAACAAAAAATTGTGTTTCTTTTTTAACTCTGAACGTTCAGAGCTTCAAATTTGTGTTTCTTTTTTAGTTCTGAACGTGTTCTGAGCTTGTTCAGAGCGCGCTCTATGAGCTCAGAATAAAATAACTGAGCAGACCGAGTTGAATGCTGAACACAAGCATTTGATAGGTGAAATTGCAAAAAAAGTGACAGTTTAGTGTTCAGGTGTGTTTCAAAAATAATTCTGAGCGCTCAGAACCAGAACATGCTTTGTTCAGAGGATGTTCAGAGCATGCTCGATATGCTCGGACTCTGTTCAGAACTCTTTTCTGAGCTAAAAAAGAAAAACGCCTATTATGTGTTTATGGTGCATACATCGAGCAAGTAAGTCTGACGTCAGATAGATAGTTGTTATTTTTTTCTAGTTTACCAGGGTTCGGATCAGTACTATTTGTCGCTAAGGCATAACACTAGTGACAAGTTGTACTGAAAAGTTCCAATTGGGAACTAGAATTAAATATTCATTTTAGGTAATTGTCTGACTTGTGTTTTCGTTAGCTTAGAAGATCGAAATGGTTGGTAGTTTTAGAGTTGATTTCAGCAACATTCGTGGGCTTAGAAGGAATTTTTATGCCACATATGTTCACACTGCAAAAAACAGGCCAGCTGTTTAGGCACTGAGTGAAACTCAGATAGGTGAAAATTCTGATCATTCGGAATTTAATTTATTTGGGTATAACTTGGTGCCATTATTCTTTCCACGTCATGGTCTTGCCGTTTACTTAAGAAATGATGTTGCGTACCAACTTCAACCACAATATGGTCTGTGTTCTAACACAAACTTCAACTTCATGTGGTTAAAATTCAAGGTGAATAAGTGCATCATTCATACTTGTTTTCTTTATCGAAGTCCTAATCTGGACAGAAATTCAACTTGTAACGAATTTGATGCTCTGTCCGACTCCATTCAAAGAATTGTTGCCCATTACCCTCACACTGAAATCGTCATTGCGGGCGATTTCAATGTACACAATTCTAGTTGGCTTCGCTTTTCGGGTCAGACAACACCCGAAGGAAGGTATGTTGAGCTCTTTGCTGAGTTGAACCACCTGACTTTATGTTGACGATATTGAGGAACTACTTTTTTAATAACCAAAAATAGATATTCTGGTGATATCTTCTTAGAGCCACCGCCATCGATTTAGCAAGGCTTTGCGCATTTGTTCATCGAAATTATCAAAAACACTTTATAAAAATATCTAGCAATGTTGAAGACAGATTGAATTAATGTTTTTTTTATTAATATTAAATGAAAAACCGCGAATTATTGTTTAAAACACGACAGCAATTGAGACGCACGTACCGATATCGACATAAAAGCAAAAGTCACCACAGCAAATTCATACAAAAAAAATAGAACTGTCAGACCAATCAAAGTCACCGCGTTAAATTGTTGCTGTAATTTACATCTATTCTTCGACACAAAATAAAATTACAAATACAACAATGTAAACAAATGGGTTTTGAGGGGTAAGACGTACGAAGTTTTGGCATCTTTATATTAGGCGTTTTTCTTTTTTTGTTCAGAGCAGAGCCTGAACTGTCAAACAAAAAATTGTGTTTCTTTTTTACCTCTGAACGTTCAGAGCTTCAAATTTGTGTTTCTTTTTTAGTTCTGAACGTGTTCTGAGCTTGTTCAGAGCGCGCTCTATGAGCTCAGAATAAAATAACTGAGCAGACCGAGTTGAATGCTGAACACAAGCATTTGATAGGTGAAATTGCAAAAAAAGTGACAGTTTAGTGTTCAGGTGTGTTTCAAAAATAATTCTGAGCGCTCAGAACCAGAACATGCTTTGTTCAGAGGATGTTCAGAGCATGCTCGATATGCTCGGACTCTGTTCAGAACTCTTTTCTGAGCTAAAAAAGAAAAACGCCTATTATGTGTTTATGGTGCATACATCGAGCAAGTAAGTCTGACGTCAGATAGATAGTTGTTATTTTTTTCTAGTTTACCAGGGTTCGGATCAGTACTATTTGTCGCTAAGGCATAACACTAGTGACAAGTTGTACTGAAAAGTTCCAATTGGGAACTAGAATTAAATATTCATTTTAGGTAATTGTCTGACTTGTGTTTTCGTTAGCTTAGAAGATCGAAATGGTTGGTAGTTTTAGAGTTGATTTCAGCAACATTCGTGGGCTTAGAAGGAATTTTTATGCCACATATGTTCACACTGCAAAAAACAGGCCAGCTGTTTAGGCACTGAGTGAAACTCAGATAGGTGAAAATTCTGATCATTCGGAATTTAATTTATTTGGGTATAACTTGGTGCCATTATTCTTTCCACGTCATGGTCTTGCCGTTTACTTAAGAAATGATGTTGCGTACCAACTTCAACCACAATATGGTCTGTGTTCTAACACAAACTTCAACTTCATGTGGTTAAAATTCAAGGTGAATAAGTGCATCATTCATACTTGTTTTCTTTATCGAAGTCCTAATCTGGACAGAAATTCAACTTGTAACGAATTTGATGCTCTGTCCGACTCCATTCAAAGAATTGTTGCCCATTACCCTCACACTGAAATCGTCATTGCGGGCGATTTCAATGTACACAATTCTAGTTGGCTTCGCTTTTCGGGTCAGACAACACCCGAAGGAAGGTATGTTGAGCTCTTTGCTGAGTTGAACCACCTGACTTTATGTTGACGATATTGAGGAACTACTTTTTTAATAACCAAAAATAGATATTCTGGTGATATCTTCTTAGAGCCACCGCCATCGATTTAGCAAGGCTTTGCGCATTTGTTCATCGAAATTATCAAAAACACTTTATAAAAATATCTAGCAATGTTGAAGACAGATTGAATTAATGTTTTTTTTATTAATATTAAATGAAAAACCGCGAATTATTGTTTAAAACACGACAGCAATTGAGACGCACGTACCGATATCGACATAAAAGCAAAAGTCACCACAGCAAATTCATACAAAAAAAATAGAACTGTCAGACCAATCAAAGTCACCGCGTTAAATTGTTGCTGTAATTTACATCTATTCTTCGACACAAAATAAAATTACAAATACAACAATGTAAACAAATGGGTTTTGAGGGGTAAGACGTACGAAGTTTTGGCATCTTTATATTAGGCGTTTTTCTTTTTTTGTTCAGAGCAGAGCCTGAACTGTCAAACAAAAAATTGTGTTTCTTTTTTACCTCTGAACGTTCAGAGCTTCAAATTTGTGTTTCTTTTTTAGTTCTGAACGTGTTCTGAGCTTGTTCAGAGCGCGCTCTATGAGCTCAGAATAAAATAACTGAGCAGACCGAGTTGAATGCTGAACACAAGCATTTGATAGGTGAAATTGCAAAAAAAGTGACAGTTTAGTGTTCAGGTGTGTTTCAAAAATAATTCTGAGCGCTCAGAACCAGAACATGCTTTGTTCAGAGGATGTTCAGAGCATGCTCGATAGGCTCGGACTCTGTTCAGAACTCTTTTCTGAGCTAAAAAAGAAAAACGCCTATTATGTGTTTATGGTGCATACATCGAGCAAGTAAGTCTGACGTCAGATAGATAGTTGTTATTTTTTTCTAGTTTACCAGGGTTCGGATCAGTACTATTTGTCGCTAAGGCATAACACTAGTGACAAGTTGTACTGAAAAGTTCCAATTGGGAACTAGAATTAAATATTCATTTTAGGTAATTGTCTGACTTGTGTTTTCGTTAGCTTAGAAGATCGAAATGGTTGGTAGTTTTAGAGTTGATTTCAGCAACATTCGTGGGCTTAGAAGGAATTTTTATGCCACATATGTTCACACTGCAAAAAACAGGCCAGCTGTTTAGGCACTGAGTGAAACTCAGATAGGTGAAAATTCTGATCATTCGGAATTTAATTTATTTGGGTATAACTTGGTGCCATTATTCTTTCCACGTCATGGTCTTGCCGTTTACTTAAGAAATGATGTTGCGTACCAACTTCAACCACAATATGGTCTGTGTTCTAACACAAACTTCAACTTCATGTGGTTAAAATTCAAGGTGAATAAGTGCATCATTCATACTTGTTTTCTTTATCGAAGTCCTAATCTGGACAGAAATTCAACTTGTAACGAATTTGATGCTCTGTCCGACTCCATTCAAAGAATTGTTGCCCATTACCCTCACACTGAAATCGTCATTGCGGGCGATTTCAATGTACACAATTCTAGTTGGCTTCGCTTTTCGGGTCAGACAACACCCGAAGGAAGGTATGTTGAGCTCTTTGCTGAGTTGAACCACCTGACTCAGCTTGTTGACGAGCCAACTGGAATACCGGATGTTACAGGTCAATCCGCCAACAGCCTTGACTGGTTTCTTACCTCTGACCCTGATAAATACACTTTTAATGTATCATCGCCTCTAGGCTCGTCAGACCATTGTGTCATATCTGCTAATTTCTCGTGCCAACAAAACTCAGTTAAAGAGAAAGCACCAACGAGAACCGTCTGGCAATACGAGAAAGCCAACTCGGACGGTCTCAACGGTTTCTTCAGTAACTTTAACTGGTCACTATGCTTCCTCGATAGTGACGTAGACGCCAGTGCAGATATGATCACGAATTTAATTCTTTGTGGAATGAGAAATTTTATCCCGAAAAGGGTAAAATCTATCAAACCCAAAGAAAACTCGTGGTTTAATTCGAGCTGTAAAGAGGTTATTAGGGTCAGAGAAGTAAGTGTCCGTAGTTACAAAGCCAACCCTACTGAGGAAAACCGGAAAAAGTTTCAACAAGCCAGAAAGTCCTGTAACGACCATATTCGAAGAACCAAATTTTTTCATGACCAAAAATTAAGGCAAAAAATTCTACAATGTCCCAATAGTAGTAAAA